>CANUEZ040000189.1:717500-1917500 GCA_948099385.1 Fasciola hepatica | reverse complement strand
CAATATGGCGGCCTCTCTTTCCATCAAGTTGCGCCATTCGTTTGACTCTTTTATTATGTAAATAACTCCGTAAGTAACCAGAATCTATATGCAACCACCATCTTTGATGCTTGGATTATTTTACGCTCTGGCTGCTGTTACAAGTAAACTTTCTCAGTTACATGCCGTGCAGCTTTATTCGCCCATCTTTGTCGCATGGTGCACTTAATACAATGTTCAATAAAGGCTGCGTAATCACCTGTCAGCTGCTTTCTCATCTCTTCAGCGAACTATCCACCTTTATAGTCGCCGCCGCTATGGGAAAACCACATCAGCTCATCTTCCTTTTCTACGCAGATGTTTCTGGACCAACCCAGTATGAGCTAACAGTTTGCTTCACGCCACCAGGTATCCCCCGGCCTACCCCCTCGTCATCACTTCGGTGGGCCTCTTACCCATCCTAGTGTGTAGTTCGCTTGCGTTACAACTGTCTCCGCCAGCATCTTATCGTAAACTTCTACTGCCTTCTGTGCCAAATGTTTTATTTTATTCTGAACCCGATATCCCGCTCTTTTTTCTCGTATCTGACTCATTGGTCCGGTGGCTGTCGCTCTGCCATTGCCGTGTGATCTGCCTATCAAAACAGCCATCAGGTCACTTACCTGCCCTCGAATCCGTTATCGCTTCTGCACGCTATTCGCCTCTACAATCGCCGCATAAAGCAATTCACTTTGATTTGTTGTCATAATTCCATATTCCTGTGTTTACTTCGTGACATACCTATATCAATGAAAATAAACCGCTGAACACTTACCTGCACATTGCCGACTAACTCTTCCATCACTGCTCTTGAACCACCCCTCCATCCGTCGGATTTGTTGGTCCCTTACCTAAAGATTGTCTACGTCGGCATCCCGCCATCAAATTGTACCAACACACCGGCCGTTGATCCACGGAATTTTATCTACGATGATCCCTTCTTATACATTGTCGAGTCTTCTATCCATGTAATTTTCAAACTCTGCAGCTCTCAAATGACCCTCTGTATTTCCCTTGATAGAAGCTTCTTTTATCTTCCTTCCTCCCAGCTTTTCGACAAATATCCCTTGATTTTGCTGGGGTTTATAAAGTTGTGATTGTTTCCGGCACTACTTATGCACATGATCCCTCCTTTCTAACCGACTCAGACCTCGGTTAGCCAAGTCGCCACTTGAGCTAGACTTTCAAATTTGCCTGGCATTATTACCTTTTTAGTCCAATTTAACACCCTCAACAATACTCTGTGCACGCGTGTTGCACCATTCTGGAAATTTCATTCCGACACCACTTGCATCGTCTGATCATGCACTCTAGCTTGCTTCGGGCACATCCGAAGTATACCACCCTTATCATTATCAAGACGTTATACTCCCTTTAAACCCTGGCTACGGTGCAGTTCTGAATGTGCATCAAAAGTTCTGGGCTCGAACCTCAAAGACATCTCATTGTGGACCAAACTTCCGATTCAGACATTCCGATGATATGAGAGAAAGTGCTCAAAGCATGACTAGGGAGCCCGAAGACCTAAACGATGTTCACTTGGTTCTCTGTCTTATCCGGTACGGGATTCGTCAAACGCCTCATCGATAAATGTCGCATGCCAAGTTTTTTATGGGATTTGGTAGAGAGCCTCGATGCCCACTGTTCAGAAGAACCCAAGCTTGGGGAAAATATTTAGCAACAGGAGCAAGCTTTAGTGCCTGAAACAACTACGGTCTTAATGTCTTTCAACACAGACGGCAAAATGTTGCAGACTTGGTGAAAGGCTAACAGCCGCCTGTATTATTAAGCTTAAACGGTTGCTAGTCTATCTGGAAAGAGGATTGAGAAAAACAACAGTTATACATGCACCAACGATAAAAGGCATGGCTATTAATTTCGAAGTAGCTAACGTCGATTTACACGTGACGGAACTTAGCCACCTCTCTCGTAATTGCTTCAGTCTTCAGCGGTCTTCCGTAATTTTGGAGTGGAAGAAGTTGAGAAGTCTACGATTTATCAAGCATTATAAGTTGCCTGGACCCGATAGAATCTACACGCTTATTAAGGGAGCTCCTTAGACTCGCGAGTGTCCAATCGTCAGGTTCCTCAATACCACAGCAGCAGCCAAAAAACCCCGAATGAATGAAAACGAGCAAATATCGTTTCAGTGTTCAAGGGTGGAGAATAAACGGCAGCAATTAGTTTCCCCACTGTAAGCCTTGCCGGTCTTCTGTAGATTATTGGATTAGTTGGTAGACATGCGCGATGACAGTCACCTCGGCCGCTGTACCTTGTCCACTGCAGAAAGCTACTGCCTTCATAAGGCCCTTTCATACCTTTTCGGCCACCTGTTGGCTGGAGAACCCCGGAAGGAAGAAAACGCGGGAGAATACTCACGTACATCGTTTTCATGGATTTCTACAAACCAATGCACGACGTTCCACTCGGTGGACTCTTTCAACTTTTTGCGCTGTTAGCACTAACAAATCCACCACAGAGAACTTTCCAAAAGATAAAATATTTGTGGTCAGGGTTTCCAGGACTTTATTTGTGTGGTATCAGGCCTCTGAGAGTGTTTCTGTGGGCTCGGTTTCCCTCCCAACGTTGCTTCCAGTGTATGTGAGCTATCTTCCAATCAGTTTTATCCCACCGCATTCACTCCATGCTGATATGAGGTTACTTCGCCCACCTTATTCTCACACAAAAAAGCGCGCCCTTCAGGATGGTGCAGACACGCTGACGCGTTGACCCAGCATGTGAGCCCTTTGGATATCCTAGAAAGGTCTGCTCACGTGCGCAAATGTCAAGCATTGCCAACTCCGGGTCGCACGCTCTCTGTCGCTCTGCTAAGAACGGCAGCCTTTGAGCCTGTTCTAGACGTGGCACTGTAGCCAACCTTGAAAACAAGAAGTCACACGAATAAGGCACACCCTCCAGCGTAGGGTGTTTTTACTGCGACTCTTTTATCCTTCATGAAACTCCTCTATAATGGCTTT
Organism: Fasciola hepatica; assembly: GCA_948099385.1. Lineage (NCBI taxonomy): Eukaryota > Metazoa > Platyhelminthes > Trematoda > Plagiorchiida > Fasciolidae > Fasciola > Fasciola hepatica. The sequence goes on along the minus strand of CANUEZ040000189.1, from coordinate 1,914,504 downwards.
TACTTGTTGCACAGTACACATGTTCGATGCGGACTAGAATGTGGAATTGCGGCCGCACACTCGTGCGCAGCCGCCCGGTAAGCCAAGCTCGAGAAAGTTCCGATAGTTGCTACCTGCATCATCATGATGTTACACGGAACGGACTACGGAGGTAGCCTACGAGATACAGGACCGGTCCCGGAAACCTGCTGAGGAATGCGGGTTGACGGCTTTGGTGTCCGCCACATTATCCGGGGTGCTTAAGACCAGATGTACGAGCCATCCCTCGGACCGCGTGGACCACGTTACCGGCGAGAACATACTATGAAGTTGTTGAGGCTGGGGTACATGGGTTGGTCACTGATACATTGTCCGATAATATTGGTATAGTACTTGAATAGTTGCATCAGCTTGCACAGGTGCACGATCGGTGGTATAAAATTATTCACGGGGCGAATAAATTTGCGCAGCTCAAGGCAGGCGTAAAAAATGATAGCCAACTGAGGGCTTCATCAAGCATTGATATAATGCATCAGACCGACTGAACTTTGCGCGCTGAATACGACTTGAGACCAGCGGAAATGGCGGAGAAAAGCTTAAACTTTAAAAAGTCTAAACGACTGGACAATCGACTAAAGAACTTTGAAAGAAATTAAAACTAACGGGCATTGAGGACCCAGCTTGACTAAAAAGTTGGCAGAGGACGAATATGCGTGAATTATATGCATAGAAGGAAAGAGGTAAAGCAAATTTAGAGAATCTTGGAGGAAAAAGCTGCATCGTTGATGAGTTTCAGCGAGGCTGATGAGAAAGTTGGAGCAATGGAATTGGGGGAGCGAAGTGTGAGAAATGGAGAATCAAAATATTCAAGGTACGTGAGAAAATGATGGTGAAGGCGGTGGAAAAAGAAAATAAGTCATTGCCGGTAGAGAATATGATGAATATGATGGAATATTTGGTGAATCAATATACCATGCTGGTGAGCCAGTGCTTGCCTCTGGAGGATTGGTCAAAAAAGTTTCTAGTCTCAAACAATCGGGTGAGCAATCGTTGGGAAAGAAGCCCAGGAAGATGATGGCTGAGCGTAAGGGGAAAATCTAGAGGGGTAACGAGAAGCAGGTGGTATCTGATCCTTATTCGACGTTGGGGTACCGCGTAGCCAAAGGGAAGATTCAAAAGCAAATCAAGGTTGATCCGAATACTCTACGGTGCTGGACCAACAGAGTATAAACTTAGAAAACATAAGCGAAACCCACTCACACTGCCAAAAACTAGCAAGCCACACCAGCAATGCTCAGGACCAGAGGCAATCAGGACAGACAAGTCAGAAACGAAGTACTTAGCGGGCAGTAGTCAGCAAATTAAGATACAAACAAAGGTATTCAGATGAGTCCAGTGTTGCTTTGTAAATAATAAAACATTCGGTGGATAACTGGTGTTTTCCGGGAATTGGTATGCATTTGAAAACATCCGCTGATGGCTGTCAGTATGCTAGTCACAGTAGTTGTGTTAGTAGTTGAGCACGAGGGAAGCTACGGGAGGTGAGCATTGCAGTTTTGATAAAAAGCTGCCTGGCAGGGTACAAAAGCCACTAGTGGGTGCCATGAAAGGTGAAGAGCTATGCTGACCTGGGAACCTAGGTAACGGTGGGCAGCACAGTGTTCAGTATCATTGGCATGGCCTAGATATAGGAAAAGTCCTTTGAGGAGTGCCTCGTAATCCCCAGCCTATCTTGCGAGCAATAGCAGGGCTACTTGCCGGTGAGACCAAGTAATCAGATTGCGTTCGTGGCTTCCGGCAACTAGGCCGGGCTGCAAACGAGTAAAAGGTCTGGCCAACGAAAAGAGCCTCCTTGGTGGTATGGTACAGACAGGCTACATGATGGTCGAGCTATTCGTGCGATTTCGGAAGATCAAAGGGGACATAACAGCTGGTTACCTTGCGCTGAAAGCTGGCAGCTGCAAAGGTAGAAACTGAAACGTATCTTGTTTAGGTGAGACAAGTGCACGGAGAGATCCGCAGCGAGATTTTACTCAGAAACCGAAATCGGAGTCTAAGAGGCTGAAAACACTAAGATGTTTACTATAGTGGAGAGCTAAACTGGACCAAAAAGACGCGAAAGAGGCCTTAATCAAAAGTAAAAGGAGGGAGAATGTTGCGTAAGAAAAGGGAAGAATACGAAGAACGAAAATAATAAAATGGCAGAAGATATGAAGGCGAAAATAGTAAAAAGAAAAGGACAAAACAAGAAACAAAAATGGAAGAAGCGATAGTTTGAGACCTCTCATCAAATAGGTAAGTTCATCATCCTCACACCCAGTGAAGTCTGCACTCCACTCTGCGCCCAAGGAGGACGATCGAGTACCTGAGAACGGGAACAAGGTGGACTCAAGTGTAGGCAAAATGAACACAATGAACAGGGCTTGCAGGAGAGGGGAAGCAAGTAAATCACTGCGAGAAATCAATCGAACCAGAAAGATTAGAGGCAAAGTAGGGGTAACCATGAGGCATTCGTGACTTCCGGAGAAAAATCTGCTCAGGAGGAAGCCCTACCCAATTCTAAGCCAGACTTCATCCGCGAAGGCCTTGGCACATATCATTCCCAAATTTTCCATTGCTGGTTCACCCTAGGCTACTTAGGGCTCCTAGATTCATGTGTCCGGCAAGGGTGCACAGAGGAGGTACTAGTGCGCGGACCCCGGATGTGGTGTATGTGTTAGCAATTGCGTAGGTTGTGATAGCTGCAACACTCAGCATCATCAGAAATTCGACAAAGTGGTAGCTAGGGAGTTCGTCCTTTACGGTAAACCCAAGTCCCTGACGTGGGCTTGTGCAGGCTGAGTGAAAGCGGACAAATTAGGACTACAAAAGCCAAATAGCTAATGAAATTCTGGCCGGCAATGCAATTGATCAGTCATGTGACGTAGTCGCAACGGAGGACAAGCGAGCCAAAGAGGGTAGAGCCAAAAATCGACTGCCGGGGGCCCTGCAGCTGAAGAAGCCCCGGCGGAAAAGTTGAATCGGTTATCATTACTTGAGGTAGAGTCTAAACTATGAAGGGGAGGGCAAGCCCTTCAAATGAGTCAGTTGAAAAGGTAAAGCGGAGTGCGGACCTTGCACTACGCAGACACCACAAAGGAGTAATCGCGAGAACCCCCGAGACCTTGTCCAGGAAGCCAAAACCAAGGGCCTGAGAAGTGAGGGAGAAACTACAAACCTGATAGGTATTGATGGGATCCCGGCACCGGTATCAGCTAGGAGAACCCGTAGACTTGCAAGTGGGGACAACAGACTAGTTAGCCACAGAAACTGAGACCAGTCCTTGTGTAGTTCAAAAAACCCGGGAAAGAACAGATGTTCGTGAAGTCAGGGAGGGGCCTAACGATAGGCAGTGGAGCAGGATCGGGGCGAAAAGTGATACAACCAACTGCGAAAAATGCAGCTTCTCGGCTCAACAGGCCGTAGAACAGTTGAGACTAACTTCTCCTATTCTCAAGATGGCCAAGTTGAACCACTGTACTGAGAAAAACCTCCAAGCTCCTGGAACCCGGTGGCTTGTTAGTTGGAGGCCACGTCCCGACATCATCACCGGCGTAATCAGAGCATACCCGGAATATGGAGTGAGTACCCCAGACTGACAGCCGGGTACCGGTTACTTAGGCCAGGCCAGGTTGGCCCTGTTCTCTCTATTTCTTCATCCATTTTGACATAACTTTTTACCACGTCCTATTGATCTTGGCGCTATGATGGCCATCATTCTGCCTCATGCATCGGGCTAAAATGTTGGTAAGCGCCTAAATCACAAATTTACTTTGGCCATGCTTTCTAAGACCCTTCTCTGTCGGGCCACTGAATCACGTGGTATACTACGTTGTCGGATACGTAAAGCTACCCATGCAAGGCTACCGCTTCTCGCTCTCGCTGCCCCCGACGATGCTGTGCGCATTCAGATCCTCCCTTTTCGGCCGGCGCACAACGGGAGTGCAGAACTTGTGAAAAGATATGCGGGCGTACTTACGGCCGTCAGCTGCACCTCCTCTCTTAGCTTCGTGAAGCGCATTTTAAGTCAGGTAACCAGCGCGTAATTAGCCCCATTGTGGTGGGCAGGTTTCAGGCAGCAGCTGCTAATGCAGAATAATATGATGCGCTTGCCGGGCTTTGGCTAACAGCTGGAGCTATTCCTAACGGTTTATTTCGAGTCCGCTTTAACTGCGGCTTACCGATAATAATGGGTTGACTCAGAGAGGCTTGGAGCGGGCCAAGCACATGATCAGGTGTTACAAATAATAACGTGGCTGAATATATGGTGGCAAATTAGACAGATGTATGACAAACGTAAAAAAATAAATACATGCGCACCAGTGCTTAATGGAGGGAGTTTAAATGGGAGCGAGATGTATTCCAATGGCAGCCCGGCAAGTTTGAAAGTCAGGGTCAGACGCTGAAATCCGGCTGGACCAAGCGGAGATAGCTGACTGCCGGAACGTTATAGACCAGGAGGACAAAGTGTTGGTCGGAACTGCTACTGTACTGGAAGGAGTTTGGGAACAAATTGATTTGCATGGTGGAAGAATGGATACCAATGAAGATGATATGGGGAGCCGATTAACTAAGGTAGAAACTGGTATCGGGGTACAAAACTTTATGTGGATAGGAAGAAAGCGCGATAGATGTTGGAAGGTGGATACGTTTTTGGGAATGCTTAGATAGTTTGGTGTGTGGTGGCCGTGGGACAGATATTTTGGAAATGGAGGCACGTCAAGAAGGAGCCAGCCAGGCGGTTGCAAGGAAAGTGGTTGGCGAGAACCTGGAGAAGGCAGAGAAAAGGTATATTCGATATAGTAGAATAATCTTGGAATGCCAGCGGAGGAGGGTGTTGAAGAGAGGAACAGATTGGGATGCTAAAGCGCAGGAACAGTAATGGCGAGTAGCCTGATAAATAAATAAATGAAGCAATGATCTGAGGAGATAAGTGTGGCTAGATCGAAAGGTTTTGAATTACGCAAGTAAATCATGTCATTTCTTCATGACTGGTGGGGCAAGGCGATACAGCCACACCGGCTTACCTCCCTTACGCCCCACAAAATACATTTTTTCATGAATGTTTCTCTGTTTCACTAATTAGCTCTAACCTGCTGCCATTAGTACGTTCCAATAACGCCCACTGGTGACTTTCACGATTGCCCACTCTTCTTCTACCTCGGGGCTTCTTTCACTGATTTTTCCTGATCACTCATGCCAAGCTATCCACCAGTTCCATCCACAAGCTAGCCTGTTCCCAATTCCAGAACTCAAAGTTTCCGTCGTTTTGTCACCAACTTCGACATACTTACGATGCGTATCTCCACTCATCAGTCGATGCCAACTTCAGAGTAATTTCTTTCCGAGCCTTTTGCATCCAAAGATTCTTTGAGTTCATCCGCTTGCCCGACGTCTCTGACCACCTCCCATCAGAAAACACCTCGGTTGCTTCATCCTGCTCTTGGAAGGCGTTACGTTTGATTGTTTGCGGATGGCGAGTTTTCCCGCTTTTTTCTGGGCACTGTCACATAAAGCACCCACCAAAATGAAATACATAAGCCGGCAGGCTATTACACATCCTCACTAGCCACTCTAGGCAATACTCGGTTTATGAATTTTTTACCCCAACTAACACCATATTCACTCATTGTTTTAATTTGAAGCACTATTTTCACATCAGAAAGAGGATACGTTGTTCTTTTTTTAGAGGTTTTCTTTGTTAATCTCCACTATTATCCACTCTGCCTGATATTCGGCGTTCCTGCAGCCGTGCCCTCACATTTAAGGCTGATTCACCACATGGCTTTCCTTTTTCGATGATACGTGACAACCTACCTTTTATAAACTGAACAATTCGCTCCCCTGCATTCGACCTCGCACGCCTAAATCTCGCGCAATCTCCCTCATTTTGTGGATACATTTTCGGTATAACCATCCCAGTTACTGTCCATTGGCGAAGACTTCCCAGCACTTTCGCTGATCTACACAATTCTTTCCACTTATATATTCTTTTCATACTTTTCCTCTGGTTTTCAACTCCTATCCCACCTATCTGTCATGGAGTTCTAGTGTTTATTATCATATCCCCATTTATACCCTTTTGAAAGAAACGTTTATTCATCCTCATCGGTTTCCCAGCTAAGCCAAAATTTCTGTCTAATTTCTGTGGCAATGAAGCCATTTCCACTGTACTTTGGTGGATTAGACCGACTGACCTTGAAGTTTATACTTGCTGGGCAATGCCGCCTCCTCCACTGTTATGTCCATTTGGAGTTACCTATGAATTCCTTGGAGGGCATATAATTGTTTGCTTTGCCTGAATTTCTTGCCACCCAAGGCATACGATCAAACATTTAGGCATGATTCGGGATTCCCAAAGGACATGGACAAGCGGCGGGTGAGAGCTTAGTATCGACTAACATCCATGGAGCGTCATGCACACTTGCTGGCAGACCCGATAAACCGAAGCTGCCTTGGGTCTGTCGTTGTCCATCCCACCAGTGAGGAGGACGCCAGGCTGATTCGATACACAAGGACGGTCGCATCTGGGCCTGGTAAAGTGATTATTTCTGTGGACGCGAACTGCCTAGGCTTAGATGAGAAGAAAACTTCGGCACAGGGCCAGGAGTGTCTTTCAAGCTCTAGCAAATTTATACTCAGCCAAGCTCTGGCACTAAACGTCTATAAGCCAGCAAGGTGGAGACCGGGTTGGTCACCGGGCATCTCGGACCTGGTAATAACAAAGCACCTGAACGAAGTCAGGAACTTGCCCGTTCACCTATCTGGTCGGGTGTGGCCACGGGACGCTGGGCTTTAGCTTCGTGACAGCCCTAGACAGGTCAAGGTTTCTACGGCGTAGAGCAGCCAGAAGTGTAGAACAGTGAGAAGCCGCGGTTTTCTCGGACTAGATCAGGCACACTTTAAGGTGGGGCAGGGGTGGACAGTGTTCAAGGGGCGAGATTTGGCTATAACGGGAGGGTTTGTGCCACCGTCTCAAGCCTGACTATGGGGCGAGCAACCTGGTAGAAGGGGCGAGCAGCCGACGTTCATAGGTAGAAAAAGGCGTGAGGGATTTCTGAACAAATATTTGGGTTCCGTCGGCTCCTGCAACTCGGAAAAGCTAGTCTGATTGCCATTCTGGCGCAGCTCCGAGGACGAGCAGAACATGAGCGGAGTCCATCCAGGCGCAACAGAAGTGGCTCCAAAAAGTTTAACCTCTGCGTACAGCGAAAGTCCGCGATGAAAAGGCAGTTGGGGCTGCTGCGCAGGAGGACGGGGGCGGGAGCTCACTTGAACACCAATGAATAAAGATGAAATGCTGAGAAGGTACTTCGAGATTTCGGATAAGGCTCATTCGCATTCAGGTGCAACAAAAAATGCAATGCAGGGCATGGGAATCCCCACTGATAAGGCCGAAAATGTTTTGGGACTTTTGATGAATACATGGCTGTGGGGCCAAATGCCGCCCACCATGTAATTTTGGGGTCAAGGGCGGATGTCGCAGAAGCTCCCTAGCCAGGATACCAAGGTACTTGGGAGTGTAGTTTGTTGCGGATTTTTGGACCCTGGCGGAGGTCGTCCCCATCCACAAGGGTGGTCGGGAGGGACCGTGGCAATCTGCAGACCTATTATGCTTTTACCCATAATGTTCAAGGATTCGGAAAGATTGGGGGTACATCTAACCACCTGTCGGAGAACCAGATCGTCGCACCCACTCAGTCCAGTTTTCTCGGAAAAAGGCTTGCTTATCAATCCAACTGCAACTTCTTGATGGGGTGATCTCCCGACGAGATACGTATGAAACTGTCGAGGTATGTTACTTGGACCCCAAGAAAGCCTTTTACCTCGTGAACCATGGCCTATTGCTACTGAAGTGAAGAGGGCTAAGTTTTGCCCCGAGACTGAGGCCATGGATAGGGAACCACCTCAAAGATCGGTGACATCGGGTCCAACTCCAGGATGAAGAAAGGTGTTTAGCTAAGGCGAGCGGTGAAGTTCCAGAAGGCTCTGGACCAGTGACTCTACTCTTTTTTGATTTGTAATGATTATCTCAAAGAGCGCCTCCGATGAAGTTACCTCTGCCCTGCTGGAGACTTTAATGTGGTGGGGAATCCCTCCGACACGGAGTCAGACGGATACGTGATCCGCATCCACCGGTGGATGGTCAGGTGGCAGCTGCCGCCAAACTAGAGGGAAAGTAAAAATTTTAAAATGAGCACTAATCAGGGTTACTGGCCACAGCGAACTCCGAGGATGCCAACTCCGTGGTGAAGGTGTGGAAGGTAGCTGATCTTTAAGCATTCAAGCAGACTCTACAAAACCCTGTGATCAAAGCCTCGTAGCCACAGTTAGGAATCCCGGGAGCGGAACCGGGTCAAGCCCAAGATCAAGTCCAGGGATGTGGAGGTAAAGGTGCGGCTATACAAATAAGCCGTGAGGCCCTACCTGGGGCGCCGAGTCGAAGCCTGGGCACCGACGCTCGTTCGCTACAACATCTTCATCATAACAATCCAGCGTAGGTCTATCAGACTCAACGGGAATCGAACGATATGTCCTACAAGGACAGAATTGCCAAACGAACCCCTTCTCGTTGAAGAGGAGAATAGGGAAGGCTGAACTTACACAGGCATTCAAGGCCTATCAAGATGAGTCAGCCTCTGCTACAAACTGACCTAATTTGAGTACTTTGAGTGCACCAGCGACGCTCACGAAGACGCAGGTTCACCGAGGCGTGAATGCGAACTCGGTGGGGTGGTAAACGAGTGAAATAATGTCACAGACTGAGGTCAAGGCAAATGCCTTGGTGAAGTTCAAGACTCAGCCACACCAAACGTGGGCTCCCCATGCCCTAGGGGACTCTAATGGAACAAGCTGCCTTTCGCGTAGTTACCTTTTTTCGTTATACCATCTTATCCCCATCTTATGAAGCAGCAAGAAATTCTACTAGGCTACTCAATTCCGATATTTTTTTAACTAGTCCTTACCTCAGTTTCTCTCGCTTTGCCTCTTTATTTATCCTTGATAATAATGATGGTTTATTTCGGAGGCCCCCGAAACGTGCCCCAAGCATGGTCATAATTTTTACAAGCGACAAGACCGACGGGCAAAATTCATGAGAAATTCCTAAAGACTCAAAACAAAAGGGGAATAGGAGGAAACAGACGGGAGATGAGAGGGAGATAAAGGTACGCACATCAAAGGGTGACTGGGGGCTTATAAGTGAACACGGGGATGAATTCAAATATGTGCCCGGAAAACTTGAAGGTCAAGGTCAGATAATAATAATACTGGTATATTTCTCGGCCATAGTCGAGATGCACGCTGTAGCGCATGATCATGGTGTAACACGTTACTCAATAAGATGGAATATTCACAAATTCAGAATATGAAAGTCGAGAGTATCAAAGATGGAAAAACAAAGCCAGCCACAGTTTGAATGGATCATTCTGATAATTTTTTCGCGCGGCACTTTTGAACCGGTTTCGATTCCGGCCTGGGCACTGGTTCGCGGTGGAGATATCGAAAAATCATGAACGTAGTGCTAAGGACGCATTACGAACGAGAATGATGCAAGCCAAGGAAACCGGAGGCCCACCGAGGTTAAGCAGATGGGGTAAATTTTTGAGCAAGAGGAAAAGGGGGGAAAATTGTAAAGAAGTATGTTCGGGAAGATCAACGCATGCGAAGAGGATAGCGATCATGAAGACAATGCAAACCCTGAATGACGGATTTACCGGAGTTCAATAAACGGAATGAGTTTTGAAGCAGGGGGGCATGAGACCAATTTTGTGAGAGTGAACACTGGTGGATATGGGAGAAACAGCAGACCATAAAAAGGTGAGTTTAGATTCAGGATCAGTAACATGTATCATTCTGAAATAAGAAAGCGCAACTGGAAGGTCCTCGGGAAGTGGAGAGTCAATTTCCAGCCGGCTACGGGTCGTAGGAAAGATAAACAGTGGTAACGGATGATAAAGTGGGAAATCTCCGCATGGACTTCAGAGTTATGATGCTGTTTCACTGACAAATATATTTGTATGTGTTGACACATTTGCCTTCAGTGTTATTCAGCGTCGTTTCTGGTAACGTACGGCATCGAGTGCTTAAGGTTCGTCTGGCAGGACAATGCATGTGTCGGTCGATCAGTCGAGTGTGGCTGTGTAGTAGCGGCATGCGCGTGAACTGGAACTCGAGTTGGTTGCGTTTGAAAACGTTGAACGATCTGATAAGCAATTAGGAGTATTTCCTGTTGTATGGTTTGATTTCGGTCCCAATTGCTATGGTAGGTTCCACTTGAGTCTCTGTCCGTACGAGTCAAAGTGGCATCCTTGGTTAGCCAGTTTTGCGACCGAGATAGTGGGAGACAGCAAACCTGAAGCAGCCTGCTAAGCCATGCGGAGGAGATCGAAACATGGGAGTTCTACTTGGGGAGGACTGAAAATCGGCATGAAATACGATCGTTACGAGAAACGATAAGGAAAAAAAGAAAAAAGAAGAGAAGAAAGGAAGAACAAATATTGAGTTGTATGGCAAAGGACTGGGTAGCCATGAACTTTACCTTGTTGCAATAGATGGACGGTGTCAGTTCAAAAAGCAAGGAGCGACCAAGGCAAGATGTAAGAAGCGGGTCAGATTGCAGCAGTGGTGCGGAAGAGTCGAGATAAGGTAAATATGAGGCACAGATATAGACAAAATTGGCACTTACTATGAAGGGCTGCGGCACGGTAGCAAGGGGCCTGGCCGGCGAAAAACTTGAGGAGGCAGAGAAAATATGTTGATACATATGTACATGTATATATATATATATATATATATATATATATCAGAGCAGGAGCGATTATCAGTGAAGGGAGGGATCACTGAAGTAGCAGAGCTTGGAAGGACATGTTGGGTTGCATCAAACGTTACGAAATTGCCTTGGATAGACCTTGATGAGTTTGTTTATTACAGGTGAACATGAAGGATCAGCAGAGAGAGAGAAACGACTTTGGAAGCACAGAAGTGATGACTGTGAGCGGAAGTTGATAAACGATAGAATACTAAGGAAAGGATTGACGGAAACAGATAAAAGGAAATCTAACAATCAGATTAGCGCAGATGTTACATTTGATGACGGTCCAAAATAGGCGAAGCATTGATAAATGGAAGCACATTTCTCGGCAAGATGGCCATGGAAGTGGATGCTGAACACAGAGCGAATGGAAGTACAGGCTGGTCGGAGAAGTGTAAATTGCCTCTGAAGAAAGGCACCTTGGAGGTTAGAAGAACTGTGATGCAAAGATGCAGCCGTTGTAACAGCGAAGTAAAGAAGGGAAGGATCAGAGAGGCCAGGTATCAGGAGGTCATATGGTTTGAAACTGTTAGTGAAAATGATGACTTCACGATGACTTTACGCTAACTGGAACGCGGAAAAACAGTGCAGCCTGGAAGGCACATGGAGATGCCTGTGCCGAGGAATATACGAAGCAGATGAGAGTGCTGTCCAAAGCGAAGCAGGTAAGAGATGACCAATAGAATCTTAACACCGCAGATGACACAGGATGAAGACCGAGAAGAAAAAAACCCGGTCGAGAAAATCAGTGATGGAACGGTAGGCACGAGAAATAGTTGGGAGGATGGAACTGGGGAGCTACTTGCTTGCAGGGATTACACAAATGGATTAAGCTAGAAGCTGCTAATCAGGACACTGTCTGAAAGGGAGATCCGCAGAAGAGTTGCAGATTCAGACATGGAAAATAAGGTGGTGGTAAAAGGACAATAAATTTGGTAGTAAAAAATGCAAAGGTTGGAACGGCGAGTTCGTATTTGATGATTGGTCATGGCTACGGATGTGTGTGGTGCCTACTGGTGGGAGGTATAAAGTGGGCAAAGTAATATAGCAAAATGGTAGCTGGTGAGGTATGCGATCAGTGATCTTTATAAGTATATGGAGGTACCAGGTGAACACAGATTCGGAGCCGACAAGCGCGAAATGGGTGGATAAGGAAATATTTCGGGCTTCTGCAGAGTAAAATGGCTAGGGCAACAGTGACATCATGCAGTCAGGGTTGTCACGGTGAAAAACGATTGGAACAAAAACAGAATGGGTGGGTGTGCATACAAAGATAGAAAAGCACGGAAGGGAAGTGATAAGAGTGCTGACAGGAACGATAGATGAGCGAGCCGCGGCGGAGGAATGGTAGGACCATTCGATCCGCAACCAACAGTGATGAGTACTGCAGGGCGAGGAAAGTTGGAGCGAGCAATCCACAACCGGTACTATTGGGTAGGGCTAACCGTGTGCTGGACACCTCACCTGAAGTACACATCGTGAAGTGAACACAGGAGATGTGACCCACCAGCCTGATTGCGTTCGAACATAGTTGCAGACAGCCTGCGTACCCGATGTGCGCCGGCCAAAGCGATGGATCTGACCGCGCCCCGCACCGTTAGGATTGGCGTGAGTGTTCGATGATGGTTGAACAGAGGGCCGAGACACCACGATAAGGGTGTATGGTCCAGGACCAATCAGTCAGGTTGTTTGAATTTGGACAAAAAGCCAACGGGAACAGCGAGTGGTAGAAAGCCATACAGCTCTATTACCTGGGTGCCCCAGTCAGGGAAGTGATAACTGTAATGCCCGAGGTGGTTGCTCTGCACTGGGGATCACTGGGAAGGGAAATGAGGTGGATAAATGCAGAATGGTATAGCCCAGCTGAGGATCAAAGGTTAATTAAAGGAAGAACAAAAGTGAAGCACGGGCTCATTGACGCAGCGGATCCCCAAGACAAGTTTGGGGCCATGGAAATTGAGACTAAAAAAGAAAAAGCGTAAGCAGGAGCTAAAAAATTCAACTGGGAGGTTATTGCTTCACCTAGAGTAGTCATTCAGCTGGGGAAAAGAATGAGTTTTGCATGAAATTACGGAAGAAACTTGGCTGGGGAATAGGGTGGGGGCAGAATTGGTGACTTCGCAGCTGGATGTTGAGATCAGTTAGCGAGCCATGACAGGTGAGAGAAATGAGACATAATTTTCCAGGTTAAAATCGCAGAGGTGGTGGCCAAAGTATGTGTGGTGGGACCTGAGGTGGAAAAGAGGCAAAGTAAGCCAAGCTAATAATTACAGGACATTATTTTTTACACATATATTAACATATTTATAAACATAGATACATATAGGGGATCAGGGCTTAGTTAATGATGCAGTCCTCATAGCTTTGCTGAGGATGGTTCCAGGGCCGCAGACGTGATATAACTAAATAAGGGTAATAAATCGTAGAGCGAATAAAGCACGTTGACAAACTGCGAGGAGTATTACTGTGGCCTCCCTTAAAAAGCAAACTTATCTGGGAGGACTTATCTCAAAGTGAAACTGGCAGGGTTTTGTAAGTTGGTGCGGGAAAACAATTAGTAAACGCAGACTTGCTTAAAACAGGTCGATGGAGAAGTTTAAGGAGAAGAGGTCAAACAGAGCATTCAGAATTCAAAAGCGATGAGATTATTTTGGAAGGTAAGGCGATGCGCGAAAGCAGAGCATTGGCTAAAAGTCGAGACCATTCTCTTAAGCTTGGCTTTCGTTTATATGAACGTTGAATTAGCGCAAAACGGCTGGAACAGAAAGGAATTTATCAATGGCATGCACGAAAGCATACTATGACTGAGAAAATCTGATGTGCAGAGGAAGTTTGTTCCGGATTCTGGAGTACGTGAAGAGACAGAACTTAGAGCGTAGAACATTCCTCGCAGAGGGTATGGTAATGGCATACTCTCTATTACGGAATGAATATCCAGTTCCGGGGAGAAGCACAGCTGGTGGGGGGAATAGGATTATTTAGTCAATAGCTTATACAGAAAAACCAGGTTTGGCTTGATGCGACGAAGACATAATGGTTCGATTTTGTGAGATAAACATCGCTCTGTGTAGGTCAAGTTTGACGACCAAACAACAAGCTGCTTTGTGAACCTTCGATGAACGCATCTTGTGATAAGCCTGTCGGATTTTCGCATACTAAAGAAGGGACGATATTCGAGAAGGGGCCTGGCATGTACTTTGTAAATGTAAAGAATGCTCTCCTGAGCTGAAATGATCTGAACAGAAAAACAAGACACTTTTTAGCCCTGGACACTCGGAAGACAGCATGTTCCTAGAAGTTAAAAGAGCAAGAACAGATTAAGCCAAGGTCTATTACCAAGGGCTGACTGTCCATGGGCGAACCGCCGATGCATAAGGAACCAGGACGAAAGTGGCATTTCTGAACTAGAAAAATACTCGTATCGGCAGGGAATTTCATCTCTCAGATTGGGCACCATCCATCAAGAGCGACTAAGCCCGCGGAGGTTTTAGGGATAGTGGCACTGAGGTTGCCAAGAGAAAAACTATAAACCATCCTAATGTCGTCAGCTGACAAGAACGGCTCGTCATTACGTACTGTTGTAAGCATATCATTTATATTTGGGAGGAAAAGAAGGGGACCTAAAACACTGCCCTGAATAACACCGCTAGTAACAGGCCTGGGTTTAGAGGTATGCCCGTTAATTGAGACAACCTATGAAAGATGAGATAAGTAAGATGATGACCAAGAAAGCAGAGGATCGATAACGCCAAATGATCGTGGCTCTGGTGAAAGGTGGGGTGAGGCTCACCATCAAATGCCCTGAATAAGTGAAGACAGAGAACAACAGAAGATTTCCCACTTTCAGCAGAGTCGGTGACGAGACCTGGAAAATCACTCTGGAAAGTCGTACGGGACCGTGAACGGAGGAACCCATGTTGGTTCTCATTAATTAGGTTGAGGTTTGATAAATCGTTATTAATGTGATCTTCCGCTATTTTCTCCATTAGTCTAGATAAAATGGGGGTATGGTTTATGGGGCGATAATTGGATACCTCAGGTAAAGGTCCTTTTTGGTGAATAGGAAAGATTAACGAGCAAAAGGAGGAGATCCGGCCCACCATCGGTAAGAGCAACTAGTGGTAGGCCATCGGGGCCTAATCGAGGGGGGGGGTGTTGCTAGTGGATAGTAGCTTGGAAATACGTTTGGCATCGAAGGGCGTCATAGGAAATACATGATCAATAACCGGTAAACATGGAGGAGGGGCAGTGACAGAAGCTGGAGCCATGGCTGGAGCAAAGAAAGCATTAAGGGCTTCGACTGTGCAAGGGGGTGGTATGATAGATGAGTTATTATCCAAAATCTGGAGTTGGCAGTCGGCCTTAATATCAGCGTTTCTAGACTTATGCAACATAGAAGGAAATTGCAACCTGTCGGGATAAATCAATATCTCAGTTTCTTGGACACGAAGATGCGTATTATCTTGTCGTTGGATAAGTGCGGACAGGCTATTTAAACGAATTAAAATTGAAAAGCCACTGGAATTATTTAGTTGTTTGAGAAGTTTATGATACTTTTTGTGAAGTGGTGAGACAAGGTACCTGTTTTGAGGTACAGCCCAGCAGGTGAATAACAATTTGTTCGGACAGTCGAAAAACAAGGAGTAGAAAATATCCGCAGCAAAATGAGGGTTATGGGTGAGAAAATAGTCACATCAGCCTTCTCGGTGGATAAGCGTGACTAGCAAGGCTCACTTCTTAAATGGGAATGCATTGTTGGAGGGACTCGCGGGATTAGCTGGGCCACTAGAGGGCAGATGGCGGAAAACCTTTTTTATGGTCACTGCCGGAAAGATTTTGTGTTACTGACACGTCGATGAGGGGCATGTTATGGGCAGATACCAGATCTATTATGTTCCCGTTTCTGGAATGTTCGGAGACATGTTGTATTGAGCCTCTAAGATGAATCCTAGTGATGGGCCCAAAGGACTTGGAGGAGACGGGAGGGTAGGCCGACATATTTGAGCGAGATAGGTCACCCACAATAAGCTTGGTTCCAGAAGGAAGGAAAGAGGTGTATTCGAAAGATTCAGTAAGAAGTGGAAACGAAGAACTGGGAGAATTTGGTGAGCAATACACTCAGCTAATTTACAGAACAGTACTTTAGGGGCTGATAATGAACCAAAGAGAATAGGGAATAGAATCGAGCGCGGTACTTAAAAGAGGGGTCGTGGCGTAGATTTCCCCGACATAGGCTAGGCGTCCTCCACCAGGCGGTTTGGCCTGTTAGTCCTTAGAAGACTGTACTTTACCAAAGATATTTATTCATTGGGAGTGCTGTCAGACAGCCAGGATTCCGTTATCAAGATAATGTCGTAATTACTTTTAGAGAGGTTCATTTCGACGCAGAAGTTTTGCCAAGAACAGAACGAGAGTTGAATAAGGCTGAAGATATGCAATTTGTGGGAGGTGGCATTGGCACACCAGGGGGGTAGTATAGGCTGGAAGGAGGCAGGCTATCGAGATTGGAAGGAGTGGAGATCAGGGTCAAGGGGGAATATGTCGATGTTGAGGCTAGCGGAGTTTCAGATGGGATGGCTTCCAGCCCAGCTGGAGAAAATGTTGCAGTGAGATGGACTGCTTAGGGCTAGAGCGACTGGGCATCAACGGAGGGGGAAATGTCGGGGCAGAGGGAAAAACCTGTGGAGTTTGGCGGGTCGATATCAGGCAGGGGTGGTTAGCAGTTGAGAAATACCGGTCGGTCGGAAGTCAGTGGTGGCTGAAGGGGGCGCAGAGGGCAGAGCGGAAAACGCGTGGGAAGTAGGGATGTGGGATGACAGATTAGCTGCACTTTATTGGAGGGAAGGGGCAAGTTGGGTAGAACACCAAATAAAGAGCAGTTAGTATCGAGAGAAGTGGAGATAGTTGGCAGGTGAGGAGTACGACGTGGGTCAGAGTGGACGGCGTGTGGAGGCCGTATTTTGCTATTTGCAGGCAGTGAAAGTGATGAAATTGTAGGAACCACCAATATTTAGGGGCAAGGGGCAAGTGTTTGAGGCCAAAACCGGATTCAGTGAGTTAAGGTGAGTTGATTTAAGAGGAGACAGTTGAACGAAGGAGGGGTTTGTGGCGAGGGTAGGAAGATTGGTAGACCTATTCCTCTGGACGGCGAGTAGTTTAACACCGGAAGGAACAGAAAGCGAATTAGAGTTGGGGGTGTATCCAACAGGCGACGAAGTGATAGAATGAGGCAATAGTTGGCGTTTTTCACTGTGTGGCAATAAGGGGGGAAGCGGAAATGACTAGATCATCAGTAATGGGATCAGATGTAAAGGAGTCCAGCGCGGTAGCAGGTGAAGGGACAGCCGGTAGTTGTGAAGGTGCCGAAGGCGCTGATAAAGATAAGGCGGTGGAGACTTGAGAAAAAGCGGTGGAGCCATCAGCTCTCTGTGCCGAATGCCCAGGGTTATCAGGCGTCTTTCTCGTGGTGAAAGTCGAGGGAGATCTAGTAATTTCCCTTTGAAGAGGGGTTTTATCTTCGGCTATTTTTGTTCTTATATGAGGAATAGAAGCTATAGTGTTACGTATTTCATTGAGCTCCTTGGCAGACAGATTACTCGAAAACTGCATAGAGATTGGACAGTTGAATATCTGAACGCGCTTAAGCAGCCTTGATATTTGACAAGGAAGGTGGGCCATACCACAATCATTCAAAAGCGTATGGTTGACATGCCGGAGGGGTATTCTGTCTGAGACATTGAACACGACGGCATTACAGGAGGTTCTTATTCTTATGAGAACTTTGGACTCAACAGATTCAATAAAGCGGCCAGCTTCTGTCAGGTTGTGTAAGGTAGAATGTTTGACGCTTTCAGTGATGCACAGTAGATACCGTATCTTTCAACTTCAGAAGCTGAGACATTATATCTGAAATGCTTTGGTCTAAACAGTTGTTCTTTCCGTCTCCAAGCCTACGAGGTCACAGAGGTCAACCGAGTATTGTTTTTAGGCCACTGGAGTTTGAATAAGCCCATTTTTCCTGGTAACCGGAGTATGAGTGGATGGGGTATTATTGGAAGTTTTCTTTATTACAGGTGAAATCCTAAAGCATCAAAAAGAGGCTGTGGGTAAAGCGGAAGAGTAACGGAAGACTAAAGCTAGGTTAGAATTTACGCTGGAAAAAATCCACGAATTTCGCTGGGCTACTACAGTGCCCTAAGAAGCCCTAATTTTTATTATTTCCTGAGATGGAGAGTGAAGATTAAATCGATAAAAGTACGCAATACGACCAGGTGTAGAGCACAGTCACAATTCGTCATGATTAAACTCTAAGCCCAGGTTTTCGATTCTAACCAGTTACACTTTCGGGACTTGAAATGCCACACCGAAGGTAAATATGCGGGCGTGGTAGACCCATCGATCCATGAGGCCACTACTTTTCCCGACAGCAAACCTGATCGGCACCTTTGACCTTCCACAGGTGATTATTAAGCCAAGCTGACGCAAAAGACCGACAGCCAACTATCAAAGCCCGGACTCACCTGTAGCTCAGTGGAACAAGAAACCGGACTTAACTCCCTTGCTGAAGCCGCGGGTCTTGAGGCTTGATCTTACCTTGAGAGATAGCGAGTGAAGGCAACGCGCAGAGGACTAAGAGATTTTAACTAAGATAAAGTTTCCAGGAGTGACGGAGACCGTCGCACCAGTTAGAAGAGCTACCGCAGTGGACAAGCTGAGTTAGGAAGGCCCTAGAGCAGAAATAAAAGAGAATTCAAGAAGTACAGGGCCACCAGCGGCCACCGGGCCTTTCTAAAATAAAAAGCAGCAAGAACTGGACTATTTGGATTGCGGAGGCTGCGGGTGAACATCAGTGAGGAAAGTATCACAGGGAAGTAGAGAAAACCTCAAACCATACTACAGCTACGTTCATTCCGAGGCAGCTAGTGTCAGCGACATGCTGAGAATGCGGGCAACAAGCAGCCAAGAAAAATCAGCGAGCTGCTTGGAATTCTCTCAACAAAGAGACAAACAATACCGGGATGCCCAAGAGCTACCTGTGGCTAGCGACACTGCGGTCTAGGAGAATAATAATTATGAACCACACTCAGGGGAAAAAACCGACGGCCTCAAACAACTGGACGTATCCAAGGAGGCGGGGTAGGAAGACATCCACCCAGCTACACGAAGGCACTCATCTTGTTATAGGCACTGACTAGGCTGCTCAGCGCACAGCCAAACAAGGAAAAACTACCTAGCAGTTGGCCCGTGACGTTAATAATTATAACCGCAGTATAGTTCTCCGCTGTGGTCGAGATGCACGTGTAAGAGTACCATCAAAGTAGGCCGTAATACTTATCGTGACATGGTATTCAGAAATTCTGAAAGGCTTCTCACACGGTTCAGTAGCGGCATAAAACAACTGCATGAAGTTTGAAGGGGCGAAAAGAAAAAAGGTAAATGAGGTAAATACGATTCGGTTCTGAAATAATTGGTTGGGGTGTGGAGAATCGGTCAGGCTTGAAACTACCGGAGTGACTGTTGTGAAGAAATGTGAAAAATGCCTTATATAAGAGGGAGGCGCAGAAACTTATCGGTCGATGCTTACCCGCGATATCCGAACAAGGCTAATCGTTAAAAAGTGAGCAAAACAGTGGGAATTGTCTGGAGGCATTCATTGGAAAATTTGTGTATACGTACATGAACATTGTCCCACAAAAAGTAGGGCAAATACCAGAACGTATATTAGGAGCCACCCAAAAGTGTAAATTCGCAGATAGCGGCAGAACAATAAATTCACCAACACGGAGAAATAATGATTAAATGTAGTACGGTGTCATGACAAAACAAAACCTGGAAATCGAGGGGTGAACTCACTTCACCTGGGCTAAGGTCTGACAATTCTGTTGAGTTGAAAAATATATCACATCTCATTGAGTCTCCTGCGGCTTTTCTGTGATAGTACTATGAATGAAAAATCAGGATGAAGGGCTACATCTCATTTAGGAGGGGCATCCGTAAAAAATTACTGAGATTATACCGTCGAGAGCGTTAGCTTTAGTGTTTTTTGGTGCACCTTCCCATCTCGATGAGTCTTGTTGGAGGAAGGGGTGGTATCACCCATCCTGAACCGTAATGAGTACCGTTGTAAGATGGACGAACTCCAAAAGTGGCAAGAAGGGGGCTTGGACAGTCACAAAAGTATACGAATTTATCTCTCGGCGTTCTGCCTGTAATATACGGCAGAAGCGCTCCTCGAGAGATTTCTATTGGCAATGTGAGTGTGAGCATTAGTACCCGGGGGCAGAGGACGCTTCATTACAACATCAAGACCACGCAGCAATATACAGAGCAGTGAACCTTTGAGATTCCCGTGCATCATGCTCGGTCACAAAGGTGGGAACAAGGAAGCGTGCTAGTTACGGGCCCGTTAACCTGAAGTCAGTGGTGCTTAAAACCCTCAGGGAAGCTCGACGAGCAAGAATAGTAGGTCATTCAGATAAGGGCAAACTGGTCACTATCACCCAGTTCAAATTTTGGCACAGGTTTTTTTCCTCTTTGACAAAACGGGCTTCTTGGACGAGATAACTAGTCAAAAAGACCAAACAGAACGGGTGAGATCCCTTTATTTGGACTGCCGGGAAACGTTTGATTCGGTTCACCACAAGATGTTTGAAGCATGGTGGAAATGTTGCAACCCATGGCGAAGCTGAAAAAGTGGACTGTGCAAAGCCTAAAAGAGAGTTTTTCGAGCGAGAGTGTAAAACCTCCTGTAAGGCGACTGGAGACTTTAAGGTGCTGTTTAGCAGGAGTAAAGTTCCGGACAATTTCTGTCCATGATATATGATAACCACCTTGCAGACGGGCTAAGGAACACTTGCTTCTGATCGCAGGCTATATCAGGGTTTGGAACCATCAGTTGATGCGGCTGTTCAGTGTGTCCTGGATAAGGTCTACCGGTGGTCAGTTGTGTGGGACCTTCCCAATGTGGGAAAATTTCATCATGCCGTCACTGAAGAAGAACCACGCCCCATGTGACTTGTGTGCCCTTCAGACTACCTACAGTAAGTAGTTGAGACCATGGAAGCCCGAGATCTAGGGGTGATGGTAAGCACCAAAATAGAGCCGAGCCTCCAGTGTCAGAAATTAATGCAGATTGCACGGTTGGCCCTTGACAAACTGAGGAGGACTGTCATCTCTATGAAACTGTGGGTTTTTGCCACTATGCAAGCTCCCTTGAGATTTTATCTGGAGTTCCCTGCTCAAGCGTTGAGGCACCATCTGCTGAGAGTTATCAGGCCTGTCTAGCTGCCGCAACAGCGACTCACGTGACGTTTCGCAGAATACAGGAACTCGCACTACAAACGGAGATTGTAAAATCTAGGGTTGTTATCCTCAGAAAGAAGAAGAAGCACAGGTGGCTTTATGGTGGCTTCTCAAAATAGGCAAATCGCTCACAGTAGCACCAGGTCACAGGGGGCCTTGTTTGCCCTACGAGTAAATGTCTGCCTAGGGGTTTGCACTGGCAATCGGAGGGCTAAGACTGACCCAAAAAGGAAATCAACCCCCTACAGCCGGATTCGAAGGTGACCAGAATAGGCCCTCAGGAGATGTGATAGGCTTAAGAACAGTGGCTGAGTTTAAGGGAAACTTAGGGGTAGAGAGAGGTATCCGAAGAAAGATGAACGGGAGTCTCTACTATCAATTATTTTGGACAGGTGCTTCACGGCATTCGGTCGCATTCCTTTGGGTAATTTTACCCGCCAAAGACTACAACTCTAAGTGGTATTCTAAATATCGGGACGAATGACCCTGATGAATGAGAAAATAGACCCAGTGACGAGAAACGTTTTTGGTTAAAAAGTGAATTAGAAATCCAATCTTAACCTCCTCTGGCTTTATCACAGTTTCGGGAAAGGGTTCACTGTTTCAATTTTCAGAGCATCGGGATCTCCAAAGAGCTCAGCAGTACAAATATCCGGGCTTTCAACCGCAAGGCCGCCAAGTCCTGGTACCGAATTTGGGCAAAACGACCCTATCTCCTGAGTAACAGCGTGGTCTGAGTCTTCAAGGTCCTCTGTTGGTAATTCGTTTTGATGTGCAGAGCTTAGTAACAAGCGGCTTTGCATCCATGGACGTACCAGAATAATCTTAACTTACTCTGTTTGTCCAGAGAATCTTTGTATTCCCCTACATTTTGACGTTTCTGCTTGGTATTCGCTGAGCGACCATATTGTTTGCTTGAGCTGGATATCCCCGGTCTAGACGATTATGTTTCTACTGTGTACCAAGAGTTCTCGCTTTTAAAGCTGTTGCCACCTAACTGTATTACTGGTTTCAGCTTACACTGGACCTCTCCTGGCAACCGTTCAGAGTGGCCTATGAACTACTAGACCGTGCACACGTCGGGACTAGGCGCACTTAAGTCCAAATCCTTCGTTTGGCTGATCCATACACAAATACCCAAAGCTGCAGCCTAGTTCTAAACCCGTCGAACCGAGGTTCACTTCAGAATCCATCATGGACATAAAAATCGATTGTTTTGTGCGCACTTGTTGCACTTCGGGATGGCTGGGCCGAAAAAGCGAAATGGTTAACCCGCAGGACGTAAAGCGACATTCAATGACCATACCGAGTATACTGATTGGCAGTCACCCATTCCCAACAAAAGATTTGGGCAGAATGTGCAAGAAACCCACACGGCAGTCAAACAGACATTAAAAACCCAGCTAACCGACCCTCTGTAATATACCAGAACCAAACCACGAACAGCTGCGCTCGACATCGATCATCCGAGTACGAAACCAATGACAGTAAGCTCAGTGGAGCAACTCAATACTGTTAGTGTCCAAGTTTTCCAGAATCAGGCTTAGATGATCGATGAACTAGGGTCAGGATGGACTGCCCCTGCTTTACTTTGCAATGAAAAAGGCAAGACGGTGGAGAGCTCCTTCATTTTGGCGACCAAACAAGTCCAGTGGGTGGACATGTGGGATAGCTCACATAGTCCTCTTCCACACTTGCCTGTGGCAAAGTAGATCCGACGACTTCCTGAGCGCTTCGTTTGCATACTGGTCAGTTGCCCGTAAAAGTTGGCATGATTCTCTTGCACTCCGATTCTGTTTGGCTGATCCGATTGTTCCGTCCTACGGCTTGACTAGTTGCCCCTCACATGGGCTACCTCGTAAGTTGCCCGACCCCTTGCTGCTTTCTGTCCGCTAGCCCCAAGCCTCTTTCTGTAAGCTACAGAAAACTCCCGGCATATCCATGGTTTTTTCTTTGATCTTTGGCCCCGATTAGTTGGCGCGATTGGTTTGATTTTCGCATTTGTCTGTTACCCCGGAATTCCTCGCTACAATATATTTGGACAGCTGGCATTACGTTGTCATCCGTCGTAATATAATAATAACAATGTAAAAATGGTTATCACCACGAAGGCTGCCTCAGCAGACTACGCATTTTTCAGAGTTCCATTGGGGTTGTGGATACTGGAAAGTCAGAATTTTAAGGACGAGTAATCTCTCGCCGGCAATCAAGTTAAACTATAAGGGCTTCGGATCATGCTAATGGTGGTTATGACAAGACCGTGGCCGAAACATTGGGCTCTGAAAGTTGGATCATGTACTGCGCTGTTAGTGTGAGACGTCGTAAAACAATACGATCCTGAGAGTAAACCCACTTAACAGTCGATCATCACGGTAGCAGGCACAGGCATCGCCAAGTTGGGGAAGATGAAGCTACTGGGGATTCAGCAACTGTTGGTTTAACATGAGTTCGTCGCAATGGTCTACTGGTGAGACAGCAGCTTCCAGGAAAGCTACGGAAGGCCCGTGGCATAATCAAAGAGGGATTACGTTCAAGGAATTTATAAGCACTTTATTTGGCATACCGATCGGCTTTGAGGCCTTTGAAGCTTGCTGGGTATTGGACCAGAAGGCTTGAATCAGTAGAAACCATATGCGACTCGGACCATTTTAACTGGTCACTGGGTTGCCCATTGCACAATAAGGTCCGAGGATTGACCTCCGTCAATTTCCTAAGCCGAATAAGCATTGGTACTGAACGTCTGCAAAGATGCACTAGGGATCTTGAGTTTTCACTTATGGCCGATGAAGGGCTGCAACAATCTTTGTGCGGTCCCTCTTCTATCTTCCTCTCTTGTTTGGTATAATCCACCCCCACTCGGCTGACGTACTGTTGGTGAAAATCACCGGACTCGTCAACTTTCATATATGGTCTTTTAAGCTCTCCCTTTCTGGTATATAGTTATCCCCTTGCATCTCAGCTTTTCTGACACACCTAAACCCTCATTCTTTATATGCCAAATCTATTCTGAAAGTTACGCGATGGCTGCTGATCCCGGTAGTCTTCGTCGGTGTGAAAAGGTACTTCTAGTCTGCCTTGCTTGTTTGTTCTCCCTGAACCTTCTGCCTGCACATTTGTAGCTTAAAAACCCAACTCCGTACAAACGACAACGTCTGCCACCAGCAGTAAACGTAGCCAATGCAGAGAGAGACCTTAGCCACTGAGGGTAAGGTTAGGCAATGATGGGGAAGATCGCGACCCATTCCAAAGCTTTAAACGTTGGATAACGCACGAGGATTTGAAGAAAAGTTTAGTTTGCGTGTGGACAACCTCCGAGCCTGTTCCCCCATGAATGCCAACTCCCAAAGAGTATCAAATAATCGTTCAATGTTGAATAGTTTACACAGTACACCAACTGACAAACCTGGACGCTTTCGCTCATATCTCAATTCATCGTTGACATATTTTCGGCTTGAACTCAAACTCTTGAGTAGTGATTGCTTTTGGTACCAAAAACTGTGGGTTCTCGCTTGCTAGTCGTTTTAACTGCATAATAAGGTTCTGTATACACTTGGCATGTTTGCACCCCGTCAGTCTGGTACAGCGAAATGCTCAAATAAACCTTGCTTTGCTTCAGGGTCAAATTCTGCCGACTACACTCTACCCTTACTCGGATAAAAGTCTTACACTTTGTATCTTACGCTTGTAGAAATCCTTCCCCTATCATTCCCAAATAATTGCACTGTTTAAAAAGCCATTTGTCCTTGTTGATCATCAAACAAGTTGGCACACACCTACGGCTGTAATCCAATTCTCGCAAATGGAGCAACGAGTAGCCAATTCAAACGAATCCCAAAACCAGAACAAGATTGATTTGTAGTTTCTACGGCAATAGACAAAAATTCACAGAAGGTACAAATATAAACAAACCTCAAGCATGTGGCTTGATGGACCCAACAGTAAAACCCAAAGGTCCGAAGCCCCGTGGCTGGAGCAAGACAGTCAGAAACGGTTCAAGGTCAACTTCAAGTGTCTCACATGAACAAACAAGCGTGCAAAAGAGTGGTATTTGGACCAGCCTTCCAAAGTAACGTCAAATGCAGTCAAATTCACAAAGTACGTGGAACTTTTGGAAGGCTTTTCAATATTAGCTCTTTAAAACTTCTACATTTGAACACCTCTAAACTTTGTCCGTGTGCCGCGGCGTCTGCCTGATTTGGCCCCTGGCCGCCTAGAAGGTTGTTTCTGATAGTGATGGGTGCCAAACTCTGGTTCTCGCCATAACTTGCTGTGGCCGTTCAGATGAGTACCGTAAAACCTGCAAATCAATGTTGTTCTGACTTAAGGGATCGTCAAGTTGGTCACGCCTTACTCAAAGTCGGAGTCTCTGTTACAGACTTAACCCTCCTCACTGAGAAAGCCACCTGTTTACAAGAATGATGTCAGTCTTTGAGGTCATATACCACGAATGCTCATTCACCGTAGATGAAGTGAAAAGGGTTGTGAACCTTGGGCTCACTGTGCAGCCCGTCCGCTAAGAGCGAGCTGTGGAATATTCCCCTTTGAGGTCAGTCCTGTCGGGCCAGAAACCAGAGGCGCTTATACCTACACACATAATTATGGTTAGACCATCTTTAAAATATTGCGCTTCACTACGGTCATCCTTCTGTGAGAACCATGCCGCTTGCTCGGAGAAGGTAATACACATTTTGACCCGTGGGACTGATGGTAGGAGGGGAAAAATTACCAGCAGAGACTTCAGGGCCTCAAAAGTTCCTTACTGCAAAGGAGCAGAATAAATTTCTGATATAGGAGTCCAAAATACAAAAAGAATTTTCAGGTTTTAGCGCGAACGGACTATTCTACATATTCTCGGACTCCCGAACAAGAAGTGAGATTTCGACCGGGGTTGGTAAATGGATCAGAATTCTTTAGCAACAGGGGATTTAACTGCTGGAACAGATAGCCCGAAGAAGTGGAAGAAAGGAGTGACATCCAGGCATTCCAGGGGGTCTGTACCGTAGGTGAAATGAGATCGTCTATGAAGATGCTGGTCAATAACTTCTTCAGTCGAGTCAATGTGCCCACTAGAGCCCGTGTGAGGTGTTCTACTATTAAACGAATTCCCTTTTAGCATTAAACGACAGGGGCCTACAACAAACTGTCTGAGGTATTTGATGCGAGTCATGGTTTCAACTTTCCCTGATTATTTTAGCTAGGATTCGATAAAGCAAACTGTGCGGTGATGAGTTGAAAGCTTGTATGCCCACGGCCGAAGGAAATCGGGATGCTGGATTACTTGTGGTCAACACCTGCCTCGTACTAACCAACCAGTGGTTTGCTATCTCTTGAGGAGGCGGTCGGGTGCTTGTGCAAAGGACCGCTGATCAAAAATGGCCAAATGGACTTCAACAAGAGGCTTGATTCCGTGAAAAGCGGGTTTCTCGACCTTAGACGGCAGTCTATGGGAATTATTGAAAACGCTAAACACTGGGTAAATGACCTTCTAACAAGGGCGACGTCTAGTGTTAGATTGGATCGTCAAGCTTTGAAATTGAAAGGTGCAACTAGAGAGGTGTCATAGGGCTCAGTGCACTTCTCTCCGGTCGTCATCATCTTCGTCAGCGATGAAGCACGCGGACGTGCCAACCCTGCCTTTGTGTTCACGAGTGATATCAGGATAGCCCGAGCAGGTATAGAACTTGACGCGCTAGCCGTTCATAAGTGGTTGCATAAAACAGACCTTCAGCTTAGTCTTGTCAAAGGCTAATGTCCGCCCACAAAAGCAGTGGCCAATGAGAATGGCGTTGTAACCTTGCAAAAGGTCTCTCGGGTCAAAGAGCTGAGCGCATTCTTATTTAACTGTTTAAAGCTACTGAAGCAGTGTGCGGCAGCAAACATGGCTAGGGGAAGGCCTTCTCGGACTAAATGAGTCATGTCGTGCGGAAGGTCGGAGATTTTTGTTCTCATCCGGGAAACCGTAGTCGCGCCACGAGAGCTGTACTGCGTGCAAGCCCAGGAACCGCGCTACCGAGGTGATATAGCCAATCTGGCGAGGGCGCTAGGGCCTGCCACCTGATCGATGACTGAGAATGAAAGGACTGGCTGCGCTGAACGTCCTTGAATCCTGGATCTGTTCTAGATGTAAAAGCCGCACCAGCTCGGGGACTTGACAGAAACACTTAGGCTGATGGAGTGACTGTCCGGCACCAATCGACGGTTTTCCTCTCCCCGATCCCAGAAGGGGGTGCAGTGAAGCATGGTCCAGGACAGCAAAAAAGAATTTAGGGATATATAATATGGCAAACTACTCACCAAATAGAGTGAACTTACATTTTATAAGTTCCCCAAGGTGGTCACAGATACCATAACAACAATGGCATTTGAGAATGCGGTGAGCCTGCATCATATGGAAGTATGCCTCGAATTGTTCTAGACATTTCGTGGTCGGAGTCAGTTCACTTATTCATTCCTCCGTTCTCCTACGGAGCTGATGCTGCACAACATTTCTGCCCTTTAGCGAAAGAAACACTTCAATCAGGGTTCAGAGCTACGGGAGGACGCCGACTGAACAGTCATACGGACGTAATTGGCCCTCGTCACACAAAGTCCGGTACAAACTGAACTAAGCTGGGAGGCAGTGTTCTGGTGTGAACAACTGCCACCCACCTCTATAGGCTGAGCGCAGCTCGCAAAAAGCAACCCAAAATTGTCGTTGCTTGGCGTCCAGCGGGTCTTCCAACAAGGAACCTTACTCTAAGGAAGCCAAACTGAGCCCTCTCCAGTTGGTCACTGATCCTGTTGCAGCAGCTGAAGCTCCGTGATCATTGATCTCCTTCTTGGAAGCGGGTTTTCCGGGGGAAATCCTCCGCAGAAGAAATTTGCTACCCTTTTTCTTTATCTTTGTTCCGACCATGTTTATCCAACCACATAAACTCGGGCCCAGGTCGGTTATCATAAACTTTGGTATTGCTCAGTTGAGCGCAAAGCAGAACTCTTAATAATATTTCGTTGGTTTACTAATGACAATAATAATAAAAACGATTTTTTTCGGAGGGCCTCGAAGCATGCCAGACACGTGATCAACTTGTCACAGACGAAAACGTGGACAAATATTTAGTGCTTGTGTAGAAGGGTGTATGACTAGTATGAGCTGGAAGAGTTCAATATAGGTAAATGGGGGGTCACTTTACGGTAAAAGCAAGGTAAATGTATGCACATCAGGTACTAGCGAATAGAGTTTTAACTGGGCCAAATGATAGATTGGAACCGATGTCCGGCGAATCCAAAAGTCAAGGTGAAATGATGGGGTCTGACTGGTCTAAGCGGAAATTTTCGTAAGATGGTGGTTGTACCTAAGGGAGACCGAATTACAGTCGGAATGGCTGTGGCAGCAGATGACAATGAAAAATAAATTTATATGCATGGAAAGGAGTGAATAGAAACGATACATTGCTACCCTGCGATAAATGATCAGTAAAAAGTTGCGGAACTCTGTGGAACGTCGAGCAAGCAAAACAGGCTTTTAAGAGTGCGTCCGATATGAAATATTTTGAGAGACGGGTATACGGTGGCAATAAAGTCCGAATATTTTCAGAGTAGGCGCGTATCAAAAAAGGCAGCTAGATGTCTCGGGGGAGATGGCTGTCGAAAACTGGAGGACGTACAGCGAAAATGTGCTCAGCGTCAACATTAAACGTGCAATATCAGCGGAAAATGATGGCACTTTGGTTTCTTTGTGTCAAGGGTGGAGCGGTGGATCTGCAGAGGGGAAAGTCAACCTCAGGCGCATTGAGGTGATGTCAGCTCTGTTGAGCAGTTTATGAAGAATGGGGGAAGAGATCGAAAGAAGCAAGCCCTGGTAGTTTAAACAACCTTGTCAAAGTAAGTGCTCCATGAGATGACCTTTGAATGCGAGAGAAGCAGTAGGAAGTGGACATACGTTATGAAGCAGCAAGATGAGGACGATGGGGATGGCTAGGAAACACGGAGAAAATATAGTTGCTTAGTGGTCGTATCAGTGAGGTCTAGCAGCAGCGGAAGCATACTGGGGTGTAAATGGGAATGGGGTGCACGGACAAGGCAACTGTTACGGCGAACAACGAAGAAACGAAATGTTACGTGGAAGATCGTTTGAAACTTATCTTTTGGTCATCTTGAGAGATTATTTCTACCGGCTCACCTGAGACAGCCCACTGTCAAGTGGGATTAGGGTAGATGGTTTTCTGTTCATATAATAATACTAATGGCACGTTTATCGAAGGTGGTCGGAATGCGAACACAAACATCCAACCAGTGTCCCGTATTAATCAACAGGTCCAAATATTTACCTGGTATTTCGAGGACGCAGACTGGAATTCACTGTTTCAAGATGATTTTCTCTAATAAAGGTTTGAGTACTATAGCGTTCACCATATTCATAGAATAGCGGGGCATTCTTGGACGAACTAACCGGAGGTTCTAGTTGACCATGATTATTCACCGTTTTAAAAAGGTTTCTAAAATGATGTTGGTTGGCACCAGGATGATAGAGGTAGGGGGAATGGTCGGAGTGTGCAGATAGGAAGCCTACCACACCGTCACACCTAGTGGGCGCAAGCGGAAGAACAAATGGCGTACCTGGCAACAGGGAGGAGGGCTTGAATACGCGGCTTCTCTACACGCAGTGTGCGATCTAGGCTGAAGGTTGGAGGCAATGGTTTCAGCTCTGTTCAGCTCAGTTCAGTTTGCGCAAGATAGATAATTGACCAAGGTTAATCAAGCTTCCAGAATTTCTTTGATGGCATGCATGCTAGGTTAGCGTCAACCACTGAGTATTTTAGTTCTTCGAATGCCCAGCTTAGCTCCTGCACAGCTGCTTCGAGGGAGAGACATGCTCGGTATGAGACGTCCAAGTAAAGCGTTCTTTAGAGGAGTGGGTGAACTCATAGTGGAACTTTCCACAGCTCCTTCGCCGGCCACGCTTCTCGGGTGCTCACAAGGTGGTTGAAACTGCTAGGGTAGACCGTTTATTTCTGGGTTAGGGAGTAGTAGTAGTCAAATTGCCTTCGCCTGCGAGGGGACTGCTGATCTGATCACTGAGCGTGGGCAGTGGGAAAATTCAAACAACGGAAACATGCCTGACCGCTTGCGTCCGTTACCTGCAACTCCAAGTGCTTCCCGGCTGATGAGCCGATATCCGCTTTCTTGGCGAATCACTGGTGGTCGGGACTGATCAGCTTGATATCAGCTAAACGAATAGGGGAAAAAGAAGAAGGGAGTACTCACACGGAAGTGCAAACTGAATAAAAGTGAAACGGAGTATAGCTCGATGCCACTCGTCCTAGACGTAAGTGCTTCATAGGAAGCTTAAATCACTGGGAACAGCGTCCTCGCTGTGTTTTTTGGCATGCTCACGAGATACTAGCACGGTCGAGGAGTTCATAACAGAGATATGCAAGTACACTGATGCTCCTGCATAGTACAGACCACTGTGGGCTATGTAGTATTATGATAATGGTGGAGCAGGTCACAGAAAAAATACAATCCTCCATATCAAAGAGCGGGACGGAAGTAGGCCTGACCGCATGAGTGAGAAGTGTTTCTATTTATGTCTGAAAGGTGAGAAGTTAAAAAAAGGCAATCAGACCAAGAACATCCCCAATGCGAAGCCGAAAAAGCTCTCCGATAGCAGACCACATACGGATTGTTTCAGTGAAAGACCTTCGGTTGGATAGATCCATGGTCCCGAAATTCGATGCCTTCTTGAAAGGCCCGACTCTCGGTGGTGCTGAAGGAAGTCAATCCCAGCAGGTTGCCAGCTGTGGGGTACGATTTCACAGCTGTGTTAAACTGAAAAGTATACCGTGACTGAAGCAGGCCAAGTAAACAATTTGTCCATAGCTTGGAATATTTTGCAAGAATTTGGCTCCCACTGCCAGCCTAGACTGAAGAGCAGTAATTCCAAGGTTCCAGTGACGCACAAACTGAGGCTTTGACAGAGTGAACTTTATAAAGCCAGCAGATGAAAGTGCTTCATGATGGATAAGTTTAAATAGAAAACATAGATTGGACATTATATGTCAAAGCCGCACGGAGTCGAGACAAAGCGGGGGCAATGTTCCTCAAATGGCTTGCTGTGGGTACCCCATAATTTGTCTGGCAGAAGAACGTCGCAGGTGCTCAATGGGAACACTGCCAATTTTAGACTGGCTGGAATATACGCCGGGACACTACTGTTAATAATGCCAGACATGAGACAAGTATGTGAGAGATTCATTTTCCCGTGACTTTAGCGCGCGGGAAAAGGGACCTATCATCGGTCTAGCCTTTGCCGTTTGACGAGACAGTGTTTTGCACCGGAGAGTCTGGGACAGCTAGTAGCAGGTTCAGCGGTGTGGATGTGTGAGCGACTTGGAATCTGAAGGTTGTGTATCGGCTGTTTGACTTTAGGGAGTTCATACCCCAACAGTAGCTTTAGTCTCCGCGCTGCTTTGGGCCGGTGGATATTTCAAGGAGCTGTGTTGAGGTTCAGACGAAGAAACCCATGGACGATCTTAACGTCATCGGCGAGGGGGGGGTGTTTTGGTGCAGATTGAAAAGTGTACCATTGGTGTAAATGAAAGGCAGGGGACAGAGCACACTCCCTTGTGTAGCCCTACCGGTAACCGCAGCAGGCTGCAAGAAAAGTCTATCAACGGGAACAACTTGTGTGCGGTTTCATAGATGTGTTAGCCGCGATAAGAGAGAACAGGAGAGGCCTTGAGCTCTGAGTGTGGTTAGTGACAAAATGGGCAAGGCACGATCAAACGCCTTGGCCATATCAAGGTATATACCAATCGTGGATTTATTATCATCAACCGCCATTGTTATAATGGTAAGAGCTCACTACCAAGTGGTACGTGTGCTTGATTTCAAAGAGCCACACTGTGCACCGTGGAGGAAGTTATGAGGCAGTGAGGAGTACAACCCCGCGGTTCGGTGGGGCTTTCCAATAATCTAGGAGCCATTGAAGTGCAGTTGACGAGGCTGTAGTTTGGGGGTCTCAAGTGGATTCTTTCGCATGAATTGAGATTATAGCCGCGGTCCCCTACTGCAGTGAAGATATACTGCTTCTAAGGGAAAGGTTATGCTTTCAATAGTAAGGCTGCAAAATAAGTTCCTCCAAGACATAGTGCTGGTGGAAAGCCATCGTGTTGGACCTGGGTGAGCTGATTGGTCGCCTCTTTCTCGGTGGATTCCCGATCTGGCAGCAAGTGCTCGGCCTCAGGTGCTGCGCATACGGGTAAGGTGGAGGAGTCCACGGTCATGAACTTAGCAAAGCTAGAATAGCGTGCCTCAGCTACCGTGGCAGGTGAGGTGATGTGCTTTTGATAATCTAAATTTAGAACAGGGATGCCGGCGGACTTGCGCTAGCTTCCGTTCTTTGGTACCTGGGCGAAACAATTTAAAGCCTCTGGGAGCAGACTAAGGTCAGTTTCTGAGGGGTCCGAGGGCTGGTAGACGCAACCGTTGTATGGAGGTGAAATGTGTAGTGGGTTGGTCAACTAAATGGACTCTAACATGCTGTGAAGGGTCCGGTGAGACAGAGGGGCGCGCAGAATTTGAGGCTCACATACACGAGGCAACCTTTATCACGGCTGATCCTGTTCTTTCTAGATGCCTGGTAGACAGGGGCGACTTGGATAGTCTGGAAGGAAGCATTCAGCTAGAATTCAGGGATGGCCTTGAAGTCTAGAGTCGTTCACTGAGCGATCACCTGGAGGGAACTAAAATCTTTGAAGATGGAACAAGCGTTAAACATGGAGAGTAGTACAAGGGCGGCGTTGTTGAGCCGCAAATCACTGCACTTTTGGGGTTTAGAGGTCGGACCCCGACAGAAATTCCTGGACGTTGTTGGTTGGGAGGAGACTTCGGATACGTCTTCACCGGCGGTCTCCGGGCAGACCCTGCAGAGGTTCCTAGTTGAGGATGCTGAAGGGGACAGTCGAAGAAATGGATGAACCGTAAAGGTTAACAACCGGCCGACTGAAGATCCAGTATTCAAAAGAGGAACCTGAGGACCTCAGGGTGGCACTTGCATCTAAGTGCGGATTGTAGCTGAGGGCGACGACTTGGGTTAGCCATGCTGTGGGTGGCTGTGGGTTGAAGGACGGTCATAGTTAGTGGGGAATCGGAGGAACAGGCTGTGATGTAAGAGTAAGAATGGCGGCGCATGTGTGGGGAACAGGTGGGCACTTCCTGACTCAGAGTACTTACTGAGCCCGCGGCCGCCCCTCCGAGGGTGGGACGCCTAAAAGGCAGGTGGGGTAATACGGTTCAGTGGAGGGTGGCTGTTGGGGTGTATGGGTTGGATCCGGGTAGATATGGAGGAGGAATTTGGAGGCTCACAAGGGGCTCCACGATGAAGCAGGGTTTGGGACCGTGTCTGCTATCTGACCGTTAGGAGCTCGCTGTATTGTGCAAAAGGGAGAATAGCACGAGGTGGGCCCGGGTGATATCAGCTGATTGTTGGTGTAGAGAGCCACGGTTTCAGTGGAAAACGGAGGAGGCCGGTCACTCTGCAACTTGGCTCGGTGGGAAGGGGGAGAGGTCACCGCGTGGGAGATATTTTGGAATGGCGTTGGAAAGTGCTGGACTGTTAAGTCGGCTCGCGAGGGGTTACGACGTCGATGTAGGTTTTTAGGTATGTTATTTCGAGTAGTTTGGCCAAGACATCTAAAAAGGGAGGATGACCGGTTTTCTCATAGGTGGCAGGGGCCTTGGGCCTGTATTCTGCCATGTAATAGTGCCTACCATGTAGGCACAGCATAAAGAGGGTTCAGGACTTCTTGAAATGAGTTGCTTGGGGAGGGTGTCAGGCATTCTGTCCGGATCTTCATCTTCGGACATGTATACTCTGGACGGCTGGGGCGATTGGGCACTGCTTTCGTCAGTGTTGTTATAGGACAACATGTCCGGCACTATAGAGGATGAAGTGTGGGCCATGTCCACTGCCTGCCATGAGTTGTGTAATTAGTGCATGTGGCCGTGAGCTGTGTGACTTACCTCCCTCTGAAAAGGGAATTAGCCTGCCCTGGTTTCGATCCCCTTAAACTGGTAGTCTGTAGCCATATATCGCTGCGCAATTTCCTATGCCTCTTGGTGAGAAGATCGGCGAGGTATTGTGCTAGGATTGAGCAGAGTTTGGCACGTTCTCGTTATCAGGCGTGAGAAAAAGTTCATTCCGCAGGATCTGAGCAGCGCTCTCTTGAATGAATCTACCGCGATTCTGTCAGGGACTTTTGAGGCTACGGTTTTTCGGGAGTTTTGGAATATTCTCGTTAACTTGAGCGCACTAGACTCGGTGAACCGTCCAGCAGCCGTTAGACTATGTGGTTCCGATAAATTGTTAAGCTAGGCAATGAGTGAGGGAGAGGCCAGCATTCAGGTGGAGTCCTCAGTCATGGAATTCCGGCTAGGTAGCTGAAAGCTTTTGCAGTAGGAGGCTGGCTCTTTCACTAGCTCTGTCGACGAAATTGTGGAGTGCTGCGGTGCAATTATTCAGCCTCAGCTGCATTTGGAAACGCCCAGTGTGCCTCGGGTGAGAGATGGCGGAGTTCTTTAGCAGTTTTTGTTTGGCAAACGAGGCATGTTGGTTTATTTCTGGTGTGAATCCTAATGTATTAGCAGGTCAAACGGAGATGAATAGTTGCAACGTACTCTAAAGTAAACTTCTTCAGTTGCTTCAGTGGGATGGCCTCACAGCAAGCGGTTTGGACGCTGAGTAACCGACCATACTTTTCTGATCAAGGCAGGTGCCTGCCGACTAGCTCAACCCAAGCAGCTTGTAAACTGATTTTGGAGGTTTTTGAATCAGTGAGCGGCCTGAAAATTTTGCTTTCAAAAAAACTTGCCGAATTTTTCTGAGCCATAGCAGAGCCTTAAGAAGCTTTGCCTTACAGTGTGACCCTAGATAGCCTGGAAAATCATACCTAAACTAGGTAACATGAAGGCGAGATGTAGGGCGACTAGGGAACGTTGTAATAGACGCTGTGCGATTTGGTACTTGAATTATTTACTAGTCCTTGTTCAGTTGGTGTCTTTTGCCTTTCGTGGGATGGTTTTCATAGGACCTGTGATAAAAAAATTTGATCTGTGCGTGTGTAGTGAGCCGCCACCTAGCTCATCTCCGGTCTTTGGCAGGGTCCGCCGATAAGAATTCGGAGATAGTTAAGGAACTGTGGTCGGACTCTCTACCCTTCCATGTTCAGACCGCCGTAACTGCTCTCCTCGAGGACTCGTCCTTGAAACGAGCAGCCGCCGTGGCTGACAAGATGGTCGCACGTGTCGGCAGTGGGGCTAATCCCCTCATTGCCACGACATCGCGCAATCCCAGGGGTGTTGACCTGAATGGATCGCCGGAGAGGCCTCGGCACTCTCGATCCATCCAGCGCCGCCTGTCCTTCAAGGACAGAGTTAAAGTACCGACTCCTCGCAGTAGCCCACGTAAACGACGGCACGGACGGCGCCCTCCACTGCCCACGTCCGCCGTGAATCCGCCTCATCTGCCTCGTCCAAACCAGATCATCCTACCAGCGGCTTTTGTTGGTTCCACCGCGTTTTTGGACCAGCCGCCCGTAGGTGCAGACAGCCGTGTTCATACGCGGCGGAAAACGCCACTGCCGGCGAGTAGAAGCGGCCGTACTCGCCGGCAATCAGTCTCAGGTTGGCCGTTTATTTTGCATGCATGATTCGTGCACTAAAGCTAGGTTCCTAGTCGATACTGGGGCCCAAATTCCTGTCTTGCCCATCGGTAAAGACAAGCCACGAGCTTCTTTGCTTCGGCTGTCAGCGGCGAATGGTTCCTCTATTCCTACCTACGACACGAGACAGCTTGTGGTCAACCTGGGACCACGACGACGGTATCTGTGGACTTTCATTCTTGCGGATGTTACAACAGGCATATTGGGAATCGATTTTCTGCAGCACTAGGAATTACTCGTTCATTCACGTAGGCTGCAGCTTATCGATTCTTCGTCGGGCATTAAATTTATGGGCCTCACAGCTCAAACAGATGCACACCGAATCACGGGATTGTTTTCCAACATTTCGCATGATTTTCAGTCCTTACTTATTAAATTCCCCATTTTGACTGAACCATCTGAAGAGATAGAGACAGTGACCGATCGTGTGGCACACTATATTGTCACTAAAGAACCACCAGTCACAGCACGACCTCGCCGACTGGCACCGGACAAATTGGTTTTCGCCAAACGTGAGTTTGACACTTTACTTTCTGAAGGCATTGTTCGTCCTTCTCACAGTCCATGGGCCTCAACTCTGCACATGGTTCTTAAGAAAGACGGCGTTAGCTGGCGACCATGTGGCGACTATCGCGCACTAAATTCGGTTACCCGTTACGATAGTTATCCGATGCCCCACACACACGACATCACAGCAACACTTCACAGCACGGCTGTATTTTCTAAGATCGATTTGATACGAGCCTATCACCAGATCCCAGTCGCCGCTGAAGATGTCGAGAAAACTGCTGTCACGACACCTTCTGGTTTGTTTGAGTTCCTACGTATGCCTTTTGGTTTGCGAAATGCTGCTCAGACACTCCAGAGGTTCATCGATAGCATTACACGAGACTTAGAATTTGTTCACGTCTATATCGGCGACTTGCTAATCGCATCGTCGAGCGTAGATGAACATTTCCAACATTTGACGCTATTATTTCAACGTTTGTCCGAACATCGAATAGTAGTTAATCCTGATAAACGCGAACCTGGCAAACCGGAACTTGTGTTCCTCGGCCACAAGATCACTCGAGACGGTATTAAGCTTTGCGAGGATAAAGTGCGCGCCATTTTAGATTACACCGTACCGTCCTCAATCAAGGAGCTCAAGGCATTTTTGGGGGTAGGTAACTTCTACCGTCGTTTCATATTCCATGCCGCTGAACGTTTGCTTCCATTAACTGACCTACTTCGAAGCAATCCACGTAAGTAGTCGCTTACGGATGCCGCACGAGTAGCGTTTTCGGAGATTAAAGCGACATTAGCTCAGACCACGCTCCTAATGCACCCAGTTTCGTCCGTCAAGCTAATCATAGCGGTGGATGCATCCGACTTTGCCATCCGAGCGGTCCTGCAACAGTCTGTTTCTGGGATTTGGTAGCCATTAGAGTTTTTCTCTCGACGCCTCAATCCCACGGAAACCAAATATAATGCTTTCGGTCGCGAACTGCTGGCTGCATATAATGCCGTTAAGCACTCACCATGCAGTCGAGGGTCAATATTTCATCCTCTTTACATACCATAAGCCTCTGACGTATGCATTGCATACTAAGTCTGACCGTTACTCCCCACGGGAAGTCAAACATTTAGACTATATTTCACAGTTCACGACTGACCTACGACACGTTAAAGGTGAGTCGAACTGCGTTGCAGATGCTTTGTCGCGTATTCCGCTTAATGCCATTCAGTCCCCGGTTTTAGACATCCCTGCCATGGCTGCAGCACGGACGCAGGATTCTTCATGTATGGAAGCAGCTCAGTCATCGTCGCTACAGTGTCAGTCCGTACATCTGGCCACCAGTGCTGGGACTATACTCTGCGATATGTCTACTGGTATACCTCGACCAATCGTACCCTCTGCATATCGACGTCTCTTGTTCGATACCCTGCATGGACTATCACATCCAGGCATCGCAGCCAGTCTCCGATTAGTAGCTGCACGATACGTCTGGCCGTCCATGAATAAAGATGATCGTATTTGGGCAAAACAGTGTCTCAAATGTCAACGATCTAAAGTGCATAGGCACGTAGCTTCGCCTATCGGTACTTTTGCTACGCCTGATGCCCGCTTCGATCATATCCACGTAGACATTGTGGGTCCATTGACCCCATCACACGGGTATACCTATTTACTAACGTGCATCGATAGATTTACGAGGTGGCCCGAGGCTATTCCCATCTCTATCGTCAAATCCGAATCAGTGGCTCGACATCTGATAGGACGATGGATAGCTTTATATGGTTGTCCTCTCACAATCACTACCGATCGAGGGCAACAATTTGAGTCCGATCTATTCTCTCCATTAACTCATATGCTGGGTACGGAACGCATCCGCACGACCGCGTACCATTCGGCATCGAGTGGTTTAGTCGAACGTTTTCATCGCCAACTCAAAGCGGCTCTTAGAGCACAAGTGAGCCCCTACTGGTACGAAACGTTACCACTAGTTCTGCTTGGTATCAGGACTTGCATAAAGGCAGATATACAGTGTTCCGCCGCAGAACTTGTCCACGGCACGACATTACGACTGCCTCGGGAATCCTTCCCTCCACGGAGTACAGACTCACTTGCCGTACAGACTTATGTTCACCGTTTGTCTACGTACATGCAAAACCTCGCTCCGGCGCAGACTCGAATGCAACGACGACAGGTTTCGTTCCGACCGAACTCGAAACTTGTTCGCATGCATTCATCCGTATTGATTCGGTATACAAACCATTACAACAGCCTTACGAAGGTCCATTTCGCGTGATTTCTCGTCACGATAAGACCTTTAAGGTTGATCGACACGGTCGCGTCGATACCGTTAGCATCGATCGTCTCAAAGCCGCGTACGTTGATGATAGCGTGTCGCCCGCTGACATGAGATTCGATGTTAACCCTGCACTGCCTGTTGACGACACTTCCGTGTCACGTCAAGG
Organism: Fasciola hepatica; assembly: GCA_948099385.1. Taxonomy (NCBI): domain Eukaryota; kingdom Metazoa; phylum Platyhelminthes; class Trematoda; order Plagiorchiida; family Fasciolidae; genus Fasciola; species Fasciola hepatica. The sequence continues at coordinate 1,875,708 of CANUEZ040000189.1, read as the reverse complement.
TCTGCAGTTAGCGTTGCCTGCTACGACTTCGGATGAGGCTATCGTCTCACGTTCAAGTCAGCAGTCCGTTGGCCCTGCAACGTCCTCGAATGAGAATACTGTCTCACGTTCAAGTCAGCAGAGCACGCCTACGCACTTGTCCGTGAATGAGGCTCCCGTCTCACGTTCCGGTCGGAAGATCTTTTGCCCACACATTTTCGCGACTGGGTTAAACACGATCTTAACCATTGCAATTCCCAGTAATAACTTTCGTGTTTGTTGTTTCGACACGATTTAACATACCTCATTAGTTATTACTGTGTTCTAGTCAAGTCCATTGCGGTTGCTACACCAGTTTTTCGTTTCTTTTCGTTTCATGATACCTCGCCATATGGTAAGCTTTGTTGGACCCACGAAATCTGGAGAATTTTGGCACCAACGTTTGCATTCTGGATTGACCCTGTCGCTCTCGTTCCTTGTCATTGATGAACTTACCGATTTGGCTTCCGGATATCATATTGGGTAACGGTTACCCGACGCTGGACGTTATTGATGTGGCACACCTGGATGACGAGTCACGCAACCGATGTCATTGGCAACGAATCTGGTTTACGCTCGACCATCATCCTAAGGTTCCTGTATACCACGGATTCTACCCGTCAGCATCCTACAGCACAGCTAGATTCACGTATTTTGCACGCATTCACGCGCACGAATATCGTTTGTATGCCTTCTCCTTGATATTTTTCGAAAGCTTTCTGTGCTTTCTAGCGAGGGGCTTCTGTAGTGACCTCGATCGTTTTGAGGAAATGACTATTTTCTGGACACCATTTTGGATCTATTTTCTCCACGATCTTTTCTGACGTGTGACATTGACCTCAGTGTTCTCCGGTTGCGTACGTTTTACTGGACTGGCTTTTCCGGAGTTTCCGTCGACCTCGTTTCAAATCACTTTCATTTTCGGTCGTTCGCTCGCGGTTCGCTTTCTACATAGCCGTCACGTTTCGTTCCGTTTTCCGTTCGGTGTATCTCTCGTATCGGTACTGATTCGGTGCCACGATATATAGAATACACCTCGCATCTGTAAACCGACTCGCGTCGTCTCTATTTGTCCGATGGAGGGGATATCGTTGGTATTTCGCTGCTATACCCGATGGGAGACAAGTTCGCCAGCCGCACTCGAACATCTTCTTCTTAGCCACAATGCAGGGGCCTTGGAAAACTTATTTCACAGCCCGCTGACGACGTAAGACAAAAAATGCAGTCAAGATGGGCATAATAAACACTTTCTTCTGTCCAATGTTCTATCCTCCAGCTCATCGCCAACATGAGAATCATGATACTGCAAACGATAGTATTTTGAACGCTAGCTTGCTCTTCCATTGATCTTTTGTCTAGGGAACTATCCCCTCTTCACAGCTTTTACCAGACATGTAGATCAAAATTCCTTACTCGTTCAACTTCATAGTCTTCAGGACGGATTTTGGGCTGCTTTTTCCGACCTTTTCGTGCCGACACTGCTTTGGTAATGCCACTCAATCCACTCCTGGTTCGTTTATTTTCATCTTTTATGGCCGTGCTTCCTTACTGAGGCTACAGTGCGCACTGTCAATGCGGTAGTAAGTCGCACAGACTCAAGGTAGTTTTGTCGCATTACGGTTTGGATTTATTCGCCCTCATGCACTGACAAATCGTTGACATTCAGTTATTTTGCCGTAGTTTTTGGCTGCCAGGCTCATAAGGTTTATTTTATGGCATAAATGAGAGTGAAGAATTCATAGTATTTACTTTTGCAGCAAGAAAACCACGCCTTGTCCATTCTTTTTTCGTGAACTTTTCCTTTTTCAACGATTTAAGCCCTAATTTTCGCTACTTATGGTCTGGATGGTGGTTGAGGCTCAATATCGAAGTTACCATCATTAGGCATTTTTATCTTGACCCATGAATGTTACCATAGGTTGGCAGAACAATCTTTTTTGATTTGGGTTCTGCATCGACTCGGGCCAGGCGTCGCATCGAAACTCCAAGGTTCTATCCAGAGCAAATGAATCGTGTCATTTGGTAATATGAGCTTTGGACTCTGCTCAAACTTCACGTAAATCATGGGCTTTGAGCTTTGTAAGTCTGAGTTCATTTATATTGTCCCTTCGGAACAAAGCAAACGGCAAGGGGCAATAAGACATTCAGAAAACCCAAATTTCCTTTAGGCAGACGTGTATCGGTTAGGTAATCACTGGAATCCGGAAAAATTCTCGTGATATTTTTTCTTTTCACGATGCCAGAGTTGTAAGCTTCAGTAGGTAAGGTCAACGTCCCAAATCCATTTTGTCTCTTCCCGAACTTGGTGAACGTTGCCCTAGAGAAGAACCGGCTTACGACTTTAAAGCTTTCGAAGAGGACCGTTTGAGGAGTTTTGAAGGAATGAGCAAGAGTCAGGCACGCAAAGGTTTCAAAAGAATCGGAGCAAAATTTGTTCTTGCTCCCCCCAGGCTTAAACGAATGTGCTAGAGGAACGCGCAAACATTTCCAAGTGAAATGAGGTCATTTTGTAACGAGTTCTCACGCTCTAATGATAAAGGGGACAAAGAAGCAGAATCTTAGTCCGAAGTTACTGAATGCAGCCACACTCTACATCATCAGCGGGGTAGATCTACCTAGGGTAAGGTTTTTCTCGTTCAGTGGTTGGCTTGTAGTGTACTAAAAGTTCATCCGACTAGTCCACATATGAATCGCCTCCAATTTCATGGGCGATGGAGAAAGCTTACCGTATTAGCATCAGTACTGTGAGGTTCAGGCACCAGAAGCAACCCTTGATCAGACTACACTCGGACCACGAAGCTTGGGCTTTGAAAGTTACTCCGCTAATATTCAGGTTACAATGCAAAACAACACCCGGGACGACTTGAGCTTGAGACTCGTACTTGTCTATTACCCCGAGACATGTGGACCTTACTCGTGTCCCAAACTCCGCGAGATTTCCGGTGGTCTGCCAGTGTTAACCCTTCTGGATTCGTGTGGCCATAATTTTGGGCGTGGAACAAAACACTCCAGTCTGATCTTCCGGTCTAATGCCTCTATCTTGGAAATTCTTGCGGTATGTATTATAAAACTGCTCGAGTAATATTTGCAAAATTCGGAATGAACCCTGAGCATTTTCTGTTTTCATATTTGCCATGGTTAAAAAACCGGGAAAATGTCTTCAGTTTACAAACACGAAGGCGTACTGAAGGACTAGTAGACATAATGAACAGGTATATAACCCGTGCTTGTTGTCGGTGCCACTGAAGAGCTAACGGATTACCGGGTTGTTGTCTCCTGCATGTAAGTCACATGCGATGTCTTTATAATGACTTGTGGGTACCTGTTTTGAGATTCTCCGACAAGGCACAAAAGTGTCACAACGGGACCCTAAGATCTCCTGCGCTTTAGAGCCTGGACACCGTCACAGGGCACAATAAAAGTCCTCAAGCCTCTCCTTCGAACCCATGTAGTGCTTCAAGTATTGAGGAGTACGTTTTACCAGCTGACTCCATACAGCCCAGTGGTGGAGTCTCCAGATCCTTTTCTTTTCCAGCTACTTCGCTATGAGGGGCTGGGAGATCTTCAGAAGTTATCCACAATTAGTTTGGCATGATTGAAAATGAATAAACAATACCGTATTTTTATCATTCTTATGCCGTCCACTTGTGAATAAAATTTAGTTGGAGGACACATTTTGTATATATATATATATATATACTTAATAAAAACTGAAGTAGATAAATCTTTCCCAGATATTCTGTCCCTCGCTGGCTAGTAATTTCCGAGACATGTGACCATTCCTGAACATTTTGGCAGCATTTTCCACCGAAGTACGCACATCGCTCTTCTCCACAAACGTTGCCCGGATAGGCTCCACCTTGTCGGCAATTTGAATAAAAGCAGTATCTGCAGTGACACTTTTTCAAATGGGAGATAGTATATCAGCACCATGGTCTTGATGTGTCAGTTCTTCTGCTGCCGCTATAACTGACGGTGTAGAGTTGTTTACATGACAGGCTTTTACTCGCGCTAACAAATCTGTTTATTAAAATGATTACAAAATTGAGTGGCACTGCTCGCCTCGCCTTTGTAAGCTGTCCACAAGCTCTTGGATTTATCCAAAGCAAACATTTTCCCGCTTGAGCCTTTCCAGTTCTTCTGCTTTGCAAGTTGCTCAGTACATTCCTCGTGACTTTGCGCACCGAGGACCGAGGGTTATAGAATTTACGTCATAAGAGGAGTTGGCCAAACTTAGAAGATTCCTTAAACGGTCTGTCAATAGCCATTGCACAAGTAGGTAGATTTACAACCCGTAAAAAATGTCCCGTTGTGCAACCAAACCTACACACCTTGCAAGTGATTCGTAAACAACGGCATGCCACATTCATTCCTCTCCTATGAGGGATCCAAAGAGCGCAGTTGCGGTAACTTATTTCGCTTTGACTATCTGCCACACCCTGGTGAGTACGCGGAAGAATACTCACATGCCGGATAACTTAGCCAAGGGCACCAAAAGCAATCGCAGACAGCAAAGTCATCGTGAAGAGATTATAGTACCCCCGTCGGGGTCCCTTTGAGCCTGATCATTCGAGAATCAGTCATCGTACCAGACGGTGCACGCATTAGTTTTCTTCTCGTTGTAATCCGGCACATTGAAAACGCATCCAGCATCCAAACCACAGGAATTGAAACCTCTGTACGTCTTCTCCGAGTCCATCGTTGGCTGTGTCATTCTGTATATGCAGCTCACTTTCTCCGGCATGGGTGGGGCCTTGAGATCCAGTCATCTTCTTTCGTTGGTAGTTTAATATCCAATGGAGATTATGGTCCCTAAACATCGGAACTGCTTCGCTTGCAGTGGAAGCCCTAACACTAGGATATCTTCGTCCACACTGTCTACAACTAAAGGTGATTTCACTCAAATTTTGATATCGTTACTGCTGGTGGGTATGGCTGAACGAAAATCCGAAGAGCCACAGGATGCCACCGCTTCTTTACAATCCTCACTTTCCTTCACGGGGCTAAAGTATCTCATATATGCACTAATTATTGCCCTCGGATGAAAAGCAGCGATATGCGTTGAGTGTCTAAGTCGATTCGATGAATTTCGATGGTTTTTATCACTGAGAGTACATGGTGCCCGGGCTAGATCTCCCTCGTCACTTGCGTCCAGCAAGTTCTGCATTTTGACCAGTAACCTCCTCTACTACCGGGTTGCATATGCGGCTCAGTTCACCTTGTACTGCAGCAGAAAGCTTTCCAGGCACCAGAACATTCCCGAATTTTGAGCTCCATTGGTGGACGAAAACCCATTGAATGCCGTCCTGCCTTCGGTGTATGCCACAATGTGCGTCCACTAAAATATTCTACCCTAGTAGGTGGCGGATGCTTGGGACAACAGACCGCGTCTCCCATGCATGTTCTTGAAAAAGTAGAGACTATGAAAAACCACCTGCCCCTCAGGCTAATGTATCCTCAAGAGTTATACTGCGTTAGACCAGGACCAACAACTACTGTTTTACACGTTCTGGGCTGGGACCGAGACTCAGCCAAAACTCATGCGGCTGTTTATTGATAATAATAACGATAATAGTTCACGATGATAATGATTTATTTAGTAAAAGCTCGAGACATGCTTGATAGCAAGATCACACGGTGCAAGTGGGGTCTCTATTGCTTACTTTCAGGAAATGGGTGAACATGTCAAATCGGGATTTGAGAAACAGACAGGGTACCTTGAAAGGGATTGGTAATGAAGCTCGGCAAAGCTAAGAGTCGAGATCATGTGGTAGAGTTGATCAGAGTGAACAGGGGTGACCGATATTTCAGAATATCAACATGAAGCGGATAAAACCGGAGCGCATCAGTCGGGAATCAAACAGGAGTGACGCAATTTTTCAGGAGCCAGCACCTATTACGGAAAATGGTAAAAAGCATTAAGAAGATGCACTGGAAGAAACGGACAGGGCTAAAACTCCGCCGAGGAAGAGAGACAAAGAACGGGCTGTAAATGAAGGAAAATTAATCGACCATTTAGTTGATGATGGTAGTTGGATAGCTATTGGAAAACAAACTTCATTCAAACATGGTTTTGCATCAGGAGACTGACTTCAAAATTATCGGGAACGGAGTGGGACGGTGGAAAATGTACCCCGGAACAAAGGACATTTTCCAAATGCCAACTGTTCATGAGAAGGGGTGTGTCAGAACGGCCGAGCAGATGTGTATTGGTGCCAGGACAGCTATGGTGTCAAAAGGTTGCAAGGAGAGCCTATAAAAGAACTAAAGGCAGGTGGATTATTCTTGTTTCTCATGGGAATATCACGGGAGGCCAATATGTAACAAACTGCTGAGAAAGGTAGCTTTTAGTGGGCATGCAAGAAGACACAGTGTTTCGTGAGATTAGTATGATGCATGAAATATCCCAAAATGGGCGATCGATTAATTTGGAGAGCATGGCAAATACTCACCAGTGTGGTCTTTTACGGCTGGAAAAATAGAAAGATGACTTCCAACAGTGACCTCAAACTGAATTTGTAAAGCGGAGGTGCAAGGCGGCAATGAAAGTGGTAATGATTATCGTAAAAAGAAGTAAAGCCTTCGATTTTCGGGAATGGATAATCCAACTTTAGGGGCCAGCGGATCCAGTAGTTATTGCAGCAATAACTATCAGCCATGAGTACCAAAAATGTGCCCAGAGAGAGGAAGTAGATAGTACTCATAATATTTCCGCCTTTCAAGCTGATCACTTTGTACCGATAGAGCCCAGATCCTGCTGAAAGATTTAACTGATAGTGGACAACAGCAGAGAGGATGTGGTGTTTCACAAGATCAGAAAGATGTGGTGGAAGATCTCACTACGGATATTCAGTCATTATGATGAGGGACGGGAATGTTTATCAATCAAGCTTGTGACAGCCGGGCGAAAGCTGGTATAAGTTCCGGACAGAGGCTACCTCTAAGGTCTGTATTTTGACAGAGCCTGGCAGTGGTAGAGGTGACAGTGAAAGTTGGTTCAAAGGTTATAACGAGTTGTGGTTTTTGGAACTGAAAAAGAAGTGCACTTGGAAGGGACTGATGAATAATAGGGCTTGAAATATTACGACAGAACAATAAGGGGGTATTATCTTGGGGCAAAATAGGAGACTACTGCAGAATGCTAATATCTCTTATCATGGAGAAAGATATTTTGTAGAGATAGCTATGAGAAGCAGAAAAAAATAACTAGTCAGAGTATACGCCGGGCGAAGAAGGAGCAAGCCATCATGGCGAGACCGACGTGGATCAAACACGGGCACAGAAATCGATGAGTGCGCGTGTGCGCAACAGGATGATTACAGAATCGTAACTTTGCCATTCTCAAATTTTGACCGTGGCTAGGACTGCAGGTGAGCTGGACACCTAACCTGAAAAATATTTCTAAGAGTGGAAGTCGGGGGTGCAATCCGCCAGCCCATACGCGCCCAACCGTGGTTGCAGACACCCTGCACCCCCACGTTTGCCGGCCAAGAGGTGGATCTGACCGCGCCCAGCAACGTTGGAACAAGAAGGATTGCACATTGTTCGATTCATCTGCCCAGGGTTTTGGCCAAGCTGTGGGGGTAGGTTGTCCCGAGACCGTAAACTCGCCATCGCGCTTAAGCAGCGCGGTTTGAGAGCCTGGAAGAGAAGTAATAAAGAAACTGTCTGGGGATGTCCCAGCCGAAGATCAACGGCTATCTAGAAAAAGTTAGCTTAGAGGCCGATTAGGGCAAGTATTGGGACAGGGCAAAACGCGTAAAGGGCTACTGCGTAGTATACAGGGAAATAACTTGTTGTATGAATTTCTAGCCACCGGAAATGCATCCAGGATGAGGTTGGTTGTCGTCGGCGAGAAAACTTCAAAAACTTAGGTATGGGAAGATGCGTTGGGAACAGAATGAGCGGAAAGGTGGAGGTTTAATTCAGTTAATGAACAAATTCAAGTAGGAGAAGAGGCTGAGTTACCTGCGTTAGTTTGCTGAGAAAGACGTAAAAGCCACGAGGTGGAATCATATGTGGAACACAGAGAGGGTGAATTGAAGGGTGTCAAGGGGCAAGGAGTTACTAACCCTGCAAGTGCAAAGATACAGGGGGTAGAGAAGTTGCCGATACTCCGAGGGAGTAGAAAGTGCAACATTCAACAGCTGTATGGGGATATAACCGAGGAACCCTGCGGAGATATCAGATCAGTGCAACAAATGACGCTGCAGATGAACCCTAATTGTGGTCGACGAGTAGGCAAATTACGACCGTGCTGGGGCTGTGACACGACAGACGGAAAAGGGGAACGGTTAAACTTTGAAAGGAAATAGCTACAATCTTCGGTGATTGGGTCTAGGCTGGACTAAAAGAAACTAGTCCACAGAGTGAACAAGAAATTCTGCAAGGAAACAAGGGGAAATAATTATCTGTAAGATAGCATATTGAAACAGCATAAGTGACTTTATAACTGGGGATTGAATCCCGTTGATGAGTCACTCCAGATAAAAGAAGTGAAATAGAGTATACTCCAAAGGAGAGCCTGGTACATGGGCCGAGCAAGGAGGAGGCTCTAGGCCTAAAGGTCTAGTTGCCGTTATGAGTGGGTGTTACCTGGGTGGAGGATTAGACCTGGTGGTGCAAAGTGTTTTACGAGGAAGCTGAGTAAGACAAGAGTGATATATGCCTGGAAGATCCATGGCAAATTGTGTGGTATATAGGTCTTCTGGCCCGTGACTCAGGACCGGGCACCACTAGCTCAAACCAAATTCGTGTGCTCGCTCTTTGAAGTGTATGGATCATGGTTGGACGCCAGTGTCAGCGCATCAACAAATATGCTTAACTCCTTTTAAATCTATGTAAGTGGCCATTTTCTCTAGGTATGAAGGCATATAGCTCGATGCACCACTACCCTGTCTCGTCTACGACCATGGCCTACCAGAAGACATACCAAACATGGTTCATTTGATGTGAGGCGTAACAAGTCACATCACCGAACCTGTTGACCAGCTCCTGGTGTATGCGAGAAACAGAATAAGCCTCAGCATGCTACCGTCAACGCAGACTTGTGAACACCCCTGATTTCGCAGCAGTCCACCTACCGAAGAGCCTCTTTGGAGGGGTCAACGGAACTCAACGTTTTCCCTCATAAAACCAAAGTCATGACTACGGAGAAGCAGACTGAACACTCACCGGGCAGAAATCCCAAGCTGTTCAGTAGTATGAAAACTTTCCACCACGCTGCGCACGACTCTCGTTTACTGGCCAAACGACGGTTACGGACGTAATAACCAGTAGTTCGTGGTTGAAAGTTGTGGGTGTGAACCATGGCCTACTGCGACACCACGCAGGAAGAACCGACGCCAAGCACCTGGGACAGAGAAGTGGCAACCAAGGTTGGGATGTCTGCAACGTTCCCTTTAGAACTAAGTGAAAGAATATGTTCCTCCTTCCGGATAAATTCATCCTCCGATAAAAGCAGCAGTATTTAATGGAATAGTACTGCATACCAGGTAGCTAAATGGTATTACGTTTACTTGTCTTTCGACTCGTTCGCGAATCGTACGTGTACAAACTCGAAAAATTGGTTGATTGAAAGTACCGAAAGTTGATCCCTAAGGGATTTAACTTCGAATACATCTTGTTAACCGCTTCAGAGAATTGGGCGAAATCATCAGCCACGTTATGCAGCGTATAGCCGGCCAGGCAGCACGAAAAAGAAGTGGCAAGTGGACAGTGCCTCTGGTGCACAGACTTGTACATGACCACTGGCAAGATTAACAACCGTCGACGGCTAAGCCAATGGAGGAAGAGTGAGAAAAACAAGATTTACCGGACACAAAGATAACATTTTACAAAATTCACGTCGGTTACGCACTAGCTGAGAACATTTTGCCCCGTTGCAATGCCATTTTTCTCGTCAATGATTCGCTACCTGTATTATTCCAAACCAGGTCGGAACTTACATCACTCTCAAGCTATGAGTGGAGCTAAATTTTGAACTGCACCGTAGAGTACAGAAGGTTATAACATTTAATCGTACTTACTAGAGTAACGTAAAGGTACACACTTCATTCGGAGCATATTTAAACCTCATGATACAATTTTTGAGCTTCGTTTCGTTTTTCGCTCAGCTGCCGTTTATCCCGCTTGTTATAGACGAGTGTTTCCCGAAGGTTCGTCGCACGTTACTAGGAATTCAGGAAAGCCCACTTTTCAGTGGATCACAGGCTAATGGTGCTTCAGCTTCCAGCCTACGGAATCGGTCCGTCGCTAGGTGACTGGATAGCCGAGTTTCTCAGAGAAAGACTATTCCGTGTGAAAGTGGAGGAAAGCAGGCCCGGTACGGGTAGGGCTTCCAATGAAGCCGTACGAGGGTTGATGCTTGGGCCACTCCCACTTCTTTGGTGTGTAAGCTACTCAGTATATGAACCGGATTGCCCACACTTCGTGTTTTCCAAAAACCTCAAGGTCGCAGGAAATTCTGGGCAAAGTGCCTTGCGGGACAACCTCCATAGGATGCGTTGGTGGCGCTTCGAGTGGTAGCTCTCACCCAACACCATCAAATGCAGGCAACTCGCCGAGGACATCCCTCAGGTTGACCTGAGGGAGGTTAGAGGTGGTGACACCAGGGCGGGATTGATACAGACAAATTAATTCAACGATCTGGGGATATTTATGACTGCAGATTACAAACACCAGAAACAATGTCTGGAAGCCCCAAGGGGAAGTAATAGAAACCTCACACATTCAGTGAGAACCTCCGCCTCGGGCAGGCTATGGGTACTGTTGCCTGTCCACACAACCCGCATAGGGCTGCTTCTGAAGTATGCCGTTCATACTTGGCGACTCAACTTCGTTAGTGACGGGAAACTACTTGAAACTGTGCGGAGGAAATTTACGTGAATACTTACTGAACTCCTGAACCGACCCTATGAAGAGAGGCTTAGAGAACTGAAGACATACCCTCTGGAACTAAGTAAGGCGAGGTGAAAATTCATTCAGGCGTCTGGGGTAGTAAGAGGTTTCTTGAACTTGGAGGGACTGCGGTCGATCCCAAGAAACAAAGACAAAAGCTCGGAGGACACCAACTGAAGCTTCTGAAAAACGTTAGGTTGTATGGGACAAGTTTGTTCACTCGGGTAGTAAATCGATGGAGTTGACTTCCGTCCTCGGAGGTGGGGACCCAGACAATCGTTGGTTTTTTCGGAGGAACCTGGGCTCCCACAGGGACGGCTTGTTTGGAGAACCAGTGTGGGTTATCAGACTGCCTCAAGACCGGAGAAACGGTGCTTAAAAGGCAAAATAGGATTTCACCGGCCGATAAGGACACTGGGCCGTGCAATCATGCTCGGGTGGCAAGGATGCTGGAATCCAACTTCTCTCGCTGCCATACGAAAGTAAATTTAAACCCAGTTTGATAGGCTTTCCAGGCAAAATCAAATCTGGTTATCTTGACATCTGCTTTCCACGCTCTTGCAAAAGGCCACTCCGGAATGAAACGGCTTTGGTCACCCACATAGCCCAATTGCTGTGTTGCAGAAGACGAGACCATATGGGAAGGAACTGATGAAACCAGAAATAAAGGGCAACAAAACACTACTCTGAAACTCAGTACGTCGCAGAGATCGGTCTGTATCACGATGCACGTGGAATCCCAGTGCAGTGAAAAGTCCCAGTTCTGACGTCTCAAGCTAGCACAGTTTCACTTTCACTGAAGCTACCGTTGTTGCCACTTCTAAACAATTTGCAAATCTTTGAGCTCCTCTAGCCTATTCTTCTCTTTTCTACTTGCTTTTTCTTTATCATCTTTCAGGTTCTCTACCACACCCCTAGTTGTGTTTGTAAATGCAGTGGAAAGACAAGAAGCCCTTAGTGTCATCCACGTAAGCACCTTTATGTCAGTCTGGAGAGAGAACCAAAGAACATAAGAGTCAGAGTCTCAACTAGTACACGGGCTGCCCGTCGTACTACATGTCTCAAAGCTCAGTGGGTCCCGAGAATGAGTATGCTTCTTCTCGAGTTTCCAGACTTGGGGAAGAAGAAGCGGACTGCCAGACTACTGGAAGTCCGCGGCATTGTCTCGACTAGTGAAACCAGCGCCATGTTTCGATTTTCTGCCGCAGTACGTGAGGATCTCTGGAGCCTCGGGTGCGAGAACCCATTGACTTTGAGCTGTGTGGACGAGGGAGAGAAGGAAAACGTTTGCTAAGTTGGGGGAAAATGAAAACAAACTTAAGCTCATAAAAGTGGTCGAAGGAAGGAACGAGCAACCATAAAAGATCCAGTCCAGTGACAAAACCATAGCAGGGTGGACCAGCCTGTCTTGACATACCAGTTTGCTACTCTCCTCACTACTGGTCTATCTCATTTTGATATCCTTCTTATTTCTCTTACCAGTGCACTTCGTAACCTAACTACTCATATTGCTCCTCTTATTCGGTTAGACTGAACGCGAGGAAAAATTAGCGACCGAAAAATCGTAACCAGCACAGCGCTAGACCAAACAAACTGAGTAGAAGAAAAATATGAAAACCTTCGGTACCCTAAGAGTAGCGTTTTGGCGAAAACTGCGGGAATTCAGTGTGACACCTGTCAGTATGGTTCCACATAAGGTATGTGGCACTCAGCAAAAAGTATTATCAGTTGGCAGCAAATATGAGAAGTCTAGCCGGGCATGCCACGGAAGCGGAACTCGATCACAGCAGGTGCTGAGGCAGTCAGTGGGACAGAGGCCGTAAAAAGGTTAGAAATAATTTGGCCCTTAAAAAGAGAATGACATAGAATAAAAACTACAAAGGCCATAAGTCTACGCCCGGTAACCCGAAGAACGCCACAGCAAGGCCGGGACAGCCATCAGCTGTCGAGGCGCTGAGACACGACACAGGAGCGAGATCAGGTGTCCTAAACGAGCGAGTAGGTAAGTCGGAAGAGAACACGGCTTAGATCACTAACATTTTGACTGTATTACGGAAAAATAGTGACATCGCCCTGGAAAGAAACCCGAGTGTTGCACTCCACGGTGTTTCGAAACTTTCCATGGAAACGGGCAAGCAAAGAGACAGAGCAATGGGATATCACGTGGCAGACTTACTGCGACCAGCAGACAGCTCAGGGCCTGTAGCCATCAAGAGAGCTGACAGCGAGGCGGTGACATGGAGAGACCGATTCTAAGGGGAGCAAACCAAGACCCGCGCTTGCCCAGTTTGTCAACCCTCGCGATCAGGCAGCCTTCTTAGCCGTAGCCGGGAGTATTTGGCGGGCTTCAAAGGAAGAAATACAAAGTGGTGCCTTGCGATAAGGCAGACGTGTTCAGTCAGGGCAGGTGAGGGAATCCGGAGCTCCCGGTTTGGAAGCAGTCTTCCTGAAGTCCCTGGGAGTGAACGCAAGCGGAATAGAAGAGCCAAGCCCCAGAGGGCCATCGGTCGGGACTGTGCTAGTGTTGCGAAGCTCCATTATGGGAGGACTGAACTGTCACAACCCCGAGAGCAAAGACTACCGAGAATCGGCTCTTGCCGAGATTCCAAGAATGGTGCTGCATAATGCATCTCAGGAAGTGGATGCGGTAGTAATCGTAAGTGGCGTGAGCAATCCAACGGAAACAAAAGACCTGTTTGAGTGTTCGGGTTCAAGACTCGAACACCCGCCGTCGCCTCTTAAAAAAGCAGGAAAAGAGGAGAGGGTTGTGAGACTCGAGACCTACACCAATGCTGCAAGTTTGAGAACTAATGGCCGGGGCTCAAGGCTAGGACAATATGAGCAGATTTGGTAGCTTCCACTTAAACGCGGCTAAGACGAGGTGAAAGTGACAATGGTCCGATCCCAAGCTCCCACCCGGTCGTTGGCAAGGATAGGCTGGAACTTCGAATAGCAGGTGGTATGATAGTCCTAACGAAGAAGTTTGACGGCTTTGGGGGCAGTAGACTAGTCACCCGGAATATACAAACGGTGGGAACTGTAGTAGCTACGGACGGACCGAAGGCGTCGGTTGTTTGTGCGTGCCTAAGCATGAAAATGGAAGCTGACGCGGACGGCAAAGTGCTTACATTCATTGCTACCTGCGCTGAGGCTGGACCGAATACACGTAGTATGGGTGATCAGAAGGAGCCACAAATGGAATGGAACTCGGAAACTTTTACAAAATATACGTTTGGAGAGAGGATAATTCAGCCAAACTGCGGGGAGGCTGTTATCTAAAATTTCTATCAAGCAAAGCGGCGGGAGTCTGGTTATTCACCGCCATTCCATGATTTTGTGGTGAAACGGGGCCAAAAATGGCATAAAACACCTAGAAGTTGGGGAACCCATGGATAAGGATGATCACTGCATGACCCAGTTGTGGTTAAACCTTTGGAGAACAAGCTCGCCCGGGAAGTTCATAGGGAACTTTTCGAGTACCGACAGACTTGATTGGCAAAATTGGGATTCCGGATGTATTGGGAGATGGTAGGTAATGACTACTAAGTGGAACACCAGCGGAGTCCTATCCAGAGCAGACTTTTGGAAATGACAGAGGCCATCGAACCACCTAGAAGGGTCAGATGAAAGGGATTACTATTGTGGGGAGAGAGCCAAAAGGGAAAAGGCCCTGAAATAGAAGTAGAGGATTCAGGAAAATCTGAAGCACCACCGGCTACCAGGCCTTCCCACAGTCCGATGCAGCGATAACTAGGCCTTCTAAGATGTAGGGAAAGGGCAGGAACAACCGCAGGGAACGGGCTGCGCGGAAAGCCGAAGGCAACCCGAAAGCGTACTACAACTAAGTTCAGTCGAAGGAAATACTAAGGACAGCCTCGGGAGGGGTCAGGGACCCACAAGGAGTGCTAGCAATAAGCCGGTAGGAAAAAGTAGTCAATCTGTTGGAATCCTTTCGGCGGGTATGTAGGCGAGATCAGGTTGCTCAAGGGTTATCTGTGACCAGGGCAGTGGAGTCTCGGGTGGGCAGGATGAATGAATCAAGTCAAGAGAGGCATTGAAATCCTGAAGCAGCTAGACGCATCCAAGGCTGGGAGGCCGGATAACATCCACCCAGCAATAATGAAGCCACTAGAGTCCATCTTGGCTAGGCCACTAGCTGAGCTGTTCAAAGTATTGTTAGACAAGGGTGTACTACCTGAATATAGGCCTTTATCGATCGTCACCCTCGTTCATAAGGGTTAAGACAGACGAGCTCCAGCTACAGGCCGAACAACTTGACATCCGTGTTGCATATAACTTTCAAGTGAGTACTACAGAGTAGACCACTGAGATGGGAGGGGGCCAGCAGTTATCGCCCAGCATGTGTTTTGGCACGGGCACTCTTGTCTCCCCAGCCTAACAGGTTTCTTGGATGAGATGGCCAGTGGAGTGTACCGGGGAGAAGGGTGGATGTCTGCCATCTGGATTTCCAAAAGTCATTTGATTGAGTTAACCACAGAATGCTTGGAGCCACTGTGGAATCGCTTCAACTCACGGCGAAAATACGTAAGTGGTTGTTACAAGGACCAGGGCGGAGGATTTTCCGAGTGAGAGTGGATGGCTGCCTGCAGTACAATGGGAGACTGCATAGTGGCATGCCTCCGGGGTCAGTCTAAGGATCCCTGTTGTTCCTGATGTACATTGCTGATCTTTCAGACGGGTTGGGAAACCCGGGCATCTTGTTTGCAGCCAAAGTCAATGTGGTGGGAGCACCGGATGACAAGTCTGTTCTGCTTGACTAGACAAGGCACACTGGTCATCAGTGGCATGGGAAATTCCACTCAACCCGGGCAAAAGCCGACGTCTAGTCACTATTATTGATATATTCATAAACTGGCGTATTTGTTGTTGCCACTTACTTCCGTACCTTTCCTAAAAGCAGCATGCTTAGCCATGGAAAGTCTCTCTCTTGAGTCTCCCAACCGTCGATGATTTTGTGATTGGTCACTCCCTCGATCCGTTCCACTGCTCGCCCACTTAGAGCTGCTGCGTTGCAATATCCTCACCTTGCAAAGACTCATGTCCCTCCCACATATGCACATCCGAGAGACGCCAGTAAAGTGAGGTTCTGCTTTGTCGCCGTCACTCCATCTACCCTCCATGAATAACATCAACAAATAGCCTCTTACCTGTCACTTAGCCATTTTTCTAAGCTGTCTCTGTCATCATCGTAGCTTCGCACCACACATCAACTTATCATCCAGTTCTCATTTTCATCTAGATGAATTACGTTCCACCCACTCCAAAGTAAACAAATCCGTCCAAAGCTTACCTGCTTCTATCCGGCCAAATGCTTCACCATGAACCTGGCAATTTCTCTCCAGGGATGTTCTCTGTGAGGAGTATCATCAGATCCGCCCATATCCAGCAGCCAAATTCTCGAGCTTTATTAGTTAAACGACTTGTGTATTTCGTATCCGATGTCTTTTTCCGGTAAATCACCCCCGATCCCTCAGATCACCAGCCTTGTCATCAAGTGTAATCCTTAGATAGGATACATTAGTATGTAAGCACTAACCTGTTATTCAATTACCCATCACTTTTGCGAGCTGTCTCTGCTATCATCGTAGATGGGTTCCAAACATCGATTTATTGTCCAGTCCTTAATTTCGAGGTAGCAAATTTTATTCCACTCTTCTTAAACCTAAAAACCTACTCAAAAGTTTGTCTGCTTCCATACGGCCACTTCTTCCACCGTCGCTCTGGCAAATTCTCCCCAGGTGTGTTGTCCATTTGTGATATAACCGATTCAGCCCATACCCAGCCACCATGCGTTACAACTGTAAACTTCGGCCATTTTTTTTCTTATAAATCCGTAATCACTGTCCTTTTCATCTTCTGACTTTCAATCCTAACGATTTTCATAAGTCGCTAAGAGCTGGTGCTTGTTCCACCCCTCCTTTGAAACCTTATCTTTTCGAAATCATCAAAATCTCCGTCAATTTTTCTTGGTCCTCCGATTGTGCAGCTTTTCTTTAGTAAGATTTTTGTGTATTTTACCATTGCCATACAGCTCTACCCGGATTCGGCGGGCTCGACCGTCTGACCTTTGGTTGTATTTGCCGAAAGCTACCATATTTTTGACTAAAAAACCTGCTCCTGCATTTTATTGCTCGCTTGTACTTTTATGATCCTCTTGAAACTGGGAATTTGCTTGGGGTTATCCGAGGCAAATTCATTATTGATGTAAAGATGAGGGACCGAGGCCCACCCGATATATTGGCCCACCAGACAAATGGGAGTAACTAACTCAGAAATTAGAAGGCTGTATTTAGGATCCATAGTAAGTTCTGAACTTAAACCTAGTCCTTAGCTTCAGAGTGAATGCAGAAAGCACCAGCTTGAGAGAACGGTCAGCTCTAGGAGGCCGGGAGTCTTGGTGCCACCGTTGGAAGCCTTTCTGATAATCCACCTAGAAATCTGTTCCAACGGTAGAGGCCATATTTAGTGAGGGTTACCAAGGCTCTCGAGCAGCTTCTACGGCTTTTCTCTAGAAGGCTCGCAGAAAACAAACCGAAATTAGAACTACTAGGGTTACCTTCTTCCGGACGAAGAAGCGGAAGAGACCTCATAGCGGCTCTTAAAATACATAAAAGATTTCCGGAAACACAAGGTCACAAGGGGGTCATATGTGAACAGCGAGGGGATGGCTTCCTAAGAGGGCACGCACCGGCAACAGAGGAAAGGGAAACCCCGGCCAAAATTAGAAATTTGTATTTTGCAGTTAGGGCCATTACCGACCGGAATAGGCTGCCAGAGTTGTTGATATCGCAAACACAGCTACTCATTTCAAAGAGAGAAAAGATAGTATGTGGATTACTGTATTTGAAGGAATGTGACTGGGAGCTTAGCGTCTAAGTGCCTTCTACTCTGCCCTGCTGACCAAAAAGTTGAGCTCGTAAATTTTTAAGTTGTGAGTTTGGCAACGTGGACTACGACATAGTAGCAGGACGACCCTGGCGACGTGAACACTGACTGGAGTCATATCCGCGACGGGATTTTTCGGCTGGTTGATCACTGCGCTCCACCCTACCGCCAGCTCTGTCTTCCGCATTTCCCCCGTTGTTCGATGCAGAGTTCCGACGCCTGCCTCGTAAAAAAGCCGGGCTTAGTAAGGCTATCAAGGGGTCGTGGAAGGCCATGAGGTCTACCGGCAGATAAAGATTCGCTGTTCGCCTATGGTATTTAAGTGAAGCAGGTTTGAGAGGGCTGGTAGCGGACTGTGTCACGGCACCCAAACGGTTGTTAGCATACCCCGGAAGTTGCAGGAAAGCAACGTCGGGAATGCCAGCCTTCCTTCAGGCTGAGGTTATAGCTGAATCCAACCAGGCGAAGGCCGATACTCTGGCACGTCATTATGAGTCAGTGTATAGAGCGGATTCCACCAAAACCTTTTCGCCAGTTCCGGAACCCATTACCGGGCCTTGGCATTTTCATGTGGACTAAATTGAGGCAAAACCACGACGTCTTAAGTCTTATCATTCAGCAGGCAATGATGGAATTTAATTTTTGTTGTTAAGTAAAATCGACGAAATCACTGCGTCATCAACCACCAGGTTGTTGAACACCTTGGTGGCAGCGTGGCAGCTACCGGATGGCTGGAGAGACGCTATTATTGTTTCACTGTTCAAAGATGGCGACAAAACTGTGATTGTCGATTATTATGTTATAAGTCTAACTTGGGCCTTCAGCAAGGTCACGGAACTTCTCATAGCCAAGCGGGTTCAGGAACCCATTGAAAACCATAGTCTGCCTAGCCCCCAGTAACGCGGTTTTTGTGAGGCCCGTTCCTGCTTGTCGAATTTTCTGCTAGCTGGTAACCGCTGGACTGAAGCTAAGGCTGAGAAATATTCCGCGGACGTCTTCTTTGTGGATTTCAGCAAAGCATTTGACATGGTTCCACATGACCTCCTCTTTTTGAAGCTCAGAATAATGGAAACAGCTGTCCTGTAGCTAAGATTGACTGAAGATGTCATACAATAACGGCGATTCGCTGTAAAAGTCCTAACAACCATCTCCAGGAGGCACTCAGCCACCAGTGGTGCTCCTCAGTGGTCTACTTCTCGACCCGTACTGATTTTGGGGTGACTGAGTCTGAATGTGTAAATTCATCACCAAAATTGCTTTGGACGGACACAACCAATAAGCGCTTAGCTCCAAGCAGCTTGCATGTTGTTCGATGCCACAGGGCTGTGCTTCGTTTGTCTGCTTGTTGTAAGGAAAACTGGAATCCGCTCACTGGAAAAGCACTTTTGACTGCTGTGCTTGCGGACGGTTGAACCTTGAGCTTCCTTAGCTAGTATTGGGTTCGTTTGCTGCTAACAAACGTAAACGTGAACGGAGCCGTTCGAATAGAAACCGTTTTCCACCTATTCCACCGGCCTTTACCGTGTTTTACCCTACACCGGAACTTTTGTCTTGTTGCCTGTTCCATATGCCATTCTCGGGATCTAGGTACTACATGGTATCCTGAGTACTAAAGACTATCCTATGCGATCGCCTTGGCTAGAAGTGCTAAGCCGTGCCTTAAAGCTCATCATGAACACGCCCATTCGAAATCAGCCGTGCGAGTAGTTCTGAGTTTCGTTGGGGGCCGGAATATCACCATGCGCTCGACAACAGCGCCAAGGCCGAGATGCTGCTAGAGCTTCTCGAGACGGTGCATCAGAGAGACCATGGCTGAACCCGGCGCACGAGCCCCCCCAACAGACCACAGGTAATGCTGCGAATGATTTAGAAAAATTCCAGGAGGGTCTTGACGCACAGCAGGCAGCCGGTCTAGACATCATCCATGCTGCGGTTTTAAGCCCTTCTGCCCTGGTAAAGGCAGGCCCTCTTCCTAGGCTGTACAATGGGTCATCAGACAGCGTGGGAATATCTGAGAACTGGCTGACGGCCGAAGTTGTTAAAGTACGCGAGGGAGAGTTGAAGTAAGGGGTACAAAACCATCGACCGGTTGGTACGCTGCCTGCTCCACCGGAAGTAAAGGAGGGACTGATAAGAAATGGCATGGCCAGTCACCTGACCGAAAATAGAATAGTTTCCAGCAGACAGCAGGATGTCGTGCTTGCCTAACTTGCTGTCACTTTTGGACGAGGTAACGGCTAGGTTAGACAGAGGCATAAGACTCTTTGAACAATATGTAGCCAACTTCGTACAAATCCCCAAACCAAAACGAGAATGGTTCATAATTTCTACGATACTAAATTACTGAATGAACAACATCGTAAAACATACAAAATCTTGAATTAGCAATCACACAGACTCTGAAACGAGAACCCAGTTCACGGCGTGCGTAAGACAAGCACAAGCTCCATGCAGGTCCAAAATAGAACATGACAAAGGAGAACTTTGGGCGCGAGTAAACAAGAGTTAGCTAGCAGAAACGTAAGTTCCGCGAAACACGCAAATGATATATGTAAAACGGTAATTCCACAAAATCAGGATATTATAGTGCCTTCGAAGGAGTTTCCACAACACATCGGTACACCACCCACCAAATCCTCCTTACCCCGGCAGAGTCGAAGGTTTGGAATATGGGTACCCACCGAGACCCTGCAGTCAGTCTGCTGACAGCCGGAATCTACGCACATATGCATTGTCGCACGTGATCCGGTGGCCATACCGATGGAATGTTCCTCTGCATCGTCCGCAAGAGCAGCTGCTTGGCTGCAGGCACGACGGGAGACGTAGAGAAACTCCTAGTCCATGTGCCGTCATCGAAAAAGCGATGGTGTATGTGTATGTGCGTGTGTGCATGCGTGCGAAGAAGTCACAGAAGTGACCACAAATATAGTCGTTTTGGTCGACGTCAATAACGATACAGAAGTTGGCACGTAACGATGAGCTCATTATGGTTTCGGAGCAGATGGTTCATATCGTGCCCCGACCCAGACAGCAAGTGAGTCAATCCCTTGCTGCCACCCGTGGAAGTGCAACCCCTGACATCATGCCCTACTTCGTCCTCATGAAACAGCAAGCCACTGCCGAAAAAGAAAACAACACAAAACTCGTGTGACAACGTCGTATCTCGATGGGGTATGGAGCCCACTGCGTCTCACAAGTGTGTGTTCGAGTGTGAGTGGACGTGTATTCGTGCGAAAACAGTGGAAAGGTGTAGTGCATAGCTCCCAATGGCTGGGCATTCGCAGCATTATAATGGCCTACTAAAATTCGGTGGTAAACTTTCTGGTCGCCTATAGTTTGTTCGCTAACCGAAGTGGACATGTTCACGAATATGTGCAGGGAATCGATACCACACAAATGTGCGCAGCGGTACAGTTGTTTGAGTTTGTTACTTGGTCTGAAGCTTGCAGTGACCGAATCCAAGGCTTTGATTGATCCGCCTTCGCCTTCCAGAGGACTAATACTGCTCAAGTCTCGAGTCGACGTCTCCTTAGCGGTTCTGGCCTTCTCCGTTCTCATCCGTCCGTAGGACTTGCTAGTGGCTTCCATGACAGTACCTGAGGACCATATGCTAAGGTGAGTATGTTCACCGGAGACCATGACAATATCGCCAACTTCAACTGGTCTTCCTTCAGTGAGCTACCTTTGCCGGATTTGCGGGGTCGGTAGGCATTCTCGTAACTATCGCCTCCAAACACACCCTTGTCAAGTAATTTTCTCGTTTCCATCAACGCAGGCAGCTACCACCGTGGCTCGCCGGCGCATGGATTCCAACTTTTGGTTTTAACGTCAGCTGACATTTCGGAGTAAGTGTCAGATTGCCCGGGTCACTGGATGATACTGGGATGGCAGGGCCATTTTCCAGGGTTCTCCAAACTTCGGTTACCACGGTGTTCAGTGTTTCACTGTCTGGCGGTAGCTTTTCAGTTAGTGACAGCAATATCCTCCCCGTGAACCTAGTCAAGCGTTCCCACGCGTCACCACGGTGACTGGTTTGCCATATGACACGGTTTGATTCTGCACTCCGTTTCGGGCTACGCTTTGGTGCCAGCGCCGCAACTCCCATTGAGCGCCCACAAAACTCAACCCACCGTCGGAATGAATGTCCAATGGTACGCTCCTTCAGTTGGTAACGTGCAGCAGGCCTGAATAAAAGAGCGAGTGATCGTAGAACGCGCAAGTTCCAAGTGTACTGTCCGAGGCTTCAGGCACGTCACGATGTGCCTTATCTCTTCCATCTTTTTACTCCACCCACAAGGGTCCTGAATAATCAAGTCCGGGGCCAATAAATCGTCACACTTCCCTAAGTTCACTCTAAACTCTGGTAGATGAGCCGCATATTGCTAGCCCGCGACAGCCGTGCCTCTCGTACAGTGCGCACAAAGTCGGATCGCTTGCTTCACAATTGCCCTTCCTTCTAGTTTCCCTATCAATGAACCCCAGCCTGAGGATGACAAATTGGTAATCCTCAGCCACTATCCCGAGCCAAAAGAAAGGCCCACTGCATTTGATAACAAAATGTCGCCCCAATAACGATACCCCCATTCTTTTGTGGTTAATGGAGAAAATCGTGAAAAAACACATTGTGAGATGCCCCTTTAAATTGGACACAAGATATTCTCGACAACGTGGTTTCCCTTGGCCAAGATCTTGGACAAACTGCAAACTTGATTCTTTGAATCCCATCATCAATACGGCAGAAAGTTGAATGGCCGTCGTGGCACCTTACTTGGATATGTCAAAGAAATTTGACCGCATGCCACAACCTCAGCTTCTGTCCAAAATGCGGTCGTTTGACAACACTGACTCCTTACCATCACGGATCACTCCCCATCTACCTAACCGCGCCCGGTTTGTCTCAATAAATGGACGCTTTCCGGGCCCAAACCGGCTGCAAGCGATATTATACAGGGTGGTCTTCCTGGCCCTTTGCTGTTCCTCGTGTACGAAAACGTCATATTCCTCTCAGTAAGTCATGGCACCACTTTTTAGCTGATGACGTTGCAATTATCTACTCATCCAGGCCTGGCTGTTTCACCTCGACTATCTTAAAAATCTCGAAAAACCTCACTTGGCAGATGGCGCTCAACCTGGAAAGTGAATTTTCCCGCGAAAAATGTGAGCCACCTGTACATAAATGCTGCCTTCCTCCAGGGTCACTAGTCGTTTGTGCCTCATCTATTGCTGGCAAACAATTTGTTCGGGACTCTGAATTAGGCTACTCCTGCAACCTAATTTTCCCGAATATTAGGCCCTCCTAGCCGCTGAGTCCAGTAAGTGCTTAGGCCTAATATTTTGCCCATTTCGTCTTCGAGACTGCTCTCTCTCCCTATGAAATCATACCAGGCTTCTATCAGAATACTGACCGTCGATCTTTTCTAGTATGCGCAAATCAGACAGAATTGGTGCCGAACCATTACTACGAAGTTTTATCAAGCGGCTGATTGGATGAAGCTCACATTTCATTCATAGATGAAGCTGCTTATTCTTTGAACCAGACCATTTATGGCTTTATAGTGTAAGCCTTAACCCTATCCTTCAACATAACATCGTTCACAGCAGTCCTTGTACTTCTAGTCCATTGCCTTTTGCGCCTATTTCTTACTATCCTCCAGGTCCTAGAATTATCGCCCTTTCAACCTTCATTACCAAAGCTAGCCTACGTTCACACCTCTTCGTCACGGTGTACTATAACTTAAGGAATGAACAATCGTTAGACCTACGCAGTCCCACTTCCAGCCAACGGTTAAGAAGTGCATTGGATAAACTCCTCACAGTTACTCAAATCCCACAGCCCCTCAAAGTGAACATACCCAACGACCAAGCTTAGGAGAGGGGTCCAGTCTCTTTGAATCGTGCAAACACCGGCAGTGTGTGACAGATGAAACTGCGCAAAAATCCTTACTCTCTCCTCCTTCCACAATAAAACTGGTTCCAGAGAGCCACTGTCCACTAATGTTTCTCTTTGTATCGATTCCCTTTTACCCCCAGGTTTGGGCATCCCGGTCTGCTTTTCTCTGCTTTTTCTTCATTTCAGCACCTTTGTAGTGAGTATCGTTCGATGACTTTTATTACTCTGGAGACCACTTTGGTTACTAACCTGGCCCAGGAGTCCACCTCTCCACTGGCTGTTAACGTGCTGTCAATCTTCCGCTCCCTCGGTTACGTTCCGAAATCCCCTGATGCCTGGTCACCAGATCGTAGGCTACCTGATATCTACGGCCATGTGACGCCACCAAGAAAACTAATATCAATCCCAACGGTGCGGGGCGCGTTCAGATTCACGGCTTTGGCCGACGCGCATTGGGCCTGCCGGTGGTCTGTAAAGATGTGCGAGTGCAGCTAGGCTGGCTGATCGCACCTCCTGTCACCGGAAGTGGTTTTCAGGTTGGGTGCCTTGCTCACCACCGGCCTCATTCGTTGGCACCTGTTTCGGATTGGAAAACACCACACCCTAAGCCGTATTGCTGCCACCCGTTGCCTCCTCCAACCTTCCTGAACAAGATTAACCATGCACCCGGCAAAGTTCCAAATCAACATAAGCACATACACTCGCTCAGCTCAGAAATGTACCCTACTATTTGGTACTACCAACATTTATCTCCGCCGACTTGCCTTCTATCTTTCTGAATAGATCCCAACTTTCCCTCCATTCAACCTCGTCCAGCTACCGGATTCTACACCATTAAACTTGAGGAGGTATCGCTATTCAGATATCTTTATTGTAAACATCACAATTCCTGATAAACTCTTGAGGAGATCATTCATCCACAGGGTAATTTTTATGTCACTTCCCGTCTGTCTAAGCAAAACCACCTGCCAACAATATCAGAAAGCGTGAGGTGGTCCACTCTTTAGAGCTTTATCTGCGAGATACCAGCTCTCTGTTTCATTGCATAATTCTTCCACATCTCCGGCCGTTTAGTTATTTGCATTTCATGACGGTCACAATGGTATAGAATTATTCACAATCCAGAATATCTGTCTTTTGATTTCCCCTTCACTGCCCAATGTCAGACTTTCTTCAGCGTATCTAGCCGTGCAATCACCTGCAATTTCCAAACCCTTTTCACGGAAACCACTTTTATACTGCTTTATCAGTTCACTATATTTCCACTTCCAGCATCCACTTTGTTACCACTTTTTGCTGCTGCTACGCTATTCACCGACAAACCCAGATTAACTCTCATTTGCATCACATTTCACTCACCTATGAACCTCCGCCGCCGTTTCACGAAATCATCAAGGTCGAACACCTGAGCCCCCATCCACTGAGCGCTTTTTCTTTATGTTCAGCTGCAAATCAACAGCCAGTAATCCAGGTCGTCGTTAATCTGTCTGTCACCCCAAAGCTACAGGTCGGATATTCCAAAAATACCCAATCATTCAATTATCTGCACTCTTTGACGGTTTCAGTAACGTTTTACTTCCAGATGGTTTCATCGGATACCTAACATGAATACCACTATTATGCCCGCTTCATTGTGAAAGTGTATTCCTCATATGTCAGTCTTGCAGGCACCTCGCATGAACCAACATTCAATCGTTATTTCACTCGCCTTTTAACAGCTGCCAATTCTTCTATCAATTTCCAAAGATTGGGAGTCTGGTTTCAGTACCACTTTGAAGGCAGCTTCTCTAACCCTATGTATGCCGGGTTACTGACAGTCTAATTGTTTCACTAATGCCTCGTGTCAGAATGTTGTCAGTATATCCGGTTATGTGATCGTCTGCTTGTTTTGACGGCGTAGCTTGTGCATCACCCCTACATGACCTCGTAAGATCATCGTATATCAACTTTTCCGTCCACTCTTTTATCAGCTTGCGTCCCCTAACTAACCTAAAAAAACCTCCGTTTGAATCGTATTTCCCCCATCTGTCAACTTTTGTCACTCTGTTCCACCAAATTTCTAGGTCCGGTCACCTAAATACACTCCTCTTTGAGTGCGTCTTCCACAGATTCCTGCTGAGTAGCAAGTACCAATGTAGTAGTGAATCGGAATTTCCGTTTCATTTACACAAGCCCTCCCTTCAGAGGAAACCTCGCAACTCCTTCGTTATTATACTTCTGCTATTACGCTGGTCATTCGGACTATTGGTTTGAGCGAACATCCGTCACGACTGAAAACCTCTCCAATTTTCGTCAGGGCTTTTTCGAACATTTTTATCGATATACTTTTCCCTGCTTTTTTATACCAATACTATTGGAAGCTCTGCGAGCTTTAATTCCATCCCTGCTTTGCTTCACCAAATATCTTGGCTACAAAGCTCATTTCAACTGCTACTAGGCAATGGGCCCATCTGACCTTCACATCCAATTTTGCCGGGCATTCATTCATGCGGCCACTAAAATCTTTACATTATTTTTGGTTGCGTATACCCAAATGGATATCTAAGAATCCACTTTTTGACCTCACTTTTACCATAGAATCACGCATTAAAGCCTGCCTCAGGAGTCTCGGAAATAGACCATTATTATTATCATTGCTAATGTTTCTAGGAGCCCTTCCCATTCTAGCCAGTCCTATTTGTCAAGCAGCCGGTCTC
The DNA here is from genome assembly GCA_948099385.1 of Fasciola hepatica. Lineage (NCBI taxonomy): Eukaryota > Metazoa > Platyhelminthes > Trematoda > Plagiorchiida > Fasciolidae > Fasciola > Fasciola hepatica. Next base: position 1,849,299 of record CANUEZ040000189.1, on the reverse strand, counting down.
AGTTGACTTTCTTTCGACAGGGCAGCTGCAGTGGGGCCTTTCCGGGAAGCAACCTGGGGGAAGCGAAACCGAGTGGGTCTGACAGACTAGAGGAGGCGGACAGTATACCATGGTAAGAAATTGGTTGGTCGGGGATGTTCAGATCAAAAGGAATTAGTCCGTTTCCACTTTCCGTTGTATACCTGGAGTGCCTTTCGTGGGTAGTGGTGACCCATTCTGCCTTCTCGTGATGCGGATTGGCTTCGATGACCTTCGGAGAGTTCGATTTCCCCTTCGTGAGGTGGGATCCGTCTCTCTTTGTCAACTCCGTTAGATGCCTAAACTACGTTGTGAACGAATCTAAGCCGTCGAAAGATCCGAGGTAATCGTCAACGTAGAAGTTTCTACCGACACTCTATTACCTATCGGTGAAACAAAACTCCGTACTTGTTTGCGGTTGCTCTTGAGAAGAGGTTCGCGCAGGAGAACGATGATGTCGCCGCAGAAGGGTGAACTGTCATTTTGCAACCTATCATTGGTTTTTCCAAGTTGGTCTCGTCTAATAAAAAGTATCCCTTCCCTTTCCGCTACTGGTACTTTTAATAAAGAGAAGTGTCTTTGATGTCGGCTGAAGGCTTCTCTTCGCGTAGCCTGAACTGACAGGAGATATTACTCAGTGGTGTCGTCCACTCTGGCCCTTGAAGTTGACGATTCAAAAGCTTCCCTTCAAACTTGGATGCGCAATGGAAAACCACCTGCAATTTTTCGGGTTTCTTTGGGAGTAGAACCAGGGAACTAGGCGGATACCGCACCCCTCCTCGGTCGATGGTGGTTGCAGGCATCTTTTCTAAGAGACCTAGCTCCTCCTTACCCATTATTACCTCTGAGTGCCGTTTACATTGGTACCCATCCCGTCCAAAACGTCCTTTCAAGAGCAGCAACCTTTGGAGAGCATAAGTTTTGTTGCTAGCCAGAGGGTCGGCATATGCGCCCAATACGAGGGGTGCCACGAGTTTGTTTTAAGGCCTTTGGTTCCTTGCCGTACCGTCTGTAACAGCCGGTCGTGGAAAATCCCCCTTTTTCCCTCGCGATTCAGTGTTTTTTCCCAACATCACTCATTTCCATACACTATTGACTTGTCTTTACGAACTGGTTGTTTTTCTGGACCAATTGTTGTTTGTTCGCGCCCAGAGCGCTATTTTGTCACATCCTTGTTCAGGACCTGCGTGACGCACGTGCTGTCTGCTCACACGCTGCTATTCGGTTTCTCGTTGTTGAGTCCTTGTGATCGTATTATTGAGGTTAGTATACTTTTGATGTCATTGTTCACGTAATAATCTAGTATCGTAGAATATCGCGGATAATCGCCTTCTGATTTCGGGATCCGTTGCGAATTTGGCTACGCATTGCTCAAACGTTCGTAACACCGTCTGCTGTACAAAATGGTCTTCCCGAGATAGTCGTGGTCGGTCTTCACTAACTTTACGAAACTCTTGCACGTGCGGAAGCGGCAGCTTGTGCTCTTTGTGCTCTGATTCTGCTGACGCACAATTTATGGAGCCAAGCCTACCGGCTGGGCCGTATATTATACATCTTATTGTCGTCCATACTGCTTGAGGTTCCTGGTGGTTGGTCTCTCCTTTCTAGCACCCAATGCTCCCTGGCATGCCGCAGCCGATAAGGAGGTCTATTTTCTCTTCTACCAATCTACGACAGTCACTTTTTGCAAAATGGGGCCGTATGGACAGAATTGAGTTTACCGACCTAGATGGCCCTGTGGGAAGATCAGCCAGTGTGAAATGGTCTATCAGCTTGATTAGCTCATAGGTGTCCAGAGAGATAAGCTGCAGTCTCAGCCGACCTGGAGTTACTACCTGGGTTCCGCCCACGGCACTCGCTGCTAAAGAGCGCCGTGCTTTTCACAAGCTGATGTGTATCGGCAAACCCCTGCTTCACCAAAGTGGTATCCGATCGACGGTCAACAAGGGCCAGGGCTTAGGCCATCCCGTTGGGGGTCGTCCCTCCTAAAGCTATTACTCACAGAAGTACCGGTTTGTTGGCAGACCTTGATGATGAGGAGATCACACTGGACTTTGTGCTCCTAACTAAAGTAGCCTCTTTTACCTGGTGTTGTAGTCGATGACTTTTGCCTGGACAACCCTTGCGGCCACGTTTATCTCTTGTTCGGCAAGTTGCCGCCCGGTGTGAAGTGTTAAGGCAGATAAAACAAGCTCCCGCCTTGCTCGCCCTTCCTCAAAAGTTCATTTACTTTGACTTCGATAAAATTCGCACAGTCTGCCAACTCATGATTGGCTTCGCAGGCCTTGCAGCTTGTGTACGCTGCAGTCTCGCATGAAATGGCCCACATGTTTGTCCAAGGCTGTTGTTTCGGGTAACCCCGCACAACATTTGGAGCTTAGCCGGTATCAGGTCTGTTTGCATTGTTGCTATTGCGGACAAGTCGACCAAACCTACTGTTGGCTATTCTCGTTTTTCCATCTAAGTGTTCGGTCAGGTCATTAAAAATGGCCCGAAAGTCACCCCAGCTTATGAGTTTAGCCCCTTTGGTCCAACAAACCTGTAGCCCAGGTGAGAGACAGCGAACAATCTCCTCTGATGTAGGCACCGCGTCGAGATCAACCCTGTACCCCAAACGATCAAGGGCCATGGAACAATTCTGCATCTTATTGACCATCACGTGGATGTCACTCTTTGTCAGTTTGGCCTCTTGTATCACGCCCTCTATCCGATTGCCATCAAATTCGAGCGGCTGGCCAAACAGGCCCTTCGAGATCTGCCTTGCCTGTGAGTATTCTTATCCCAAGTCAAGAATGGCAAACCCGTAAATAGCTTCTCTGGCTCTTCTTTGCTAGTAGTGAGTCAGGTGAATCGGCCTCTGTCTGGAGTAAGTTATCTTATCCTCGACGAAGGTTTTAATCCGAGTGAAAGAGGTGAAATACTGTCCCTGTCGTTCGTCGACCACCGTCGGCTCTACCCTCGGTAAATCGATGGATGGTTGCATCAGCGCTAAAAGCCTAACGGCCCGACTAAGGGGCCGTTGTCACTAGTTCTGTGCTCAAGCCCGCTCCGTCTACATTCCTCCTTTGCCTCCCAAGCGCGTTACCTAGTGGATAATATCTGCTGTTCTAGTTCTAACGTCCTCAACCTGAACAAATCAACATTCTTGCAGTCGACGATACCCTCAGTAATGTATGAACTGGCACTGACAGGTCTAGGTGGTCCAACACTATATATAGGAATAAATGTCCTAAACCCTCTCACGCTACTTGCCGAATTACTTCTTGTCCGGGTTTCGATTGATTTGTTACTTTTTTGGGCACTCCGCGGGTTTTCTCGTTCCAAACTGATCGATTTAGTACTGTAACAATTTTTCACCAACGCGTAGCAAAATCCGTACGAATTTCGAAACCAAGACAAGATTGATCAGAAACCCCTACCATACTAAATTATTGAATGAACAACATCGTAAAACAGGTACAAAACCTCAAATGTGCTATCACACTGACTCAAAAACGAGAAACAAGTTCACGGTGTACGGAAGACAAGCACGAGCATCAAGCAGTTCTAAGAGAGGGTCAAGGATCAAACTACCATAAGGAAGCTTTTAGATCAACTGAAATGGACATTTTTTGATGGAATAAATCACATTTACAAGAAGGTGGAAAAACTGGTGGTGTGTCTTAAAGCTGGGAGTATTGTGTCATCAAATTTAGGCTGGTGTATAAGACTTTGCGCAACAAAATTCCGTCGCTCATTGCACTTGCCAGCCATGTGAATGACCATGGCCAGTGAAGATTCCGAAACGTTTTCGAGAATGATGAAAGATTTCTGCAAGATCTCCACGGGTCGGCGACGGATTTTCGAGAGTTCCAAAGTTGCACAAGTAACAGCTTCTACAGTTACAACACCCGCACGTAGAACGAGGTGAAAAAAATCGTTTGACTATTAGCGGCGGAACGACCTATCATTTCGTGGAATATTATCGTGCCTATCGGCTGCAAAAATGTGGAAGTGGACCAAGGTTAGAATCATTGTATGCTAATGTTTATCTTTATTGTGGATAAGAAAAACCTGGATTGCGGGGCTTTTGGCACCTTGGTCGCCAGTGGAACAGGATATCGTGTAGCAAAGTGGCTTATGGGTTACTTGAGGCCCATCGAAGGCTAACCGCGGTTCAAGAGTCGTTGATTTATTATTTAATGGAGGCGCTTCATGATACAGCAAAATCAAGGGAATATACTAGTCGTGTGTTCAACAGGCTTCTGAATAGCATGGACTTTAGGTCTCTACGTGTTGGTCACAGTCACTATATACGAGGTAACTCATTAAGGTTAGAAGAATTACCGGAAAGTAAAGAAGCTAGCCAGGTAGTATACGGGGAGGATGTAATTCAGTTCCTTTTCTTCCCACAGGGCGAGATGAGTTCCGTTGCTAGTAGATGCAGCCAGGCCATTCTAATGGATACTACCCCCTCAACTCAACGGTGGGGGCCACTTACTGCGGCACGGGATTGTAGCTGATGAAACATGGCTCAGGTCGTATTACTCTGTAAGCGTCGCCGTCCAGTGAAAGCAGTGAAAGCTGCTGACAAGCAGTGGGTTTTGTGCACGGAAACTTACCTGAAACAAAAGAATGTAAAACGGTAGTGGCAAACCATAGTATGGTTCAGATAGACGGGTTCAAGACTCACTGCCCTGAAGTTTGGGTAGTTTTCAGCCAATTTTATGTTTTGCAAGATATGCGAAAGCTGAGTAAACATCTGTTTGGGGCGAAAACGTTGCATAGGACGGTGTTCTCCAGTGGATGCGAAACATGGTGTTTTCAAACAGCGAGTCCGCTATCGAAAGATTTCGTGCTGCCTTTCCAGCCATCAATTCTGTGGCAGCAGATTATTTGGCGAAGACGGGGATGCTGCCTACGAATTTTCGGCCGGGTTACAGAGTAAAGCAAGTCTTAGCTTTTGGGAACTTGGCAACAAATAGGATGGTACCACAAAACAAGTACCTCAGGACTGGGCTTCCGTTTAGGTTAGTCTTGTGACGGGTTTGTTGAGGAACTATGAGGCTGATGACTTGTTTATGGGAAGTTTTGCAGCACGGACCTGGTAAGGGCTAAATGTCCCTATGCAAGTTCCGCAATGTGGCAGGTTGGCTGAAGCCGTTGTTTGTTTATCTAGCTGTATTTTCCTGCGGTTTTCTCGTTCGCCACCTGCAAACCGTAACGATTAACGGTATCGCGTATGTGAAACGTAAGTAGCTAGTAAAAAACCTTGAAGGTTCCGCCTCTGGGCTACTGGCGGTAGCATTCTACACTGCAACGGTTCGTTCAGTCGTCGAAGGTTGTTAACCTGCGTTCTCTTGTTGTAGGTCGCTCTTGCCATCATCGTCGACCTTCCTAAGCTGGCCGATGATCGTTGGTCAATAGGTTGTCAGAAGGTGACCACCTAGCCGCTGGCGACAATCATCTCATGATTACCTACTTTTACAATCACCAGCTAGGCGCAGAAACTAAGGGAGGGTGAGGATATTGATGGAAGTACTGCCGCCAAATTGGGAAGTCTTGGTGAAGATAATTACAAAACCGCTGAAGCGCAACTAAAGTTATTTCCAGACTTTATTGGCTTGTGGCCAAACTTCAGTTTTGCTGCGAACATCCTGAGAAAGGGTGCGCAGAACGAATGGCGCACCGGTCGGATATCACCGCTGTGTTCAGCCAAGATGCAAAGACCAGAAAGATGGCCGAAGAAAGTCCCACCACTTCCAGTACATTGGAAGACTCTGTGCTATCTTCGGAACCACCAAAGAGAGGTTTGACCAAAAAAGGGTCCCAGGATCTTGAAGTCTTGAAGAGCTTTGCAAATATGAAGCTTGAGCTCGAATGTTCTCGGATCTTGTAATTGTCTTCTTTGCCGTGGGGTACAGAACGGAAAGAAACTGGACATCATTGGAGGGCGAACAAGTGCAACATCGAGAACCCTTTGATAAGAAAACGGAAAAACGAAAAATTACTTTTGTTTGGTTGACTGTCCCTTGGACTCCATCTCTCAAGCGCAAACCTCAGGCCGTTCGACCAAGCTGAACCAGGAAGCACCAAGCTGGAGTTCCGCTCCAGTTAGAGCCCACCAGTGGTGCATACCCTCTGCTTCACTCAGAGCTTGAACCCGGACCCTTTCATCTGGAAGAGTCGGATGACCTGAGGTGTATGCGTGAAACGTGGAGTCCAAAGGACTGTCAGTCAAACAAAGATTCATCAATCCCACACACTACTCGCGAGCCTTTGCGTGATATGAATATACACTTGCTCGTGAACGGTTGTTTTAATTTTTTCGTTTATTTTTTCAAGGTCCTGTAAGAAAGAGAGAAGAGCAAACAGCCCGAAAGCATGATTAATTAAAGGGTTGGATTAGTCTGGGAGTGCTCCAGGACCTAACCCCGGGTTAGGACCCAAAACAGCCTTAATCACTGCTTTAGGCGATTCTCCTATTGGTTCTTGGGGAGGATTGTTCCACAAAGATATAATCCTGCAGCTGAATAAGTTTTGGCGTACGAATGTGCGGGGACTGGACATAAAACGTTTCTTCCTACTTTAGACCTTCTTTCGATCCACTGAACCTGCAGAGTATAGTTTGTACACAAGAAGAGGGTCTCGTATACGTCTTATGTCCAAAGAATGGAGATTCAGTTCAGGAAGACGAGCTGGGTTGGGGTTATGTTGCAAGCAGTGCGCTGTCATTGTTGCCATTCTCTGCACTCGTTCCAGCGGGTCTTGATCCTTGGTAGGACCGGTGGGCACCACCTGCTGGCATAATCTGGCACAGGGCAAACGTGCTATCCGTAGAGAAGATGGGAGTCTTTTCTTGATATACTAGGGAAGGAAAGCCTAATCACATGGAGAACTTGGAAACCAGACTTGCTGTCTTTTCCTTGGTGAGAAAAAAAGAAAGATTTTTACAAAGCCGAAATCCTAGTTTTTTGTGCTGGTCTACATTCGAACTTAAGTGCTACTGCGGATCCAGAGAAGGTAGTCGGGAATTCTGCCAAATGTCATTGAAACACATTTGCAGCTACTGATTGGCCGGGGTCATTTAGAAGGCCAGCCTTCTGCCGCAACCATGGCCGCTTGCACTTCCGCTGGATCAGATACCCATGTTATCGTATCGTCCGCGTACACCGCTCTTTTGACGGGAATGACATCGGGTAAATCAATGACTTAGATGGGAAAAAGGTGGCTTAACACTGACCCCTGAAACACTCCGATAGAGGCCGGGGATAAGGGGAAGCAAGATGGCCCTACTCTGACTGTGAAGGACCGATCTGTAAAAAGCTGCGGATAACTGGGCGTAGCCGGCCCGAAATGTTATACTTTTTTAACCTTACCAGAAAGAGATCATGGGGCACTATGTCAAAGGCTTTGGCAAAGTCGACAAAGATAGCATGAGATATCCGTCCATCATTAAAATGCTTGCGTTTGGCTATCCGTCATGGTCGGAATATTGGTGAAAAAGACCTGTGAGGTAGGAAACAGTTTCGGGAGGGAGCATGTAGTTCATAACCTTGAAATGACCCCAAATGACCGTTTTCAGAATGCACGCAAAAACCTTGCGGAGCACATTAGCGATAATGGTTGGTCCGTAACTGTCCGGAAGATGACGGCTTTTTTAAATGGGAGTTGTTATGGCTTTCTTCCAACTACTGGGGAAAGCACTCATGTCTAGACACCTGAGGAAAGGCAGAGAATAGGTAACGGACAGTATCTCGGCTGTTTCCTTTAGAATTCTAAGGTGGACCATGTCCGGACCCATGGAGCTATAGGAATTAGGAAGGTGGCTTTTTGTACACATAGTTGAAAGTGATTTCAGTGTGTACCAGTGGTGGTGAACTATAGAGTGTTGAACCACTGGACGCGCTATCGTGGTAGAAGCATTGAGGGTGGAGCCGAAGTAAGACATTAACGCTTCGGCCGCTTGTCCTGGAGAAGTTACTGGAGCGCCATCTGTTGGCCGTGAGGCAAGGGTAAAGGGCAAGTTCTGCCAGGCTCGCCTAGGGTGCTGGAAAAGGGTGGACTTATTGCTTCGCGCTAGAGCAAGGAGGCCCCTATGCTGGCACCAAATGTTGCACAGATTTCTGATCGCCGTGAAATTATTTGCGTCTATCGGTAAATCGGTGGACCTATAAACAGCTAACAGTCAAGCTCGTTCTTTTTTTATTCGACGTGTTCTTCTAGGAAGCAGGCGCTTCTTTCCATCGGTATTGAGAGCTCTTGGTACAGACAGATGGCCAGCGACACAAAGCTTTGCCTGATGGGCCCATTGACTCCGTCGACTTCTAGTTCAGTTCAGCTCAGCCTGCACAGGACAAGTAATGATCTCGACCTATCAAGCCTCCAAATCTACTTCGGCGGCGTAAACACTGAGTGGGCACCGACCACGGCGCCGTTTACTTCTTTGAATCCCTGCCAAAAATAGAGGTGAAACGTAAAACCTCATCGCAAGCCAACTGCGAGAGACATTACGTGCCGTGAGAGTTCACTAACTCATCATACACAGATGGGAATGTTCAGTAGCTAAACAATCCCATACGTCTGCCCAGTGATGTGCTCGAAGATCCTTGTCAGAAATGACCTCGTTTACGAGTTCCCAGTTCAGTTTAAGAGATCACACTTGGGCCATCTGTAAGACGCCTTTGAGCAATAAGTATCCAAGTTAGAAGCAGATCCCGAAATTAGAATGCGACTACCCGTGAAGTTCTACGCTACTAGATTACTAAATGAACAATGACGTAAAACGAATACGGACCTCATTTATGCAATCACAGGGACCCAGAAAACAAGAATCGAATTAAGCCTGAGAGGAAGGAGCACGTGCACCAAGCAGGTCCAAAATAGGATATGACATAGTGGCGCGTTGGTCGCGAACAAACAAAGGTTGGTTCATGAAAACATACAGTGCATTAAAACAAGCAAGTAGCGTACATGGGAGAGCGATATCACGAAAACCTGAAATAGTGGTGCTTTTGGGGGATTTTCCAAAACCGTTCGGTACACCACTATCAGAATCCTTCCTAATACTAGCGCAGTTGAAGGTTTGGAATGAGGATACCGGTTCTCCCCGCCTACCTAGACCTTGTTCTCAGCGCGCGTACCCAATACTTCTGACGTCAGCATTCCACTCACGATCGCACTTGACCAGGCGGCTAGACCGACGCGAAGTTACTCTGCGTCGTCCACGAGAAAGGCTGATCGACGGCGGGCGTGAAGGGGAAATAGGTGCTGTCCTTGGGAGAGCCGTCGAGCATTGTCTGTAAGACACGTTTGAGCAATGCTTAGCCAAATTCGCAAAGGATCCCGAAATCAAAAGGCGATTATCCGTGAAATTCTACGATACTAGATTATCAGGTGAACAATGACACGAAACAGATACAAACCTCAATTATGCAATCACAAGGACTCAAAAACGAGAACCGAATCGCGGCGTGCGAGAAAGGGGCACGTGCGTCACGCAGGTCCGGAACGGGAATATGATAGAACAACGCGCTGGGCGCGAACAAACAAGCGTTGGTTCGTAAAAACAAAGAGTGTGTAAAACAGGTCAATAGTGTAAATAAGTGGGTGGTGTCAAGGAAGAATGGAAATTGCAGTGGTTTTGGGGTACTTTCCACGACCGGTCGGTACACCGCCCACCAAAATCCCCCCGAATCTTGGCAGAATCAAAGGTTCGGAATAAGGGTACTAATTTTTCTTACCTACCTAGACCCTGCTGTCAGTATGCGTACCTATTACCTTGTCGTCAACGTTCTACTCACGATCGCACTCGATCCGGTAGCCACGTCGACGCGAGGTTACTCTATGTCGTCCATGAAAACGGCTGATCGATTTCGGGCATGGAAGCGAAACATAGGTGCTGTTCTCGGGCGAGCCGTTGCCCCTCGGCCGCGTGTGTTTGTGTGTTTGTTGGGTGTGGGTGCCATGGGCGAGGCCGCACTCTGGTACTTGGGCAAATAGCAGCGACCATCATTTACCGGAGATATCCTCCATAACGTCGGTGACAAACGGGGAATAATCAGCCGTGCGGCGTGTTCTGATGGGAGTCATGAAGCACATACTCGTGTTATGCGAGTGTGATTTGTGTATGCCTGGATATATGACAGAATCGCAGCTACTACTACACATGACAAGGGCCATCTGTAACGTCAACGAAAAGCGGCGGGCACTGCAACGTGTTTGACGGAGGTCGACGTATAAAAAGCGTATCATGTAAGTGTGTATGCTTCGAGGCGTATGATAGTCTAACAAGTCAGTATATCGTAAACGCCCCCACACACGGGGTTCTTTTTGCCCACCTCGAAGACACATAAGGGATAGTCTACCGGGTTTCCTTGTCATTGGCTTCTCCGTCTTCACCCTTGAGGAGGCTGATACTGCGTACGTCGCGGATTAGCGTTCCGTGGGCAGTCTTCAACCTCAAAGTTCTTACCGTTTAGTCGGAGCTTTCGATGGTTTCCACAACCACGCCCAAAGACCAGGTGCTGAAATGCGCGATTTCGTCCGCGATCATTGCATCCCCAATCTTGAATGGTTTTGCTTTGGTCAACCATTTCTGTTGAGCTTGCAGAGCCGGTAGGTACTCCCAAAGCCATAGCCTCCAAAAAATCCTTGGCAAGATAGTCTGCCCGCTTCTTTCCTTGGAGGTGGAGCCCACAAAGGTTCATTGGTCCTTAAAAACCCTCGTTTGATCTTAACGTCAATGAGTCGTTCGGGGTGAGCGCCACATGGGTGGGGTCGCCGTTGACCACTGGAAACATTGGGCGGTTGTTCAGAATTCTTTCGACTTCAGTCCTGACGGCGCTCAGCATCTCATCGTCGGACGGCTGTTGCAAAATGATCGACCGCAATATTCGCCTGGTAGGCCGGATCATACACAGCCGCGATGAGTGGTCTGCGGGGAATGGACATGCCATCGTATGCCATAGGCCACGGTTCGATCCTGCAGTTTATCCCTGTTCATGCTTTTTGCTCCGACGCTGCAGTTTCCGATGGGCACTCACGGAGTCCGGCCCAAAGTCGGAGGATATATCTGCCGGTACGCCTCTTTGGTTGATAAAGCGCAGCAAGGCCCGAAGGAAAGAGTCGGTTGTCATCGAATGCGAAACTTTAAAGTGTACCGCAAGTGACCTCATGCATGCCATGATAAATCCGTATGGTTTTTCCAGCCTCCTCTCACACTTAATTCATGTGGGCCCGGAATAGTCCAGCCTGGTGTCGCTGAACGGCCATCAGCCTGGAGTCACCCTGCATTCTGGCAACGGGACAATGTGTTGTTTGCCCGCTGCGACATAGCGTCTCCTACAATGAACACGACGCCAGATCAGACGCTTCACAGTCGCTCTTCCTCTCAGCAACCAAAGGCGCCTCCGGAAGTAGCTTGTCACCTGGCTTTACCCAGCATGTCTCTGCACGGCATGCATGCGTTAAATTATTGGCTCTATCCCGGGCTGTCGATCCGGCAGCAATTTGGGGTATTTCGTGTCAGAGCTCAGGTGAGATTTGGTCAACCTGCCGTCTATCCGTAGTAGTCCTGTAATGAGTCTGGGGTTTAAATGCTTCAGGTCACGTCTCGAAGACGATATCCTTTTGTCGATTGATCCCCATTCTTCCACCCTCTCGAGTTCCCAAGTGAAAGCCTCCCACTGTATCATCCTGAATATATCGTATTCTGCGGCTCGTAGTTCATCGGAACTTATCGGACCAGCTTGTACACGGCCGGAGGGGCGGACCCCTTTCATGACCAGCAAATTTCTCTTGAACCTAGTCAACCAAACTAATGAACGAAGTGCCTTCATCCAGGAAGAAAGCCTGACCAATCGTGACAAAATGAATGTCGCTCCGACGACTGTGGCCGTCTTCACCACGCCCTTGGTCTCCAGTTCCAATTCCAGAGGGGTTTTTAGTTCGTACACCGGTTGGTCCTGGTTAGGCATTTGCAGGAATTTCGGTCCTCCCGTCCACGTATGCAGTTGCCGGAAGTTGGTCGCACTCAAGGAGCACAGATTGGCTGGGTTATCGCCAGGCCTGACATGCTTCCACTGGTTCATGGCAGTTTCGTCGTGGGTGATCGTGAGCCGGTTAGCAACGGAAGTACTAAAACTGCTTCCGACGTTATTCGCGTAGTTCAGTACTATCGTGAAGTCCGTCCAAAAGCTGGCAGACAAAATATATAAGTGGAAACGTCTCTACACTGCTTGTACCGCCCCGACTACTAACACGGCTGCGCTGAGTTCAAGGTGCGGGATCGAAACCGTCTTCCGTGGGGCAACGCGGGCCCTGGCCAACAGGATCCTCGTAGCACACTGACCATCCCCCATGCACCATCATCCGTATACCACGACTCCGTAATCGACCTCAGACGCGTCAGAAGAGGCGTGTAGTTCCCCTATCCGTGTTGCATGACCAGGGGGCAAACATCGCGGAATCCTTATGTCCCCTAATTTTGTTACGGTGTCCAGAAATTCTTTCCAGTCCAGCCGGTCTTCCCGGTCCAGGGGCTGGTCCCAATAGACCTTCTTACGGCGGAGCCGCTGCGGCAGGATCTTTCCGGGTAACAGCCAGGGAGAGACAAAGCCGAGCTAATCGAACAATTTGGAGACGGCATAAAGCATGCGACGAGTGGTAACTGGCAGCTCGGGAACGTTCAGCTCGAAAACAAAGTCGTCCGTTTCCGCGTTCCATTGTAACCCTACAACGCCTTCGGCATGGAGTGCAGAGCCGTCCAGATCTCGAACACTTTCGGCCCTCTAGTGGTACGGAATGACTTCAAGCATCCCTGAAGCGTTTGACATCCCTTTCGTTAGGTGGAAGCCCTCCTCTTCTAGAAATCTTGTAAGGCACCCGAACAGCGCTAGGGCCGAGTCTACATCATCGAATGACCCAAGATAGCCGTCCACGTAGAAGTTTCTGCTGACGCCGTCCACTACCTACCAGTGAACCAGAGATCCATGCTTGTTCGCTTCTTCTCAAGGTGTGTAGTTCTCACAAAACGATGGTTATACCGTCCCGATGAGGCGCATGGTCATCCTATAAGTTACCACTGCTTTGTTCCGGTATTCCTCTTTCCACCACAGGAAACGCATCGCATCTTGTTCTGCTGCAGATATTTTCACCTGATGAAACACTTCCCTGATATCGGCGGGCAAGGCCACTCTACTCTGAAACGGCGTCAAACTTCAATCAGTGGCGTGTCCCAGTCAGGCCCCAGTAGCAGGCGATCATTTCACGACTTGCCCTGGAACTTGGCTGCACAGTCAAATAAGACTCTCGGATATTCGGGTTCCATGAGGTTGGGAATCGGGTAGTGAGGTAGATACCAGATCCCCTTCCGGCCGCCGGTGGTTGCAGGCACTCTTTCAAAGTAGCCCAGAGAGTCGTTTCGCTTCATTGATTCTGCATATTGTTCTCACAGATCCTGATCTCGAACGAAGCGTACTTTCGGTCGAATTGGTCGCTGTGGAGCACAGTTTCTGTTGTCAACCCAAGGGTCATTTGGTGTGCGCCATGGGAGAGAAACATCAAACTCTTTTTTAAGGCCTTTAGTTCCTTGCCGCACTGTTTGCAGAGCGAAGCGGTCCTCTTGAGACAACGATGGTCTTTCGTCTTCCATGTAGCAAAACTTTTATCATACAGCATCTACAATTGATATTCCAAGCGATCAGTTTCGGATGATACGTAATTCACGGAACCAAATCCCCCTACTGGACCATATGATATCCATCCCAGTGCTATACTTTTGACATCAGTTACATGATGGTTGCCCAATCTCTAATCAAATACCCAATGTGCCTCTGGTAAGTCGCAGCCGATGGAAAATCCACTTCGTCGTCTTCCCAGTCCACAACGTTTACGCCCTGCGGGTGGAGCCATCTAGTCAAAACTGCGTTCACCGACCTTGGTGCTCGCACGGGGAGATCATCTAATGCTAATGCCTTCGTTGACTTGATTTGCTCGATTGTGTCTAAAGGGATGAGCTGTAACCTCAACCGCCCGGCAGTCATTACGTGTGTTCTGCCCACCGTATTCACTGCTAACGACGTCTTACTTTTAGAGAGCCCGTGTTTGTTGGCAAACCTCTCCTTCACCAGTGTTGTGTCTGGTCCACTGTCGACATAGGCAAAGGCTTTGACCACCCCAGCTGGGGTCAACACCCCCGTGGCAACCACTCGTAAACGCGCTGGTTTACTGGTAGACCCCTACGTTGAACAACTAGCACTGGGCTTGGTGTTCGATTCCGGTGTAGCTCCTCTTGCCTGGCGCAATAATCGGTGGTGTCTTCCCGCGCCGCCGTCGTGACCACATGTGGTCTTTGTTGGGCAATCTGCCGCCCGGTGCGTGGTGCTGAGGCATATGAAGCACGCTCCTGTCATCCTCACCATTCCCCAAAGTTCGTCTATCGTGGCACCGACGAACTTGGGGCATTCTAGTAGTCCATGGCTAGCGTCACAGGATCTGCAACTTGGATGCGCTATAGCCCCTCGTGAAGTAGCGTGTGCATTGGTCCGAGGCTGGTATTTCGGATGTTCCAGTGCATTTAGTTGAGCCTGGCCAGTGCCAGGTTTGTTTACTCGGTTACCGTCCCGGATGAGTCGGCCAAATCTACTCTCGGCTATCTTGGTTTGCCTGTCCAAGTATTCGGTCAGGTCTTCGAAGTGAGCCTCAAGGTCGCTTCGGCTTGTACATTCTGCCTCTTCCGCCCACCTACCCTGTAGTTCGGGAGAGAGGTGACGGACTATGCCCTCCGAGGTACCCGTGGCATCGAGATTAGCCCTGTAACCTAAATGGTTGAGGGCTATTGAACAGTTCAGCATTTTGCTCACCAGGTTTGCCATCGTATAGACGTTGCCCTTGGTTCCTTTTGCCTCCACCATCGAGCCCTCCATTAGGTTACGACCTACCTTGAATGGCTGGCCAAAAGGGCCCCTCAAAACCTTCCTTGCCGTTGTGTCGCTAGGTTCCGGTCAAATATGGCATACACACCGATAAATAGTCTCGCTTGGCCTCGACAGTGACAGGTCATATAGAGGAGCCTTTGCCCGAGTCCCGTTATCTTATTTTTGACGAAAGCTTGAAACTGCCTCATGAGCTTCCACTAGTGTTCAGATCGCCCGTTGAAAACTATCAGTTCTATTCTTCGCAAGTCGATCGTAGGTTGTGTCGATGTTTTATATTCGAAGTCCAACGCAAAGTTTCCCATTTTTTGACCTGATTTATCGGAAAGGTCGTAGTCGTTGGTCTTATGCTCAGGCTCTTTCTGTCTACACTTCTGTTCTGCTCCCTGGGCCTGCTGTCTAGCTGCTAACAGTTATTGTTCTAGGTCTAATATCCTTACCATGAATGGATCAACATTCTTGCAACCCATACTACCCTCAATAATACATGAGCTAGCATTGACAGGGCTAGGTGACCTAGCAATAACAAAAGAATCAAGAGTATTCAAAACCTCCCCAGTGGCTTTCCGTATTGCTTCCTGTCCAGAATCCAATGTCTTCGATTCTTTTCTTGGCGTGTCGCTTACTTTCTCGTTCCAAGCTGAATAGCCGAGTATTATGAGACACGTTTGAGCAGTGTGTAGCCAAATTCGCAAAGGATCCCGAAATCGAAAGGCGATTATCCGTGAAATTCTACGATACTAGATTATCAGGTGAACAATGACACGAAACAGATACAAACCTCAATTATGCAAACAAAAGGATTCAAAGAACAAGAGCCGAATTGCGGAGTGCGAGAGAGGAGCACCTACATCAAGCAGGTCCAAAATAGTATGTGACATAGTGGGGCCTTGGTCGCGAACAAACAAGCTTTGGTTCTTGAAAACCTACTGTGCTTAAAAACAAGCAAACAGTGTATATCAGAGTGCGATACCACGGAAGCATGAAAGTGCAGTGCTTCTGGGGTATCCTCCATAACCGATCTTTGCACCGTCCATTTAAGAAGCCAAATTTCACTAACGTGAGGTTCAACCCTTCCTGGTAGGGGGGCAGGAAGGACCATGTCTACGAACTGACTCTCTTGGTGATGACAAGAACTGAAAGAGACAGTTCTTGTTCCAGTCTGAGTCTGGTAATAGATGGGACGTAATGGGTCCAACTACAATTTACTATCAGTCTAACCAGAGGTTCGCCAAAGTTTCTGTCCGAATAGTGAACTCTAACCCAGTTTACCCTAGGGGCAGTAAATTCGCCTGGTAATTCAAGATGCTTGAACGAGTGATATGTCCTAATTTCACCCCCTATTCTATGAGCGCATTGCTGGGTTCGGCGGTGCAAACTAGAGACCTGTAGGTGACTCTTATTAAAAGGACTTCACTAGAAGATAAGATGATCCTGACCGGCAAACATTCTACATAAGGAATGGGATCTACTTGTAGGGCCAAGACTGGGGGGTAACAGGGAATTAAGAGGAAGGACTACCCCACCTGTTGGATCTCTCATTGAGTCCCCACGAGCCAATGTGTAACCACTGACAGGTATGTAGCCGTCATGGTAGTCCGATATGAGCAATATCTCGGTGGCGGTGAGGATGTGAGGTTCCTTATCTGCCATCAACTGTCTCAGTTGCAAAACCTCGAAATGAACACCGGAGCTGTTAGTGGAAATGCACTTTGCCGACCCTGTCATGGGAGGCTGAAGAAACGTTAGATTCAGGAGCTGGTGGGGATGGTGTTGTTGAAATACGGGGGTGGTAGGTAGGATGGAGGTGCTAGGAACGGATAAAGCAATGGGGGGAACACTGAGATGAAACTGGACTCCCGAAGGAGTCGTATATAGTACGGGTATTTAGGTGGCTTTCCTTTCATATTGTCTAGCTGCAATGGGTCTGGGGGTTCAGAGACCATGTGGTGGGAGTGGTGGGATGAGGTAGGTTTAGGTTGCTTATATAAACCTATGGGAGTGTTGGTCCGAGGATGATCATGGCTAAGCAGATAACCGGCGGCTTTCAGCGTCACTTTGTTCTGAGGGCTAGAGGAAGTGTTCCGCGGCTTCGGACCGCCCAGACAACCTGTCACTACTCTTTGAATCACCTACGTGGAGGAAGGCTTCGGTGGCTTCCTCTCAGGGCGCTTAATTTTTCCTTGTGGCTCGCACTGCAGCCGGTGGTGGTTTCTTCGTTTTCACTGGCTACACTAACAAAGCTGTTATTCAGAGAACCAGAAGATCCAGATGGTGGCGTTTCTCATTCGAGTGCTACCTCCTCGGTGCGACCTATCACTGTTTTAAATTCAGGCCCATTTTTGAAGTTGACTGGTGATGGTAGCACCACAGGGGTATGCCTAAGCTTCGGGTCATCCATATTTTCCGATACTGCTAATGGTTCTCTGGTTCGGCATCTTACGTGTAAAGGCCTATCCCGAGAAACTCCTCGGGCTGTGCTGTTTCCTTCCTTTATCCGGCCAGTCAGTATGAGGCAGTCAGGCACTGTCCGTGATGAGTTAAAACTAATCAGTAAGCCTAGAAATTGTCCATCAGTTTTGGAGATGAGTCAGGAGCTCTTTGCCGGGTTTGGAATCTTAGGCGATCAGAGAAGACCGGGTATTTGTTCTGATGTTTCCGTAGGAGCAACTTATCGAAACGGCCCCGAAGGTATAAGACTTTCGGATCAGATATGTAAGTCTCACATCCCTTCGGCCGCAGCACCAATGCTCCTTTCTAAGATCTTGGAAGCTTTTTGGGCCGCTGCTGACTCCAGGCAAAGACGGAGCATTGTTGCCTCCGTGCCCCTTCTTGGTCTTCTTGGTCCTAAAGGTATCTTCGAGGGTACGAATATCCATCAGCTGATTCCCGATCATCTCTGACAGACAATCTGGGGCGGAGGTGGGGTCATTCTGAGACGGTTCCCAGTCCACTGATGCCTCTCTGCCTTGTTTCACGAAGATGACGCCCTGGTCCATTAATTCGAAAGACATCCGGATTAGATAGTTCCCTGTAAACTAGATAAAATGTCTCGAGAAAAGCTTCAGAACCAAGGCTTATAGCACTGGCGCGAAGTTAGCAAGATATTTTCTTCGAGAGAAACGGATTACGGAACCAGAACCCATAGATAACATGAAAGTACCAAAAGTCTATAGCCTAAAAGCAGAGCAGCAAGACTCGCCGGTTTTGGACTTACCGGCACAGGGAAAGAAATCTAAAAGAAAGCCATTGACCCAGGTCCGGTTCACTGACGAGGAGGATTCACAGATTATATGAAACTCCCTGTAGTTTATCCAATTCCGTCAACACCGGACAAATAAGGCAGACCATTTCCGCCTAGTGAACAAGAAACGAGAACTTAACAGGCCTTTGCGTTCAATCTACAAGTAGGTTCTCAGCTTTTGCCGAAGAGAGGATCCAACCGTCGACTCGGAAGAAGACGTTCATTGGGTTCGATGCCAAAAGTGAGACCGGTGGGTACTTTACCAATGCGCAGGTTTAACAAACGACGAGGAGTACACAAACATGCATTGTCTTGCAAGGTGAACGTTGGCACAAGAGACTGACAGCGGCCCCATTAAGAGCCACTACTTTATGATTCCTGCCACAATGGCATGGTGGCCTTCTTTATTGATTTGTTACTTGGACCAGCACAACTAAGCCGTTAGGGCGAGTGTTCCATTTTTTAGTACTCTTTCGCGCTCGTGAGTACTGGACACTAGGTTCGGTTCGGAAACATACACATACATATCCATTTATATGCATAGGTAACAAGTTTGAGCAATGCTTAGCCAAATTCGCAAAGGATCCCGAAATCGAAAGGCGATTATCCGTGAAATTCTACGATACTAGATTATCAGGTGAACAATGACACGAAACAGATACAAACCTCAATTATGCAATCACAAGGACTCAAAAACGAGAACCGAATCGCGGCGTGCGAGAAAGGGGCACGTGCGTCACGCAGGTCCGGAACGGGAATATGATAGAACAACGCGCTGGGCGCGAACAAACAAGCGTTGGTTCGTAAAAACAAAGAGTGTGTAAAACAGGTCAATAGTGTAAATAAGTGGGTGGTGTCAAGGAAGAATGGAAATTGCAGTGGTTTTGGGGTATTTTCCACGACCGGTTTTTAAAGTATATATGGGCTTCTTTGGAAAAGCAAAATGAAACGTAGACCCATTTAGCTCTGGGACCTGTGTTTACCGATGAGAAGGAAGCTAAGGAACACGGTAAGCCTTTGGTCACCTCCGTGGTTGTATTTATGGCCCTGTGAGAACGGCAGATAAGACGTTTTTGGAGTCAACGAATGGAGACCTGATTCTTTCACTCCATGTGAGAATTCACTAAACGATCATTTACCGAGCATAAAACTCGAGCTACGTGCTCTGCGAGCAGCTAAGCCGCGGGTGTCTGGCTGTAAGATAATTCATATGACGAAGCAGCCTAGAGACTAGAGTCATAAGGTAGACTGCGTTCAGATTTTTGTGAACCTGTGGCAAGGACCGAATACATTCATGAAGAGTGACTATCTTTTCAATAGCCGTCTCATAAGCCTGTGGTTGTGACTAGGGAGATCTATTTATGATCGTTCAGGCTGACCATTTTTATAATCAGAGAGCTTGATCTTTTTGCGTCAACGACAACTCGCTTCAGTCTGAGTAGGGTAATCATGTCAGCAATTGCCCAGAGGCCCTTTAAGCGTACTTGTATTGACAAAAGGGGAAAATGTTCGCCAAACATTCTATCATTGTCGGAAGAACATTCGACATTTCCCCATATACCCCAATCTACTTATTTCACAAAGAGGTACCAATTTTGCAACATAAATGCACGTCTTCTCGAATACCTAAGAAAATGCTTTTAGGCCGATTTCACAAATTTTCCGAAAAAACAGCTTGTGGAAATTTAGCGTATGCCGCTATTTTTCTAGTCCCAGGGGGGTTTCAATTTCGCACCAATACTCCACGCTCTTACAGACGAGAATGAAAACAGTGGCTGACTAATTTCGCATTTTCCCCATTCAACTTAGCTTGGTGATGTAATCGGTGGCCTTGCTGACTGGCAAGCGTTCTAATACCACCCTTTCCAGTTCCAAGGTAGGATGTGACAAATTAGCACTTTGGGAGCAAATGAACAAGTGTTAGTTCACAGAAGCCTAAGTTATACGAGACACGCAAACAATGTACGTGATTGTGCAGTTCCACGAAATCACGGTATTGTGGAGCCTTCGAGAGATTTTCCAAAGCCGATCTTTAAAAAGAGGGAACGAGTCGGCGTCTGCTTCTTGGACTTCCGAGAGGCTTTTGACTCCATTGTGCAGAATGGAAGCAATGGGCATGGCGCCGCAAGTACAAGAGTGGAACCGGGTGTATTCCATAAACATAACTTATTACCTTAGGGTGAAGGGGAGCAAACCCACATTGGCAGCGGCCATCGCTGGGGCCCCTCAGGGGTCAGGTCTGGGTCTTCTGCTTTTGATCTACTTCAGCGGTCTATTAGAAGGTGTGCAGGACCCAAACCGCCTGTTTGTGGACGACTTAAAGCTGGTGGGTGAACCCGGAACGGCACCACTCCAAGAGGACTTGATTAGAGTTTACGCCTGGACCACTTGGTGGCAACTGCAGCTCAATATAGGTAAGTGTAGGCGCCTCATCCAGTATACCTAGACCCATGAAACACACTAGAGTAACGAAGGTGACAGTCACCACTGACCTTGGAGTCTTGATGAACTGTCGCTACCAGCCATCTCCGGGGTTTCTGGCCGTTGTGGCTAAAGGGGGCCCGGGGCTCCACAAACTGCTGCTCACAGTAGCTTCCAGAGAAGCCTCTGTGTAGTCGCCTGTCTACGTGACGCTAGTTGGGCCATTTCCGGACTACTGTGCCCGATCTTAGGCCCAGGCTCTGCTGCGGGGCACGGCTGTTCTTGAGAAAGTGCAGCGAAACCTCGCTAGGCTGTTGCTGGGACTCGGTTACAAACCATGCCCTCAGAGGTTTATGGCTCTAAACTCCTCTCCATGAAACGCAGAATGCTCAGGGGGTTTAACAGGAACCCTTTAGCAAATTCGTGGACTATCCACCCCAGAGGAGCCGCTTTTGGTACCGTTACGGGGTTCCACACCCAGGGAAGCCCGTCCAAACGACAGCATTAAAAAGTAAAAGGAAGTTTCTCCTCATGCGGCCTTGCCAACCCCTGGAATTCATTGCCGGCTTAGGTTGTGCCTACCACTTCGGTGGCAGGCTCTAAAGCAAGGTTGGACCCTTTATGGATTGACGTGTTCCCTGAGTACATTTAAATCTACGTCATTCAGCTGCCATTCTGCCACTACTTTCCATCATTACCATACCCCTCTCTGAATCTCTCCACGGTCCCCCGGCGTACCACTGTCAGTTCTTTGCCTAAGCACTGCCAGCACTGGCAACACCAGTGGGAGAATCTAGATTTCGAAAAGGACCCACTTTGTAAGCGTGGTACTGCTACACTCTCCCGACAGTGAACTGAGACTGAACTATGTTTCGTCTAGTGAACAAACAACGGAAACACAACTCATACACAGAAGTGACAGCCAGGTGAGGTTCATCTCGAGGCTCGCCGGTGCAAGAATCTTGGCTGGTTTATTGGTTCTAACCCCAAGTCCGGTGACCTGACTTGACCTCTAAGGCCGCGCGCTGCGCACGTGGTCCAAAAATCTCGCTGTTTGACGTCCGATGGATTTCCCAGGTCAGGATCGTGTGCGCTGCTCAAGCCGAACGGAATGCCCTCTTTCACCGTTCAGTGGTCTATCTTCCAGATCACCGACAAAACAAGAATCAAAGCGCGGTCAAGACTAGTACCCGGCACTCCTTCCGCATGGCTCAGTGGTCTATCTTCTAGTTTTTCGGCAATATCGGATGGAGGATAACTTCATGATTTGTATTTTGAACCCTCTGTCTCTCTTCCATTATCCCTTCATCCGTTGTACTGTTTTCCAGCTCACCGGTGACACCCAGATAACAAAATAATCGCAAGGTTTGAGAACTTTTAGGCTATTGGAGGGCACACTACCTCAGCTCCTACGATTGCGTTAGTCAAGGAAGTCAACGGGAAAAGACCGTGGAGTGCCAACTGCGTGTATCCTCACGGGGCCTGAGTACTGAGACCGCAAACCGGCTAGTGCCGGGGAAGTGTCGGAAGATGCGCTAGAGGTTGGAGTGTGAGCGAAACGTACATCCAAACAAGCTATAGTCAGGTTCAGGTCAGGTTGCACATGACTGAAAGAGGCGGAGCCAATCGAGCGTCCAGAATTCTTTCAGTCTTATGCACTGAGATCGACACCCACTACTGCAACTTTGGTAATTCTTTCCAGTTCTGCTACACGAATGGATTTGTTCTTTCAGTCGGCTGAAAGAAAGAAGTGGAAGAAACGCTCTTCTCGCCATCCAGGCGAAAGACAACCATGAATTTGGCATTCCATTACGCTTAGAGCCTCAGATCTTAGGCACGGACACGGGACAATGAAAAGCCTGGAGTAAAATACAGTTTCTCCCTAATCCTCAGTGTCCTTCTTCTGTGAATAACTCGTTCCACCCAGCGCTTAGCATCCTTTTACAATGCCTTACACGTTGTGCGCTAACAATTATTTGCGTCCATCTACTCCACACTCCCACTACGGTATTTCTGAGGAAGTTCTCTCGCGTATTTAGCATAGAGAGTGGCTTCTACTAATTATGCTATTTCCACTCTCCCTGTGAGCAGTGGCTTGTTCAAATAAATCCCACGCACTTAAGCCCAATAAACCCTTCAGGATTTTAAAGGCTTCTTTAAGGTCTCCTTAGGGACTTTCCCAAACGAGAAGAGTCCCACACCCTACAGTCTTTGTTTGAATGATTTCCCTAGTTGTTCTCCAACCATCTGAGCGGCTAGTCGCCGGATCTTTTTCAGAAAAGCTGCACTTTTTCAACAAAGGTGTCAAAGCGCGTACACAATGTCCCAAAAATGGCCTCACTACTGCCTTCTACATAGGTCTGCAATAAAGTGTTGGGAGCAGCCCAAAGAGCTCACCTCTTGCCTTGTGAGCAGCCGGCTTCGCACTGTTCAGCACACTTGATGTCCGCAGTTATGTGGACGCCCAAGTCTCTATTGGCTGTGTCGCCTCAACCGCAAATAGTCCACTTGTGCCTCATGACCTTTATCCACACGGAAGTCCTGATTAGCAGATGGCTCCCGCTTTCGTTTAAGGGCATAAGGCATTTGTCTGCCTAGCTAACTACGTGCGTCAAGGCAGTGCAAGTCCAATACGATCTCCTGATCCCACAAACATTACATCGTCTGCAAAAATGAGACACGGTAGTAATAATCCTTCCATTAAATCATCTATGTGGAGAAAAAGTAGTGGGCCTAAGACTGGCCCTTGAGGTACTCCGCTAGGTACCTCTGCTGCATTTGACCTGCAGGTCCCTACTCTAACATGAAACTTCCTTTTTGTCAGGAAGGCGGACATCTACTTGTGCTTTTGCCTTTCCCAAACGCTCTCAGTTTCCTCAACAGAAGGCGAGGAGGGACCGAACCGAAAGCCTTGATGAAGTCTCGACGGCAAACTTCGACCATTTTGTGATCGTCAAGTTGGCCTGTGGCTTCGTCAAGGAATACTACAAGGTTCAAAAGGGAGGATATGCCCTTCAGAAACCCATGCTGTACTTCACAGAGCAACATGCCGCTCAGTAGGTGCTTCCATTTGCTTGCTCTCACCAGTCGCTCTAAGCACTTGCGGAGAATGTGTGAGGCTTACAAGGCAGTATTTATCTTTGTCTGACCGCGACCCCCTCCCTTGGAGATAGCCACGACAGTAGCTAACTTCCAGTCAAATGGTAGTAACCTCTGGCTAAAGGTGACACAGTACAGACGGCAGATATGTCCACTGATCAAGGCAGCCAAAGGCTGTGGTGGCTGGATGCATACCATCGGGCCCCGCCGACCTGCGTGTATCAAGTCTTTCCAATGGTTTCTCTGTCTCCCTTTCACCAATTTTCTGGTTTGGGAGGTTAGGAGCGATCACTTGCTTTTCTTACGACTTTTGCTGCCCCCATCACGTCTATGTGCAGCCTCGAACTACAAACCTAAAACATCTGCTTTGCTCCGGCCATCGCTGCATGCTTCACTCCCATCCCGGAAGACCAGAGGTCCCCCTCCATTCCTAAGCGAAGCCTTTGACCGAACATATCTTTGGTAGCCTTTTTGGGTTTTGCTTACCTTCTCTGGCCAGAGTCAGTTCGGAATCTTCATTTGTCTCTCTTTGGATTTCTACAGTAGAGTGTCTTTTTCTTTGCACGGTACCCAGGCTCTTCCGCCACTAGTGGTCTGCTAGCATTTGTCCCTCCTTTTGCCTGCTCGTCGAACAACAGGCTTCCTCCAAGCTGGCTGGCTTTTGTTGCTGCACTCCTGAAATGGGACTAAACTGTCCTGCAGCCCCAGAAGGTTTCCCTTGTTCATCTACCACATTTCCTCCACTCCAGCTTCCTCGCCCTCTATCCCCCAGCCTAGTTCTGCAGCCTTTATTAATAATAATAATAATGGTATATTTCTCGACCATGGTCGAGACGCATGCGCAAGCGCATGATCATGGTGTACAACGTTACTCAAAACAATGAACTATACACGAATTTCAAGAAAGCGAGTGGAGTCGTCAGAAGCAAAACAATATAGCTAGAGATAGTTTGAGTCGACTGAAATTATAAAGGTTTGCGCGGCAAATACGGTTTGGTTTCGGATTCGACTGGTTGGTAGTGGTCCGTGAAAATACAAAATATATCGTGAAAATATAGCGCTAGGGATGCGTTATAAGTCATAATAATGCAAGATGTGGGTAACTGAGGCCTATTGCGGGTTCTATGCACGGAATAAGTAATGGACATGGAGAGGTTAAAGAAATGAATGGGAGTACAACCGTGAACTTTGGTGAATATGAAGAGAGCGGCTCTCTATGGAGATGAAGTTGGCCCGGAATGATGGATATTCCCGATTCTAATAGAGGGAGTTCATCATGAAACGAGGGGACATGAGGAAACTTTGTGGAAATGGACAGACAACGTTGATGAATGTGGAGGAAAAAGCAATCCATATATAAGGTGAGTTTAGGTTCGGGATCAATAACCCTTATCATTCAGAAGAAAAAAAGGCAGCGCAACTTAAAGGCCTTTAACTGGTGAAGAGTCAATTTCAAGCTGGATACCGATCGAAAGAAAAATGAAATCTTGGAAGAGAAAACGGAGCGAAAAATCTCCTTAAAGGCTCGCGCCTTATTGTTCTGTTATGCTGACAAATATATTGACTTATTGATTCTCAGTGATCTTCGGCATAATTGTTGGGAACCAAGGATGTGAGGGACAAGTGGACTCGCGTTCGGATAACGTATCGAATTTTAATGTGAAAAAATTCCTGTGTTGCGTATTCTGGCTCTGTTATTGGATTGTTTCACATGAGACCAAGGTGATGTGCAGCATCCCGTGGGTATGGTTCATTAGGCGGGGTGAGGGACGTGTCAGCAATCAATAGAAGGTTGCTTGCGAACTGTTATTTCTGAAGCCTCCAACAGTGACATCAGTAGTAGAGGTGTTGCGTTAGGAGACGTCTATCAATCTGCTTGTAAGCATTTGGGGGTGTTTTAGGTCGTGTGGCCCGATTGCAATCCCGTTTGGTATAAAAGATGCCATTAAGGTCTCTGTCGGTACAGGTCAAAGTGTGGACATTGGTCACCGAAAGTGGTGCCCGAGAGAGTGGGCGACGACAAACCTGAAATAAATGGTGTTAGCAGTCTGGACGTGGTTCCAGCTGTTAGTTATGATAATAAATAGCGACAATTAATAATGAACTGACTGGGTCTATGTGGACTGTCAGTGTTACATTTCGTACTTTGATCTGGGTTCTAATTAGAGAGCTTAAGTAACGTAGGGTTGCAGGGGGTTGATAAGTACTACCACCGGCTAGCAAGATAGCGTAAACCCGGTGGGCTGCTGCGTCTGCATTTCAGAGATTTAACTTAATTGTGAGCAGGCTGCGGTAGTGATTGTAGTTGGCAGGAGGCAGTGGTTACTGTTAGGTAGGGTTGTAAACCTAAGCGTGGCTTGGATGCTAGGACATCGAGAAGACCGCTTTCTAAAAAAGATGACGGACGATAGAGGGGTATAGATGGAAAAGGTGACCGGTTTCCACTATCTTCTTATCTCTTTTTTTCCTTATCCGGGCTTCATCGAGGTTGCCGTTATTCGTCAGGTACGTCGATACTCTGTCCAGGTCAATGGGTTGAAGGTCAGGGCTGTGGTAGCGATTGTATTTGACGTCGACGTGCATGCTAGGTGCGCTTATGGTGGGTATGGGGTGGTTGAAACTTAGAGCGGGGGATGGGAAAGCGTATGTGGAGAGTCCAGTGCGCTGTCACCCCAGTCAGTCTTGAGCGTGAAGACCAAAGCTTGTCGAGCGAACAAGGGCGATGTGGGGTTTCCCCTTTCGCAGGATCAGGTCTGAGCTGATGGGATACTTTCCCATAGATGAAGGTTGCCCAATTCCTTCACAGCCCGATGTCAGTGGTATTTGGAGATCGAATCGATCCCACGAGGTCTTTTTCGTTTCCACTGTTCTCTTTTTTCAGTTTTATTATTATTATTATTATTATTTTGTTTCCTAACAGAGGGGTGGTTGAGCCCATATAGGAACTTTCCATAGCCCCCCCGCCCGATCGTAATTTTATGCGTATTTGTCTTTTTTCGCAACTGCTGGGGGTGGTCTGTTTTCCCCACGTTCCAACGACGCAATGGTATGGGTGCCGTTGACATCAGGGGTTTCGCTAGCATGGGCTGGGAAAATGCAGGATGGGATTATGCAACACACGGAGTAGGACAACGAACGTTGTAAAGCACAAGCTAGCGTACGTGTGTCAGTCTCATACAGCGCCAGGCCATGCCTAAGACCATCAGAGTCCATTCCGGGCTAGCTGGTGCAGATGAGTTTAGCTCTGCTGATGGAAAATGGTGTGGTGCATAAGAGAGAATATGATAGTAGTTGGTGCATGGTAGATACAGAGGTGAGACGAGAGGAAAAGCCACCAAGTAAGTACTAGCAGGTGGGCTTCTGGGATATTAGATTCTGGAATGAGGTGATTAAGAAAGGCGAATTGAGGCCGGGCATAAAACCCAGGTGAGTGGTGGTAGCCAAGATGAACGGGAGAGGAGTGAAAGGATCGAGTAAAGTGGTAGACGGCGGAACTCAGTGTCCTAGGGTCCGAAGCCACGTACTTATTTTCTGTGGAGACATCTAAGACTAAGAAACTTAGACTGGTTGGCAATAGAACAGGAACATTGTCTAAAATTAGGAGAACCGGCAAGCATTAAACTAGGTATAGTTATAAAAGTCAGCAAACTGTGGCTACAGTAGTATAGATTGTAAGCAATATAACGTAAAAGAGAATTGTTGCCCTGGCGTTTGTCATCGGGTGAGAAATGAAAGTTCTAGTGCAGTAATCCTAGTAATCAAACCCGTTTTCGTAGGCCACCTCTTCGGTGACGGTCAGGCCGGTAAGAAGGATCACATTGGGAACAGTCAAGAAGTGATCCAGCGAGCCTCTGAACTGGGAAATTGAGAGACTTTCGCGGATGTTTAGCGGGAGTTTATTCCATAACTTTGAGTATTTTATAAGGAAAAAGTTAGATCTTAACGCTAGTTTTGATCTAGGAATAGAGAGCTGCAATGACCGATGGCGTAGAGCATAATTCGTGGAGGGAGTGAGACGAATGGGTTCGGTACACGAAAAGGCCGTACGGTGGTACAGCTTAAACAGGAAGCACAAATTGAGCTTCATGCGACGCAACCATAGAGGGTCAAGATTGAGTAGGATGCATCGATCCTTGTAACACAGACTGGAGGAAAAGCCTACTAATTGTTTGGTGAATTGGCGTTGCACGGACTCCAGAGAAATGCGGTCGGATTTCGTCATGTTGGTGAAGATAATGGGACAGTATTCAAGGAGAGGCCTGGCGTGAGACTTGTAAGTGAGCAGTTTGCAATCATTTAGCCGAAAAGTTCTGGAGATGAAACCAGTGGTTCTTCTGGTCTTTGCAATCTGGAGTGGAACATACTCAGAAAACCTAAAGCTACAAGAATAATGGAGACCAAGGTCTCGAACTAAAGGGCTGTACGAAATGGGTAGGTCGTGGATAAGCAGGGTTCCGGGGGTCACTTGACATCTGAATGTTGTGTAGCAGCTCTTCGAGGTCGAAAAGTCCATATTCCATGAATTGCACCAATCCCCGAGTCGCTTTAGGTCACTAGAGATATCATCCAGCATGATGTTGAGGTTTTGACGAGGAAACTCATAGACAATCTTAACGTCATCAGCAAAAAGGAATGGGGTACCATGGTGCAAGGTGGGAAATATGTCGTTTATGTAGATGAGAAATAGTAAAGGACCGAGTACACTGCCTTGTATAACTCCACTGGTGACTGGAGCAGGTTGTGAGAGACACCCATCAATGGAAACCACTTGTGAACGGTCCGATAAATAAGATGTTAACCAAGATAAAAGCGAACCGGAAAAGCCATGAGCTTTGAGTTTGGTTAGTAACAAAGCGTGAGAGACGCGGTCGAAAGCCTTTGTCATATCAAGGTATATGATGATGATAGATTTAGCGTTATCGGCGGCCGCCGTTATGAGGTTAAAAAAGTCGTGCTGACAGGTGGTGCATAAACGTGATTTTAGGAAGCCATGCTGCCCACTATGGATGATGTTATGGGACAACAGGAAGTCGGACATCCGCTGTTTGATGAGGCGTTCCATCAACCTAGAGGCAATTGGAGTGTGGTTGATAGGGCGGTAATTTGAGGGGTCATGTATTGGTTCCTTCTTATGGATTGGGATGATGACCGCAGTCTTCCACTGTGAGGGAAATATGCCAAACTTGATGGATAGATTGTAGACCTTCAATAGTAAGGCTGCGACATCAGTTCCTCCAAGACGTAGAAGTGTCGGCGGAACACCATCATGGCCAAGGTGTGAGGACTTCCGGACACGGGTAATCTGGTTGGTCACCTCTTTTAAAGTAAATTCTAAATCAGACAGTGAGTGCTCGGTGACAGGGTCTATGCATGGGGATAAAGTAAGGGGGTTCGTAGTCATGGATGCAGCAAAGTAGGAGTTAAGCGCCTCGGCTATCGCTACAGGTGAGGTAATGTGGTCGTTGTTTTCTAAGATTAGAGAGGGGATACTTACTGGTTTGCTCTGATTTCTATTCTTCATTAGGTATGCCAACTTTGAGGAAGTATCATGGCATTGCAAGGCAGATACTTCTTGTTTTTTGAGCATATCATCAGTCTTCATTCTGATTGCTACCGAGAGACGTTGGAGCTGCAAGAATGACGATAAGTCATTATTGGTTTGGTACACCTTCTGGAGCTTCAGGTACTTGTTTTGCATTCGGCTCAGGATTGAACTACGGACTCGGTTTGATGTGATACGAGTAGTAGTGATTTTGGACGGCAAGTATGATAGGTTAGAATATAGTAAATTAGCAGCCAGCTGAGGGTCGCTTTGCAGGAAAAAGTCGTCCCAGTCTAGCGATCGAAGCGTGCAGATAAGATTGACCCAGTTGACTGCTGAAGAGTAATGATTGGGTGAGTGGGATTTGTCAAAAGATTGCGGAACCACGAAGGTGCAGGACACCATTCTGTGGTCGCTTCCAGGAAAGAGGTCGAGCGTACTGGCTGAAACATCTGATAAACCAATAGTAAACAACAAATCAAGGATGTTGTTACCTCTGGTTGGGACTGTTACATGTTGGATCCAGCGCCCAACGCGGATGCATGACATAAAATCTAGTAAGTTGTTTGGGGCGGATAGAGTATTCCAACAAATGCTCGGTGCATTGAAGTCCCCCGCTATGAGTTTGGAGGAACAGGGCAGCAATGAAAGATAGTTGAAAGCGTCAATAATCTTGGTAAGATCCATAGCGTTGGAATCGGGTGGCCTATAGATGCAACCAATATGAAGATAGGAATTAAGTAAGGGAACTGTTAACCACAGTGAATCCTGAATGGCGTCCAGAGTTGTGTGTGACAGTGGAATGGCCAGCAGTGTTTTTGACATAAATTAGACAGCCTCCCCCACGACAAGGCCTATTCCTTCGGAACATCTGGTAGCCAACTAGACAGACTCGATCTGACGGGACGGAATCTGTTAGCCATGTTTCAGTTACAATGATAATATCAAAGTCAGAGGGCTCAGCGATGCTGCGGATGGATTTAGTTTTGTGCAGTAATAAACGGGCATTTACAAGTATGACTGAGAGAGATGATACAGGCCTCGGTAGTGGTGGATATGGTGGGGGGTTCGGTAGTGGTGATGAGGGTGGTAATTCCAGTGAAGTATAGGGCAAGGATGGGGGGAGGACCTCAGTTGTTCCGCGGATTGGATGAGTTGAAGCCTGGAGGGGGATAGTGTGAGGGGAGAGGGATGGGGAGATGCTGTTTGGGAGAGTAGTTTGAATGCGGGGAATATTCTCGAAGGGGGGCGGCAGGAAAAAAGCGGCCACGGATGGATGGCAGTACTGGGCCAAGAGACGTGGATGGGTCTTGTGGGAGAGGGGAGCTAGGTGAAACCAGGAAATGGTTCCCAGGGAGTGACTGGGTAGCGGTAGAGGTATAGAGTAGTTGGTGCGGCGGATAGTAATGTAATGGAGCGGTGAATGGGGGGGGATAAGGTGGGTACAAGTAGGGTGGAAATGAAAAGGCAGTTAGCCGAGATGGAAAACTAGGATTCCCAGCCGCATAAGGGGCTGGTAAAATTTCACGTGACTGAGTCATTACCTTATGGTTTGCATGTGCGTTACGTTGATGGGCCTTGTTCTTTTGGTGACGAGGTGTTAACTTCTGTGGGTCAATCTGCACTGACGGGCTAATTAGCGGTGGTGGCCTAGGTGGTAACCAGACACATTCTGGTTGCAAATGGGTGGGTGCAGATGGTGGGCTTAGGGGTCTGGTTGAGTTATCAAAAATGCCAGAGGTAACAGGATGCATGGGTGTAGACGGAGGTGGGTTGATGGTGCAGTGATTTTTAGGTATGGTTAAATAACCCGACATGGAGCTAGTAGAAGGAATGGGGTCATCTAGACTTGTGGAGTACATGAGCTCGCGGGTGGATGAGTTGGAGGAACCTTCATCAGTTTTGTGAACGTTGGGGCGCTTGTTCCAGTCTGGAGATTTGCTTGGGCTATTCTGGATATTGGGGCGTTGGCCAGGTGGCTCATTGGGTGAGGAAATTGGCGTACTGTCTAAATCTACGGTTGCATTGTAATCTGCAATAGATGGCAACATCGGGTGATGGCCAGTGATAGGTGCCCCGGAGTTTTGGGGTGGATTGTTGGTTGCGCTTACACCGGGGTTACTGTTCTGGGCGTGACTCTTGTGCACCTCTCTTTGCAGTGGGGTCTTGTCAGGGAATATCTTGGCGCACTTGAAGCCGGTTTTGGCTACGACTAACGCTTGCCGGCTGATAAAAATCTTGGCGACAACTTCATTTGTAAACTGGAACAGCAGTGGACAGGTGGTGCGTAGGGAGGTTTTGCGGAGTCTAATACAGTGGCACAGTTGTGAGTCAAGGTTGCAAGCGCTTAAGATCATATTTTTAGCAGCTGAGAGAGGTATTCGGTCTGGAATGTTAAACACAACCGCATTGTTTGCCTTTTTTATCCGTCTGGAGATTTCCGAGGCAATTGTGTCCACAAACTTCGTGGCCAGTAGTAGATTGGTTGGGGTATGGTGTGCGGCTGGATCAAGCAAGAATTCTATAGGCATCAGTTGACTGATAATTTGATCAGCGGAGTCAATGCGAGAGGAAAGACTGCTCAGATTTTTGCTCATTTCCGTAGTTTTTCTATTAGCATGTCCAAGTATATCTACCAGAGAGACTGAGCAGTTATTCAGTGAGTTTTGCAGTTTAGCAGTCTTGCGACGGCGGTTGCTGGCAGTGATTTTGGGTCGGTTGGGAGGAGATGTAGGCATATCTATGGTGGTAAGGATGTGGATGGCCAATCGGATGAGATGTGGCAATATGCGGGGGTAAGAGAGCTATACGGAAGCAAAGGATTAAGTGTAGAGTATGGCCAATATATGTGAGCCTTAGGTGGGGAAGAAAGTATTAGCCACGGGGGGTCAATATCAGTGGAACTAATTATGTATCAGTTGTTCAGCTAAAAACTGCAAGCAGTTTCTGCGGATGGTGCTGTTTGAAAAATTCCGGATGTATTACGCAAGTCAAGACGGCTTTAGTCTCTTTACTAAGGTGATTCCCTGAGTGGTGTCTTAGAGTCTGCTAGTGTGGTTTCACTGAGACTGATGTTTCGCTTAGCTCCGACCCTAAGAGCAGTTCAATGATCACTTTTGTGTGTATCTTTTACCACCGGGTGGTCCCAGGGACTAATGTTCAGAAAAAATCGCTTGATTTTGTCTGGGTCGGACAACAGACCTTAGAGCTATAGTTTTAGGGATTATCCTAGATAGCTCAATAAAAACTATACCGATAACAGCGAGAAAGCTACGCGGTGTTCATCGTCCCGAAATTTCCACCACGTTCTCCTGCGACTTTCGCATTCCCGAGACAACGGGAATATTTTGATAGTGACATGATCACTTTTGCCTAAGAGTGTCAGCAAATCCACCCCGTCTATATCATTTTCACTCCTCGTGATCACTAAGTCAAGGAGCGAAGGTTGCTTTCCAGATCTGCACCCCATGTTTACCCCAATGTGTCGACCCAGAGCTCTGCTGTGCATCCATTCCACAAAGTCTTCCTTTGCTCTACCCGATATACAGCTATGTTTAGTCCAATCCTTTCCAGGCAGATTGAAGTCTCCCCATATGAGAAGTTCGCCTTCTGATGCCTGGAGCTTCTGTGGTGCACCCATCAGTCTTTTATCCCCGTCTAATGTTAAATTTTGGCCTCTGTACACGCCTGCAGCAGCTGTCTTTCTGGTTTGCAACCTTACGATGATAACGCACGTATGAGCGCTTGCTATGCACAAACTCACTTTTGGTTTCGTGCGCTCTAGTTCTTCTCTGGCCAGGAAGGCTATTCCACCACCGGCTGCGTCATTCCTCCTGTCTTGTCGATAAAAGAGATAGTGGCGCAGCACTCCCTGTAGGATTTGGTCGTTCTAGGACAGCCACTTCTCTGAGACTGCGACTTCTTCAGCATTCCAGTGGGCGACTATGGCGGTTAGTTCCGCCCATTTGTCTCTAATGCTGCAGGATTTGGTATGCAGCACTATCGTGGCCCTTTTGGCCGACGCAGAATTTTGCCCCATTATTTTATATCTTGCCTCGGGCGCAGTACCCGAGTGGCTGCTACTTTTTTCCCTTCTATTGGACTGGACGTCTTAGTTTGCCCGTTTGCCCATATGAACGTTTGCTCCATCAGGTCAGAATCATGTGTACGCCTCACGGGCGCCACAGTATCAACTTCCGTTTTTGTCGATCCGGAACTGCTTTCCTCTTCCACTGAGATCTCTCGTGACTTGTCTTCCAGTAAGTCTTCGGGTACAACCTGTGCTTGACAGTACTTGTTTGGCGTGCTGCACCGTATATACGTCCCGGTTTGTATTACCTAGTTTGTTCCCAGCGAACCCCTGTACTGAGGCGGCGGTTGTACCTGCCCTCCTGACACTTCCTTGGTACCACATCTTTCCATTGTGAGGCTAAAGCTCCCTCCGCTCTAGCTAGCACCTGGTCTCTGAAATTCGGGTTCACGGACTCGACCAAGATTGGTCCTGCTGGTCCTGCTTGTAGTCCCAGTAACTGTTGCTTTCATAAGCCGACCCCATGAACTGACCTTATTTTTACCATTTAAATAATTCCTGCAAGCCTTAGCGAATCCAGCGCCTTCCGGTTATCCAAATTCCGCCTTGTTTTTGACTACCTAAT
Organism: Fasciola hepatica; assembly: GCA_948099385.1. Classification (NCBI taxonomy): domain Eukaryota; kingdom Metazoa; phylum Platyhelminthes; class Trematoda; order Plagiorchiida; family Fasciolidae; genus Fasciola; species Fasciola hepatica. The sequence continues at coordinate 1,815,405 of CANUEZ040000189.1, read as the reverse complement.
GGCTGGTTCCTCGTGGTTTAGTCTGAGAAGTTTGCGGCATCTTATCTTGCCGGGTTCCCTCCAGGCCTTCTTTATTCAGTCCCCATGTCGTGCGCTCCAAGCTTTTTAAAACCGGGCTTGCTGTGCCCTCAGAGGCCCCTGCCACGTGTGGCCTACTTGTGGCGGCAAGGCCGTTAGGCAAGTGCGGTTCAGAAACCTCGCTGTTTGAGCCGAAAGGACAACAACAAAGTTGACCTTTCTTCCGCTGTCCGTCGGTCTATCTCCCAGACCACCGGCAATACAAGAGGCAAAATGCAGTCAAGACCGGTGTCCCGAATCCTTCCGCAATGTCCAGTGGTCGATCTTCCAGTTCACTGGCAATATTAGATGAGAGACATTGTCAATATTTGTATTTTGAACTCTTCCTTTTTTCTGAATAACCCATTACCAAGTGAACCATCTTCCTGTTTTGTGAAGAAATTCAGATAACAAGATAATCAAAAGATCCGGGAACAGTTGGGCTCAGGCCTGGTGTTCGATTACTACTTCTGACTAATTCAAGACTTCAAGAACTCTCCGGTGCTGCTCTCGCTGCACCGTCTGAACATGGCCTCGAGGACGAAGGACTTAGTTTAAATCTGAGCCCCTCTACCCGAGTCCCTCTTGCGGACAGTTGATCATTATAGGGCTTCTTCCTCGTACCCGTGCACCACTTCGAGGCTAGAAGGGTCGTGGAAAGACTGGTGGCGGCCCTCATACGTGAGCATCTGGAGAGTTGTCGGCTGCTATGCGCACAGCAGCAAGGCTTTCGGGGAAGCAGTGAATGTCTTTCAAACCTGCTGACTGCCCGTGAAAATTGGTCGAATGCCAACGCCGAGGGATATTTCGCGGACGTCATCTTTGTGGGCTTTCGGCAAGGCGCTTGACAAAGTTCTTCACGACAGGCTATTGCTGAAACTCCGGGCCATCGGCATCTCAGGGCCTATGCTTCACTGGACTGAGGATTTCTTGGTCGAGAGAACCTTTTCCGTGGGAGTTGCACAGTCCCAGTCCGTGTGGTATCCAGTTAGCAATGGCGTGCCGCAAGGATCCGTGCTGGTACCCCCGTTGTTTCTAGTGTTTTTGAACTACCTACCACAGACCATCCGATTACAATGCCTTATCTATGCCGACGACCTAAAGATCTGGCCTACCATTCGATCGGCAAGGGATCGCGAGATACTGCAAGGAGATCTCCATGATCTGGTCAATTGGTTAACCACTTTGGGTCTACCCACAAACGTGGAAAAATGCGCGAGCATGAGAACTGGTGGTCCCAACGATGCTTCCGGCTACTGCCTTGGGATTATCGTACTCCACCACACGCAGGAGGAGAAGGACCTCGGAGCTGTTGTCACCAACAACCTGAAGACAAAAGCACACACTGAGAGAGCGTGCGCCTCATCGTGGAGGATACTTGGTTCCATTCGCCGTTCATTTGGGTCTCTGCCTCTGGACACTTTCCGGCTGCTGTATGTCTCACGTGCACGCCCTCGCTTGGAATATGGCGGTCCGGCTGTCTACCCGTGCACGACGGTGGAAGCAGCCAAACTGGGACGAGAGCAACGTGCTGGTACGGGCCTTGCGGACGGACTGCGGGGTTTAGCTATGAGGAACGCCTAGAAGTCACCGAATTGTTTCCCATTGCCTCACGACGTCTTCGAGACGACCTCATCTATGCCAGGCGACTAATCAGTGGTGAGTTGGGCCGGGACCCACAGTCGGGATTGACACTCAGGAATAATGATCGTACCAGAGGACACACCATGACGCTTCGTAATGTGCATTCCACTGGCTTACCGACCATTCCGGAGCTTCGGCAGCTCGCAGTGGGTAAGGAGCCTCAGATCAGAGCCCTCACAGAAACCTGGCTCACCCCTGACATGCTTGATGCCAAAATACTCGTTCCGGGATACTTTACTGTTAGGCAGGACTCCAGTGGAGGTCGTGCCTGCGGAGTCATCATATACTACGATAATTCGACCCCTCCTCCTGCTATACTGACAACCCTACCTTTCATGTATTGATTGTTTGTGGGCGGTGTTTACCCTCTCTAGGACAGACACCCTACTGCTTGGTGCAATCTATCGTCCACCCGCACGCAGTTCAACTGATAGCCTAGGTCTCATAGACTTGTTAGGCTCCTTGAAAAGCTACACAGACTTCACCCATCGGTTAGTCACCGGTAACTTCAACTCACCGGTACCGACTGGCAAAGAGCTGATGCCTCTGATGTCACCTTTGGTAAACCCCTTCTAGATCTCGTACTGAAGAACTCATGGGTGCAGAACGTAAGAGATCGGACCAGGTATCACACAGGACGTACCCCAACCCTACTAGACCTGGTCATCGCCGATGATCGGTTCCAAATATTTGTGGTGCATTACTTGCCGCCCCTCGGTAAAAGTGATCACACTCTCATTGAATTCGATTATATCGTGAAATGGCCTCCTCTTCCCTCAGAAACCAAAATTTTGAGATTCTTCAAAAGGACCAATTTTGACCAAGTCTGTGCATTTATTCGCTCCCAGCTAAATTCAACTAACCCAGGTAACTCTGCTGATGAAATGGCAGAGAATCTCAAAGAATTAATCTCCTTAGCTGATAGGCCATTTGTCCCCAGAATTCGTCTTCCACAGACCGCTAAGCGACCCCTTCCTCGCACCATTAGGCGCATTCTAGACGAACTCACACGCCTCCTTGCTAGACATAAGGCCACGGGCCTTGCCCGTGATGCAGAAGGCTTCAGGATCATACGGAACATACGTAAAGACAAGATCAGGTCCTATAAGAATGCAGTCCAACGATCTGTGCTCGATCGAGCACGGACCAGTAAGGCATTTTTCCTTCAGAACATGCTCCGTCTAAAGGGCACAGCTCCGACGCCATTAGCTCTCAGTGATAGTGCCGGATCCCCAATCACTTCCCCTAGCCAAGCAGCCGAGGCATTCAGCTCCTACTTCCGTACAATTTTTAGCTCCATACCCATATCATCCCACCCTACCATGCACCCGGTATCTCTGGCCACTACCCTTAACCGCGTCACTATTCTATTGGTGCAGTCGCTCAAGGTTTCCGACGGCTCAACCAATATTGCTCCATGGGTCCTGACCTAATCCACCCTCTCATTCCCAAGGAAGCCGCGGACATGTTAGCTGCTCCTTTTGCCTCGCTTTTTCAGCGATGTGTTGACGATGGAGTTTTCCCCAGTAGCTGGAAAAAAGCAGTGACCGCCCATCTATATAAGGGTAGTGGACACCTTGCTTCTAGTTACAGACCCATAAGCCTCACTAGCATCACCAGCAAAATTGTTGAGGGAATTCTTAAGAGTGAGGTTCTTTCCCATCTGCATAGAAATAGTATCCTATCTCCGTCCCAACACGGGTTTCTTCCTGGCAGATCATGCATCACCAATATGCTTACTGTCATGGATAGTCTAACGAAAGCCTATGATGATGGCCAGCTCTCACACGCTGTATTCGTCGGTTTTGCTTAGGCCTTTGACAAGGTCCCCCATGTCCCTCTTCTTTATAAGCTGCAGACATACGGGATCACAGGCTCTATGTTGGTCATCCTACGCATCTCCCTTACCGACCGCACCTTTGTGGTTAAAGTCGGGAATGTTTTGTCTCAACCCTCCCCAGCAACAACTGGGGTCCCCCAAGGGTCGGTCTTAGGTCCTCTTCTTTTCTTGATCTATATAAACGATCTTCCGACTGCCGTTCCTGCGAACATTGCCATGTACGCAGACGACGTAACCCTTTGGAGTTCAAGCGTTGAAGACCTGCAAATTGCAGTTTATGAAACGAAACGCTGGTCCGAGGATTGAAACCTCCCAGTTAATGATGACAAATGAGTGAGCATGTCTTTCGGCAGAGAGACTGGTCACACGTTTTCCATTAACGGAGCAACCACACTGCCAAGGGTTGACCGACACAAGGTGCTCGGTTTCTGGTCAGATTGTAACTTATCCTTCTCTCGTCATCACCAACTCGCGAGCAAGTCTGCCTTTCGAGTCCTAAACATGATTCGAAGGTCCTTCCGCGCATATCTAAGGATAATTTCCCCATAGTTAACGGCACGTATATCCGACCTCTGCTGGAGTACGGTAGTCAGATGATGCACTCTGGTCTTGTCTGAGACCGTGAGATCCCAGAAAGAGTTCAGCGGGCCTCCATCAAGCAGTAAGGGTTCTATCCCATCTACCTTATCCCGTCCGCCTCTCACTCCTCAACCTCTATCCCCTTGACGTAAGACGCGTAAGAGGTGATCTGTTTTTGACGTTCCACCTTGCTTCGTCTCCGTCTGTCCAGCCTGTTCTCTCCGTGGTCACAGGAGAAAGGTTTTCAAACCGAGGCCACGCACTTCACTAAGGATTAACTTTTTTAGCTATAGGGTTATTACTCTGTGGAATGCACTTCCGGAAGATATTGTTATCTCGCAGAACAAAACAATCTTCAAGAAAAAGCTAGACCTCTACCTGGGTCTCTCCTAATAATTCCTTGTCACAAAAGAAACGAAATAGATGCCTTTTATTGCACATATGTTCATGAATGTCGCACCCCCACTCCGCTTAAGGCACTGTCCACAGTGAGACATTGCATTATGTTATGCGTATTTTGTTTTCGCTGCCTCCCCGCCTCCTCCGTCTCCCCCGCCTCCCCCCTCCAGCTTCTTTTTACTCTCGTTTCAGCTCGGTGAATCCGACAGAAGATCAGAAGTTTCCTCGAGAACTGGGACAACTGGGCTCAGAGCCTCGAACCCGTGTAGTACTTCAAGACCTAGATTTCAAGACAAGACATCTATCGATTGTCCAGGAGAGTGACCAATCTCTGGAACGCTCTACCGATAGAAGTGTTGGAAGAGGAAACCGAGACACTATTTAGGAGGAAATTGGGTCAGACCCTGAAGGATTATTGGAGGAGCACCGACACCTAGCCGGGTCAATAGAGTACGATGTGGTGGGGCTCACACGGGATGACTTCTCACTGCCCTTTAACTGAAGACTGAAGACCATACGGACTTCTGTTTCTTTCTACACATTGTGACGGCCACTGGAACGAATGCTCTGTTTCGCTTCTCTGCTGCAGGATCTGAGGATCCCTGGAGCCTCGGGTGCAAGAAACTGGATGTAAATTTGGCTGAAGCCTCCGTCTCATGTTATCTGATCTGAGAGGCCTGCTCTTAAGAGGCCGAAGCTACATATAGCGAAACTGGAGATGACTCCTCTTGGGAAGTCAACACCTTAGGGCCAAGGAGTAATCCAGGTACCAAAGGTGGATTCAGGCTCCGGTATACAAAAAGCCGAAGATCAGGAAGTTCGAAAGACCAGAAAGAGGGGGACTCACAGGGCATTCAGTCCGGTTGGTGTTGAGAACGTGCAGCCAGCCAGCCCGACTCTAAAGGAGACTCCCAAAAAGTCCTCTCTGGTGCAACCAGCGAAGTTTGAGGTATCAGGGGGAAAAGCCGAGGAAACTAGTTGGGCTGAGGTGGTCGCAAGACCATCCCGGACCATCGGTACGGCGACTCAAAAGGGGATAATGTCCTTTGTGCATGTCGAGCCTGACACCGGGTCGACGGGTGGAAAAGAAAAAGCCACGAAAATCAGAGTGTCACTCGATACGCAAGATGCTGCGCCGCCGACGCCTTTAGAGGCAAAAAACGGGGCATCACCTCGGAGATTGCACCCCAGGATACCCCAGCCCTAGAATTAGCAATGAAGTCAGTAACGAGGACCAGGGAACCGCCAATATGGTACACCAACACCTGCAGTCTCCCGGGAAAAAGAGGGGAGTTGACGGCTAGGATCGCAGAGTCTGATGTCGTTGCGTTGACGGAAACTTGGATAAAGCCATATACTGACATGCGCTTCCAGGGATACGCTGCCTACAGACAGGATAGAACAGATGGAAGGCAGGGGGCGGAGTGGCACTTCTAATACGGACCGACATAGGCCATTGGGAGGCTCCGTTCAACCTAGTCTCCGGTAATGTACAGGTCAGATCCTGCTTTATTAGGATCGAGGGGTGTGCAGTATGTATTATCTGTATCTACAGGGCACCGCTAGCCAAAGATGAGGAAGACGTTGAGCTCTTGCAAATGCTGGATGCGGTGCTGGCACAGACAAAGGAGTTCATCTTATTAGGGGATCTCAACCTACCCGAAATTACCTAGGAAAGCGGGATCGCACCAAGGGGATCAACGGGCGACAAGTTTTTGCAGTGGCTCCAGTTACATGCACTTACGCAGCATGTGACACAGGCCACTAGACACAGAGGTGGACAGCACCCGTCTCTCCTTGACTTAATCATAACGCGGCACCATCAGGACGTTAAGGAAATTAAGTGGGAAGAGCCACTTGGAAAAAGTGATCATGTAGTCCTAAGGGTCACACTAAGACTAAGCAAGGCGCCGAAGGAAATCGTGTTACGTCGGCGCTATGGGAGAATCAACATAGGTGAACTGAAGAAGGCGGCGGAGGAAATTCAGTGGACACCGAGACACACAAATGACTCCGTAGAGAAACGTTGGGAGACCATCAAGATGGGGCTACTCGAACTTACAGATGAGTTCGCACCCCTGACGGTGGCAAGCAGTAGGAATCTACCCCCATGGTGGAAGTCAAAAGTCCGCAAGGCCATAGTTATTCGTAGGCAACGATGGGCGGCGTACAAGCTGTACAGAATTCAGGGGGCATGGAATAGCCATAAGGTGGCTAGGAACAGGGCTCAAGAGATCCAAAGAGTGGAGAAATATGCCTTCGAGTGTCGGTTAGCTGCGTCGGTCCGCACAAACCCAAAGCGATTCTACGCCTACGTGCAATCTCACAAACGTATGAGGGAGAGAGCGTAGCAACTTTGGAAGGAGCACAGGGACGACTAGCTCTAAACGACGAAGACAAGGCTGACATGCTCTTGGAATTCTTCAAGACCATATATCGACCAGAAAATAGTTTGGAGGAAAGAATGGAGGGCCCACAGGCGCCTCCAATACCCGAACTTACTGTAGGAGAAGAAGAAGTGTACGCGGAGTTGCAAACGTTGAATAGAAATAAAGCAGCAGGTCCAGACGGGATTCATCCAGCAATCGTTCAGCCTCTGGCCGAGGTCCTGAAGGCTCCGGTGACGAAGCTGTATGAAACGTCACTTAGAGAGGGAATTGTGCCGGAAGACTGGAGGAGAGCAACAGTGGTAGGCATTTACAAGAGTGGACCCCGGCAAAAGGCCGAAAATTACCGGCCGGTTAGCTTGACTTCAGTACTGTGTAAGTGCCTGGAGCGCATAGTCAGGAAACAGATCTCTAGGCATTTGGTTCAACACAACCTCATATCAAATGCTCAGCATGGGTTTGTGGCAGAGCGATCCTGTCTGACGAATATCCTGCTGTTCCTCGATGAGGTAACCAAGCGTCTGGACGAAGGGCAATCGATTGCGGTCTGTTACTTGGACTTCAGCAAGGCGTTTGATTCCGTGAGCCACAGATTTCTGGACGTCACACTGCAGTCTATGGGAATTGTTGGAAAGGCAAGACAATGGATAAATAGTTTCTTAGCAGGGCGAACCTTTAGTGTTAAGGTGGGGCGCCATGTTTCAAAACCGGAAGGTGTAACTAGTGGGGTGCCACAGGGCTCGGTGCTCGGCCCTCTACTCTTCCTCATCTTCATCAATGACCTAGCACGTGGGCTTACAAACCCCACGTTCATGTTTGCCGATGACGTCAAGATAGCTGGAGTAGATATAGACCTTGGCGTGCTAGCAGTATAAAACTGGGCACCCAAATGGGACCTTCCACTAAACCTCACCAAGTGTCAATGCTTGACCACAAATACAGGGGCTAGTGGGAATGGTGTGGGTTCGTTGCAAGTGGTCTTGCAGGTCAAAGACTTAGGAGTTATAATGGACAACAGCTTTAAGCCGTCAAGGCAGTGCACCTCAGCAGCCAATATGGCCAGGAGAGTACTCTTTCGAGTTAGATCCATTATGTCGTGTAGAGATCCGGAGATTTTCGTTCCGATATATCAGGCCATAGTTAAGCCGCATATGGAGTACTGCGTGCAGGCCTGGGCACCGTACTACCAGGAAGATATCGACTGTCTGGAGAAAGTGCAAGGGCTAGCTACCAGAATGGTGGCTGGGCAAAGGGGGTTTAGCTATACAGAGCGTCTCCGTGCCCTAAACCTGTTCTCAATGGAAAGACGGCGCATTCGTAAGGATTTGATAGAAACCTTCAAGGTAATGAAAGGACTGTCAGGAATAAGACGAGAAGGTCTTTTCTCTCTGATCCCCGAGAGAGGCACAAGGGGCATAACCTTAGATTACAAAGGAAACATTCGAGGCTCCAAATTAGGGCGGAGAACTTCTCAAAAAGAGTGGTACCCCATTGGAATAAGCTTCCGGAGGAAGTCATAAATACCACAACAGTGAAGGCTTTCAAGAAAGCAGTAGACCTATGTTGGGTGGCAGTATATCCCGAGTTGTGTTAAGCAGCTTTTAGGGTCAGATGCAATTTACTTATTGTTTCCACCTTACTCTGCCAGGGCTGATACTGCACAAAATTTCTGCCTTTCAGAAAAAGAAAATCACGCAGTGTTGGGAGCTACGGAAATGCGCCGACAACACAACTATCTGGACACACGATTGGCTCTAGCCACACCAAGTCCTGTGCAAACTGAACTGGTGGGGATTCGACGAAATATACTCGGCAGTGGTGGGTGCATAACTGGTGTGCATACCATCGAAGGAATTCTGGACGCTCGATTGGCCGTGGCCATTACCTGTCCTGTGCAGACTGAACTGAACTGAACTGAACTGGTACGAGATCTTTCCTTGTAGTGAGCCTTAAGAATATCAACTAGATGGATGACGGGTAGCACTGTGGTCCTTCTGGAGTATGTTTTAGCAGACTTTTTCCCTCATTGCATACTGTCTCAGTGAACGCTCACGATGCATAATGTCTCTCGCAGTTGATGTGCGATGAGGTTTTCCATTTCCCTCTCATTTTTAGCGGGGATTCGACGAAATACACTCGGCAGTGGTGGGTGCATAACTGGTGTGCATACCATCGAAGGAATTCTGGACGCTCGATTGGCCGTGGCCATTACCTGTCCTGTGCAGACTGAACTGAACTGAACTGAACTGAACTGACCTGAGACACCTATTGGACGCCCCCGCGATCTCCCTCCGTTTCCGTGGTCGGTCATGATACCCATCGGGATCCCATCGAAATCCGAAAGACAAAAGCCAAAGAATGAGAGCTACTTCTCCAAGATATACAACGATCCATACAAATGGTAGGCGCATGTTGTTGCCTAATGTGTGGTTTTTTCAGGTCGTTTTGCAAATGTTTCTTAATGTTTTCCGTCGGCACGTTTGGTTTTTTTGTAATCAACGAAGCTGTAAACGGCTCTCCGGAGGCAATATGATTGTATAGATAACTTAAATAGAAGATTTTAATGCTGAATTCTTCTTTCTCGATCACTGTTTGGGATGGATGCATGTTGTACAGTTCGGTTAATCTACCAGGACGCCAGCTGAGGCTGATATAGCAAACCTATTTCGATTATTTCCAGAGCCAATGCTACCAGATGCATCCAAAGCTTTTGATAATTCCTTTCGTACAATTGAAGCCGCCAAACAGCGACTCGTTACCTGGAGAATTCGACAGAGAAGTCGCAGAAATGTCATCTTGCAACATCTGGCTTCAATGATGTACTTAAATTGGAACGAATACAGTCGCTCGTTTCCAGAAAATTGGCAAGAGGTGGTGCACTCTAAGATGATGAAGCATTTAGTCCCCTCGCGGTTGTCTCGCCGGCGCTTTGATGAAGTTGCCTACCGAAAACGAGCTGTTTTGTAAGTGCGTTATCATTTTTAAGTAATTTATCTTCCTCTATAACTGTCAGTTTTACCCTTATTGTTTATGAATCACTGGTCCATAACTTATCTGCAGCATTATGTTTGCCGTGGAAAACTCAGTGGTTAGGACGACGTTTATAATCTCCGTCCAAAGCCAAGGTCCTCAAAGGTTTTCTGAATTTTATTGCATGAAAAACCGTTCCTCTTTACCTTATAGCGTTTTGTGCAATTTTGGAACCAGCCGGTATAATTAAGTGGTTCTATTTTCGAAGTCTGTGACAGCTCATTGATATCCGTCAGCGGGAGTCGCAATCGGAAACGAAAAAACGAATATAAGAGTGAGTGAGGAGAAATGCAGATGATATAGTTTGGTTGACAACCAAAGTTTGTGAATAAAAGGGCGTCCCGATGGCAACACCTAGTCATATCCCGTGTTGTATTCAACAAATAAATGGGGAATCACTTGAATCCCACTCAGGAAGCCTCTAAAACCATTTATGGCCAGGTCTATTCGTTAGGCTGTGCACAACTTTCTTTCACTTCATAGAATAATAACCCCCACTCATCTTCCAATCACTAACCGCTTTAACGAGTTATGTGCCCCGAAGAATCCTTTTAAGGGCCATGCGCAACATTTTTCTCAACCACCTTAATCTGGTGGACTCAAGTGCTTCATCTAATGATGCGGTTCGTTTTCCTATGACTATCGAACCTCAGAATTTTTGATGCGATGTACGCACCTGATTGTAGCAACGGTGCGAAGACCAGTGTTCGAACGCCGAAAGTCTTGTATCCTTTAACCACAGTGATCAAGTATCTGAACCATACAGAAAAACTAGTCCGACTGGTCGATCGTTGACATGTAACCTGCGTGCGGAAGATGTTCGTCACATTGAGGTATTCCACTATCGATATTTGCGTAGTATCACCGAGACTGGGTGAAATGACCGGGTGAGGAATGCTGGTCAGATATCGGTATTGGGTACTAGATCAGAGAATGTTCTATCACAGCGTATCGAGATTATTAGACTTCGTTGGTTAGGGCACGTGTTACGTATGACAAACACGTCTACCGTATAGTGTCATGTTTACTGTTCCTCCTCGAGAACGGAAGCCACGTGGACGTCAACAGATGACATGGCATCGGGAAGTGAGAAAATATACACCGAACCCAGAAAAAGTAGGTGGCTCACGTCTCTGTGGTTGGGGTCCAAAAGACCCTCCAGCCAGTTGACTGGAGACGCTGAAGGGTGTGGCAGCGAACCGTGAACGGTGGCAATTGCGTTGTCACTTTCTGTCGAATCGGAATGATTGGTCAATGTTTGTTTGTACGGTTAGACTATGTATTCCGTGTGTTGGCTACTAGAGCCTTCTTTCCGATTCCTACTGCTGTAGGTCCACTCCATGACAATCTTGTATATCCATTCTTTTTATTGCTACGTGCAACATGATGAGAAAGGCAGTGGCCAGTTGGGCTCGCCCTGTTGTTCGACGCTGTACGATAATGAAGGTCATTGCGCTGAGATCCCATTTCAAGGTGAGACTGTCGTTATGCTCTACCAGCTGGGATCGATCGGTATGCCTCGAAGACGCAGCGAGTCAGCGGAAATCCAGGATCTCACAACGTGACGTGTCACACCACAACTCGCCACGCAAGGGGAGTGCAGAGTATCTTTAACAAGCGACCAGTGCAAATGAACGGTGTCGCGTGGGACTTCTGTTAGCTTTGCAGCTAGCGCGCTTTGAAAGTCGGATGGACGAGCTGGTTGGTTTAGTTTATCCAAATCTAACCGGCATTTTGTCGTACTTTGTGAACGCCCACCGAAGCACATGAACAGCTTGGCGCATATCGAAACGCGGTCGGAGTTCACGCGGGTGGTCCTGAACGATCAAAATCTTGGATGTAACCCCGTCGTCTGTAGCTTATTGCCATGTGGCCGATTTGTGTCCATATCTGAGATGAAAGGGGGGGGGGGGGGGGGAGAAGACGGCAGATAGCATGCAAGCAGTTGGAGCGTCTGAATTAGGTACTGGAAAGGAACATGCGACGGTCCGAGCCCCTCTCGTTATACAAATGACGGAAATCATGTCCAAAAGGACCTCGTTTGATGACAGCCGACCTACTCTATCATTCATACCCCCTGCAAAAACTACAACACCGGCTCGGCTTGCTTTACACAGGAGGTCATGCAGTTCCTGATACAAATAATCTTTGATTGCTTCTGGGCTGCAGTCGATGGATGTGTGAGTCAACACAACAACCACTGCTTTAGTGGAACGGTGACTGTTCACCTTGCATGAACCTTACTGCGCACAGCCGATGATTGACTTGGATCCAGTCCAGCGGCGCGACCTCGGCTCTAGCACTCGGACACAACAACGGTTGCCTGACCAAGTGACATCGCCTCAGGGTCCGAAAAAGACAGGTAAACGTTTGGTAGTGTTCGGTTGGAAGCTTTTCTGAACAGCATGAATAACTGCGTAGTGATATTCGGAATGCGCTTAGCATCTTCGAAATACAAAATGCTGCTACAGGACCGCGTTGGCCTAACAACAAGCCTTACGATGTTTAGGAAGACAACAAACCAGGTAGTTCTGTTGCCTGGGTAGCTGGATTTCACCTGGAGGATGAAATGTCTTCGCTCAGACAGAAGACATGTTTGAATTTTACCACTGTCAGTCATTTGTGGTATCAGCGTGACGTCCTTTTCTATATCAAGGTTAGTGTACTCTGCACCAGTTAGACTTACTTTTTTGCCGGCTCAGAAACGTGGCCTTTGGGTAAAAAAAGAAGGGTTATTCGTAACATTGCTGATATCTGATACCAACACCGTATCAGCAACACTAAGGTTTGACGTAGCGTATTAAGCACGCGAAGAATATCATCAGACGCGACACTGAAGCTCACTAGGTGAAGGTGGTTGGGACGTGCGTCGCCCACATCCCCTAGATGTGCTTCCTCTTACGTGCAGTGTTAGCTCAGACGACTCGTGGTTTTTTAGGTTGAGTAATGGTCCATGACGTAGAAGAAAGACGAGAACTTGACCATGGGACTTGGACATGTATAACATTTCTGGGTCGAAGATATTCACCCACCCAGTGGTTAAATAAGTTACAAAACACTGCTACTTGTCGCAACAGGTGGCGCTGTTGTGTTAACACACTTTATCTACTTAATATCATCGTGAGCTGTGATTTTCTTGTGTGTCTTTCATACATTTGATTGGTTTGATTTTGAGGTTAGATTTTTTCTGTGGGGTTGCGGCCAGAAACGTACATAGTTAACAGCTGTTAAAGCTAAACTGAGTTTCACAAGGAATGACGAGTCTGGCGACCGTAGATTTCGAGTAGCCCGGGTTTTGTTGACCAGTTTACTGCCCAGTGCTGGACGAGAGTCCTCAGAGGTCGCCATATATGCTAGGTTTCTGATGGCAATTTTGATACGGTCTTATATCTAGGTCGGGATAAGAGTTGTGTTTTCTGTTGTGTTGTATTCGTAGTAATCTGTAGAAAAAGTTGGGACACATGATGAGGACTCCGCTTTTTTACTACACGCTGGCGCACGAGTGCAGTGGAAGGGACATTTACCCCGTAACCACGAAGGTCCGCTGCTTACTGGGGATAACCTGTAACCAGGCCCTGAGACTTGGAGTGGCGAAGAATCACATAAGGTCCCAATAAGTCAGGTGTGGTAATGATCCGGACAACAGTGGATCGTTGTCTTGTTGTTATAAAGTCAACCAACCTCACTGTTACATACTGAAACCCTGGCCAGCTCTGGCTCCATTGATGAATGGGAACGGTATCCAAATGCGCTGTTCGGGCTGATACTGAATTCCTGTCGGCCAGTTAGAGACATAAGCCTACAAGATGAAGATGGATATGGGATGCCTAGAACTTCAGATAATCTATATCCATCACTATTTCGAAAACAGGGTTTCTCTGTCTGTGTGTGTGTGCGTGTGTGTGCTGACCAGCAGCGTATAGGTAGCTATCTCAAGGGTCATTCAAGAGGTCGACTTAACGTGACGTAGGAGTTATTCGAGTAATGAATACGTTCTCGTTAATTTTATTCTCGGGCCATTACAATTCCATTTGTATGAAGACGAATAAATGAGTGTTTGAAAAAAGTCTCGCTATTTCAGTATGGAGAGATAAAGGGGAGGGTCGATAAATCAGCTTCAACTTACAAACACGTACGGATGGCCGGAGTATCCAGCGGGCAATTACTAGCTTGGATCACCGCAATGCTGTTGTTTGACACGGTTAACAGTTCACTGCGCTCGAATCCCAGGTTTCGAGATGCGGATGATAATTGGCTCGGCAGTTGCTAATATCCGAAGCCTAACTGCTCTTGACACATTGTGGTGTTTAGTGGACAACTCCCAAATAGTTCAGTCCAGTCAGCCGTTAACCTTGTACTTCTGTGCTCTGGTTGATGGTAGAGAGAAAATGCCCAAAACAACGTACGGGGCGAAAATCACGAAGATAAATAAAGAATCTGAATACAGCTACGCCTGTGGCCATGACATCAAGCATCTGGTAGGCTGGTCTCGTGGACCCCAACCCGGAAGTCCAACACGTCCCACTTGACCAATTCCATTAGTTAAGGTTCTCATACCTTTTCGTCATGTCGTGGATTGAACACATCGACCTACCGCCCAACCACCGCCCGACTAATTTAACAGCCTACACCGAGGAAGTCTATCGGTGGTCGTGTGTAACACATTTCAGCCACCTTGACCCGTTCAGATTTAATCTGATTCAGTGTCTGACCACCACATTTCAACAATACTGCGGAGAAATCGACGCTCACACATCGACAGCCTTCGCCTATCTTCTACAATTACCGGCCATATTTCTGAGCCGTATAAAACAATGGACCTAGCTGCCACAGTATACACTCGGTCCTTGATCGACAATCTAATGTCACGCTCACGCCACAGATGACTGAGGTTAGCGAAAGCCAAACGCGCCTTCTGTATACGTGATGACACTCCATCCGTGGCAGGACCACTTGATGAGATGTAACTGCCCAGGCAACCAAACTTATCTGACAAGATAAAGTTTGGTGTAGAGTCAACCCAGTCATGCAGCATCATTTTACACTTTGAAGGCGCAATTTTATCCCAAACATTCCTACACTTTTGTTAAGATTATCTAAAAGAGCTTGCAACTTACCTGGATTTTCACTCAGAAGAACAATATCATACGCGCATTCCAAGTCAGACAGTTTACTGCCTGAGCAAATATCGACGCCGCTATTCTCACACGAAGATAGGGCTATCTCAAGAATCAATTCAATCACGAAATTGAAGAGGAAGGGTAAAAGAGGGCAATCCTGACGAACACCACTTTCCGTGTTGAACTCGGGTGAAAGATCACCGTAAGCACGAACTCGGCTTCAGCTGTTCGCATATAAGCATTGGAAAAGAGAAATAAACTTCTTTGGCACACCTTTCAGTGAGAGGCAGCACCAGAGAACTGTGCGGTCGACTGAGTCGAACACCGCTTTCAAATCAAAAAAGACAGAGATTGTGGGCCTACGGAAGATGTGGCAGTGCTGTAAGGTTTGCCGAAGAGTAAAGATGTGGTCAATGCAACCATGACCGGGTCTGAAACCGGCTTGATTCTCACGCGTATACATTTCGCGTGCGCTGGGTAATTGGTGGAGAATAAGCCTGGTGAACAGTTTGGGTGCAGTACTTACCAAGCTAATTCCTCTGTGGCTTTGGCAAGAAGACCTGTCATCTTTCTTGTAAATCGGCACAATCAGCGACTCACACCATTCCCTGGGAATCTGTTCACTATCCCCAAAACCCGAATGAGTTCCATTGACTCCGAAACTGAAGCTCGCCTCCATCGGTTAGTTAACATGAGACAATCAGATCACTTGACCCCCCGTCGAGACATGAGTCGCGGGTCTCCACATAAATTTTCGTGCATGAAAGATAGAACGAACACACTCTCTGATGTTACATCAGAAGTTCATTAGACCTGAACCAATAGACTAGATGAAGTATGCTGGGATGGTGATAATGAGTAAGAAACTAGCCACATGCTACCTCGTCTAGGTATACGAAGACATACACAAAGAGAATGGCCCAAACACCGTATGATTTGGAAGATAAGAAACGAAACAACGCCGATAAATGAAATTGAAAGGCAATGTTTTGAAGGCTTCGCGAGATATAGGCAAGAAAAGGGACTGCACAATTAGTGAAAGTTTGTAGTCATGAAAAAACATCGAAGGGATACTCACAAAGAACCAGTTACGGAGTAGGAAAGCGATCAGTTCTTCAGAATCTGGCTGCAGGCTGGTGCTTCTAGCTACGAAGTGGCTTATCCGATTCAGTCGATTATCTATTCTCAAGTTTCTATCTTCTGGAGTTTTCCTTGAAAATAGATGGAGACAGTCCATCCGGTCCAGCGGCTTTGTGCCTTTTCGAACAACTTATCTCCCGTGTAACCTCCATCTCTGATGGAAGAGCGATATCTACCCGCATCGTTTCTCTGGCAGGTATATTTGGAAGGTCCACCGTTAAAGTGGGCCAACTGAATTGTTCCTTAAAGTGTTCATCCCAACGATCCAGACGACGTCTCTGTGAATGAATCAGTGAACCTTCGGATTCTTTAGTTAACTCACTTTGGGCTTCCGTGGACCCGTACCTCCAATCAAACGGAAAAGGTTGCGAGCATTGTCAATGGACGCAGCCTTTTCCATTTCCATACATTTCGCAATCCCCACTACTTGTGGCCATTTCACAGGCTCCTAGTCAGTTGGCGTCTCAGGGCTTTACGCACTTCATTGAATGTGGCATCCGGAGGGACGGATTTGCGAGCATCCAAGAGAGTAACTGATGTCGAAGATATCCATTGTTTGTGAGGCCCACTTGAACCAGAGTTGTGGGTGGCATTAGACGCGGCATACAAGGCTTCCTTGATCTGTTGCCAGCGTTCGTCTGCGTCGTGCACATCCGGCTGCATCAATAACCGTGTAGACAGCTCAGCCTAAAATGCAAATCGTCGGTTATCACCCAGAAACAACTGCGCGGGACGCGTGGCATTTACGTTCGTGCGACCACAAACGAAATGTAAACGGAAGCGAGCACGTACCAAGGCGTGATCTGAGTTCACAGGCGTAGACTGAAATAAACGACAATCTTTAATTGATCCACGTCAGAAGTGACCAATCACAATATGGTCAACCTGAGTCCAACACTGTGAAGACGAAGGAGGACGCCATGTCATTCTATGCCGCTTCTTATGGCAGAAGTTTGTACTTGCCAGAAACAATCCGTGGTCAGAACACAGCTGAGTGAGACGATCGCCGTTATAGGTACAATCAGCTGGGATAGCAAATGGGTCTCCGATGTGCCTTTCGGAATCTCCCAAACGGCCAAATTGGGCGTTGAAATCCCCAGTAATGAACTCCGCATCCGCTGAACGCACGTCCGGGAGTGGCTAAGACAAATTCTGATTGAATTCGTCCGTGGTATTAGAGGAATTTCCCTCAGTGGGCGCCTACAGTGAGACGACGAACAAGCATCGACGCTTTAGTTTGTTGCTATTGGCATGTAAAGAACCGTTCAACCGAACTACACACAAACGACTGCTGACTGGAATCCAGTCTAGCAGTGCACGTCCAGCTCTCGTGCTCAAAACCATCCAAACATCGACATGACCACGAGCACTAGAAAACGGATCACTCGACACGCGAAGAGTGAAGCGAGAGACTTAGGTTGTATCTGAGGTATGGAACGTAATCACAAAAGTGGGGTCGTGTATGGGCGTTAAGGAGACACAGCATACATCTATTTTGAAAGTGTTTTAGAGTTCTAGCGAGGGTATAGATGGGTAGAACACTTCGGTCGATTGCTCAACCGACCATCAGTTCACACGACGGCTCTACAACCCCTAGTTCTTGCAGAGCCGTGTAATGTCAGTTGCGATCTACTGAGCATAACTGAAATCGTCACAGTCATCAATCAGCTGAAGAACGAAAAAGCTGCTGGAGAAGATATAATTCCACCCGAAGTCTACAAGTGCTGCCTGTCGTCATTGATCAACAGGCCACACACACTATTTGGCTCCATATGGCGAGAAGAAATCTTTCCGACTGATTAGGGCACGTCTATTTTCTACCCCCCCCCCCCCCCCCCCCAAAGAAAGAGGGCAAATCCGTCTGCGAGAATTCTAGGGGGATCAGCCTGATCGACGTGGCTGCGAAGATTTTCTGCGTGCTGCTTCTCAGTTGCGAGAGACCGCCGCACTCGACCAAACCAGGGAGTTTCCGCCGTGGTAGAGGCTGCGTGGACTAAATTTTCACACTACGTCGAACACTGGAGCACCGATACACGTTCCAGCAGCCAACAGTAGCCTGGTTTATCGACTTTCGGGTCGCCTTTGATTCACTCATCCGGGAGTGTCTCTGGGCGATAGTGGAACCCGACGGGATGCCCGCTAGACTCGCAAGGCTTCTGAGAGAATACTATTCGTCCACTAGGGCGCGGGTCCATGTGTATGGTGAAGAGTCATCTTAGTGCACACTCACTGTGGGCGTCCGACAGGGCTGCCCTATTTCACCAGTGCTGTTCCATGACGCAATCGATTGGACAATGAGACAGGCACTGACCGACTATCCCGGTATCCGACTGAGTCAGGAGATGTACATCTCGGACCTAGAGTTCGCGGATGACATTGTTGTGCTAACGGAGTTGCCCGTTACGCTCCAAACAGTCATCGACCGAATCGATTTCTTTTCAAAGTTCATCGGGCTAGAAATAAGAACCACGAAAACTAAATGTATGTCAACTTGCCTAGGGTCAGCAGCTCAATAGCTGTCCATCAATGACCAAATGATCGAATGTGTTCCATCATGCCGGTATCTAGCTTCTACACTGCTTCCGAACGGCCAGGTGAAGGATGAAGTAATACTCCGGATAGACAACGCCAGGAAAGCATTTCTCCAGCTACGACGAACGTTATGGACCCGCAGTGAAATCAGCCTTTGGTCTAAGGTGCGTATCTACCGTGCTGCTATATCCGCCGTACTCAGCTACGACTGCGAAACCTGGCCATTGAGAGCCGAGGATACTAGAAAGTTGGAGGTGTTTGATAACTGGTGCCTGCGGCGTATTCCGAAGACAAATTGGCGCGACAGGGTATCCAACGCTGAAGTTAAAAAACGGGGCTGCGAAATCGACCAGCTCTCCGACTTCCTCCAGGGTCGTCGACTGCGGTGGCTAGGTCACATCCTACGGCGTACCGAGACGGAACTAACCAAACAAACACTCCGTCCCGAACCCTGTTCTGAATGGCGCTGTCGCAGTGGTGGCCAGCTCAGAACTTGTATCAACACTATCGAGAAGGATGCAGAGCGCCCAGGATTACGGTCAGTCTGTGGTGCCCGCCAATGGAAGAAAAACCGGGTCGCGATCTGCACCGAACTCGCTTCCAACCGCCGCTCATGGTCAGCCACGATACGAGATATTCATGGAGCCAACTCATCCTCTAGTAGGAGATAGTTGCATAAAAGTAAAGTAAAGCCTGTTGCTCTATCTGAAGGCAGCCAAGTGAAGTGAACATTTAGGCTTAAGCAGTGCATTCGACTTATACCCAACTCCTGAACTACTGCAAGATGGCTTCCTTAAGCCGGAGATGCAACCATACCTGGCAGGTCAATATACAGAGGCCAGGCGAAGTCTAGTCTCTGAGCCAGTTGATGACCATCATCTGGCTCTAACCACCATGCTCCTGGAGAGGACACTGCAGCGAATAAACACGGAGAGAAATAGTTTACCGTTCTGAAAACCTCCACTAGATTGACGTAAAAGTGAAGTACCTGGGGCTTCTCTCGATGGTGGGATAAGTTATCGCACTGCATTGGGCAGCTATCGCCCGCCCAAGCTGCGCAGCCCCCGGCCCAAAGGGTGTGACCTGTCCACGTTTGGCTTGCTCCATTGGGTGCATGGGGCTGAGGACTGAATCCGAAAGGCGGATCGATAACAAAGCACCAGCGAAGGCAAGACAAGATACATGCAACGATCAGGTCTCACATGAGAGACCAGAACAAGTCCCTTCAAGGGTTCTTCGGTCACGTTCCCGTACTGGGTTAACGCCCCACTGTCTTGTGGGTCAGACCTTTGAGTCAAAGGCTCCAGTTAGGGTTCCCAAAGAAAAGCCCTTTCTACGGCATGGGCAGCCTCGAAGTATGATTTGCTCAAAAATCTCCAGCGATCCGTCGGAGAATATTTGTAATCTCTTCTGTTCATGCTGCACATCCCAACTCTGCATTGATAAGGGAAGTCACGGTGACTCGTGATTGAGAACTTGTAACTCTCGGTGAAGGTAATAGCTTGGAGACGAGAGAATAGACAGCCGCTTCTCAGACCTAATCATTCTCTTCGCTTTTCTGCTTTCAGCGTCCGCATACTTTACCAAATGAGGCAACAGGCTGCTCTAAGCATGAAAGGTGGGCGTGCACTACTCGATCGGATCCCAGTCACCAGTCGTCTGTATGTGGTTCGATTGAATTGTTCTGTGCATATCAACAGCAATAGACTGAAGCGTTGATGCCTGTTTGTCGTGTCTGTGTACGCTCTAACTGGCTACAGCCCTCCCGAAGCCAAAACGAATTCCACCATGATCTGTCTCAACTGCTCCGCAGCGTGCGCTCTAAGGACAAATTGGTTGTTGCTGGTGGTTTGAATGCTCAAGTTGGAAGCCTAGACGAGACGGAGAGAAATATAGGAGGCCGATTTGGTATTCCAGCCGATCGAACCGATAACAGCGACCGACTCATCCAACTATGTCCCAACCATGGACTATTCCTAACGAGTACAAATTTCTCGCCTAAAAGGCGGCACCCACTAACCTAGCGTTCTTGATCGCCTTCACAGCGTTGGACCTGGATAAACCACATTGCCATTGGTTACCACTGGCGTGGTTCAATTCAAGATTGTCGAAGAATTTGGTCCACGTCTGTAGACACTCTTGTCCACGTGCGTTTCGGCCTACGTCTCATTGGCGGCCGAAATAGCACCAAAGCCAACCGTGCCCCACAGCTGCTACTCGACGATACTCGTCGGTCCGCTTTCCAAACAGAATTACCCACTAGATTATCGATGCGGCCAAGTACCCAGGTTCCCGAAGAGCGGTGAACAGAGGTTTAGGAGTCCCTGTATGAGGTTGCTAATGGCACCCAAATTCCAACAACTAGACACACAAAAACGATGGATACTTCATCCTCAGGTGCACTGTTAGATGCACGCAGACCGATTCCTCCGGATTCAAGATATGATGAGGCATGCAGATGTTTTGAATACCAACTAATTTAAAGCCTTATAAACGACCGTGGCCAGTGTTGGATTGTGAAGTATAAGGAGATGGAAAAAGTTGCAGCGATTGGCAATAGCCGTGATCTTTTTCGTCTAATTAGCAATACCGGTCCACGAAAGCCAAGCGTTGGTGAACTAATCAAAGAGACGAATGGCTTATTGATTCAAACTTGGGAGCATCGTATAACTCGCGGGAGCGGAGCAGGTGGAGCATTTCGAGGAATAGTTCAATTGGCCCTTATTCACAACAGGTTTACTAACTAGCACGATAGTTGCAGCTCCTGTTGTAGGTACCGATTTTCCGTCAGAAGCGGAAGCTCTCCGTAAGATAGGCTGCCTTAAACGACATAAAACTGCCGGACCGGATGGGCTGCCGCCGTCTTTTTGCTGACGGTCGCTCAGCATTTTACTGGAGTTGACATAGGAGTTTGATGTGAAAAGGAACAAGTTTCAAAGAGTGGGTGTATATCAGTGATCGTACCAATTTATGGGAAAAGGCGACGGGTTCTTCTATAAAGACCACAGGGAATGAGTCTGTTTAGTATCGCATTTAAACTGCTCGCTGATACTATTCTCCACCGCTCATCTAACGCTCGAAAAAAGTACTCGCGCGAGAATCAAGCTGGGTTTAGACCTGATTGAAGTTGTGTTAATCACATCTTTGCTCTTCGATAAATCTTAGAACGGGCTCGTTATCGCCGTTTGTTCTTGATCTTAAGGCGGCCTTCAACTCAGCTGACGGCACAGTTCTCTTGCACTGCCTCTTATTGAAGGGTGTACCAGAGAAATTCACTTCCGTCATAAGGTTACTGTACATGAATAGCGGAGACCGAGTTCGGGCTTACGAAAGTCTTTTGCCCGAGTCAACCGCGATAGGTGGTATGTATCAGGTTTTCCCCCTTTCTCCTTTTCCTTTTAACTTCCTGATTGACATGGTCCTAGAGACCGAACTTTTGTCAGGTGAGGTTAGTGGTGTTAAACTTTTTTCGGGGTGGAAAAGTGACAAACCTTGAATATGCGGACGACATAGTTCTTCTAAGTGAAGACCCAGGTAAGCTACAAGTTTTTATGAACAGCTCGAACAACTGCGTGGCGATGTTCGGTATGCGCTTTGCACCTTCATAGTACAAGATGCTGTTGTAGGATTGGGTTTGTGCAACACAAAACCTTTCAGTATCTACGGAGACTGTAGGCTAGATAAATAGGTTCTGTTATGTGGACAGCTGCATTTCACCCGGATTTCGCATATCGAATGAAGTTTCTTTGAGTATAAAAAGAGTCGTTTCGCATTAGGCAGTCTGAGTTGTCTCTGGCATATATATGACATCCGTTTATCTATTAAGGGCCAAGTGTAAGCCGCAGCAATCAGGTTAGTTCTTCTGTATAGTTCGGAGACATGTCCATTGCAGGTGGAGGATATACATAGGTTGTCGGTATTTGAACACCGATGGTTTTGTTGCACTGCTCGAAGTTGATGGGAGCACCGTGTAAACAATGCTGAGATTCGATGGAGGGTCATATTCAAGAACCAAATCATGGATTAAACACTTAAGCTCCCCGCCCAAGGTGGTTGGGACGTGTTACGCATGTCCCTTGACAAGGTCCCTCGGCGCGCAATGTTCGCTGAGGCGGGTAATGGTTAGAAGACGAGAATGCGTGGCCAGTCCATGACATAGGAGAAAGGTATGAAATGCATAACCAGTGAACTTGGCCGTGTAGGGCGTGTTAGACTTCCTGGGTGAGATCCAGAAGATCTTCTCACTCTGTGGTTAGATACATTGAAGGATATGGCTACTTGTCGCGATCAGTGGCGCTCTTGTATTCACGAAATTTCTTTATCGACTTGATGCTGGTATTTGTAGTTATCCTGTTACTCCGTTCATACTCTTGTTCTTTTTCATTATTTCCAATTGGTGTTGCCGCTAGGTAATAACAACCAAAGCCAGCGCATGCTTACTGGTTGTCTGAACTCAAAAAAACTAAGAATTTGTTCGGTTAACAGAATGGGAACTCAGAGGATAACGTTCGGTGGGCTTTCATCGACCAGAAAGAATGCATACGAGGTAAAGCATGGTAAGCGAAACGTTACACTTTGCAAACGAAATGGGCGCGAATTATAAAGCCTCAATACAGTGACACACAGGACAGTACCGCCTCCCACCTCAGAAGTCTTGTGATTTGCCACCTTAAGCTCTCTGGATGGCTTGCCGGTTTCTCTCATCACTTCTATGAATAATGAATCATCAGCCGACCAAACCGATGCGCACTATCTATCACAATCGCACACTCGACTCACGAATATTCGTGGGCCAAACGGTAACAATGATTCTGCGCATCAATTTCTTGAACCTTCCTCCCCCTGGTCTTACTTTTGTCCGAAACTTAAACTTCTACCTCCTCTGACACAACCCATCTTCATTTTCCCGACTATCTTCTTTTTTTAAGACGGGTTCAGTACCCATATACACAAATTTGTCACAGCATCTCACTTGTCCAACTATGACATTTCGAGGAGGATTCTGGACAACGTTACGAATTCCAACACCCTACCGTCCCATACTTCACAGACTTTCACGCCGCCTTCGACGCAATAGATCACGAGTCACTGAGGAAGGTGATGCTTTCAGACGGCGTCCTATTCACGCTGGTTAGTCTGATAAAGTCGTATTATGCTGAAACAAAAGCACGTTTTCGAGTTTAGGACGAAGAGTCTTATCCGTTCGAACTGAAGTCAGGAGTACGACAACGGGGCCCGTTATCTCCAGTGCTTTTCAACTTTGGGTGGTGCAATGCGCAATGGATGGCTATCGGGGCATCCAAGTTTCCTCAGGCTGCAGTAATACGGACCTTGAATTCGCAGACGACGTAGTGGTGCTTGGGGAAGAATTGACCACCTTTGCAAATGGCCCATGATCAGGTAGATAAATATGCCTCGGAGATGGGTCTTGAGACCAATACCCGCAAAACCAAAGTGCCCGTAATACCCATTGGCCATGTAAACCGAGCCCTACAGCTGAATGGTCAATCAGTAGAGATCGTCTCGGACCTTAGGTATCTTAACTCCACCATCCTGCGAAACGGACAAACCGCAGATGATGGCGTATTGACGCGGTCCAAATGGCGTTCCTACAGCTCCGAAAAAAACACCCCAGGGCGACAGGTCGAGATTAGTCTTGAGACCGAGCTCAGGGCGTTCAGTGCCGCAGTCCGACTAGTACTACTAAGTGGTCACGCAACTTAGCCATTAAGAGCTGAGGAAATCAGGTGACTAGAAGGTCTCGATTACTGGCGCCTCAGATCTATTTTAAAAGTACAAGGAAGTAACAGAATCTCGAATAAAAACATTCGAAATCTCTGCCCCATCGCTCGTCTTTCAACTCACATACAACTCCGCCGACTGTGGTGGTTTCGTCACGTACTCCTTGAACCTGACCACTCCCTAACCAACATTGTCCTGGCACCGTCTCCATTCCCAGACTGGCGCCGCCGACGAGGACAGTTAAAAACTTGGCGGGATATCGTTTCCAAAGACATGAACCAACTTGGCCTTTGTTTGGTGTACGGCACTCGTTAATGGAAGTCAAACTGGATCGACGTCTGCGAAGACCTTGTCCAACATGGACAGCCGTGATAAGAAACACTCATGAAACCGGCTTATGCTCTCCACGGAGCCAGCCACACTAAAGTAAAATGTGACATTTCGAACCGACAGTTCTGGCTCATATCTGTTTGTAATGGTTTTGTGGCTGCTGAGTAATAACCTCTGAGTGCATAGAGCAACCGCTTGACCTGACTTGATAAAACTCAAATTTCCACTTCCCAACGATTATTTCTGCATGCTCTAACGTTCCTCCAATAGCAGTGGTTGTTATCTTTTTGAATCGTTGTCCCAGACTGTGGAGGATATTCTGATAAATGACCCTAGTTCAAACATAATCATCCTAGGGAATTTTAATGTCCACAACAGCAACTGGCTTATAAATTTATCCGATTCCGCTGGTCGGGGACACAAAACGGAAGCATTTTCCGTCAGTAGCAACCTGTAGCAGCTAATCCGTTCCCCACACTGGTCCTCAATCGTCCTTCGACCTATTGACATGAAACGCATTCTTTTATTGCACACTTTTACCCTCTCCCCCCGTGGTTACACCAGATCGCTGTTTCATCAAGTGCCTACTGCATTTTCCTACTCCCAAACCGATCCCACCCTTTAGACGCATTTTGTGGTGTTACGACTCTGCAAATTGTAGCATGATGAGTGACTTTCTGGCGTTCTATCCCTGGTCTGAATGTTGTTTCACTTCAGATCCGATTACCTATGCCAGGAACGTTGAAGAAACTATACTTCAAGGCATGTATATCTTCTCCCTCCATTGCTACAAACCCGGGAAGCTTTAATCCTCCAAGTGGTTCACCCACGTCTGTAATCGTACAGTGTGGAAAATAAAGGTTCCTCTTAGGCACCAACGCTACTCCCGAATCCAATATTCACATGACTGCTACTTGCGAGCACACAACGTATGCCGTGTGACCGTGCGGACGGCCAAAAACAGAATCGTTCGCCATAAAGCTCGGAAGTTAGCATGGTGTCCTTCTGGTAGCCGTTTCTTCTGCCCATTTTCAGTTCCACCTATCTCTGATCTCAGGAACATATGTATCCCATTCGTCAGAAGAAGCCAGAAATTTTGCGAGCATGATTGTGTCACTTTGGGGGTCAGCCAAAAACGTGGGTCAACACAGTCATAACAAACCTAGAATATCTAGGCCTTTAGTTGGCTTTTGGACTTCGCGTGTGGCACAAGAACTGGATTTCACAATGTACCGAACGCAGCCCACGGAAAGCCGCCATCAGAGACATTCAAAAAGCCAAATTATCCCCACACAGAAGTTGGTTGCATACAAGTGAAAGTAAGGTTAATAAGTCCGACGTCAAACTGTCACGTATCGTTGCCGTACCCTCTCCTTCGACTTCTTCTGAGCCTCTCTTCGAGGCCAAAATCACTACCAGACACAACCGTCAAATTCTGCGTTCGCTTGACACATCGAAGCCTCTTGGCCGGACAGCATTCCCCCCCTTTTCTGAAGAATTGTGCACTAGAAATCGCATCCTTCCTCTATCGTTCATTCAATTAGTCTCCACAAAATAACGTGTTTCCCTCATATCGGAAGAATGCACGTATTTTCCTCATCCCAAAGCGTGGTGATCCCTCTCAACCACCCAACTACCGACTCATTTCCCTCACGTCGGTTTTATCCAAAGTTTTAAAAATTGTAATTGCGAAACAACTTTGTCGTACCTGAAACGTCATGCACTCATGAGTAACCAACAGTATGGGTTTCATCACTACGGATTCATGGGTAACTTATTGGCGTGCATCTCGCGTATTTAGTCTTCTGCTTTGAACAATCACGATGAATCGCGTGGTGTCGCCAGACATATCCAAAGCCTTTGATCAAATATGGCACGAAGGTTTGTTGTCAAAACCAAATGAATTTGGATTATCACCAA
Organism: Fasciola hepatica; assembly: GCA_948099385.1. Classification (NCBI taxonomy): domain Eukaryota; kingdom Metazoa; phylum Platyhelminthes; class Trematoda; order Plagiorchiida; family Fasciolidae; genus Fasciola; species Fasciola hepatica. The sequence goes on along the minus strand of CANUEZ040000189.1, from coordinate 1,788,685 downwards.
TTTCATTTCCGAACCGCGAAGTTTTCTCAGGGGGCGCCTCATTACGACCCGAGTCGATGGGACTTTATCAAACATACACCAGGAAAATGCTGGTGTCCCCCAAGGTTCCGTACTATCTTCATGTTGTTCTAGCTCCAAATGATCTTGCCTATGCTTTTTTGGATGACACCACCCTCCACTGCTCTGTTTTCTACTCGTTTCATTATGCCTCATCAGCTGAAACCTCTGTCGTTTCAATGTTTGTTTGTTGCTAAACCCCGATCCTGATCGGATTACTACCTCGAGTTCAGATAATTGCGTTTCCTTCAATGCCTCAATAAATTTTTGTTTGTCGATTTTCCTGAAGCGAGATTTGGACTGCTTGCCCCCTCTTTCGACTCCACTATTCTTAATTCTTCTGTTCTTTTTAGCCTTTCTCTGCTTCTCTTTCTTGGCCCCCACATTTAACTGTTCTTGCTCCGAGAGCATCAGAAGAATTGGTTTTCTTTTTCATGGCACACGCTCCTTTACATCCATATAAATTTTTCTGTACAAGACCCGAATTCGCCCTACTCTTAAATACTACAGTCGTGTTTGCGTTGAGACCTCGTCTTCTTGATCAACTCTCTTGGATTGTGTTCAGCGCAGAGCCATTCTCTTCATCGATGACCTCACAGTAACCTCAACTTCGCGGTCGTTAGCCCCATCGCCAGGCAGTTGCTTTGCTCCCATTTTTCTAGGGGTATTACCACCGGTTCTGTCCTCAGGAACTTGCTTCCATGATCCCTGTTTCTCTTGTTTACGGTCTTCTCTCCCTTGCGCAGCCAACAAGCCGTTCATAAAAAGCGGCTATTCTGACCTACCACACTGGTAATTTTAACTACGTTTTTTCTAAAATCCGCAAAAATATGGAACGCACTCTCTTTCTCCTTATTTCCGCTTCCTTATGGCCCGTACACTCCCAAGCACAGAATAAACAAACTAATTTTCCCATGTGTCACCAAACTTATGTTCCATTGTAGAGTAGGTCTTTATGGGATTTATTCCTTCTGCCGTAACTCGTGTTTATCACGTAATAAAAAGGTTAGATGTGGTTACAAACCCGATTATTGTATACTATCAAAGTGATAGGATTCGAACCTCCAAGCTACTAGACCACCACTAGAATAACCAACGGAAAAAGATGCAGTTGTGTAGCTCCATGCAGTGTAAACCCCCAATGTACAAATTTCTGCTTCGAAATCAATGTTAGTTGTTCTCAGTTTAATCACGGGAGCGTCGTTTTTCCACAGTTGCCCATTCTTGGCGCCTGATCATCTCGGAAGTCAGAGATTCGAATCCCCGCCATCATCGGTTACTCTGGTCGTAGACAGTAATCCGCTGTCGTCCGGCCCGTTTGCACCTCTGACTTATTGGGACCTTATGCGGTTGTCCACCCCAATTCTCAGAGTCTGGTTGCCGGTTATCCTTAACGGTGCAGTGGGCCTTTGTGGCTATGAGGAATACCCCTACCATTGTACTTATGCGCAAGCATGATATAAAAACGACCGGTCTAATATTTAAGACGTATTGAATTTTGTGCTCACGCAGACTTTATAAAGCGGAAAGTCCTATGCGGTGGAAGCAAAGGTGCTTACTCGTTATCTTCTTATATTTAGATACATGAAACCTCGCCACTACCCAAATTAGTGGTTGGTTTCGAACTACATCTACAGGGTCGCGTTCAGCACAGCATGCTTCATTATCTTTTTCTTGTAAAAAGGCGGTTGTGGTTTCACATGTCAAGGAAAACTTCAGAAGATAGAAACTTGAGAATAGATAATCGACTGAATCGGATAAGCCACTTCGTAGCTAGAAGCACCAGCCTGCGGCCAGATTCTGAAGAACTGATCGCTTTCCTACTCCGTAACTGGTTCTTTGTGAGTATCCCTTCGATGTTTTTTCATGACTACAAACTTTCACTAATTGTGCAGTCCCTTTTCTTGCCTATATCTCGCGAAGCCTTCAAAACATTGCCTTTCAATTTCATTTATCGGCGTTGTTTCGTTTCTTATCTTCCAAATCATACGGTGTTTGGGGCATTCTCTTTGTGTATGTCTTCGTATACCTAGACGAGGTAGCATGTGGCTAGTTTCTTACTCATTATCACCATCCCAGCATACTTCATCTAGTCTATTGGTTCAGGTCTAATGAACTTCTGATGTAACATCAGAGAGTGTGTTCGTTCTATCTTTCATGCACGAAAATTTATGTGGAGACCCGCGACTCATGTCTCGACGGGGGGTCAAGTGATCTGATTGTCTCATGTTAACTAACCGATGGAGGCGAGCTTCAGTTTCGGAGTCAATGGAACTCATTCGGGTTTTGGGGATAGTGAACAGATTCCCAGGGAATGGTGTGAGTCGTTGATTGTGCCGATTTACAAGAAAGATGACAGGTCTTCTTGCCAAAGCCACAGAGGAATTAGCTTGGTAAGTACCGCACCCAAACTGTTCACCAGGCTTATTCTCCACCAATTACCCAGCGCACGCGAAATGTATACGCGTGAGAATCAAGCCGGTTTCAGACCCGGTCATGGTTGCATTGACCACATCTTTACTCTTCGGCAAACCTTACAGCACTGCCACATCTTCCGTAGGCCCACAATCTCTGTCTTTTTTGATTTGAAAGCGGTGTTCGACTCAGTCGACCGCACAGTTCTCTGGTGCTGCCTCTCACTGAAAGGTGTGCCAAAGAAGTTTATTTCTCTTTTCCAATGCTTATATGCGAACAGCTGAAGCCGAGTTCGTGCTTACGGTGATCTTTCACCCGAGTTCAACACGGAAAGTGGTGTTCGTCAGGATTGCCCTCTTTTACCCTTCCTCTTCAATTTCGTGATTGAATTGATTCTTGAGATAGCCCTATCTTCGTGTGAGAATAGCGGCGTCGATATTTGCTCAGGCAGTAAACTGTCTGACTTGGAATGCGCGTATGATATTGTTCTTCTGAGTGAAAATCCAGGTAAGTTGCAAGCTCTTTTAGATAATCTTAACAAAAGTGTAGGAATGTTTGGGATAAAATTGCGCCTTCAAAGTGTAAAATGATGCTGCATGACTGGGTTGACTCTACACCAGATCTTGTGTTGGCAGGGGAAACTCTAGCTGAAGTGGATAAATTTTTGTTACGTGCTTTGTTATATCTCATCGAGTGGACAAATATCGGATGAAGTGTCATCGAGTATACAGAAGACGCATTTGGCATTTGCCAGCTTCCGTCATCTGGAGTCGGCGTGACATCCCATTGTCTGTTATGGGTTGATTGTACATTGTGGCGGTTGGTCCGTTCTTTTATACGGTTCCGAAACACGGCCGTTAAGGGCAGAAGATAGGCGAAGACTGTCAATGCTCGAATACCGGTGTCTCCGTGGCATTGCCCAAGTTTCGTGGTAACACCGTTTCAGAAATTCTGAGGTTCGGCGTTAAGTGGTGGGAACCAGAAGTCAGTCTCTGGATCAAGCACTGAATCTAAACAGGTTAAGGTGGTTGGGACATATGTTACGCATGCCCACGGATAGACTTCCTCAGCGTACGCTGTTCCCTGAGACAGGTGGTGATTGGAAGGTGGGTCGAGGTGGTCAGTCCATGACTTGGCAAATAGGTATGAAAACCTTGACCAGTGGACTTGGTCACGTAGGACTTGTTAGACCTCAAGGTTGGGGTCCACGTGATCCGCCTACCAAATAGTTGGAGACATTAATTAATATGGCTAGGTGTCGTTGTCGCTGGCGTGGTTGCATTCGGACTCTTTCCTTGTCCTTCTGATTTCCCCTTGATACTTTGGCTTTTTTGGATCTTTATCACTTTGCTTCTGTTTTTTTCGCCCTTCACTGGACGATGCCTGAAGGTAGCAAACGAAACCAGGGCACAGAAGTGCGAGGTTAATGGTTGGATAAACTAAAGCTGAAAACCCTGATCCATCAATTTTTGCGATCTCCCTAAGGCTTTTTATGACTCCTCACAATTCAAGAGCCGACCTTTTTTGCTTAATTAGACTGATCGATTCTTACGAAATCCACTGTCTTTGATAATCATCGGATTTAGGACCACAGGCAAAACCTGCGGCCACATGCATCGCCCGTTTGATTTGTGCCCAGTGCTCATCTGCGTTACTGTTCGTCGTAGTTCTTAGCTCATGTGATAGTTTCTGTTCATAACTGGTGCAAACATCTGGGTCAGACAAACGGCCAACCGGGTTTGCGGTTTGCATCGATGACCATGGAGTTGGAGCGAAAATCGCGCTGAAACTAATGGACGACCCGGCTCTGGGTACGTGGGCTAGTGGGATCTACTATTCTGAATAGAACTGCGGGACCGGTAACTTACTGCGTAATGACCAATTTGACTCACGGTATCTGTAGAGTTAAAGCTCCTTGTCGCTGTGCGACGTGAGCTGTGTCGGAAATTCTTACTCAACAGGAATGACCGATAGATTTCACAAAACTGGAGAAGCCTATTTCCGTTATCTGTACGGTGAACGGGTAAGGCACAACGCCCACTTAAAGAAACTCCTGACGCACTGAGTCTGCCAGCTTGTACGATAAAATCACCGGCTAGCACTGAAACATCAGCGCCTTGCGAACGAGAGGAGTAAGCTCACCATAGGAGTCATCCTTGTGTGTCAGTGCTGCAGTCTGTTGGAGCGTGTGCCGAGATTAAAACAAACTGTGATTAACACAGCTATCCCTCCGAACGCCAAATGTCCCCTGGAGTCGTACGGCACACACACACACATACGACTTATAGCGGTATCCAGTCTAAAAGGCAGCTTTAGCCTTGTCATTCAAGGCTATTCTTACACCGCCTTGACCTGCAGCTCTAGTTGCTTCGTTTCCTGAAGTGCACAGGAAATACCTCGATGAGATACCCGGAACAGTTAGTTGAATCCCACTCCTCGCATCCTGGATACGCGTTTCAGTTACGCAGCAGACATCAATCTTCAGAGAATCCATTGGGAGCGTCAGGCATGCCTGCTTGCATGAGCGTACGCACGCTAAAGGAGCCCAGATTCAGCGGCTGACGAAGCTTGAGAAAATGTGAGGAGTATTTACGATACTGTATGACTGAACCGTTGCAAATATCGGACAGCGTATCCGTGGGAGTATTATGGTGGAAGGGGCAAAGAGAGGTGGTTGGGGACAGAAGACAAAGGTTGAGTAGAAGAGCAGCAAGCCACGTATCTTTATTCAATCCATTCGATGCAATGGGTAGCGTTGTCCTGATTATTTTGCTTGACAACCGATGCAGAATGATATCTTTGTATTTGTGCAGTTCGTGGAGGATGTTTGACGAGTACTGCTAGGGAGTCCAGCCGGTGCTAGTGGATTGGTACAAACGTTTCCTAATACACGCTTGCGTATGAGTGTAGTGGAAGGGGTATGCCACAATGCCTCCAAGGCTCACAGCATTGGTAGGGATAACCAAAAATCCGATCCTGAGACTCGAAATAGAAATCCAAGTAAGGTTCCGATGGTCAGGTGTGGTGATGAACCGAACGACAGTGAATTACCGTGTGTCACCAACTTGACCGGCTGTGCTGGGATTCAAACCTCTGACTTGCGATGTTGTAACCTAACTCTGTAAACCACTCAATCACCACCGATATTCTTGTCATCTCGGAAGCACTGGGTTCAAACCCCGCTGGAGTCGCCGGTCACATCACATTGGTGTGGGAAAGCAATCTGCTGTTTTCCGGCTCAGTATCACGCCTGAGCTAATGCGGTTTCTTGTTTTTATTCTCTCCCCAGAGTCTTATGATCAGTGCACCCATTAGTGGTCGTGTAATACAGTATATTTTGTTCCATTTTATTTACCACCACACACGAATCACCAACGAACCCATTTTTATACGTTGTTTTCAAAATGGCCGATTTCAGACCGGTCATTACTCGGTTGCGAGCACCAACTATCAGCCGAAAACTAATTCGTCGCATCGAACTTTTCCTTGAACAAAAACTGGGCCTAACAAGTACCGGACTGTTCGAATCACAATCATTGTTGGCACCGAACAATTTGAAAACACTAAACAGTCGATATGAAATGCGTGCATTGGGCAAATTGCCGACCGATCCCAGCACGACCACTTCGTCCACCAGGTACGCGGAAGATGTGCACACGAATCGGGCGAGTCGGGAAAAGCAAGATGTAGAAGAGTACATGACCAAAACTTATACTGGATCTGCCACATTTTTGAAGGTAAATGCTTGTTTTTTTTTATCTGTCGTACATCCCGTACTATTCTGTCTCTCACGGTGACGCTTGTGCAGTTTGAATTTGACTGATTACAGAATATTTCAAGAGTGACGTTTTGCTGTTAAGTATTTGGGTTCGTGTAGGACTGTAGTCAGTCTCTGCTCCATGAATAACTTATTGTTTTCGCTTCTAGATCAGGAGTCGATCGTGTAAATAAATTCTCAGTGATCCTCACTGACGAATCAATTACTAACCAGTCCACTTACTGAGTCTCCTTTCCCTACTCTTCGTTATTATTGTTCTGCTTTCGATTTCAATGAGCTTCAAAAGACGCGCAAAGTGGTATACGTATAATGTATGTTTTATTGCACTGGTCGTTATCAGGATCTCGGTGCCAACAGCGAGTAATAATCCATCGTTTACTCGAACACAAAAATAATAGCGATTCGCCAAATGACAGACTAGTAGTCTCACAAATTTCTGGTTGTTGCATCAGTGACAAAAAGTCACTTTCAACTCGAAAGTGGAGAAAAAGTGTCACTTTGATCATGTCTCGCGAAACGGCGACCTCCGAGCTTTTAGTACCGTCTTCGCACCGGAATTTTTTGGGATAAAGTAGCGCAAGCCTGTTTCCATTCACTTTGTGAGTGGTTCTGTTTGCGCCCAAAGCAGTTAAATGCACCGCATCGTCATGAATCTTGGTGCGGTCTCAGAAACTTACAGAAAAAAGGGCTACTCTGTTCGTAATAATAGCGTAGTAGTGCTAAACATATTCGTACGTACACATGTAGCCGTCAGTGTTTCATTCGTTGTTTCTAATCTCGTCCTTCCTCACACTTTCGATATTCAACCGATCAGTACGAATCAATACATGGCCACGATATTATTCATATATATATATACATTATATATATATATATACATATTATATATATATATATATATATATATATATATATATATTCACATGTAATAAAATGAAGTTTTCGTGTTTCACTGGTACTCAGATACATGTATCTTCCTTTTCTTGTTTTCCCCGTTATCCCCATTCTGTACACCAATATCCAGGGTACACAGAGCGCTAATCCGCATAACGATTATTGTCAGCATTTTGTAGATACCGGTGAACGACCACAGAACTTTATCCGTGACACAGGTATGTGAATGCTTGTTCCACTGCTGTCTATCTGATTTTCGCCACTGTCTTGCTTTCGCTGTGCAATGGTTCATGTAGTATCCGTTCGGTCGCTCGATTTGAGTTCGGGAGATCCGGCGATCAGGAGGTTGGATACACTATGTGACAACGCGGTATATGTGTAGTACGGTCTGAAGTGCACTTGCGTTTGAACCCACTTTTTGTTCATTGAGCTTTTTGTTTGCTTATTCTTTTATGATCGAATCGGTGTAAGACCAGAAAACGTCAGTCATTAGCAAGAAAGGAAGTAAAAATATTATTTTTTCAGTATACTATTTTGCCTAATGGTGAGCAGACAAGATGTAGCCATTGCTGAAATCGTGGAGATTTTTTCAACACCGCAAATCCGACAATACAGTTTCAGGCTGAGCTGGAAAGAGATAATGGGTTTTCATTCTTGTATGTTGGTCTAACGGTGCGCCCGGATGGTTCAATGCAACGAACTGCGTATTGTGGACAAGCAATATGAAATGCATAAAGTTCCACAGTTTTGTACCAATGATTCGAAAATGAAACACACCAAGCTGTCTCACATTCTGGGCTAAGTACATATGCTCCGCAGACAAGAATTAACGCGATGTCCGTTTGCAATCCGGTTGACCCGATAATTTCTCGCATTGCAACATGAAAGCAGTAATGGTACCAGGAATGATTACGACAGCCCCATTAGCTTCCCTGACTATGGTGACAGCATGACTAATCTGGGGTCTGTTTGCTTTTAGTTCAAGCCACATTCTTCTTGACTAAGCCCACATCATAGCTCTCAGCTATTCCTTCCATCATATGTGAGAATAGTAATTGTCTTCGTTGACTTCCTCCGTGTTCATATATCCAGTTGAAGTGCGCGTGTGGTATCATTAATGTTGATCGTACAACGAGTCATTTATCCTTGGCCTCACTAAGCGGCACCAAGCCACAATGATTTTGGTGTGGGTAAACGGTGTTTTACAATTTCATAGCTGTCCATGTATTAGAAAGGGGGTAGAGTGAAGAACGCATTTCGTGTGGTGCACAAAATGTGCCACACGATGAGCCGAAAATAGTCTGATGCTAAACATGAGCAACTGCGAAACCTATCAGCATCTGAGTCAGTATGCCTGAGCTATGTTTGCGGAGAAAGTTAATACTTCACGCTATGGATTTTCCTCGGCCTATTACCGATGATGTCACCCACATGTAAGTTGTCGATCCAGGCCACCGTGTTTTACATGATGGCACTGATCGCATTCCCTCTCCAATCAATCGACCGACTGACTGACGGACTCAGTGAACGAATGACGAACCCATTGACTAATTTGCTGAGTACTTTTTAATCTTCGCTATCCTGGCGTAAATTGCAATGGTTGTAGCAATGTATGTTCGCGTACACTTCGCGTCCGTTTTCGTTGTTGACTCATTGTTCGAGAATGCGTGTACGACCGCACCATCACCACGATATCCGGGCTGCCTCAACGGTTTCTCTCACTCTAAGATCATCACGACGAAACTGAACTTTGACATGGAATGTTGGCTTGCGTACCTCTGCGATCCGAAGAGCTACCCAAGATGGCTTTCTTAAGCCGAAGATGCAGTCGTGCCTGACAAGTCAGCGAGTAAAGGCCAGACGAAGTTCAGTCCCTCTGAACCAGCTAATGGGCAACATCCGTTTTTAGTCGCTATGCCTCTGGAGAGGACACTGCAGCCAATTAACATAGAAAGAAACAGTTTGCCGGTTGAAAACACTATTAGATGGACGTAAGAGTAGTGTATTCGGGATTTCTTTCGATGGTGGGAGAAGTCATCGCACTTCATTGGGAAGCTATCGCCCGCCTAAGCTGGGCAGCCCCCAACCCAAAGGATGCTACCCTGTCCACGTTTACCTTCCTCCGTTGGATCATGGAGCTAAGGACTGAGTTCGAAAAGTGGATCGATAACAAAATACCAGCGAAGACAATGTATGAAAACCTTGACCAGTGGAGTTGGCCAAGTGGGACGCGTTACGTTTTCGGGTTGGAGTCCACGAGACCCGCCTATCAGATGGTTGGTGTCGCGGCCACCGGCATAGTTGCATTGGGACTCTTTATTTGTGATTTTCACCCGTTACTCTGCTTTCGGTATTTTGCCCCGTAAGCTTCTACTCATTCTACCATCAACTGGACGGTGCTGCAGGGTAGCAATCAAAACAGAACACAGACGTGCAAGGTTAATAGTTGGTTGAACTGAACTGAACTGAAAACAGGAAAGGATAGGCACAGCGATTAGATCTCACGTGACACACCAGACGAACTTCCTTCATATGTGCTTCGGTCCCGTTCCTGTACTGGGTAGATGCCCCATTGCCTTGTAGACCAGACTTTTGAGTCAAAGACCCCGGTTAGGGTTCTCAAAGAAAAACCCCTTTCGCAGTATAGGCAGCCACGGAGTTTGGTCCTCCAAAAAGCTTCTAGCATCCTTATTACAAAAAACCTCACTAATTTCCTGTCCTTTAATTTAAGATCGATGCAAAACGCCACGGTTTACTGTGGTTCTAAAGAAAGTGATAGTTTAGGAGTAGGGCGTAAATCAAACGCACCTTTTGAATCTAAATGTTCGCTTCACTTGGCTGTCTTCAATGCTTGGACACAGACTGTCCTTTCTAGAACTTTTGAAACTCTCAGAATAGATGTATGCTGTGTCTCCAAAAAATGCAGAGAAGACCCCACTTCTACAAAAACTCTGCGCCCCAGACACAGCTCCGTTTTCTCGCTTTACTCTTCGTGTGTCGGGTGATCCGATGTGTAGTGTTCATGGTCAGGCTGGCGTTTAGATCGCTTTGAGCACGAGAGTCAACCGAAGCGTGCGTTCAGCAGACGTGGTGGTCATTACTAGGGTTTTGAACGCCCAAGTTGGCCGTTTGGGGGATTCTGAAGGGCCCGACGCACCGACAGAGCGATCGTCTCATCTAGCTGTGCTCTTACTGTAGGTTGTTTCTGGAGAGTACGAACTTCTGCCATAAGAAGCGGCACAGACTCACATGGTGTCCTGCTTCTTCACAACGTTGAACTCAGGCTGACCATATTGTGATTGGTCACCTCTAGCGTGGATCATTTGAAGATTGTCGCTATAGTCACTCGTCCCGTACAGTTGCTTTCTGGCGATGCTGGACGGTCTGCTTTCCAGGCAGTAATCCCTACACAGCTTTTGATTCAGCTGGATTCCCAAGTCGCTAATGATCACTAGCATAAAGTCAAGGGAATCTTGCATACCGTTTCCAGCGCGACACAAGACTGCGTTGCCTGTAGTCCCCACAAGTGAATAAATATCTTCGACGTCAGTTACTCTGTTAGGTGGTTGCAGATCCCTTCCTCCAGATAACATTCAGTGAGATGCACAAGTCCCGAAGGCGCCAACTGACCGGGTGTTTAGGAGGTGGCCGTGAGCAGTGATGGATTACAAGATGTAGAGAAATGTGGAAGACTGCATCCATTGGCACTAGTTGCAACCTTTACGGTTTGAGGTTTTGGCTGATTTCACTCTCTCATCAGAAATGGAGATTATCCAGGATGTAGATTACGTGGAAGAGTAGAAAGCCGGATTGTCTCTATCCTTTTTGGGATAGTGAACAGATTCCCGAATAACTATCTACCGGTGATTGTGCCGATCCGCAAAAAGATGACAGGTCCTCTTGTGAAAATCACAAGAGAATTCGCTTCTTTCAGATTATCCAATGCCCGTGAGAATCAAGCCAGTTTCAGACCCGGTTGGGGTTACATCGACGACATCTTTACCATTTGACAAACTTCAGAACACAGACACATCTTCTATAGGCCTACAATCTCTGTCTTCCTTGATCTGAAAGCGGCATTCGACTCAGTCTACCGCACAGTTCTCTGGTGCTGCCTCTCACTGAAAGGTGTGCCAAAGAAGTTTTTTTCTTCTCCAGTGACTGTATGCGAACCGCTGAGGCCGACTTCGCGCTTACGGTGATCTTTCACCCAAGTTCACCATGAGAAGCGGTATTCGTCGGGGTTGCTCTCTTCCGTCCATCCTCTTCAATTTTGTAATCGTATTAGTTATTCCGATAGCGCCATCCGCGGCATTAATCGTTGTCCAGGTAATAAACTGTCTGATTTAGATTACGCGGACGATATTGGTCTTTTGCGTGAAGATCAGGGTAAGTTCCGAGCACTTCTATATAGCCTTAACAGCAGTGTAGTAATGTTTGGGATAAGCTTTGCACCTTCAAAGTGCAAAATGCTGCTGCATGACTGGGTTGAGTCTACACTAAACTTTATCTTGTCAAATACGTTTGGTTGCCTGGGCAGTTACATCTCATCAAGTGGTCCTGCCACGGATGGAGTGTCATCACGTATACAGAAGGCGCGTTTGGCTTTCGCTAACCTCAGTCATCTGTGGCGTGAGCGTGACATTAGATTGTCGATCAAGGACCGAGTGTATACTGTGGCAGCTAGGTCCATTGTTTTATACGGCTCAGAAATATGGCCGGTAATTGTAGAAGATAGGCGAAGGCTGTCGATGTGTGAGCGTCGATTTCTCCGCAGTATTGTTGAAATGTGGTGGTCAGACACTGAATCAGATTAAATCTGAACGGGTCAAGGTGGCTGAAATGTGTTACACACGACCACCGACAGACTTCCTCGGCTCAGGCTGTTAAATGAGTCAGGCGGTGGTTGGGTGGTAGGTCGATGTGGTCAATTCGCAACATGACGAAAAGCTGATAAAACCTTAGCCAGTGAACTTGGTCCAGGGTGGGCGTGTTAGACTTCCGGGCTGGGATCAACAGGGCCCATTTACCCGATTGTTGGAAACATTAGGTAAAGTGTCGGCGCCGCGGTCAACCGATTGTAAACTATTCTCGAGAAAGTTAACCTTCGGCAAGCGAATGTTGACTGACTACCATCATTTCGGACAATGGTATGTTATCGAACTTTAAGCGTTTTCATGTAACAACATGTGGGTCATCGTTTTTCAACGCACCTTCTGTTGATTCCGCTCCGTACACTATCTGGTTTACTCACAAGCACTTGAGTAGTCATTCGCAAATGTCGACTTACTAAGGTATCTAGTGTTGTGACCGCTCTATGTAGATCAATCACTGTGCCGCAGATCACCTGCCGATAAAGGTAGTGAGGCATGTGGGCGGGGTTGAGAGCAATATCACACGGTAAACAAGGTGGTATGCAAATATATTAAACGGGCTGGAAAATATAACCAATCGTGATCCTTTTAACATGTGTCTGTGTCAATTTGAAAAGGACCGTTCAAATCGTGAGACAGAGGACGGGAAGAAGACGGGTGTCACAGACAAACAAAAAAATCAACACAGTTGATCATCGACCAGACGACAACATAGCCGGATGGAAGCATGAATTCACGCGTGTAAACAGTCACGTGGCTAGCAGTCCTGTCTCGCATGACTCTCCGTTATCCTCAACAATACCACAGGCCTGTAGTCGAGACAAGTTTCCCTGCCACCGGCTTTGTGGATTAAGGTGACCGTCGCCTTGAGCCAATCCTGCGGTAAGCAATCTTCGTTGAAGGGTGCGTTGAATAGCGTAGTCAGCGGCTGTCAGAAACTCCGACGGCGACTGGACGATTGCCAGATCGGTATCATCGGAAGCGAAAGCTGTTCTGGTTCTCGCTATTCGTGATGTGATCACAACACCACCTTCAGTTATCACCGAGCTTCCGAAATACTTAAAGCTATCGGCTAACTCTAGCCTATCACCACAAAGGGTGAGTGCAGGCACGAGCTCCTTCCAGCCGTGTAAAAGCACTCTGCACTTAAAAGACTCAAAGTGCATGTCTTAACTGGACACGTCAATCGCCAAGCGGTCCAAAACGTGTTGCGTTTTCGCTCAGCAAGGGGATATCACCGCCACATTCTAAGTCAAAAGCTCTGTTTCATGGGAGGAATTCAACTTCACCGTTTGGTAGACCAGACAAGGCATTTCGTAGAGCGTCCTCTATGTCAAAGTCTAGGAGAAATGGGATATAGAGCAGCTTTGATGCACTCTACTCGAGACGACGACAAAAGGGGCTGAGATCTGTCCGTAGGCCCTAACCCGCCTTGGGTTTAACGATACGATTCTTTGAGGAGGGACACATGGTTCTCAGGTATTCTGTTTCCGAACGAACAGTATCACAATGCAGTCCTGTCGGCAGTCGAAGGCCGCGCGGATATCTAGGATGGTATAATGATGCTCCGGCAACAGTGGGAGGGTGAAGATTTAATCGATACATCCACAACCGGCATGAAACAGTTTGCTCCCCGTGAGTCTGCTCTTCGCGCGTTTGGTATTGCCTGCAAAATATGGCGGACACCAGCAGCTTCGCCCCTGTTGGGATAAGGCTTGCGCCCTATGGTGAGCGCAATCACTGCGCGAGCCTTCCTAAAGATGGGGACAACAATCAAATCCCCCACAAGGACGGGATCTGCCCAGAATGACACATGTGAACGATACATGAATTCCTCTAATAGGCTGCACCCCACCACCTTTAAAAAGCGCTAGGATGGCCATCGGAACCCGGGGTATGATGACATCCCAAGGCTTGGAGTTCCCTGCAGATCCTTGCCTTGGTAGATTGGTCTGTCAAAGCTGACCACGAGACACGTGCCGGAAAGGTTAACACTGAGGGCCAGCTAAACTGTGTCTGAAGGTTCTCGGCCCAAAGCTCGAGACGCTGCTACTGATTTTGAGTTAGTGAGCCATCAGCTTCACGCCAAGTGAACTGCTACCGTTGACTCGAATGAGATGGAATAGCTTGAGAGAATTTACCAGGGCGACGGCTGCGACCGTCAGATCTTCCAGTTTCTACGAAGACTTGTGGTAAGTGCAAGCCTCGTTACGAGTCGCGTTTCATTACACCTGTTCCCATCCGAGATCGACCGGCGTGTGTCAAGGAGGCGTAGTGAATCAGCAGAAATCCAGGGTCTCACGGAACGACGGGACAGACCACAACTCACTAGGCCAGAGGAATGCAAAGTATTCTTCATAAGCGACTAGTGCTGAGTAATGTCATCAGGTGGGGCTACGTTCCGTTTTCCAACTAGCTTGTTTTGTAAGGTGGACAGGTGAGATGGATCGGAAAGCTTATCGCAGTTTAACCGTCGTTGCACATGGACATCTAAATGCGAACTTGCGCGTGTGCGGAGTCCAAAGGTGGGGAGAGGTGGGGGGGGGGGTGCTCCAGTACAAACCACCGTTTTGTGTGCAGCGCCGCCATTTGTGGCTCATTGCAATGATGTTGATCTGGGTCCATTGCTGACTCGAATAAGGCGGACGCTACCTGACTTTGGATATTTCGATCAAATTCTGTATACCATTTCGGATTTTCCGGCGTAGAATTGTGTCGTTGTTGCTAACTGCCATCTCTTTTCTGTTCCTATCAGGATTACGTAATCGATTCGAGGAATATCCGAAGCTACGTGAACTGATTCGGCTAAAAGATGATCTAATTCGATCACGAGCCACACCGCCGATGTATTTGCGGGCCGATTTAAAGACGTTCGACCTGAACGATTTGCAGTGCAAATTTGATGTGGTTCTCATCGAGCCTCCGCTGGAAGAATATCGTCGAATGAATGGGGCTGTGTTCGATCAGCACTGGACGTGGACAGAGGTACTTCGGTTGGATAATGTTTGCCACCACACCGTACCCACTCTTAGGATTTCTTGTTATGATGAACACGATGAAGAAGTGACTTAACCACGTGAAAGGGTTATAAAGTGTCAAATTAATCATTGAACGCCTTCTCCACAGGAAGCTCAAGTGAAACGAAGACAGTCCGTCACAAACATCTTACAGAGCTTGGGTAATTGACCAGTTCCAGTAACTGGAGATTCAATTGTCCATGAAATGATTCAGCCCGCAACATTAACACTCAACCCGTTATTGGAAACGATGGACGGACTGTACAGGTGTATCAACTAAAACACTAACAATTTGCTTACTTAATAAAATTGGAGTAGAACGTTTCACGTCTAGATTTTCTTGGGGATTCTGACGTACTCTAAAACACTGTACCGTACCTCGTCGGGCAGCTCATTCATCAAATAGCTGTCATTCACTATGGGAATGGTAATTTGATGTTGATCGTAGTTTCCTTGGATTCAGTCATTACGCAGAGAGATTAAAAAATTGATGTTTCGTGGTTCACGAGCGAAATTAGCCATCCCGGGATAAGGTCGCCGGAACATAGACGAGTGAATATTGTTCCCTGTATGAAACGCTGTAGTATCATAAAGTCTTGCGTTAGTTTTTCAGCTTTATTTGTGCAGTTTTTGAAGTTATACGGTGACATCCTTTCCCTAACGTCATAGTGTTGTGTTATTATGTTGGCCATAACTAACCGGGCAAGTTGAATTTCCTAGTGATCAACTTCTCATGATTTCCCCTCCCGGTATTTTAGATTGAACAACTGGAAATCGAGAAGATTGTCTCCCCTCGGTCATTTGTATGGATTTGGTGCGGCTCTGGGGAAGGACTGGATGCTGCTAGACGTGTAGGTTATTTTTTCTCTCCATCTGTTCCTTCTCGTTGTTGTCTTCTGTCCCACCGGTTAATTTCTTATCTTTCTTAAATCAGGTGTTTTTAGCAAGTTCTGTACTACGCTTCACCATCGTCCACCGACACTGTTTAATTACAACGGCACTCCTGTTTATGTATACTTATAGCAGAGGAAGGGGAGCTACCCCACCGTCCCAGTAATTCATTTCACCTGTCAGGAGAAATCGGCAGTCAGCATCCTGAGTAAGAAGTCACATCAGACATCAGTGGTGTCGAAGTGGTGGACGACGAAGTACAGTCTGTCGTTCAGTTCGCGAGCGGTGACCCGGAGTTCGAGCCTGATTTATTGCGACTTTTCTTTTGGATTCTGTGGGACGCCCCTGCTGGAGAGTAAATCCACTTTGATATCTCTGACATTGACGAAATCCATAGAGTCGTTACCGCGTCCTTAGTGTCACTCGGTTTTCGTCGCTGGTGTGCATTTCCATCCGGTACACGTTCAAGTGCTCTTTTACTACGTGCTTGACCATGATTGTGGTGGAAGAAATTTTCCCCTATAGCCTTGCAGTTCTGCTGCGTTATTAGGGATAAACGGGCATGCAATCTTGAGACCAGTAGTGACAGTGAACCACATAGGTCCAACCAATAGGCCCGACGTAGTGATGAATCGGATGACAGTGGATTGTTGTCCACGCCCAAAGTGACCGGCGGTGGCGAGATTTAAACCTCTTACGTTTGAGGTAGAAAAAAATGCTCTTAGCCATTCGGCTACCACCGGTCAGAGTTTGAGATTTTTGAAATGGATCGATTTAAAGCAAATTGCGGTTTTCGCAGAATGTATTGTTGGCACGAAGAGCCTGAATTTCATGTAATGGAAAATGCAAATGGACGCCGGCTTGCGGCGTCAGACTTTTCGATGTGAAAAATGCGAGTGGATTTTCCATAACATGGAATTACGGTTTATTGAGCAGAACTAATGAGTCCTGATTCCAATAAACCACGGAGTGTAAAACAAGTCAGTATCAAATGAGTGGTTATTTTGACTGTCACTTGGTCCGTTACCATTTCTGACTGACTGCTGTGTTACTTGGTTTAGGAAGAAGCCTCACGGTCGTGTTTTCCGGTCCCTTGATACTACACCGAGCTTCTGTGGCTGTAGAGCGTACGCCTTCCACTACATTCGTAAGCAACCATGGAGAATTATAATAGTTGCACATTCGTGGGTTAAACGAAATAATTAAAATCTGTTTTTATTGTTATAGTAACGAAGAAAGCGACACGGGCGAGGCGCATCTTTATCTAACCAGCCAGACAAGTCGAATTCGCAAAACATGTACAACCGTGTACATTTTTCTTTTTTCAGGCCGCGCTGTAGAGCACCATCGATCCTACGGAGTAATATTGTGATTTTAGATGAAGACATGAATGCTGGAGTCGGTTGGCTGTCTTCGAACGAGGTCCATTTGGAAGGCCCTTATGGTCTCGATTCCTGTCGTTCTCAGAAAGAAGAATGGTTGTTGTGTCAGATCGCCGCCTGTTTCTAGCCAGTACGAACTTCAGACATTCTAATCGCCGGTATGCCACGTGGCGTCCACTCTCTTCGAGTCAGCAATGGACCCAGATAGACCACGTCGCAATTGGCTACAAATGACTGGGCTGCATACAAGACCGTCGGTCGTACTGGAGTACTCCCCTTGACTCTGACCACGCGTTAGTCTGCAGTAATCTGTCCATGTGATTCGGTGGGCGTGCCAAACGTACGATGCAGCAGCAGTTAGACTGGGATATGTCTGATCCGTCTTGTCTTCCAACACTCCGAAATGTTCTAGCTGAAAAGTTAGGATCAAAGCTACCAGATAATATCAATCAGCACTGGTCGCTTATTAAGAATGCTTTGTAATCTGATAGCATAGTGAGTTGTGGTCTGACTCCTTGTGTCGTTACACCCTGGATTTCTGCTGAGTCTCTGCTCCTTCTTGATGCACGCCAGTTCATCCTGGCTGGTAGTAAGCCTAATGCAGCACGGCTCACATCGACACGTGAACTCGACGCAAGTCTGTGTAGGGATCGTGAAATCTGGTGGTCTCAAAAAGAATTAGAGATAGGACATGCTGCCGCTGTGGGAAATTCCCGCAAGCTGTTTCATCTCAACCGAGTTACCAGTAGGAAGTCGTTGGGTGTAATCGGAACGATCTGTGAAGCTGACGGTTCGCCTATCCACAGTCTACAGCGACGTTTTGTGCGCTGGGCGGAGGACAGTTTAGCTGGCCTCTATCGTCAGTCCGTCTTTTGGCTGTCCCAGCACGTTCCGTGGTCCGTTTCGGCAGACCCACCTTCTGAGACGGAGGTCCGCAATGAAGTCCAAGCCCTGGGACGTTACAAAGCGCCCTGTCTAAAGATGGTAAAATGGGGCTTGTTAGAGATTTTCAGGCCTCGTCCTCTGAGGTCGGGTACTCCGAGAAAGTTTTCTCCTTGTGGGGAGAATCGATCGTTGTCCCCATCCTCAAGAAGGTCTCGCGCAGTGACTACCCCATCCATAGGGATATAAGCCTAATCCCGATAGCTTCCAAGCTGTTAGCGTTTGTCATTCTTCGCAGATTGAACAACACATATGAGGAGCAAACTCACGGGGAGTAGGCTGGGTTTCGTACCGGTCGTAGATGTATCGATCAATTCTTCACCCTCTGACAACTGTGAGATCACCGTTAGGCGTTCCAAAGGCCAGCGGTCGTTGTGTTTCTGGACATTCGCGTGCCGTTCCGCTCCGCCGATAGGTCTGCAATGTGGCACTCTTTGTTAAGGAATGGTGTACCTGCAAAGTATGTGTCGGTCCTTAAAGAGTTGGATCGTCATACCTCAGGTCTGGTTATGGCTTATGGCCAGCTTTCGCCACCCTTTGCCGTCTCCAGTGGAATACGACAGAGCTATCCTATACTTCCGTTTCTTCTCAACTTTGCCATAGAGGATGTTCTACAGAATGCTCTATCTGGTCTTCTAAAAGATGGAACTGAAATCTTCCTAAGGGACGGCATTTTTGACTTAGAGTACGCCGATGATATCGCCTCACTGAGCGACAGTGCACAGGCAACTAAACATGCATTGCGCCGCTTGAAGATTAAGATTTCCCGAAATTGTGTGTACTTCAAAATGCAAGGTAATTGTCCAAGACTGGCAGGAACCTGTGCGTGCACTCACCCTTTGTGGCGATCAGTTAGAGGTAGTCAAAAGCTTTGATTACCTCGGAATCTCGTTCACAGCTGGTGCTGGTCTTGGGGAGGAGATCGAACCAAGAAATTGCGAGAGCCATGCAGCTTTCGCATACCTGGAATTTACGGTTGCGGAACCTGGCCCCTCCGCGTTGAGGATGCTCGGCGGCTTTCTGTGTTCGACCACGTGGGTGAAGTTGGCTCTGTCAAACAGAAATTATTTAACAATAATTCGACAAGATGCTCACAATGCTTTTGTTTTATGGCTCGATCATTAGGCTAGTTTTCGATGGAGTATCTGAAACCCAGCTGCCGTAACTGTGGTTAACGCCGTCGATCCTGACTTAGGGAAAATCAATCCGACGAGAGAAAAAAGTCGGAAGGCTCGAATTCATATTTTCAGTTGATCAAAGTAGACTGATTTAGAGGGGGGGGGGGGGGGGGGGTAATATTTTTTCCCGAAATAATCCACCGAAATTTTGTGATGATCACGCAATTTTCCCAACAGTTTTCTTCTCGAGAAACCACTTGGAACAGCGTTGGTAGTGAAATAATGAATTCTTTGTTTTCAGTTTCTCGGCATTAGTTATAACGGGATTTTCAATACGAATCAATTTATTTATTTTCAGTCTTTTGCGATTTGATCTATCCCACCCTTTCGTTCATTCAAACAACCATCCACCTGTTCCAGTGTCTACGCAAATGGGGCTTTCGTCGTTGTGAAGATATTTGTTGGATCAAAACAAATCGGGACCGACCAGGTCATGAGGCACTCGAACCGGGTGCGGTATTCCAACGGACCAAGGAGCACTGTCTGATGGGCATTCACGGAACTGTGAGGCGATCTACAGACGGTGACTTCATTCACGCCAACATTGATATCGATCTCATAATCGAAGATGCACCGAAACACGGTGGTTACGCGGCGAAAGATAAACCGACCGAGATATTTCATATCATTGAACACTTCTGTCTAGGACGTCGACGTCTGCATTTGTTCGGCCGGGATAGTACACTTCGTGCGGTAAGGTAGCCCATTTCGTGTTTAAAAAAATTAGGAAATATGACTTTTACGGTTCGTTCGTCTGTAGTCAAAAGCAAACGAACAGATGCCTCCTCACGTCACTGGTTTGGCTGACCTCTTGGTCATCTAACATTTTCGCTTTTGGTGATTATACATTTACCTACGTATTTTCATTAAGGTTAGCAATAACAGCACTGGTAGCTTGCTTGCGCATAAATGTAGTGGAAAGGATGCATGCCCCATAGCCACAAAGGCTCACTGCACTGTTAAGGATAACCGGAGACTTGGAGTGGACAACCACATAGGGTCCCAATTAGTCAGATGTGGTAACGAGCCGGATGACAGTGGATTACTGTCTACGGCCAGAATAACCGATGATGGCGGGGATTCGAACCTCCGAGGTGGTAATCAAACGCTCTAAACCACTCAACTACCACCGGTCTTGCTTGCTTGTGACCTACTTGCCGGCTGTGGTCTAGTTGCATTTACACTGCTACAGATGCCGAATCTCACAAGTGAGGAACGTAAATACAAAGGATAGGATAGGATTGATAGAAAACAACTTGTTGATTTTGAAACATTTGAGACCACGCTTCTGTACTGAGTCTCCGGTATATATATATATATATATATATATATATATATATATATATATATATATATATATATATATATATATATATATATATATATATATATAGAATCATTATCATCATCATTCATATATCTATTCACGCTCCTGAATCAATGAACGAGATCCTTGTGTGAAATACAGCTACGGAGTGTATGAGTATGGGGATGAGTGGGTTCGCGTACTTGATGAAGCGATAACCGAGAAATTGTTTGTGTGCTTTCCAAAAATTCTGTCTACACATCCACACACTACGTACTATCAAATATGCATGCATTATATTTTTAGAAAACTGCTTGTATCGAACCCAGATTCGTCTTTTCGGTACTTCACATCAGACCAGCGTTGTACGCGTACGGCTTCTTCTAAATCAGTATGTGTAATATGTGCAAAGCACTGAATGACTTTTTTTGGTCACCTCCGAGCTTCCGGATAACCTTAATTTCTCCAAGCAGTCACTGAGCGACCGAGAGGTTATTTGTGATATAAAGAACCTAATGATACAACTTATTTGTTTATAATCCCTCACAAACGTCTGTTGTTTGTCAATCAGGGCTGGTTGACCGTTGGTAGCGAACTTTCCGCTTCCAATTTCGATGCACGATTGTATGCAAGTAATTTCGCGAAAGAGCCAACCGGTCTTCTGCTCGGTTCCACGGATGAGATTGAACGTCTCCGTCCCAAATCTCCACCACCGAGGCACCAAAATCCGACAAATATGGGCAGTTCTAGTGTGGGAACTAATCCTTCCACTAGTTCTGGTACTGTAAGTAACAGTAGTGGTAACGTCTGCACTGACGTGAAATCAGACCACACTACCCTTCATTTGAACAGCTTCCAAAACATGTCAGGATCGATCCCCGGTCTAACATCGTCGATTCATTCGATTTCGGCATCCGGTTCCTCGTCCATACCCGTGTCTGGGTCCCTGTCTTCTGGAGCCGCAATTCACTCGCTTATATCTTCCGGACTTGCAAACCGTGAGTTGTTGTTATCTCATCCCATCAAGTTCAATTTGGTAAACATGCCTCGTAATCCAAAATTGAATGTAGGCATCGATCTGGGTGATGATCAACTTGAGTTAGTTAAAAAATTTAAGTCCCTTGGGAGCTTGATAACAGCAGCTTTCGCAAACCTGCGACACCTGTGGCGTCGCCGCGGTTCGTAGTGTTTTACTCTGCGGTTGCGAGACCTGGCCACTTCGCGTTCAGAATGCTCGGCGTCTTTCCATGTTCCACAGCCTATGTCTCCAAAGCACTGCTTGCGTCTGGTGGGAACACAGAGTGAGTAACGACGAGGTGCGCCGTCGCGTGTTGGGCCACGGGTGACTGCCCTGTAAACGAAGTGATCGTTCTGCACCGCGTGCAGTGGCCCGGTCATGTTTTGCGAATGCCTGTCCATTTTTTACCTTTCCGTGCTCTATTCGCACGTGCTAGGCAAAGCTAGATGAGGTGACACGGCGGTCAGGCCATGTTGTGGCGTAGAGGTATGTGGAAATCGGCGTCAGCATTGGCTTCGGTTGGTGCTTTCCGGTTCTGTGAGTGGGGCTTAAGGGACGAGGATTGTCGTTGGTCAGGTACATTGAGACACATGGCTCCGAACAGAAGTCAATGGCGCGAACGCTGTGTGGTGTCTGTCTGTCGAACTCTTATATCCCATAAATACAAAAATGTCATCTAGACAAACAGGGCAACAAAAAAGATCAGAATATGTACGATGGAAAAGCATATTGTCTTGTCCCTAACTGTTTTTTTTTTTGCTTTCTCCTCTCCTTCCTCTTTTGGTAATTGTTGTTACTGCCGTGTCGTCATGCTTCATTTCAGGCCGGTGTCATATATATATATATATATATATATATATATATATATATATATATATATATATATATATATATATATATATATATGACCTACCTACTACCTTGGAGGTTATCACTGAATCTTCCGAAAAGTGGGATCGATGCGTTGCTATAGACATTTCATGAGTGTCTGTGTGTGCACAGTGCAGGGATGGCCACCTACTGTAACATAGAACACGGTGTAGATCTGGATCATTCTCTTTTACTATCGAGACTGAGGATATACTCATCATCTACCTATGGAATATGCGTAATACCAAAATACTATTTTCTCTGCCAATAATATGTCCCTCTTCATGAATCTCTCACAGCTGTTGTTTCACGATCCCCTTTCATTTCATAGTCACTTCTTAGTAGTGTGTACCCGACGACAACTTGTTACCTCTGTTGCACGGTAGAAACTATTTCTGTGTCCGGTGGCGGATTAGGCTCACCCCATCAAAAGTCTGTATTTAAGCTGAAGGAATGCACCATAGATTTCGTGGTGAGACTGGCGTAAACTATTAATCAGAATTGTTGGACGTTGTGGATCACATATATTTCGTCACGTTCCTTCTAAGCATGAGAAATGCCTTCCGATGAACCTCGTGAAAGGTTAACATTATCTGCAACTGATTCGACCATATAAGTTTTAGATGGCAAATTAAAACTAAATGATGGAAGAAAATAGGTCGATGAATAATTTTTGTTTAAGTCTGAAGATAGACTTTACAAATAGCAGTACATGTGGGGTAGAAACAGAGTGATAGAATTATACCCGGAAAAACTTCTGCCTTTGAAAAGTAGTCAAGGCGTTATGACCACGACCACGTGTGAATTATTCGCGACTTGTAAAAGGGTCAGATAAGTGACCTGCGGTAGATGGCAGACTACCATCTACACCTAATACATTCGGAAATTTTTTGCTCGTCACACATTTGAATGCGCCACTAAAGTCTCGACTAGAAATACTAGCGGCTTCACGTATCCTGTAGAATGAAAAACAAAACAGTGTACGGCATATATTGGCATTAAATTGGACACAAGTGACGATAGTCAAGCTAACGGGGCCAGTTTTTCTAATCTCTGAGGTCGTTCGATGTAGTAGGTCTTCGAGCACACAAGTCCAGAGTATCATATTGCACGATATATCTTCCAGGCAGTGAACACGCGCTCACATCATGGATGCAACACAAGCAAATTCCAGGTTATTTTCACGGAACGAAAGTTGTTTGTATAAACATGGTAACGCTGGGGTTGAAATAATAGCAAATTCATTTTGTATCCTTGGGAACAACCCGTCCGGACCACTGACCTTATCACACTTCATCTTCATTAAAACCTCATTTATTTAGGAGGAATGTCACTTATAAGCTCGTATTTGAAGGTTAGTATGGAGCCTAGGGCTATTGTTAGACATTAAATATCGGTCAAGCCTGTTGATTTGCTTCACCATCGTCCTAATATCTGTTTAGTTTCCCAACAGACGTTATCATTCACTTTGTGGCATTTGCTTCACTTTGCCTACTTACAAGATTGTGAGTAGTACGTTTGGAAATTCGATCTCCACAGGGCTTATACACTTTTTGTCCACACTACATCCTGATTCAGTGCTGAGAAAGATTATCGTCACATAACGTTCTGATGTAGTTAGTCAGAAAAAATAATATTGTTCCTGTTCCAAGATGTGACTGATACTGTTTCTGTATTTTACTTCTTTCTCCAAAGATCGTCGCCAAGGTCAGTCCAGTAGTCTCAAGTCTGTTGGTCTGCAACCGTCGTTACTTGGTTTACCATCTTCCCTGTCGAATCTAGGTTCAACCGGTGGACCTCGAAATTCCATTAGTAAGTGCTTTTGGTTGTGTTGTGCACTTTTCTTCGCTACCTTATTCGACTAATACCGTCTACAGAATCCTGCGATCCCACAGAGAATACACACTCCTACTCCAGACTAGTTCGAACAACCGTTCTGGTTGCTATCGCAGCGGAAATCGCAATCGAATATTTTTTAGACGAGAGTTTGAAAAAAACAAGTCGAGAACGACGATGACGTTTGTGAATGCCAAGCGTCACTGGTTCCGACACGAAGTCATATACCCCAGCGTACTTAACCATTGAGCGACTGAATTTATTGGACCCCACACAGGAAGCTTAACGCGTCATACGTGACCAAGTCCACTTGTTAGGCTTTTCATATATTTCTTTCATGTTATGTATTGGCCATCTTTGTCCATCTTCCAGCCCCTGGCTTCTCCAGTGAACATCACGCACTGGGTAGTCCTATCCAGGGGCATGCGCAACACGTGCTCCAACCACCCTAACCTGATGGCCCTTTGTGTTTCATCTAATGATTTTGTTTGTGTAGCTAACGCTCTGCACCCAACTTCATCATTACCGATACGGTATTTCCACCAGATCTGAACAGTTCTACGAAGACACCAGATAGAGGTTACACCTTTGTGCAACCTCTGTCCACAGTGGCCCTGTTCTTGAACCATAAAAAGGAACTGATCTAACACCAGCAGCACGCACTCGACTATTGATAGATGAATGGATGGCACGTCGATGCCACAGATGACTGAGGTTAGCACATGCCGAACGCGCCTTCTGTATAGGCGATGACACTTCATCCGATATCCAACATTCGTGGGAAATACAGCTGCCTACACAGAACAGAACTTAGTTACTTGGTATATAGTCATCCCAGACACTGAAGAGTGCTGTTAGACCAGCTCAGTCCTGAAAAGACATGTTGTTCTCTGGAAGTGCAAACCGTATGCGAAGCATTGCTTTGCAGTTTTCCAGACTGTCCAGAAGAGCTTGCAACTTACCTAGATCTTCACTCAGAAGAACTGTCATCGGTAAATTCAAGGTCTGACAATTATCCACTTGTGGAACGGTTAATACCAATGTCCTCACATAATGAAAGAGTGGTCTCAAACCATATCATCTAAGAAGTTAAAATGAAAAAAAGACGGCAACCCTGACGAACTTCATTGCTCTTAATGAACTCTGGTGGAAGACCAAGGTTAGCTCGGATTTGACCATTCATGTTCAAAGATTTGACGTTGAAATGAATTTCTCTGCTGCATCCTGAAACAAAAGACAGATCCGACTGAGTCGAATATCGCTTTCAAATCCAGAAGAACGGAGGTGGCTGGCCTAAATAAAGTGATCTCATAATTTCCGTCTTGGAGATCCGAAAGCGTACAGTTCACTGGCGCTGCCCCTCATTTAAAAGCGGGTCACAGAAGTTTATTTCTCTCCCCCAGTGCTTGTGTGCGAACAGCCGTGCTTACGGCGAGTTTTCACCCAAGTTCACGACGAGAAGTAATATTCTTCAGGGTCGCCCTCTATTGTCCTTCCTTTCCAAGTTTGCAGTTGAAATGGTTCTTGGGATAGTACTATCCTCGCGTGTGAGTAGTGGCACTGATTTTTGTTTAAGCTGACTAAGCATGTGCGAACGATTTTGTTCTGTTGAGGGAAGATCCAGGCAAGTTGCTAATTTTCTAGATAGTTTAAACAACGGTATAGTGCCAAGAAATAAATTATACCGGAGAAAGGACGAATATCATTTGTGTCACTCAAGTAAGGGACTTGTTATTTTTTTTAATAAGATGCAAGCGTTGTATCTCAATCCCCACAATAATGGGCCTATGAATACGGAAAAGTCGGAAGAGCAACAATGGGCGATTTTCTGAGCGTAACCCACCCGATTCGACAACGCACTCTCACGAGCACAGAAGATCCAGGGTGGGATGGTTTCAAGCAGAAGACTGACAGCGTAATTGATCGCTCCATTCATGCCCAAGATCATATAGACGTATATAAGCAAGGGAGAATACGAGCGAGCGATCAAAGACAGAAAACAAACCTACCGTAGAAGTAGACCAAGCGCAGTCGTCGGTGGATCGATTCGACAAATGATTTAGAACAGCAGAAGTAGCTCAACATGTGTGTGGCTTTGAGCGGTTGGATAAAAATACACCGTTGATTCCGAGAAAGGGAATCAGCGGGGTTTGACTGTTTATTTTTATGGAGATGTTACCTGATGGAGTCGGTAAAAGTCGGGATAAGTATCAGTTCACGTTGTTTCCAATGCCACGAAAAGACCACATAAGCAGTCAGAATCGGCCGGTAACTAACGCTGTTATACAAACACTACTTGGGTCGATCTTTTTCTTTGATGTATTACGTTCATCAGCTGTAACGTCAGCAATATAGTAACCATACTCTTCATTTGGCCGTCTACCCTCCCGCGTGTTATACACCTTGCCCCAGCAATCCTTATCCAAAACCCGCAATTGTGCAGCTTTGACGCACATCCCGTAGCCATGCCACTACTGGCAAGTCAGATCAATAATATCCGAACATTATGACATCAAGAAATGTTGGAACGGTTTATTTTTTCTACAAAGATTGATGTCGCAAAGCTGGGTGAACAAATGAGAGCGTGTGACCGTTGTATGTTGCGCAGTGGACCGTGGTAATGGGATCAAATGCTGCATCGCAAACTTAACGAAGCTTGGAATATTGTTTCCTGTGTTTCACGTGCGCAATCGACACGACCAAACGAAATGGTTGCATCTCAGCATGAGAGTAGGGTGCGACACATCTTCGATAGACGGTTTTGTCTCACCGACTTTCAGTGCGTCAACACCAGCCCCCACCGAGCCCACGAACAGCACGAGCGACCGGACAGTCAATCGATGGCGTGGATCAATAAACGAGAGACAAATCCTGCAGGCGGCATTTGAGCCTCAAGGTGTGGTCGCCCACACCAGTCGGACCAGTGCGCTTTGTGCACCGAGTGGGTACATGGACTGACTACCTATTCATTCTTTATTTTTTACGGATAAGACGAAATAGTTCGCAGGCCGAACCGGTCTTTAACTAGAGTTAGTGAGACGGTGTATTTTCTTTCTATTCACGCGGATTGGTGGTTTAGACGACGGTGCGCCTGTAATAACGAGCCATTTGGCGTAGCCTGTATGACGTATTTTCACGGATGGCAATGATGTCAAATGCGGCAATGAAAATAAACTGAAGATACTGATGGGGTGCTTTTACGTCATTTGTGTTTGATACCGTCGGACCGTCAGTGTATTCACATATGTAAACGGTGTTTCATTCAGGTAAGGATGACGAACTGTTCTTTGGGGGGGGGGGAACATATTGGCGAACGAGCTCATTTTCGGTGGTCCATACTCATGCCGTTACATCACAATATATTAAGAAAAGTTAACGAACTGAACTAATTAGATAAATAGCATTCAGCATTTAGCGTTGCGGAAGTGATAGGTTCAGCGAGAATGCAGTTTACCACAAGAATCCCACATGCACACGAGAATGAGTATTTGCCTGCACATTGGACATCAGAGAGAAAGACCGCACGTCGGATGACTTCTTGGATGAACCGCACAGCATGACTGAAGCAGTAGCATCTGTACAGTTATTCACATCCTGGTGTTGTGTTCACGTACATCACGCACATTCTGCGGCGTACAGTTTGGCAGCAAGGGTGGCTTTGATTGCAGCTGAGCAACAGTTAATGCCTGCTGTGAGCCGATCACAGTTGTGTTTCGAGCTGATCGCCAAAATTACAACGAGCAGTTTGCATCTGCAGCTGGAGTACCAACGCACGAACATCTTCGGTCATATATAATGTGATTCATCGTGCAGTTTCAACGCTCAACCACGAAGATGCGAAGCACCTACGTTTCCCAAGTTTGGTGTACATGTTCTCACTCCCTGATGCCATGTCACCTGTTGACCTCCACGTGGCTTCCATTCTCGAGGATGAACAGAAAACATGGCACCATATGGTAAACGTATGTTTGTCATACGTAACATGTTTCCCAACCAACGAAGTCTACTAATGTGGGTACTCTGTGATAGAACATTCCCTGAACTAGTACCCAATAATGGCATGGCTAAGGTTGTGCGTCAGAGCTACACAATTGCGGGTTTTGGCTAAACGTTGCTGAAAAGAAGTGTGTAACAATTAGTTTAATCACTTGAATGCAGAAAAAAATAGAGTAGTCAATCAATTTGTGCTGGCCGTTGGTCGCTACTGGCGTCATATTTTTCTTCACCGTAGGTGCTCGAAAATACTGCTTTCTTGTGTCATGGGAACCTGTGGCCGCTGAACGATGCTGTTGTGAACACCCTTCAGTATTGGTGGTGGAATATCTGCACGTAGATTTGTTGCTACTCCTTAGGTCGCTCAGGATCTCCATTTTGGGATAGTGTTATTTTCTACATAACCTCAAAGTGAAACGTTCAACAGAGCTTAATCTGGAAACCTCCATGTTCATGCTTTCGGTCCCCTCCGTCAAATTTATTGCAAAGGGATCGTTTGGCCTAGTCAGGATGTCGACGATGGAACTCTTCACCCGCCATATGTTAATTGAGGTCTCCTATCCTCACGAGAGTTAGCTCAGTTATCTAGAAAACAAACAAACCCATTTAGGCACAAAGTCACCCAGGTGAAAATAAACCGTCGTGCCTGCCTGGTTTGTTGCTTCCCAGACCGAACCAGATGATGTAATCAGTTCAACACACTCACGCAATACGTAGTCTTAGAATAAAAATTGTAAAAGATCCATGTTCTTATAACGTAGTTTGCAGTGTGTTCGTTTTCTGTCCCGTGTCCTGCCATGACGTCAGTATCATGGACTCATCTCTGTCACCACATTCCGAGTCGGGATTGCCTGGCGTGAACGGTCAACCATGTCACGGAGTTTCGAAAACCTTCCGGAAACAGATTTAGCCTTTCAAGACGGGTCGCCCGACTAGTCCATCGCTGCACTACTTGTTGACCTCATGTCCAACGCGAGATCGGTCGTGTGTGGTCAGGAACGTCCTTGAAAAACAAGAACAATTGGGTCATGATAGTGGGAACATTGTATTGCCACTGGCGCATAAAAATGAGTAGCTGAACGCTCAGAAAATCAGCATTGTTAATGTATCCTCGCTTGGCAGTGAATTAGGAGATAATAATAAATGTGCACTGTAGATCTTGGCTCTAGCGACTCCACTAAGACAAAAGTGACGCCGATACTACCGTTCTCTACAGTAAGCGGTCGTTTCTTTTTCGGTCATAATCAGGATTCTCTGATAGAATCTGGTAAATTTTCTGTTGTTTAAAAACCATGGAACTAATGTAACCGGCTGTTTCTTCTATTAAAATATTATCCTACGGACGAGATTCAAACTCACGCATGGTTGCTGTTGTTTTGCCACTTTAACGAATTTCACCTTCACTTATCAATGTCCTTAGTTGTTTGTGGAATGTTCAAAGCTCTTGTCAGTCCAAAATTCGTGCATTTGTTGTACCGATCAATGCAGATAATTGTTTTATGGCATCCTTGCAATTACGTGTAAAGTGAACACTTTTTTCACCTTCAGATAATCGCGAGAGGAACCGAACTTTGCATCAAGTTGCCCAAACGCCGTTCTCGAATCCCACTAGTAATGCATCACGAAATGCGTCAACCTTTCATGCTCTCCCAAATGCCTCATCGCAGTCACTGCCACATCCTAATTTCATGCCACCTGTCTCAGGGATCTGGCCTATGCCAAATAATTTTGCTATGGCTTTGGCTGCTGCTGCAGCAGCCGCTGCCAACTCCTCGAATGTCATGTGCTCACCTTCTGTTAGCCCATCCGGGGGTCCTAGTTCGATTTCATCCACAAGCGCTTCAGCACTGTCCAATCCGTTGTTCCGAGCCGGTCTCCCAGACATTTCCCTATTGTCGACATTACTGGCGACGGGCAAACTGTCCCCTGCTCTTTTGGCCGCTTTGTCAGCGACTGCTGGTTCAAGTGCATCTGGCCCGACAACTGGTCATTTGAGTGATTCAAATCGAACAATGGGGAATCACTCGAATCTCAGCGGTGTTCATCCTCGACATCATCACTCTGCTTGGCGCTAGATGTGTATATATATCTTTATGTTTTGTCGATGCCCACTCACCCGTTTTGTTTCTGTGACGTAAAGATGATTTTTTTTCTTCTGTTAATGTAATTTTGAATAGAATCCCATACAGTAATAAGAGGAGACTTGTGCAAGACTTTCGTCTCGTAATTGAGTGGCCCGCAATTTAAGAAACCCCGAGTCCCGCGGCAGAGAACACAAGCTCGCTTTACCAGTGCAGTATAGGACAATTTATCAAACAATAACAGTAATATACCTCAGATTGTGAACGAACCGAACACAGGATCAAGACAGTCAAAAAAGGCTCCAAAACGCCCAGGAGACGCTCCAGACGGCGATACAGGAGCCAGTTGAGTGGTTCACGAAAAAGTCGTTATTTATAGAAGGCGTTTTGACCAATTTACGATAAGAAGTAAGGTAATCGCCTAAGAAAACACACACACAAGCGTGGCAAGGGACAAACGAGAAGCATGATTATGATAATGGTACGACCAAAACAGTAGGCCCAAAGTTCAGTCAGTTCAGTTCACACGTGGTTATCAAAGAAAAAGAGAGAGAGAATTATGCCCGATCGGTGGGGCCTAGTTAGGTAACCTAGGCGATCATGACGTTAAATCAGAGCGGATCGTGATTACCAGTGGGACAGTGCGCACAGAGACCGCGTGAGGGATGGGGGAGGTTACGCAAGCGATAAAATCTGTTAGGAATCAGAGTTCGATGCGAACGGAAGATGCTTTTGAAAATTGGTGTCGATCGTAGCTCAGGTTGGTGGCCTTCAACAACTTGTCATCGCTGAGTTTGGTGTTTAGGTCGCAAACGTTTCATCACCAGTCAAGGTGACATCGTCAGTGTGCAGGTGAGGGTCCCCGTACTCATGTAGAAATGGGAAACGTATCCCTCGGTTCGACCTCGACCTCTCAGGTGATCGTGACCTCAGGAGGTTACTAAATATGAACACAACCTTTGAGCTCTTGGTGCATACTTCCAGATAAAGTAACTTTACTTTTGGCCTTTTGTAAAACCTTCCAACTCCAGAAACGTAACCTTTTGACGTCCATTTTGTCATGGCTACTTTTACGGAATATTGGCTCATTCAATCTTCAAAGAGTAAGTGCGGTCGTTCTGTTTGCACGAAGAGTCGGGTTTCTTGGCTGATGTCATTGAAGATGTTAATTGTTGAATTAGCTCTTTCAATGTCCGAGCGCTTAATAATAACAAAAGTATCACCCACATATCTGATCCATAGTTTTGGTTGAGTGATTGGTAATACAATTTTCTCAAGGGTTTGCATCGCAGCTTCTGCGATGAATCCGAATACAGATGTTTCCATCGGTGTGCCTTCTACTTGCTCGTAGATGCCACTTGAAGCATGTGCATAAGCACAAGTACACCAATTTTCAAACTTAGCGTTTCCAAAGGTTGTTGCGAATGCTGCTCCTGGATAAGTGCCGGTTAAGGTCAATCAACGCTTGCTATAGAAACAATAATAAAATTGCGTGATGCAATGAGTGGACGAACAATTATGAAGCGAGGGGTGGAGGTTTGCTTGGAAACCAGAGGTCTAACCGCACAGGAAACAAACGAAGTGTTTGGTAAATATAAGGTAAAACACATTGTGATGGTTAGCATAGGCTAAACCAGTGTAACGGCGTTTCTTGATATGACAAGTTGAATTTCCTTGTTCAGTCTCAATAGATTTTAAAAAGACTAATTAATATCCTAATTTTTTCGCATCTTCACTTCTGGTCGTTTAATGCGTTCATTACTACAAAATTTTCGCCCTTTGGCAGCTACCGCATGACACTCAGTAACCAAGTCTTCATTTTTGCCACATCAGCTCGAACCGTGTCATTTCGCATTGGCACGTAACATAAGGTGGCTCAAGGTCCGTGCATTTGTCAAGTAAACAATTCTCCCACCCGACGGTGGATTCCCCTTTACTAACGCAAAGAGGTATTTAGTTTGTTTCATGGTTTGTGTGTTTGTGCTTAGTTGAAAATAAAATAGAAGAATGTTTCTGGGAATTTAATAACAATGGCAGAAATCAATTATGATCCGCATACACGTCGGACGGTTCAATGAAAGTTAAAATGAGTTTTTTTGGATTTATCCAAATAGTAGAAATTCTCGGCCTCAGTGAGAAGATTTTTAGCATCCGAACTAGTTAGACACTTTTGATGTCTGCATAGTCGTGTTTCGCTCATATAATCATTCAGAAACAAACGCAGTATCGCGGGCGATCGATCGATATCCCTCACACGCCTGTTATGTATGCAGTGATGATGCTGCATCCAAAACTTTCTGAACAATCAGATCTCGCTTAGTACTGAACGGTCTTGCATAGCCTGGCCCGATTTTGCAGTGTTCCCTGAAGGTGAATCCACTCCCGGAAAGGTCGACTTTCTATATATGCTACTGAAAGCGATAGCAGTGGTTAGATTTTAACATCGGGCGAAGAAATGCGTTGGATTGTCCATTTGAAATGATGGTGGTGACCGACACCGAGATTTACTGATTCAGCTTAAAGGTGGTTCATCTTACCGCGGAGTGGTCGCATAAAGCTAATGACGTACTCCTACTACACTGTTAGCGATATATCATTCAATTCAGACACGTCTATTGTGAATAAACTGAGCAAGTTAGTCCATTTTACGGCGCCTTGAATGGAAAATTTAAGTAGTATTCGTTCATCAGTATGCAATCCATTGGCAGGGTATTTATTGCTAACCTGTTCGCGATACAATCGTGTATATTCACATTGGGCTCCTGAATTTGAGAGGATTTAGCGGATCTTATTCCACTGTGACAATCAATAACAGTTAATTAGTTGCGGTGGTTCATTTATTCCTACTTCTCAGCAGCAACCTAGATCGAATATCAAAACAATCATCAGGGTTAAGGAGTATGGAGAAAGCTATGAATAACTATTATTTTGACCTCTAAGTTGTGCAGTTACAAGTGTCACTTCTCATGTCACCTAGTCATATCTTCCAGCCTATGATGATTGACTGGATTCCCGGGAAGCCCGATACGCTCTAAATGGGCAAGTTTACTCATCGAAGATCATTTTAAACTTGCTAGGATAGATGCCATTAAGTGATCAGTCCGTAACATGGAAGGAAGGTATCAGAAGCCGAACCGGTACGCCTAGTCATTTGACGTGGTTCGGGCTTCTACGTGGGGCCCACGAGACTCGTCCAACCAGCGATTATAGATAGTAAGATATGACTGTGCATGATGACAAGTTAAACTCTTGTATTGAAACAACGTACTTATCGAATTGATACTGTTATTCGTTGTTCTCTGTGCTTTATACTGGTGGTTATTCAGATTTCCTAGTAAAGTTACTGCTAAGCAGTAGTAATCAGAAGCGCTACAATCAATAAATATTTATTATTTTGTATTTGTGTTCTCTTGTACGTTGCCTAACTGGCCGTGTGTTCACATCATTCCCCTACTTCAACATCATTATCATATCTGGAAACATAATTGAGTAACATTAATTTGCGTGATGTATTTACCAACGTTTCGGTTTACCTGTGTTGGTGCATAGTATTGTCAAGATGACCATTTTTACGCGATAAATCGTACGTTATCATAAAACTACAAGCAAGCACAACATTAACCATTAAACAACTGCTACCAGACGACTGGCCAGTTAACAATCAGAAATAAATACCAAACTCATTGAGCATAATCACCGTTTGCCCAATTGTGGACGGTGATGGCTGATTTCTAGTGTCGGATCAATGCACTTGGCCATTTAGAGTGCATTGGGTTACATGACCACGAGATCCATCCAACCAGTGATCATAGGCAGGAGTGGATGCATTGCCGGTGAACGAACTGTGGTGCTCAGAAATACCGTAGACACCTAGAAGAGGTCGAAATTCGCAACTTAATTTTTCAGTGCTTGTTCGTAGGCAGGATATTGTCAATACCGCAAAGTACAATGCACCCCGTTAGTAACGCTCGAAAGTTTCGCGCCGCTCACACGTTACAGACATCATTTGAAGCGTATAAAAGCGTGGGTGATTGAGCC
The DNA here is from genome assembly GCA_948099385.1 of Fasciola hepatica. NCBI lineage: Eukaryota > Metazoa > Platyhelminthes > Trematoda > Plagiorchiida > Fasciolidae > Fasciola > Fasciola hepatica. Next base: position 1,754,115 of record CANUEZ040000189.1, on the reverse strand, counting down.
AAACCACGGACAACGTACTCCGCTTCATTCGGTATCGAAATTCAGTTCACCTGTTGTTGAGATCCTAGCTGTCAAAAGGTCCCTGAAGTAGGCAGGCCTTGGTTTTAGGCTCAATGGCTGAGTGTGCTCATCTGTTTGCTTTCCCACATGCGCACAAGCTAGGAAAAACAGCGAAATACAATGCGGTTCGTGGTTGGGCACAGGCATCTGTTTGGGAGAAGGAAATTCACCAATTTTCGACCGTAGAGATACTAAGCGTTTATGAAGAATAGGCGTAATGCGGAGCAAGCTGCAAAGCTTTTTAATCGATAATGTCCGAAGAGAAAGTCGATAGTTATATCAACTGTGCACAGGCTGATAAAAGACTTCGAAAAAACGGGATCGGTTGGGGACCGAAAGAAGTACGATCGACTGAATTCGCTTGTTCATCCCAATAGCAGGGAACATGTATTTACTAACTGGGTAATTGTTGGTCTGTGCACAGATGGTGAAACTGCCCACATTCTGTCCCGATTTTTGAAGCGCTGAGTACCGTTTATCCAGTTTGTTCGTAAAAAACGAAGACAAATATTGCGAGATAATAATATTTCTTCTACTGCTCTCAATCGCTTGGATAGAACAATGTGACATTTATACAAAAGGTCTTTGCAACTACGAAGAACAGAAACTGAGCATCAGTTTTACACTTCAAGGAACTGAATTTATATCCACGGTAAGCGGATTGACCATGTCAGTATTTTCTGTTGTCAAAGTACACGGTCACACAATCTGATTATCTTAGCTTGGCTGAATGCTGACAGCTTCGAATTTGGAGTTCAAAAGAAGTAATCGGGTCTATTTTTTGTTTGGTTGTCATCAGGCGTTTGCTTATGGATGACTGGATTTTGGTCGAGATAACTTTCGGAGGTGCTTTATGTCATCGATTTTATCAGCCATTTGAGGAAATTCCCTGAAATCCGTCATGACAATTGAAGCAAGATTTTATGGTGGACCAGGTCTACGGTTGTTTAAGCGAGTCTCAGCGACAGCCATAACGAAGCATCTTCGTCCAATATTTTTAACATCTGGGGCAGAAACCGAATGAGAAGGCTTTACTCACCCGCTTGCACTCATCTGTTAACATCACTCAGGGCCTTTTCCACTCTGCATATAAGCCAAATAGGTGTACTATAGAAAATGAGCCCCCTCTCCCTCGTTCATCGTATGAGTAAATCTTTGAATAAAGAATATATTCAACACTTTTCCATTCAGTCTGGTGTCACATTGAAACCGTTCACTCGCCAATCCCTAAGACTGTCAGCACTGTATGCAAGGTTTCTCATATGAAGCGAGGTGCTTCTTTGCTAAGAAACAGATTAATCTAAGACGAAATATACTGTAAGGTTGGTTAGACCTTACTTCGCGGTTTCCTTAGTAGACGCGTGCTTCGGTCCTTTGTACTGCGGGGACCACTTGCACGTTACTCTAATGCTCGGCACTATACGAATATGTTAACCAGAACGGTATTCTCCACGACCCGTGAGAATGAGAAGGCGATTGGGAGAGATAGTGGTTAGCGTGTATTTGGGAGCGTGCGCAAGAGCGACGGTCTAATGGCAACCGCGCTTGGCAGTCAGCGTTCAGTTAAACAATAAACGTGGTAAAAGTATGAACGAAGTTGGCCACCGCTACAATACCACTGGATTGTGACAACTTTGATGGACCTCCTCAACATGACAAATTCTTTCATCAGGAGACCGGGAATGATGACAAGAAAGAATAAAGTCCAATAGAATTTGCCAACCTGTCCAAGATTCTCGGAATTCCTCTGATATACTACTTTACTGTAGCAATCGGAGAACTCTTTCACACTAGAAAAACTTGAAAAAGTGACGAGGTGTCCGTACGGACACTTTTCCTTATGACCTCGGAAAGAAATGCCCCACACAAACCAGTCTGGCGGATTTCGAGAGCCAGCAATGAGATCTATTCAAGATACCAAAGTTACTAGCGTAAATAGAGTACAACTGCAAAACACTACTTTAAATTAACCGCACTGTTGCTTAAAACAAGGTTTTTTAACACTTTTCGTAAATACTCTCATCCACCAACATTTTGTCAGATCGTGATTGGATCGCAAGTTGAATCGGTACAATCAAGTGACCTAAGAGGGTTTCTTGTTTGGTAAAAATTCTGTGTGGAGACTGATCGGATAACACGCCGCCAGTATCCAAGCGGATACCTCGTTTTTGGTCCTGGAAAGCGATTTGGATCTTCCTATCAACAGGAAAAGCCGCAAAAGGTCTGCGAGTTGCTACGGAAATCACAAAATTTAGTTGACTTTTACTACAATACAATGTCTCCTTGGACTCTCCCGGAATTCAGTTGCTGATGAAGAAGTAACACAAAGTGCGGTAAAAGTTGCATCATACGTGCACACGGTAAAAGCAGTTACTAAGCATTCCATCAGAACGAATAGAAGTCATCATCATCCGTCCCCACTCGACAGACTGATAAAGCTGAATCCATCAGTTTATAGCTGAATTGTAATGACCGAACCGCCCGAAATGAAGTCAGAAGACACACCAACTGGCACTGAAATGTATTGGTCCCCTAGAATATAGAATATATATACAGGCATGAAATACGTAACGGGATGCACATGACCACAGGTGAGCAGTATGACTGGTGGGCACAAACTTGCCAAACATTGTCACGTGAGGTGAAAGCAGATCGTGCACGTGAGACATGCGTACTGCGAAAATCATATCTATGGTTGCACTAAGATGAGACATACGAGCATGCTGCGTTTGCATGTGTTCTGAAATGGATGGGTGGTGATTAGAGTGTACATTGAACAACTGAACACTGGTTCGAATGGGTTCTCTCGAATTGCAAATGAACAGGACAGAATCACCAGATTAACACATCATGACACATTCACGGTTCCCGATAAGTGATAGAAAACTTTATGGCATTGGAGCGGCTACTATGTGTGATCTAGAGTGAGTGGTAATGTTCATTATAGTTCACATCAGAATTCTATTGCAATAAGATCTTGCGTATCTTCAAGGTGTTTTATGTGCACCACACGGGTCGTATTTTACATTCTGTCACTGGTACGACAGATCCAGTTTTTTTCTCTCTTATACTTTCAGACGGAACTGGTTATCATAACGATAACTTGTTACCGCATACAGTAAGGCTGTAGGAAAGCAATTTGAACTACTGGTTTCATAACTTTCTTTGTCGCTCCACAATTATCAATATTTGTTTTTTAGTGATTAACTACTGGCTTATTCAGTGAGTAACATACGTGTCCCGCCACACGCTTTGTTAGGTTTAGAACGTTCCGCTCATTGCAGACTGCTCAAGGTCCTAACGGGAATGGATTCGGAAAAGAAAGCTGTCGTCGGAAAGCACGACCACTCCTGGGTGAATAATTTGACTTTACTGAAAACCCCATGTCTCTGACATACGATTCATTGAAGGCGTTGATTTTGGAACATTTCTTACCTGAGGCGATCGAGAGGACTGATTTCCACCTTTTGATGTGGGATTTCAATTTAGAACTGCAAACGCAGGCTTCTAAGTGTAATTTGAGTGACTAACTTGAGGTACAGCTGTGTGATAGACTAACTGCTAAAATAAATTACTCTGTATTACAACAACGACTAGTCTTCCTCCACAAATGGACGTTTATTTCCATCAAACCGATTTGTGAGCAGTACCAGGACTAATGTAGTGCCAGGAGTACCTGTTTAACGCTTTAAGTCCTCAGTCAGTTCCTACTCAAGGGAGACATTCAACTGAGTGCACCGTCAAAGATACGAAACCTACTCGCAATTGTCAGCGTTGTGCTCAAGAATCTAAACAACAGAGTAAATGTAATCTTCGTGACCAAAAACATTCCAGATCAACTTGCCCATTTCATAGTGCTAAGCGTCATAAATGTGATAAAATCGGACGTATCTACTCTGTTTCAGGAACTAACATGTTTGTTTAGTACAGCGTTCCCCTGACAATCTTCAATTCTAGATGATGCTGGTCCATTCCTCTGCGGGTATTACGCACTGGTCATTACTGATTCATACTTTCGTCGGCTAGAAGTCCATTTCACCGCCGTTGCGACTAATGACTTTAACATTGTGGGTTTCCGTAAGACTTTCAGTCGGAAAGGCGCGCCCCATGCAATCATTACCGATAATGGAAGTTATCTCCTAGCCGAGCGACCGATTGATTTGAATTATTGCTTTGCCTTCACATGTTAACTCCATCTAGGCATCCACAATCGCACAAACCAACTAGGAATTTCGTTCGAAAGTTAAGGAGTGCAGTTGTCTCTGAGTGCGCTATAACATCCGGCGAGCTAAATAAGAATGTTTACAATTTTTTATTGCTGTACCGAACTGCTTCTCATTTGACAACATGAAGAAGTCTGAATGGGCTTTTCAAAAATCGAGTCCTGAAGACAAGTTTATCGAGTTTCGAAACTGCCAGAGTTGTTCGCCATCATCCGGAATGAACTCGAACACTCGAAGAATATTGTGCTCAATCAAATTCCTGGACTGGATGACGGTTCTTTACAGACATTTAGATCAAAATACTTTGAATACATCCATTTCCAAACTTGTTTCTCACCGTACGAATTATGATGTTTCTCCGTCTGTCTCGGAAAAGAATCACTGAGGCGATCCACCTGAACAAGTTCGAAGGTCCGAAAGACTACGAAACGAAGAACCGTAAAATTTCAGAAGTCCCGAATTTAGTCCTAGCTGGGGCAGATGTGGGTAGTGCAAATGATTTGCGAACTTGATTGCTTAACCATTTTACAGTTCTGTTAAACTTTCACATTTCGCTAAGTACAACTAAAATTTGGACCCATTTCTTGGACGAATTTCGGTTCTGTATTGGAGCTTTATTTTATGCTTTCAGTGTATTTCCTACCCCTAGTGTCATTCCGATACATTACAAGTCTATGAACAGTATCGATATATGAACAGCATAGCAAAATCAACCACTCACATCATGTTATACAATTGCATTTCTGGAAAAACAAAGGTCCTCTAACGACTCCTCGTCCATTCAAACAGCCACACCCGTTAATTTTAATCACGGAAGAATCTGAATGTTTCGTTTGAAGTGAAAAGTACGGTCGGTCCGAAAAATTTGTGATCACATCAGTTTGGTTGAAATCCCGACGTACGGACAAATTCCGGTTTAAACAGCCGATAATACTCTCAGTGGCCAGAAATATACAACAAGCACTAGTTTTTGACAAAGCAGAATACTTCCAGTAGTAATAAGTGGAATTCGATCGGATGTCAGGATTTCGACTTAAATGAGGTGATCCCAAATATTTTTGGATAGACTGTACAGTTGGCCGATGTGATTCGTGTGGAAATTTGCATTCACCATCCACAAGATACTTCTGTGGTGCCAGTTATTTCATGTGGGGCAAAAGTGGACACATTCAGTCAGTCTTCCTGAGTTCTGGGACTTACAGTTCCAAATCCGTGGGTAATCTCCTCGCATGGGTAACTTAATGATAAAGTTTGGAAGGAACGAGAATATAAAAGGGGTAAAATGGTCATTAAAACGAATCACGAGAAAATGGGGCATTTCTTAATGCATTGAGCGCATCCATCCCTACCACCAATGTTCCGATGGGCCGGTCCAAGCATATCCAGTCTCTATCTCGACTGAGAAAGCGTGGGTATCATGCTCAAGATTCTCCCAATTTCTTTCTCGCCGTAGTTGCACCAACACAGCAGTATAATCTGCTTTATCTTCTGGTCGGTGGCAAGACTCATCATAATTTATTTGTTCACACCGGTAGTGCTGAATATTTAATTCCTGAGAATCTGATACGAAAACCATTCTAGATTCAAAATTTGATCCTACAGACACAGCCATAGAGGATAGTACCGGACAGATGCTACGAATTTTGCACGCATGCTCACTCCCGCTCACAGATTATGATGACAATTCCTTCAAACCTCTAAATTAGATGTAGCAAGCAGTATCTTGTGCGACCCTCGTCACTTCAGCACTCGGGGCATGGACTTAGATAAACTTGTCCTGCTACCACCTCTTCAGAAAGATGTCCGGACCTCGCTTGAAAATGTGATCATTCTTCTCTTCCATCATTTCTGCTGGAAATGCATTTGATAAACACTCCACCCTCATTGAAAGACGGTAGACTAGCGACAGGCCCATTTATTTCTGTTTCATGAGCGTCAGCGGTTCGGTGGCTTATAGACAACCTTCGTAGATGGTCCCACATTATCCATTGACGAGATGAGTGGCGACCCACTGTACTCGGTCCAGCTTGGAAACATTCGCAACCGTGCATTGGAACGTAGCACCACCACCGTTTTCCAGCCGCGTTCGTACGTGAAAAGCATGCAGTACATTGAAGGAATTCAAAGATAGTCCCTAAAAGGCCCACTCATCGCCCCTAGAGTAGCCAAACCTGAAGCATAGGCTTTATGCGTATTGGATTTGGTCTTCAGAGTTGAGGCCACTACTGCCCTAAGGTATTTCTCACAACTGGACGCGGATTGGGGCCCCTTTTAAGTCGTAGGAAATACCACTCTCCGCTTTCCCCACATTCACGTCGACACAATTCTCCACATTGATGGGAAGCTGCCATGTCTCAGATCAGTGCTCCAGTGCATCTTAATCTTCCTGTAAAACCTGCAGATCAGTGTCTGACCTGATCGGTTAGAAGATTTTAAGGCTGTCCGCGTAAATCAGGCAGGGTAATTAAGGAACGGATGGCGGATCGTCTTTTATACACCAAGACAAGTAATGGCTCGAAAACCGATCCCTGCGGGACTCCACTGCATGCACTGAAGTGATGAAACAGCGACCTTGCAATTCACACGGAAAACTTTCTTTCGATTAACAAACCCATAACCCAGTGAATAAATGGAGTTCCAACAACGAGGGCCCCGAGATTCTCCTACAGTCATCCATGCGGTATCCGGTCGAGCGTATGCCTCAAGTCAATAAAGATAGCTAACATATTCCAGAAACACGAAGTTTGGTATGAACAGAACTAAATAATTTTAACGTTACATTTTACATTTTGTTAGCTCCAGCATCTCAAATCTACTGCAAATGACCGCAACATTCTGTACATACAATCAAATATTTATCCGTTGTATAACACTAAATTTACCATCTTCTCCCTTCCAGATATAAAAACCAAAATAGTGCAGGAAGATGAATAACACATTATATATATATTCAAATTAAATCCTAGTGAACATATTACATCGGAGTGTACAAGTGTGAAGACGAGTGGGCAGAGGAGTACTGGGTACGTATACCTGATGAATGGCAACAACCGCGAAACCGGTCGTGTGCTTCTAGGCAAATTTTGTCCACACGTTAACATACTACTTACAGGCAATATGAGATGAGCGCTTGCACATGCAGCCTCGTTGTTCGTTGGGTTAGCAGTGACCCAGACACGAATAACTATGAGAAATCACAGTTGTAATTCATTTGTGGGCTCTTCAATGAAGAGTATCCATTCACACTCCAGACGATTCAAATTAGATCCTAGTGAATGTATATAATTCGAGAGTGAATGAACGCAAAAATGCTCTGGTTTTAAGGTATGACATAGTAGGACGTATTGAATGTTCTTGTTTGGCAGGCCACGAAAAATTACCGGATGGCAGTAACGTAAAACAGGTTCTGTGAATGACGCAAAGTTGGGAATGAAACGCGAATGATACTGGAGAACCAACCAAAGAATGCAGTTCAGCAATGTTTTTAAAACTAGATACATCAGGTAAAGGAGCAAGGTTACTAGAATCAGGTTAGCAACCACGATTAGTTGTATTATATCCCAGAAAATCAAGTGAAGTACAACTGACTTCACAAAAAACGGTTGGACTTTATGTGGTTCTCCACTCCAGGTTTCAGGGTTTGGTTACGGTTATCCCAATAGTGCAGTGGGGCTTCGTAGCCATGGGATATATATCACTTCCACTGCACTCAAGCGCTAGCATGCAATGAAAGAAAAATCATCTTGATAGCCATATACGCCCTTGAGCCCCTCAATAAGAAAATTCATAACAAAATGGAAGATAGTGAGAGAATTATTGCTCAAACGGCAAGATCTTGTATGTATACAGACCAAAGGGAGCGTTGATGGTAGTGAACTCACGAGAATCTTCATGTAAATGAACTTGAAGATAAGCATTCCTTTAGTCAGTCAGTGAGCAGTGGTTGGAACCGTGAAAGCGAGATAGTATGTCATGTGGTTTCACAGTAGTGCATGTACCTTGACGACGCCTCGTGTTCAAATTGGTTCGACAATCGCCACAAATTCTTGGAGTGTCCATCAAACTTCAACGGAGTAAGAATAGGCGTTGCCCACTTGGATCACGAAATTGCTTCAAGAATCCGTCTGGCATCCAGAGTTTCGATAACTTTCTTCACAGGTTCACAGAGTCCATAGGATAACCTACAACGATTCAAAAACAGAATCTTCATTTACATTCAACTTTACAGGGGTTATCTTTACACCACCGGAAGCCCTGAAGCACCGTAAAATCAATTCAGACAACAAAGTGTGTTTCTTTGATAGAAGTGATATAGAAATGCCAAGGTATTTAATGTCTTTCAACCCAAGAGCAGAAGATCCGGTTTCAGTTATGAGGAATGTAAAGTCAAAGCAATGTCCAGTTTGATAGGTGAGAGAAAAATTACATGGGTCCACAGTAGACAACAGATATCCAATATTGCTCTTAATAAATATATCAGTTTGGTGTAATTGAATATTATGGATAGCACGACGTAAGACTAAAATAGCAATGAAAGATTCAACACCGCCAGTGTCCAGAATAAAACCAAGTTGAGTAGTGCCACTATTGTGAAATGAACGAGTTAAGTGCCTGTGAGCCATATCCACCACCGAGAGGATAACATTAGAGAGATAATCAGAATAACCATATCTGGATTCGGACAAATTTGTGGATGACTGTATGCACACGGTTTGAAGGTCTTCCAGTTTACCGTATCTGTGACATTTAGCATTGCGAAAGGGACAGATTGAGCGGGAATACGGTTTACCATAAGCGTTGCGACAAAATAGACGAAAAATGCTCGATGTGAAGGTGTTTAGGAATCAAAGTCTTGAAAGCGAAGTGGAAGTTGTATAGTTCTGCCAAAGCGAGTCTTTTTCTGTGGGGTTTGAACCTCTCGGGGATCCTGTGATGGTGACAACGGTATTTGTGATGACGGAGGTTGCGGTTCCGTCAATGGTGATGGTGGTGTTGACGGAGGTGAATGAGAAGATTCTGAAGATGTGAGTGTGAATGGAACAACGACAGGATCTGGTACAGATGCAGGTTCAACATAAGCTACTTTAAGACGGTCAACGCTAGTCGAAACATGGTGACCGTTGTGATCAATGAGGAAGTAATTATCACAGCGTTTAATAACACGAAACGGACCATCATGTGGCGGTTGAAGGGGCTTACGAACCGAATCAACCCGAACAGAAACAAAAGAGCAAGTAGATAAATCACGAGAAACTTGCGTTGGACTGACAGTGTGTCGTGTAGCCGTAGGTTGAAGTTCGCGCAAGTGACTAGTTGGGCATGATGCATATGACCCCGGGTCTAGATCTGAAGTAACGTGGTCAATGAACGGATCGCCTGGCAGACGCAAGATAATGCTATAAACGAGTTCGGCCAGAGTGCAATGTAAATCCTCTGTAGTGTACACATTGATTTTCGCCACGATCTCAGCTCTCACTTTTTTGGCATTTATCCAATCTATTTTTCCGTCCATAATTCACGATCGATACAATCATAGCCATTTCAGACGATCCACGCGCAGACCGCCAGTCGATGGCTCACACGCAGTCATTTCTATTTTTGATGATAATTGATAATTGATAATTCAGTCCAAACAGTCACACGCTCAGCCAAAACCGTCTCACTAGCACACACACACACATACTACTGACAATTGGTTTCAGTCCTATCCATGAGCAAACTAACGCTAGTCATACCCCATTCCACACGACATAGACCAATCAAACATTGGCCTATCGTGGCCTGCTCTAACTGTACGCTTGCCTCGTGTTTCCGTTGACACGTGACTCTGACTCGCGTTTCCGCTCGCATGCTTGTGTCCCTGCTCACACTTTGCGCTCACGCTTGCCGCACGTTTGTGCTGTACACACTTAGCTGTTGACTGGCCAACGTAATACACGCCACCAAGCCGACGCTTCGCCGTGTCGTTCTCTCGCCTTAAACGGTTGGGCATATAGGGAATTTTAATACCACTACACCTCCTTGATTGTGTTGTGGATGCTAAGGGGTGTCATCGATAGTTCCTCTGTCCATTTAGTTGACGAGGCAGCCATGATGGAAGCCTTCAGCAGACGGTGGAAACGCTCGACCAGATCGTTGGATGCTGGATGATACGCCGTAGTTTTAACGTGTTCGCAACCAAGAATCCGATTGAAATCACAGAAGAGTGCGGATGTGAATTGGGCGCCGCGGTCGGACGTAATAGTAGCAGGTACTCCAAAGAAAAAGCAACCCAGGTGTCTACAAAAGTTAGTGCAACCGTTTCAGCAGAAATTTCTGTGATGGGAACAGCGTGGGGCCAACGAGTAAAACGATCAACACATGTCAAAATGTAAGTAAAGCCATTGAAAGAAAGAAGGAAGCCTACTAAGTCAGTGTGGACAAGTTTGAATATATTGTCAGACAAAGCACACGTACCGGGTGATGCACTTTAGAACGTTGGCACGGTAAACACTATTTTGCCCAAGTACGAAGGTCCTTGCGCATGTTAGGTCAAATGAAACGATCAGTGACAAGTTTCACAGAAGAACGAACACTAGGTCATGAAATTGAGTGGAAGGGATCAAAAATGGCTCGCGGAAAATCACGGGGGACATATGGTCCAGGTTTATTTGTTGAAACATCAGATAAAATGGTTGTGTCAGTGTGAAATAAAGGATACTCAACGAATGTTAAGCGTGGGTGAGAACGAAGCAGTTGAAACTCATCGTCAGATCATTTCGGAGCGGCCATATTGGCAAAATCAGGTAGGGATGAGGACAGAAGATTGATATGTGCACGGGACAACGCATCGGCCACAACGGTATCTGAACCAGACATGTGCCTTATATCCGTCGAGAATTGTGAAATGTAGTCTGTAGGTACCTGTACATTTCCGACTTTTTCCATGATTCTCAACATCCCTTGGTGCAACACTCCTTTGTTGTACCGACGTTTTAATGTAAAACACACACTTTTTAAACATCACCACCGCGCAATACAAAAAGGCTGCAAAAAAACCTATCATTCTGGCACGGTCTCATCTTCTGATTTGGATTGTCTTGGAATTATATCGGTCGGAACTAACTGTGAGAAACAAAACATTTTAGAAGCTTCCACGGCGTCTCTTGACACTTCTCTCAATATCATCCTGTTCTGTTCAACGAATGGCTGTCAGACCGAACTGAACTGAAGATATTGGCGGATATCGGCTCTTTGGCACTCATTTCCTGATCACAAGAACAGCGAACAACTGTGAGTTTGTGTCACACCTTTTGTTTCATTTTAATTTCTAATGTACATACCCTTTTGACCTTTTATCACAGCACGCTCCTCCGCCCATCTTAGTTTCCTAGTATCGTCTTAGATATTGTTGACAATAATTTAGTGTACCATATAGACAGAGTAGTACGCTTCAAGTCTAACTGCCTAAACTCCCTTGGCGAGTAACGATTGGTGGCGCTTTGGAATGCGCCCAAGTAGCACACCCCAAGTTTGCCGCATGGGGCACGCATGGGGCAGATGTGGGGCTGCCCCAAGCTTACCATTGAAAAACTTGGGGCAGCTCTACCGTTGTCCCAAGTTTGCCCCTTGGGGCTAGCCTCAACCTTTGTAATACGGTAAACGAAACCAGATCCAACTGCCTTTTCGCGGACTACTACTAATGTTTACTTCTAATTTGGCCGTTTGCGTACGCGTCCCACATACACCAATTTCTGTCGAATATGTAACTGAAAATTGAAAGCCAAATTCTCATTACGAAAAATTTATTTACGTTCAATAAATGTGTATTTTGTACAAATTTGTAATAATCCATCAAAGTACATTCTCATTGAACGTTGGATGCAGTTGTCTGTGGTCGCGATATCTGCAGATGAGAAGAAAAAATGTATACTGTTATTGACGAACTGTCAGTAAATCACTCCACCATACACCGATGGCTTGTGGTCTGTGCGGATGTAGAAAGGGGGACCTTCGAGCACATGTCTAAAGTGTTTCACGGCAATTCCCTACCGAAGGTACTGTACCAAACCTGAGCAGGCTCTAATTTCCGGGAGAAAACCCACAGAGGCTTGGGCCGTTATTGTCAACTTGTTGTAAAACAGCGTCAACTACTGTCTCGGAGGCATCGATCTTCAGCACAAGAGTGAACTCACTGTCAGACCTCAAATGCGCCAGGGAAGTGACATGTGACAAGACGGATGTCGCATTTGAAAATGCTTCTTTGACAGCTTCCGAGAAGATGATTTTCTTTGGGTTGCCCCGGAGTAGATCAGCGGGGATTTTAAAACGTCTGCTCAGTTGGGAATGAAACGGTGATAGTAATTTACGATCCCAGGGAACCTGCGCAATACCTTTATGGATTCTGGCAGCAGGTAATCGGCAATGGCACAAATTTTCTCTGGCAGTGGTGTGAGGCCGTGACTGTCAATGCGGTTTCCCAGGAAGTCGAGACTAGGGGCCCCAAAAACACACTTGGCTGTATTGATAGAAATAGCATTGACTGAGAGTCAACGGAAAACGTATTCCAGGTGACGGAAGTGTTCAGCTTCATCTTTCCTGCCGATCAGAATATCGTCAACATAAACGAACTTAAAGTCGAGACCATGGAAATCTTGGTTGACAAACCGCTGGAAGGTTTGTGCCGCGTTCCTCACGCTAAAAAGCATGCAAAGGAGTTCAAACAGACCAAATGGTGTGATAAGGGCAGTTTTTGGTATATCTTCTGGGGCCATCGGAATTTCGTAGTAGGCCTTGACCAGATCGATTTTGGAAAGAACTGTTTTGCTCGACGAGCCAAGAGAAAAATCATAGATTTGTGGAATTAGACAGCGGTCAGGGATCGTGGTGCTGTTTAGTGCTCGATAATCACCGCACGGCCTCCAATCACTGGGAGTGGATTTGGGGACCATGCGTAATGGTGAAGCCCATGGGCTGTTCGAAGGATGGATAATACCAAGGGCTAACATATGGTCAAACTCAGCTTTCGCTATCTTCAACTCCTCCGGGGTGAGGCGTTTAGGGCGGGCAACGGTAGGGGATCCGTCTGCCGTGATATTGTGAAGTACGCCATGAGTTGGTTCCGAGAAGCCGTAGATGGGGTGAGTGGCTTGGGGAACCTTTGGCAGTACTGACGCGTAATTGTCTGATGGGGGGACAAGCTAGCGAATGCCGATTGAACTTACGGTTGCGGCTTTGCCTTGAACCGACAATGTAGCGGCACTATCCCGCACGGTCCTGTGTTTCAAACAACCACCAGACCAAATCTTGTTGGAAATTTAATGCCCAAATTGAGGTGACTGACATCGGCGATTATGAAATACCATGGGAAGCATCGTCGGAGACCGAGATCGAGATTCAGCACTTTTTCATCATTTATGGGAATGGTAGAGTTGTTTGCAGCCTGTAATGTGAAGGGCGATGACTGGAGGTGGCGTTTTTTCACGAGAAGGTGGGATAACGCGGACCTCTGAACCAGTATCGATAAGGAACCTGAGGTTGGTTGATTTGTCATGTACGAAGAACAGGTGACTTTCCAATTTGCCAGCTGCAGCTGTAGCCATTACTGGCTGGGTAGGCCGTTTCTCTGTGTCTGTGGGGGTTTGCGTGCCAGGTTTCGTACGAGCACGGCCGAGTGCACTTCCGCTCATTTTCTCCGAACCGACGATGATAAAAACATATGTGACCTTCGGTTTGGTCGGCTGTGCGTTTTGAGCGAAAAGTGGACCTGGATCGTGGTCGGCGGTGAGTTCTCGAACGACTGATAGCGTCGCATCTCATGCAACTCCTGAGTAAGACCATCGAGCCGATCGGACCTCTTACATGTGACATCCACGTGATTCACGGTTGGCATGGAGAAACACTCGTGTATTTTGTCTGCTGTTTCGGTTAAATTTTCCTGTAGGGTGTCGGCAGCTTGTACTAACAAGATTGCTCTGGTGTTGGCCGGTAGTCGGTTCGTCCACAGCTGTCGAAGTAATGTTTCAGTGACCCGAAGTTGTGCATCAAGAGAACGCATATAACGCAGGAGTTGCGACGGAGTGCGGTCGCCTAACTCCGCACCATCCAACAATTGCTGTAGACGAGCGTCATCTGACGAAGTCGTTCGCTTTAGTACTGCCGTCTTAAGCTTGTCGTATGGAGAACCGGATGGCATCGGGTCTATGAGGTCTATTAATTTGGAGGCTATTTCGGTGAGAAGTTGTCACAGCATATGAGAACATGGTGGTCTGAGAGGTCATTTTGTGATAGTGGAAATAAGCCTCAAGCTGGATAAACCACACACAGGGATTGGGTGAGCCAGAAGTAGTGGGCTTAAAGTGAAGTTGTTGGAGCTACCCTCAAAGTCAGTATTATCATCCATAATAAAAAGACGTAAAAAATAACAATACCAAATTCAAAAAACTTAGGAGCAACCGTGGGAGTTTTGGGTGGATCACGTCGGGCTCACCGATTATGTGGCGGCTCGATAGAGATATGAGACAAAAGGAAGTATGTTAACAGAATGATAGTGTGCAGAAACACGGTGCAACAGAAACAGAAAACATGTAACTCACAGTATGTTCACAATGTCCAGCGAATTGACATCAAACCCGACACGCAAGAATGCTCCCCACTTTAGTTTCGACGCAGCTTTCGGACAGGCGGTTGTACGTCGTCCAAATGGACCTTAATAATTCCGCACTAAAAAATGCTTTCGGGATTATATTAGTTCGGTCTTTATTGCCATAGGTCACAGAACGCTCACAAGCAACGCACAGAGAACAACCCGCCGTAGCCGCTTGCGGCAACGTCGAAAATGTGCCTTTAATAATTTGATAAGACAATAAAATATAGTGTACAATACAGTGAGAAGAAAATGGTGGGATATGCTGAATGTAGAGGGTACCACGAAAGAATAGGCTGACTTGCTCACAACACCCAGGAAGACCGCCGTTTTTCGCTCCTCTGATATCTGATTCTAAGCAGTGCACCACAGTTCAAAACGTTCGAAATAACCCGGGAGAAGTGAGATCTAATGATTCTAGATTACATGGTTGTATTGTGTAAATCAACTCTCGCGAAGCCAAATGTGACATGTTACCGCAATGAATGAATAGTGCCAGCTGTCCGAATTGTGGACGTGAAGTATGAAACAGAAATGTGTGCACACGATCTGTGGATGGTTGGGTAGACAAGCGTACAGAAGGTCGCAACACAGGTTCAATAGGTAATTGCGAATCAGAATAACATTTCTCACATGACTGAGTGTATCTGGATTGATAATGCACATGTGGAATCTATTTACCACAGCAATGTTGAGTGTTTTATTCGCAAGCAGAAAGTGCAATGCACCATCGCCAAACCATTTTTCGGCTGGAGGTTTCACTATCAATATGACCAGGAGTCAGCAATTCAAACCTTGCCAAGGCGACTCTCGTCTTGTAGTAAGCACAAGAATTTTATCGTTGTAGCACAAGATACCATTTTATATTTCTGAAATTTCTTGGCCTTATTGCTACAACTCAGGAATTTGACTCTGAACTTCTACTCTCCATCCATGTTGAACACAAGATATGATGGCATGATAGTGCTTCTTGTTTCGGTGAACAAGATCTGGTCGACTACCAGGTATTTGCTTTGTGAGCAGGCAGTCACCAGTGAAGGTTCCTTTAGAAATGATTTGGCGTGACAAGTAATACGCATGTTGAATGGATTGTGCTCTGTGGTGCTGAATGATATAAGAATACGCTGACAAAGCTATAGTCCATCGTTGAACCATGACTGTCGACGATTTAGTTGGAAACAGATGGGGATTACAGATGAATTTCAGTGGTACATGACCAGCGCCAATGGTGAGGTGAGTGCTAAGCAAATATTTATGCAGACGCGTAAAGGCCACATCGCGATCATCATCATGATCTCACAGCGTTAAACAGCAGAGCAAGCCCCATTGACCACTGCCTTTATCACCATGTTGCACGCAGCAACAGAAAGAACGAATATACAAGGCAGACAGAGAGTGGACCTACAGGGGTGCGGAAAGGAAAGAACGTTCTAGTAGCCAACACACGGAATACACTTTGTTACTGTACAAACACACATTGGTCAATCATTCTGATTCGACAGGAAGTAACAACACAATCGCCACCGTTCATAGTTCGCTCCCACATCCTTCAGTGTCTCCAGCCAGCTTGTTGATGGATCCTTCGGACCCCAACCACGAAGATGTGAAGCACCTACGTTTCCCAGGTTTGGTGTACAAGTTCTCACTCCCTGATGCCATGTCACCTGTTGACCTCCACGTGGCTTTCATTCTCGAGGATGAACAGAAAACATGGCACTATATGGTAGACGTGTGTTTGTCATACGTAACATGTTTCCAAACCAACGAAGTCTACTAATCTGGATACGCTGATAGAACATTCTCTGAACAAGTACCCAATACCGATCTCTGACCTCAGCATTGCTCACCCAGTTATTCCATCCAATTTTAGCGATACTACGTAAACATCGGTGGTCGAAAACATCAAGACTGCGCACATCTTCCGCACTCAGACTCCATATCTCATAACTATACAAAACTGAGCGCACTGCGGCATAGTATAAACGACTTTCTAACTTCAGTGAAATATCAGGTCGGCACCATAAGTGCTTCTGTCCAGCGTACGCCGCTCGAACCTTGGATATACGCGTGCTCACCTCTACTACTGTGCCCCCATCGGTGGCCACGCTGCTACCGAGGTAGGTGAAGCGGTCGACAGTTTCCAGCACCTGCTTATCGAGCATCAAGCTCGGAATCGTTGACTTCCAGTCTTGTAACATCACCTTACACTTTGAAGATGCAAAGCGCATGCCGAATGGAGCTACAGCTCCCACAATTCCATCTAGTGCACACTGAGCATGTTCCGTGCATTCGAACAAGCAGACAAGGTCGTCTGCTTAATCTAGGTCACACAGCTTTTTACTATTTGTTACCTCGACGCCCACATCCTGAAGATTTCGCAATGCATTCTCCACTACCTCGTGGATGGCGAAACTGAACAGGAACGGTGAAGACACCCTAGCAAGTGAACACGGAGATGCATTGAACCGACGAAGTAGCTTTCACTAGATAGGTTTAGGAGTATAATGTTTTGGGGTGTCCATTCACAGTGAGGAAACTGATGCCATTTTCGTTTCTTTTTATTTATTTTTCATCAATTCATTGTCCCTCTGATGTTATGAGGTAGCAACCAAAGCCACGGGCAGAAGTTTTAAGTCAAAATTTGAAGGAATTTAGTTGAGCTGTAATAATACCGCACTGATTTTCTCTGATTTTGCGGTTTCTTTAATAGGTTACACCTACAGTGCTGTTTCATATTTCACTTCACTTAAGCTTTTTACTCGTTGAGTACAGCGATAGATTCTTAACTGATATGATCAAGTCGTCTGCACTCATCAAGAACTTCAACTTGTAAAGACTCTATAGCGATAAAAGAACCGTTATCTGTGCGCAGGCTAATTCGACACCGACGTCAGTGCACTCGGTACAAGCAAACAGAGGATATATTGGACAAGGACCTTCAGATCTTTTCTGAAACTGATGCAGCTCGAAAACACTGGAATTCTTGATAAGGTCGTAATTTTTCACGTTCCAAACGTTTGCGAACACGTTTCCGAGTGTCGGATATCTTGTAGCACCATTTCCACTCTCCAGTTTTTATGCATCCAAGCGGCGGTTTTCAAACGGTCATCACGGAAGACTTTGAACCATTTTGTTCCAGGTTGAAATCCTGCCGCTGCTGCTGCCGGTCATTCTTCCCGATGGGCAGCCTATAACTGGTCGTGGCCCCGTCCCGGATTAGTGTCAGTATTACATAATAAAAAGGGAGTAAATAAAAGAACAATAAGAATACGAATTTACTTTTCTCTTGTTATCTCTTTACCACATGTAAAAAGCATTGGCCACTTCGTTCAGGGCATCAGAACATTAGGAAAGGATTTTGACTTTCGTCTTCTATTTTCTGGAGAATACTGTGACGATGTTTTGCCCAATGTATTTACTGCCGGTCTGCAATACAACTGCATTCGAAAAAGACTTTTGGAACAGTCTACCCTAAATTTTCTAATGGCCGATGAAGTGGCCACGTCATTATGGCCGCCATAGGAACATTCGGTCCCATGTAACTCAGAACATTCTTTGTTGTTGAGCTCCCAGTGACACAGTCATTTAGCCTATCGATCGATGCGTTGCATCACGTCCGCTTGATAAAACGGTAAACGACACAAAAACTTGCAATTCTGACCTTCAAAAGTTTCCTTTTTAACCGCCAAGGGATCGCATAAACCTGCCAACGTAGATCGACAGCGTCTTTAGCCTCCTATCAGCCACTATGAACCCACTTATTATGAATAAACTGATCATGTTGGTCAGTTTGACGGTGCCTTTTACGGAACGCCTGAGTCGAACCGAATTAGTAGTATTAAGTGCCCAGCGATATATCATCCTTTGGCACAGTATTTATCGCTTATCGGTTCGCAGTTTATTCTGTTGATCGTGAGAGACTTCAATGAATCTGGTACGGTTGGAACAACCGTCAACGGTTCACAGATCGCGGTGACAATCTTACGTCTACTTCTCAGAAGCAATCTGACGTGGAAATCAACGAAATCGTCAATATCACAAAGTAGAGAAGGAAATAAAAATAATGGTATCAATTGGTTTATTATTTCGCGTGAATAAGAGCCTCACTGACATAATGCGCAGTCATATTTTCCTGCTATTTAGTCACTGGTCAAATGGATCTCGCGGACTCCACTGTGGAAGCCCGAAACTCTCCAAATACCCAAGTGTAAGGGGTACACTTTAATACCTTCGAGTTGTCTCTAGGAGATAGCAACCAAAGCCACCGCACACAGTGCATAGTTAATGGTTGTCTGAACTGGACTAAACTGAACCTTTCTTCTATATCATGGACTATTCACCTAAATTCGCTTAACCCATTAAAGGCGCTGCAGCATTTGATAAGTGTTATGTAATTAATTAGTAAGGTCGGCCTCACCAATCCCACCACGGGGAGGAACTTGGTTTTTGTACACCGTTTATTAATTCTCATATTGTAGTGAGATTATTATCCGCATATTATTATTAATCACCAGCTTCCTCGCAATATTTTCATGAAAGCTTTAAAATAGTTATGATTGTAAAAGTTTCCTTTTTATTGCTCAAATTCTTACTTAGAACCTGTTATTGATGACTGACCCGGCTTCGCTGTCCTATGATCTCTTTGTGGTGTCATTGCGTCGGCACCTTTTCGTTGACCACACTAAAGTGATCACGCCATCCAGCCCTCATATCCTAATGACATTCGTCTTTCGTTCCGTGATTCACCTTCGCTTTCAATACCCGTTACCAACACATGAACTTCACTCACGCAATCTGGACAATGTCACCTGATCTTTCGCCCTCGTTGTTTTGTTCTATTCGAAGCGCTTACCTTAGACCTTGTTCTACCTCCGTATACCTTAGTGACTGCTTGCATGATTCTACCACCCGTTCTCTGCTTGATTTATCTGCCTAAACACTGACCTTTGTCCTTGACCCTTCACCCCAGCCCTGGTCATTCTCTCTCTTGACCGTGACGTCACACTTCCACCTCTCCCTTGTATATATACCTCCTTTCTGATCGCTCATTGACATCGTGCTTGCAATACATGTCGATTCCCATTATAACTGTTAGAACTCTGGAATTTGAAGACAAGAGCACCGCAGTTTGTGCAAGCATTTGGAAGCATCAGACAGCCAGTGAAGACCAGTAGTTAACGTCACTGCGATGAGTATAGTGATCTGTGGGTTATTGAAAGGCGTTAACAGTAGAAGAATCACTGGGGAAAGCTGCGCAATATACGGTGGAGAACTGGAACAGTCAATGGATGGACGACTTCGTTGAGAGAGAAAAAACAATGTTTTGAGAATTAGAAAATAGACGATTTAAGTCCTCTTCATCCGATGCAGCATAAAATATAGCTACATCTAAACTGTCCTTCAGAAGATATTCCGTAATCTACATCAATAAACTAGGTGAAAAATCCAACGAGTAAAGCTGCTGAAGATTCTTCAGCCATAGAGCATTCTCACTCCGGCTTTTCAGAGAAATATAAAACGAAATTACAATCAATACATTACTCTCATTTCATGCAATCGATCCTCAACATCATTACGTTTCTTTGGAAATTCATCCAGTGCCATACAATGCAGAGAGTAGAATCTGTGAACCAATTTGTATGGAAGAACTTCAATTTTTGCTAAATCAGCAGGCCAAACTGTGACTCATTTCATTGTGAATGAAGCAAACAGCTGCCCGTCGGCCCCCATCTCCAATGAATCATCAATCTCTATTCCGTTAATTGGCTAAATAGAATTGCCAAACAAGCTACTGTTCATACACGTTCACCTCGGTATAAAAGTGGCAGTGATTAGTATTCATACCTTGCACCGAACTGAAGTACCGTACGATGAATCAGAAGCAAAGTTGCTTCAACAGTGGAATGACTGGGAAGCACGACCGGTTGGTGAGCCGTGATCAGCAAATATATTGGCATCGACACTGAAATGCCCAAGTGATTCATCGGTAGCTATTCATTGACTCGTTGCTCAAATGGCCGTGTACACGACGAAGGCAGTTACAGTGCATTTTGCTGTAACTACCCAACGTGGTTACCATACCCATTTGACGGCTTGTGTGAAGTTAATGCTAGGAACTTGGTAATTCTTAATAACATGCAAAAATGAATTTCATCACAGTATACCGAGTACTGGACGAAAAACAATAACCAGGTTCAACCCGTAGTCAGATTGGTGATGCCAACTTTACTAAGCGAACAAGTACCACTTATCAAAAACCACATCAACCATGATAAGGTAAGCGCTGCTAGAAAGACGCTCCGTAGAATGAATGAAATATTGAGGCAGACAACCGCATTGATTAGTTTACTGTGTCGGACTTTTACGAGATCCATAAAACCAGTAATTATCGGCAGGAAGATACGACTACTAATCGTGACAATTGAGGCTTTTGTATTCACACAACCTCGTCATCATACTGTTATCATTAGTTATTTTTACTTCTCTTCCTTCTTTGCCATACCAATGATAAGTTTGTTTTCTCATTCAGGTTGCTGCTGAGAAGTAGCAATCAGAAAAGCCGCAATCCGCGTACCATTGACGGTCATTCCAAGTGAACTAGGTTCATTAAAGTCTCTCATATTCAGGTGGTCAACGTGAATATAAGGGAGTAAACCGCAAACAGACCAGTGATAAACGTTGTGCTCATGGATGACACTATATAGGTTGCTATTTGACTCGGGCCCTCTGTGTAAGGTGCTGCTAAATTGACCAACATGAGCAGTTTACTCACAATGAACGAGTGCATGTTGGTTTATATACAGCTGACGGTCTACCCGATACTCTGTGGTTAAACATAGCACCTTTCAGTGTATTATTTCCAAATTTCGGTGTCGTTCAACGTTTTCTCAATGGGATAATGAAACGCAATTTTTCTCGCGAAAAACCGGATTAAAGTCAAAAATCTGACCGCTGCTTTCGTTTACAGTAGTAATATTAGAAAATCGAAGCTTCGGGGAAGCACCCGCCCCCGAAGAACACGTTGTGCATTGGTCGCATGAGCAGGCTCTTATCCGGACGCTCTCAGGAACACAACCCGACTTGGTTGAACACGGGAATAGTTAAGAGAATTACGAGTGCTGTGTGCTCACACTCTGGCGAGTCAAACCACTCAGTAAAATTGATTGCAGCTTTTCGCATCACTTATAAAGTTCGGGGTAAACAATCAAGATTTGCCAAGTGTCGCATCCTAGCCACACCCGAAGCCGTGTGTATTCGCCTCTGCGATCCTCCCGTGTGCTCAAAGCATTTTGTGCAAGCACTTAAGCCCCCTTGTTGGTCTTGACCACGTGTGCAGCCGTTCGCACATTCAGCATTGTGATAGATCTCATACGCGCACACACATGCACGAACAGATTTGGATTGTCATTCTCCTTTGTTGTTTCGTAAGTCACAGTTAATATTATGTATTGGCATGAGTATGGATAATTAAAAACGAGCCTGTTCGCCACGCTGTTTGTTCTCAATTTGTTCTGTGGATTCCTTAACGCCTAAAACATGGTTTCGTTAATTTTAGTCCAGAGCATCATTTGTCTGTTAACCGGTTTTTCATCATTGGCGTAAATCTAACTGGCGACCCAACCGATGGTAAGTTCAACAATGTTGCCACTAATTACTAGTCAGTGATCGAGAAACAGTTGCAAACGCAACCGTCCAGCGGGTTGTTTTCATTAATGTTCATCGGGAGATAATATCGTCACTGTTATCGACACTGGCAGTAGATAGCACTTCACTCTCGCCACGACTAACGCTACTGTTGACCTATGGGTACTTCAAGCAGCTCTTTATTCTAAGTTACAATCATAGTTGCTTTCCGTTGCTGGGTGCGGTGGGCTCACACAGTATTTACCCTACAACTGCACTCCCGAATGAAGATCGCAATCGGTAACATGTTGAAAAATGTAGTGGATAACGACATCAACAACTAGTATCATCGGAACCGGTCGTGCTGTCTGACCCAGACAGAACCATTTATCATGCATTATCACACACGCTTTTTCCTCAAACGATGATGATCATAGGGTGACAGATCAGTAACGGACTGGCCTGGAACTCGCGTCCAAAGATTGGCTGTTCCAAGAAGCCAATACTCGAGGAATCCGGTGAACCTCGTGAGACACTCAACGGATGTACACAATCCGGAAAGAATTAACTAGGGCAGTCAGCCCTCGACTAGACTGCGCTTTAAAAGCATGAAACGAGTTTTGGTGGGTGGTGAACGGAATAACCACACCCCAAGACCTGACGGTCATGAGGTCAGTGCTGACATTAAATTTTGAAGCACCATGGTTAACATCCATACATCTTGCCCATTTCCAAACTACAGGTAACCTTAAGGCCACAGGCTGTATCCAAGGAAGAACCTGAAAGTCAAAAGTACTCCGTTGAACATCACAATAGTACTATCTCTCTGAATCCATCGGATTCCAACGGCTCTACTCCTAACATCACCATAAATGGATTCACGCACCCGGGTGGAAGCTTATAGTACACAGCACAGCCTGACTGTCTGAAGCCAAGGTCAGAAATTCAAAAAAGACAAAAAAGGCTTCTTCAAATCGACGGACGTTCCCACAGAAACACCGAATGCCAGTTCTGAAAACCTGCACAGAGTAAGTGCATCAACCATAGACAATGACGTAATGATAGTGTGTAGTCAAATAGCTTTCTAGAAGAACCGTGGTCGGTGTTTTATGACTGTCACGTTGAAAAACATTCTACGTAAAGACACATCTCAACAACTAGCATTCGCCCTGACAAGTGCAAATAAGTCGTACAATTAGGAACCGCTTTGACATCAACGGAACCGAGTCAATGGGAATAAACGAACGTATCAGCCAACTGATAGCCACTGCACGAAACGTTCAACAGGACAGTACCCGGGCATTTTACTTTTACTTTTACGCAGCTAGCTCCTACGAGAGAATGAGCCGGCTTCATGAATATCCCGAATGACACCTCCTCGTGATCAGTGATCGGTGCGATACCTGAGCACAGGGAAATCCGGTTCTGCTTCCAGTCGCGAAAGCTGTGGACCGACTGGAGTCCTAATCCCTGAACGTCCAATTTCACGGTACTGACCCATGTTCTCAACTGTCCCCTAAGGCGACAGCATCATCCTGGAAATGGGACAGGAAAGGCACTATCTTGAGACCTCCGTGTCTGGACCCGGTGGGACATGTTCAAGCCACTGCAATCGTCGGCGTTGAAGGAACATTGACAGCTTTCCTATATCGAAGCACCGCTGTCCTACCGTGTCGTTTGAAAGCATGTCGCGCCAAGCCGCTTTCAGGATCCGGCTCACACACTAATGGTTAAACATTTCCAGCTTTCTGATGTCCTCAACGCGTAGTGACCACGTTTCACAGCCGTAGACCGATACTGGTCGGATAGCGACCCTAAAGACGCACACTGTGGTCCAGAGACTGGTTTCGTTGCGTGATCAGCGTGCATTGCAAAGCTAGAGAAACGCAATCCTGGCACTTTCGATGCGCAACTTCATTTTTGGCTTGACCGTTTGGGAGGATCAAAAAGCTCAGGTCTTTGAGCGCCGAGACGTGCTCGATCTGTTTGCTGTTCATGCATATCGGTATAAGGGGCTGTGTAGCGCAGGTCGAAAGGATCTTGGTCTTCGACGTATTGATCTCTAGTCCCTTGGATATTCCGAAGAATTCTGCACGATTCAGAACCGGAAGTAGGGTGGCCGGGCTGTCTCCAAGACTGACGATATCGTCTGCGAATTTCTAATCAGTGAGGAAAGCATCGATGCCCAGCTGAATACCAGGGTTTTCGGTGAGGGTCTGATGCATTATCCAGTCGATGGTGTAGTTGAACAACACTGGCGAGAAGAAACAGCCTTGCCTAATATCGCAACTGAGGGAGAAATTATTGACGTTCTCTCGGTAGATGTTTCTTGCCTGTGCGTCTGCTTAGTACGCCTTCTTGAGACAGGCAAGCTTATTGGGCACTCCATCCGCGCGTCGTATAACCCATAGCGACTCTGTCATCTGAGCCAAAGGCAGTTCGGAAATCAATTAAACAAGCTGCAGTCGGTTGCTGAAAATTGTACCGGTGTTCTAATACTCTGCGGAGGGTGGTTATTTGGCTCGCACACCCCCCACCGCGCCTGAAGCCTCGTTGATTGGGGCGTGACCCTCCCGCACTGCTGAGAAGCGGCTCAACAAAAGCACGGCGAATATTTTGGCGACCACATCGATTAAACTGGTGCCACGGTAGTTTCCGCACACAGTCCTACCGCCCTTCTTTGGAAGAAAGAAGTAACATTGAAGTTCCCGAGTCTGCTGGGAATTGTTCTTCCTTATGAATTGAGTAAACAGTGTGCAGTGGCTCGAGAAGAGTCGAAAGATATGGTTCGTATATCCCCGAAGCGATGTCGTCTTCTCCAGGGGCTTTCTGGTTTTTCAGCCTCTACATTACATCGGTGATATCATCTCAGCCTGGTAGGTTACTATGATCGTCGTAGCGCTCATTGTGGGTTGCTGGGATTTAGCACACTGCTTTACACGGAAGGTCCAGAGAACAAATGCCTACTTGAAGCGTACGGTAAAAACCAGCATTCACGTTAAAAAGCGTAACCAACAGCAGACGGGCCGGGAGCACCAGACGCTGCCTTGGGCAGCATACGACCGTTGTGGACTACTGGAATCCCACTGTCCACTCTGACGTCATCGCACTTGCTTAAAACCCACTACCACAAGAGCAAGTAAGTCGAGTCTCGGTCTATGGTTGAAATGGAAAGCAAGGGATGGTGATAGGTACAACAATAAGTGAGAAGCACGTGAATATAACGTACATGAAAATAGTTTGTTAAAGGCGGTTGCACCAGAAGACCAGAAGCAATGCTGGGTCCATTGATGTCTCGACTACATCAACGAACTAACACAAGAAATCCCAGGCCCCAGTTAATTGTTCGCCGATGACCCGAAACTACTGGAGAAACTTCTCAGACTTGATACTCAAGGGTTCTATCACGTATCCATGAATGGCACCTAACTCTGAATGCACGACAATGCAAATACTTCTTGCCAGCCTCCACACGGACTATCACACAATCCAAAGGGTGAACCAAATAATGGGTCTGGGTGTAGATACATCCCTCTAGCCACACCCACAACGCATTTTCGCGGCGACAAGAGCATCTCGAGGTTCGTATCAACTGGCTAGGAATGTTCGCTCCTAGGAACCGGTCGACTCTCCAATTAACCGAATGGGTCAGAGATGCCCGCCTAAATGGTCACCCAGACTTTCGTGATGTAAGACGAAAAGCCACCCGCTCGGCCAGAAGCGACCGCAACAACTGCTGGACCGAAATCACGGGAGCCATGGAGACTGCGGTCAACTGCGGGGACTTCTCAAAGCCCTTCTGTCTAATCTGCACTGCATCCGGTAAGCGACAGTCGACAGAGCCCCCTCCCCCTTCGCGATGTTGCCGGGTTGCTCATTTATGAACAGGCCAAAAAGATGCAGAGATGGACCGAACACTTCGAAGGTCAACTGAACCGTCCCGCAGCGAGCTCCGCTTACCCAAATCCCAGCAATCCAGAGCGAGAGCTATGACGTTAATAACAACCCACCGAGCCGAAACGAAATCACCGATGTAATACTCAAGAACCGGAGATCCCTTGGAGATGGTATCGCACCAGAGATATTTGAACTGTCTTTTGACACTGCTCGAGCCACTGCCCACCCTGTTTTGTTCAATCTGGGAAAAAGAACAATTCCCGGTGGACTGGGGTGCACCAGTTCTACTTCCTCTTCCAAAGAAAGGCGACAGGACCGTGTGCGAAAACTACCGTGGCATCAGTCTAATCAACGTGGTCGCCAAAATATTCTCCGTGCTTCCGTTGAACTGCTTCTCGGCGGTGCGGGACGCGCGCACAAGCGCCAATCAAGGAGGCTTCCGCCGTGGCAGAGGGTGCGTGGACCAAATGTTCGCCCTCCGCAGAGTATTGGAACATCGGTACAAGTTTCAACAACTGACTGCAGTTTGTTTTATTGATTTTCGGGCTGCCTTTGACTCAGTTGACAGAGAATCGTTATGGACTACACTGCAAGCGGATGGAATGCTCCGGAAGCTTCTCCGTCTCATGAGGTCGTACTACACAAATATCCGCGCGAGAATACGCATCTAAAGAGAGGAGTCCAGCGAGTTCTCCCTCGATTCTGGTGTTAGACAAGGCTGTTTCTTCTCGCCAGTGCTGTTCAACTACGCCACCTACTGGATAATGAGTCAAGCGCTCACCGACTACCCTGGTATTCAGCGGGGCACCGATGTTTTCCTCGTCGATCTGGAATTTGCAGACAACATCGTCATCCTTGGAGTTAGCCCAACTGCCTTACAGCTGGTTCTCAGTCGCGTAGAATCTTTCGCGAAATCCATGGGATTAGAAATCAATACGTCAAAGACCAAAACCCTTTCGACATGCACTCGACAGTCCACCCTCCCGATATACTTGAATGACGAACCAATCGAACACGTCCCGGCGTTCAACTATCTGGGCTCTACGATTCTCTCAAACGGCCAAGCTCAAGATGAAGTCAAGTTGCGCAAATCATGAAACTGTCACTTCTATCAACGGCAAATCCGACATTTCCCTGGGATGCTACGGACGACCAACCCCACAAACCCAACAATCACACCGGGGTATTTATTATCGAGACGCAGCGGGATACATTTGAAGCTCACTGATGCAAGCTTCTGGACATATCAATTAGACCAAAACCACAAGCTCTATGACCTGACCTGAACAACACACGTACCGGTTGAATAGTACGCACAAGCCTGTGTCCGTTGATATTCGCAATAAACGAAATCATGTGCGGAAGAACTTGCTGAATGGGTATTTAGAAAACCAGATATATTCGTGTCCAGCAAGGACGTTGATCAAACCACTACCCAACACTCCGGTTCTCGAAGCGTCCTTTGGCAAGTGCCTCTGCTGGCCAGAGTGACCAATTGGCCGATACGTAACAATCGGGAAGATACGAAATTCTTGAAATCCGACTTGTTCCCGATCAAGGGTTTATCTGATGCCTCGCATACTCCAGGAGTCCACAAGGGAAATGGTCGGAAACGGAGCACTCAAATGTACGAAACACCATTCGTAACTCAATTGTGGTGAACTACCGACCACAGCTTGGCGTTTACATCGCACGGTAGGTGAGAATCATTCCAACGCTGCTTAGCATCCTCAGTTAATCTAGCTCCTAGACCGCCGCTCATTAAGCAACCACCAGCGCACGAACTCCAAGCTTGTCGATCAGAATAGCCTGAAAATGACAAACACTCGAGTGGATGGCTACGTCTTACGACGATCAACCGTCAGCTCATTTCCAAGTTTGATCTACCAAAGTGCTTTCCTTCGTAAAAGTACTTAACAAGAAATCCCACTTCATTAAACTGTTCACGTCATGGGACAATTGCAAGGCGCACATAATCCCGAGCATGTGACGAGTGAATATTTAGCGGAAGTTGAAGGAAATCGATTTAAGAACAAGGAAGTAATCTCAGTCAGCTCCACAGGTCCGTGTGGTTAAGCTGCGCACGCCAAGTCCTGAAGAAATCCACGAGATCAAAACCAATCATCGGCAAGAACCTATGCAGTCCTAACCGATCACTGCTAACATCGCAACACGAAATCCTACAATCGACGGGAACATGGACCAACTGACGACGATACAGGGAAAACAACCCGCAAGACTTGCTTGCAAAGTAGACTGCACAGCACTCCACGCTGTTAAATCGTACTGGAAGCGCTCAACGAAACTAGGTGCTCCAACCAACTACACGGAAGAAAACGAATAGTTGAATGAAAAACGGTTTATTTCTAAAGAACTGAAACAGTGTGGTATAAGCACATGCAGCACGCTCGTGCCCCTTAGTGGGTCAAAGCCGGGTTCAGGGTAGATGTGCCTTCAATGACGTTAACCTGACAATCGACCGTAGGCAGTTCATAAAATTGATCACGATGGTGAGCACTTGATTTTGACTTCACAAATGTCATCGGATTTTATACCCAGCTGGTGATGCGTCATCTTGTCCAGGCATCTCTTCATCCCTGGCCTTTGGCGATCGACACCACGACCGGTTTGGCGTATGGTTCCATTGCGCTGAAGACCAACAGGAAACTGCGGCTGTGTAGTCCATTTCATTTTCACGAAACCATTGGGCACATGCACTTCTGCCTGTGCATTTACTGGCGTCAGCGATCGGTGTTCGTATCCTCTCCCCAGTGACGTATTGTACTCCTGAAACATTGGAAGTTGAAATTAGTTTATTCGTACCAGTGCAATATTCAAATTCGTCAGATAATGTAGTCCGCATTAGCTAGGACAGGGATAACAATTCATCACTAATATACCAAGCCACTCACGATAGTCCGTGTAAGCAGACCCCCGACCGCAACCACGTCGATGTGGCTCCCAAAGAACGTCCCCATTGCTAGTGGGCTAAACAAAAAATTACAAGCAACGGTGAACTTACCTTAGTTTAAGATAATCCTCAGTTTTTGCGAACACTGTTCGTTCGGTTCTAGGTTTGAAGCTACGACCATCACGAAAAAGTGACCTACTACGACAACGCCGTTGTGGGTTACGCTCGCCTATATCTGCGGGTTCCAACATCACGGTCTCTTTTTCATAACCCTGAAACAGGAATCACGAATTAGTTGAATGGTACCAATGCAACAGGCGACCGCATCAGATAATGTTGTCCGCAAGATAGGACAGGGATAACGATTCATCATACGCTGAAACTCACCCACAGTCACATTCGCGAAGTCCGTCTCGGGACAATATTCCCAGTCGTGTCATCGCTCACTGCAAACAGCCGATTGCCTCCATATCCAAAACTCAAGTAATGTACGACGCAAGCGGGATACTTCCGAGTACCAGCCGCAGTTCCTCAACAGGGTGGCAACAGATCTCGGGAGCTTCTACAGTCGCATAACTACAGTGACACAGACCAGACCTCCAGGTGTGCGGTCAAAACATACCATCAGGAATACACAACCATTATAAACAGATCGGCGGCGGCCATACTGAAGTTCTGAACTCGCTGCCTCGTTGCCGTTGATTTGTTACAGGTGCACCTGTCGGGCGTCTGAATTGCACGAATACTAGTGAAGAGACTTGCACAAGGGAGCCTACTGCTTTCCTGAGGAACGTGGCGATCCCGAATTGAAGAAACCCGACGTGTGAAGGACCTGTGTAGCTCATTTCCAATGCGCTCATCCTTGTTCAATACAGATTCCTCACTTGTATTCCGTGTTCTCCGTTTAGACTGACCGCAGTGCGCCAGACGATAACCGACGAGTCGCGTATGTCTGTTGCCAGCTAACCAGCCTGTTACACTGTCTATAGAATCAAAGGTTTTCAAAACCTCCCCAGTGACTTGCTGCGTTACTTCCTACCCTAGGGCACGTGAGCCACACACGCCCAACGAGTCATGGCACAATCGCGCCTTGGACGCAAATAAACAAAAAACAGTGAGCAAGTAAGTAGGGGGTTTAAAACACATAAATAATGTATTTAACCGAGAATTTTCACGAAACTAGGGTTCAGTTCAGTTCAGTTTGCACAGGACTTGGTGTGGCTAGAGCCAATCGTGTGTCCAGATAGTTGTGTTGTCGGCGCGTTTCCGTAGCGGTCGTCTCCCTCGGTGAGTGTAGCTGTTTTTGAAATTTTTAGAACACACAGCTCGTCCTCCTCCATTTAAGTTTATCTTTATCTGTGCTGACTGGATCCTGAATAATGTCAGTGCCCCCCACCATTGATATAACCGCTTGCTCAGATGAGGCTACTTTCCCCATTAGGCAGTGCGATTCCCCCTCCGTGGCCAATGCCTCACTCCTCAATCCGGACGAAACTGTCCTTCATAATGCGCTGGCAACGGATGCACTAAAATGTGCAGTCCAAAGTCAGGCTGCAGAGATAGCCGAGCTAAGGGCCACCGTCCGCATCCTTAACGATGAGCTGTCCAGCCTGAGGAGTTTGGTAATCAAATCCCTCCCGGTGTCCCAGGCAGCCGATCAGGTTTGTAGAGTTTCTGAGCAGCAAATTCTTGACGCCGCAAAGATTTTACAAGATACCGAGAATTGCTCTAAGCGAGTCATCCTTTGGGGCCGCTTCCTCAGTTCAGATCACCCTCATGACACCTACGCCCAGGTGTTTAACCGCCTTAAGCTCCCTTTCCCACCTAAAGGTCGGTCCACTTGGTTGGTAACCAAACGCACCAACCGGGTTCACGGTATTCTCATTGTAATGGGTTCCACAGATGCAGCCAAACGAATTGTTTCCTTGGCCGCAAAGCTCAAGGAAGAAATTAAAGGGCTCAAGGGCGTATCCATTGATAAGCCACTTCATCTGAGGCTCCGCAGTGAGAAGGCTAAGCCAAAAATTCCACAAAAAGCTGATCCTAAGCTCAGAGTGCTGCCAGTTGTCCAGGTAACTCGCCTTGAGGACCGAGCTGCATGCCCACCATCCCTCGCTTCCCTACTGACACCATTTCCCGTCGCCGAAAGTACTCCTAGTAGTAGGTCTAGTGCCACTAAACATCTGTCGCCTACGAAAAGCATCCCAGGCCCCATCATAGCCAACAAGACTGTTTCAACGAACGAGACTCACTCATCCTTGAGCCCAGATATTAACCTGCAAACTGTTTCTACTGAAAGAAGCAGTGAGGAGGTTAAAGCACCAGATAATATATCTGGTGCTGTCATGAAAAATAAGCTCACCAACAAGAGAACTCAGAATAGGGCATCAAGCAGTGCGCAGAAGGGCAAACCACAAAAGGCAGCCCACCCTTTTCGGAGACCGAAGGATGTAGGCCGTCCACCTGGATTGATACCCCCCAGGTTACTAGACATCAAAACCTACCGGTCTCCCAGCAGTCTGCTTACCCTCTAGCCCCCCAATATCTTCAGCCTTCGACTCTCCCAGGACCTCCTTTCCATCCTCAAATCCCCCTCGTTCCCCCTCCTCAAACCCAAAACCAGCTGCCTCTGGCGATTCTGCAGCAACTCCTGAGCATGTGCTCAAGTGTTTTTACAGCAATTGCCTGAGTGTGTTGAATAAGATCCCGGAGCTTTGGCAGCTTGCAGTAGATAAGAAGCCTCAGATCATAGCCCTCACAGAAACCTGGCTTACCCCTGACATACTTGATGCCGAAATATCCATTCCGGGATACTTCACAGTAAGGCGGGACTCCAGTAGAGGTCGTGCCGGCGGGGTCATCATATACTACGATAATTCGATCCCTCCTCCCACCTTACTGACAACACCAACCTTTTCATGTATTGATCGTCTGTGGGCCGTGTTTAACCTCTCTAGGACAGATACCCTATTGCTTGGTGTTGTCTACCGTCCTCCCGCATGCAATTCAACTGACGGCATAGGTCTCATAGACTTATTAGGCTCCCTGAAAAGCTACACAGACTTCACCCATCTGTTAGTCAATGGTGACTTCAACTCACCCAGTACAAACTGGCAAACAGCTGATGCCCCGGATATCACTTTCGGTAAACCCCTCCTTGATCTCGTACTGAAAAAACTCATGGGTACAGAACGTAAGAGATCCGACTAGATATCGCACAGGCCACTCCCCGTCCCTACTAGACCTGGTCATCACCAGTGATCGGTTCCTAATAGATGTGGTGCATTACTTGCCGCCCCTCGGCAAAAGTGATCACATTCTCATTGGATTCGATTATATCGTGAAATGGCCTCCTCTTCCGTCAGAAACTAAAATTTTGAGATCCTTCAAAAGGACCAACTTTGACCAAGACTGTGCATTTTTTCGCTCCCAGCTAAATTTAACTAACCCAGGTAACTCTGCGGATGAAATGGCAGAGAATCTCAGAGAGTTAATCTCCTTAGCTGATAGGCATTTTGTCCCCAGAATTCGTTGCATCACGTCCGCTTGATAAAACGGTAAACGACACAAAAACTTGCAATTCTGACCTTCAAAAGTTTCCTTTTTAACCGCCAAGGGATCGCATAAACCTGCCAACGTAGATCGACAGCGTCTTTAGCCTCCTATCAGCCACTATGAACCCACTTATTATGAATAAACTGATCATGTTGGTCAGTTTGACGGTGCCTTTTACGGAACGCCTGGGTCGAACCGAATTAGTAGTATTAAGTGCCCAGCGATATATCATCCTTTAGCACAGTATTTATCGCTTATCGGTTCGCAGTTTATTCTGTTGATTGTGAGAGACTTCAATGAATCTGGTACGGTTGGAACAACCGTCAACGGCTCACAGATCGCGGTGGCAATCTTACGGCTACTTCTCAGAAGCAATCTGACGTGGAAATCAACGAAATCATCAATATCACAAAGTAGAGAGGGAAATAAAAATAATGGTATTAATTGGTTTATTATTTCGCGTGAATAAGAGCCTCACTGACATAATGCGCAGCCATATTTTCCTGCTATTTAGTCACTGGTCAAATGGATCTCGCGGACTCCACTGTGGAAGCCCGAAACTCTCCAAATACCCAAGTGTAAGGGGTACACTTTAATACCTTCGAGTTGTCTCTAGGAGATAGCAACCAAAGCCACCGCACACAGTGCATAGTTAATGGTTGTCTGAACTGGACTAAACTGAACCTTTCTTCTATATCATGGACTATTCACCTAAATTCGCTTAACCCATTAAAGGCGCTGCAGCATTTGATAAGTGTTATGTAATTAATTAGTAAGGTCGGCCTCACCAATCCCACCACGGGGAGGAACTTGGTTTTTGTACACCGTTTATTAATTCTCATATTGTAGTGAGATTATTATCCGCATATTATTATTAATCACCAGCTTCCTCGCAATATTTTCATGAAAGCTTTAAAATAGTTATGATTGTAAAAGTTTCCTTTTTATTGCTCAAATTCTTACTTAGAACCTGTTATTGATGACTGACCCGGCTTCGCTGTCCTATGATCTCTTTGTGGTGTCATTGCGTCGGCACCTTTTCGTTGACCACACTAAAGTGATCACGCCATCCAGCCCTCATATCCTAATGACATTCGTCTTTCGTTCCGTGATTCACCTTCGCTTTCAATACCCGTTACCAACACATGAACTTCACTCACGCAATCTGGACAATGTCACCTGATCTTTCGCCCTCGTTGTTTTGTTCTATTCGAAGCGCTTACCTTAGACCTTGTTCTACCTCCGTATACCTTAGTGACTGCTTGCATGATTCTACCACCCGTTCTCTGCTTGATTTATCTGCCTAAACACTGACCTTTGTCCTTGACCCTTCACCCCAGCCCTGGTCATTCTCTCTCTTGACCGTGACGTCACACTTCCACCTCTCCCTTGTATATATACCTCCTTTCTGATCGCTCATTGACATCGTGCTTGCAATACATGTCGATTCCCATTATAACTGTTAGAACTCTGGAATTTGAAGACAAGAGCACCGCAGTTTGTGCAAGCATTTGGAAGCATCAGACAGCCAGTGAAGACCAGTAGTTAACGTCACTGCGATGAGTATAGTGATCTGTGGGTTATTGAAAGGCGTTAACAGTAGAAGAATCACTGGGGAAAGCTGCGCAATATACGGTGGAGAACTGGAACAGTCAATGGATGGACGACTTCGTTGAGAGAGAAAAAACAATGTTTTGAGAATTAGAAAATAGACGATTTAAGTCCTCTTCATCCGATGCAGCATAAAATATAGCTACATCTAAACTGTCCTTCAGAAGATATTCCGTAATCTACATCAATAAACTAGGTGAAAAATCCAACGAGTAAAGCTGCTGAAGATTCTTCAGCCATAGAGCATTCTCACTCCGGCTTTTCAGAGAAATATAAAACGAAATTACAATCAATACATTACTCTCATTTCATGCAATCGATCCTCAACATCATTACGTTTCTTTGGAAATTCATCCAGTGCCATACAATGCAGAGAGTAGAATCTGTGAACCAATTTGTATGGAAGAACTTCAATTTTTGCTAAATCAGCAGGCCAAACTGTGACTCATTTCATTGTGAATGAAGCAAACAGCTGCCCGTCGGCCCCCATCTCCAATGAATCATCAATCTCTATTCCGTTAATTGGCTAAATAGAATTGCCAAACAAGCTACTGTTCATACACGTTCACCTCGGTATAAAAGTGGCAGTGATTAGTATTCATACCTTGCACCGAACTGAAGTACCGTACGATGAATCAGAAGCAAAGTTGCTTCAACAGTGGAATGACTGGGAAGCACGACCGGTTGGTGAGCCGTGATCAGCAAATATATTGGCATCGACACTGAAATGCCCAAGTGATTCATCGGTAGCTATTCATTGACTCGTTGCTCAAATGGCCGTGTACACGACGAAGGCAGTTACAGTGCATTTTGCTGTAACTACCCAACGTGGTTACCATACCCATTTGACGGCTTGTGTGAAGTTAATGCTAGGAACTTGGTAATTCTTAATAACATGCAAAAATGAATTTCATCACAGTATACCGAGTACTGGACGAAAAACAATAACCAGGTTCAACCCGTAGTCAGGTTGGTGATGCCAACTCTACTAAGCGAACAAGTACCACTTATCAAAAACCACATCAACCATGATAAGGTAAGCGCTGCTAGAAAGACGCTCCGTAGAATGAATGAAATATTGAGGCAGACAACCGCATTGATTAGTTTACTGTGTCGGACTTTTACGAGATCCATAAAACCAGTAATTATCGGCAGGAAGATACGACTACTAATCGTGACAATTGAGGCTTTTGTATTCACACAACCTCGTCATCATACTGTTATCATTAATTATTTTTACTTCTCTTCCTTCTTTGCCATACCAATGATAAGTTTGTTTTCTCATTCAGGTTGCTGCTGAGAAGTAGCAATCAGAAAAGCCGCAATCCGCGTACCATTGATGGTTATTCCAAGTGAACTAGGTTCATTAAAGTCTCTCATATTCAGGTGGTCAACGTGAATATAAGGGAGTAAACCGCAAACAGACCAGTGATAAACGTTGTGCTCATGGATGACACTATATAGGTTGCTATTTGACTCGGGCCCTCTGTGTAAGGTGCTGCTAAATTGACCAACATGAGCAGTTTACTCACAATGAACGAGTGCATGTTGGTTTATATACAGCTGACGGTCTACCCGATACTCTGTGGTTAAACATAGCACCTTTCAGTGTATTATTTCCAAATTTCGGTGTCGTTCAACGTTTTCTCAATGGGATAATGAAACGCAATTTTTCTCGCGAAAAACCGGATTAAAGTCAAAAATCTGACCGCTGCTTTCGTTTTCAGTAGTAATATTAGAAAATCGAAGCTTCGGGGAAGCACCCGCCCCCGAAGAACACGTTGTGCATTGGTCGCATGAGCAGGCTCTTATCCGGACGCTCTCAGGAACACAACCCGACTTGGTTGAACACGGGAATAGTTAAGAGAATTACGAGTGCTGTGTGCTCACACTCTGGCGAGTCAAACCACTCAGTAAAATTGATTGCAGCTTTTCGCATCACTTATAAAGTTCGGGGTAAACAATCAAGATTTGCCAAGTGTCGCATCCTAGCCACACCCGAAGCCGTGTGTATTCGCCTCTGCGATCCTCCCGTGTGCTCAAAGCATTTTGTGCAAGCACTTAAGCCCCCTTGTTGGTCTTGACCACGTGTGCAGCCGTTCGCACATTCAGCATTGTGATAGATCTCATACGCGCACACACATGCACGAACAGATTTGGATTGTCATTCTCCTTTGTTGTTTCGTAAGTCACAGTTAATATTATGTATTGGCATGAGTATGGATAATTAAAAACGAGCCTGTTCGCCACGCTGTTTGTTCTCAATTTGTTCTGTGGATTCCTTAACGCCTAAAACATGGTTTCGTTAATTTTAGTCCAGAGCATCACTTGTCTGTTAACCGGTTTTTCATCATTGGCGTAAATCTAACTGGCGACCCAACCGATGGTAAGTTCAACAATGTTGCCACTAATTACTAGTCAGTGATCGAGAAACAGTTGCAAACGCAACCGTCCAGCGGGTTGTTTTCATTAATGTTCATCGGGAGATAATATCGTCACTGTTATCGA
The DNA here is from genome assembly GCA_948099385.1 of Fasciola hepatica. NCBI lineage: Eukaryota > Metazoa > Platyhelminthes > Trematoda > Plagiorchiida > Fasciolidae > Fasciola > Fasciola hepatica. The sequence goes on along the minus strand of CANUEZ040000189.1, from coordinate 1,717,103 downwards.
CACTGGCAGTAGATAGCACTTCACTCTCGCCACGACTAACGCTACTGTTGACCTATGGGTACTTCAAGCAGCTCTTTATTCTAAGTTACAATCATAGTTGCTTTCCGTTGCTGGGTGCGGTGGGCTCACACAGTATTTACCCTACAACTGCACTCCCGAATGAAGATCGCAATCGGTAACATGTTGAAAAATGTAGTGGATAACGACATCAACAACTAGTATCATCGGAACCGGTCGTGCTGTCTGACCCAGACAGAACCATTTATCATGCATTATCACACACGCTTTTTCCTCAAACGATGATGATCATAGGGTGACAGATCAGTAACGGACTGGCCTGGAACTCGCGTCCAAAGATTGGCTGTTCCAAGAAGCCAATACTCGAGGAATCCGGTGAACCTCGTGAGACACTCAACGGATGTACACAATCCGGAAAGAATTAACTAGGGCAGTCAGCCCTCGACTAGACTGCGCTTTAAAAGCATGAAACGAGTTTTGGTGGGTGGTGAACGGAATAACCACACCCCAAGACCTGACGGTCATGAGGTCAGTGCTGACATTAAATTTTGAAGCACCATGGTTAACATCCATACATCTTGCCCATTTCCAAACTACAGGTAACCTTAAGGCCACAGGCTGTATCCAAGGAAGAACCTGAAAGTCAAAAGTACTCCGTTGAACATCACAATAGTACTATCTCTCTGAATCCATCGGATTCCAACGGCTCTACTCCTAACATCACCATAAATGGATTCACGCACCCGGGTGGAAGCTTATAGTACACAGCACAGCCTGACTGTCTGAAGCCAAGGTCAGAAATTCAAAAAAGACAAAAAAGGCTTCTTCAAATCGACGGACGTTCCCACAGAAACACCGAATGCCAGTTCTGAAAACCTGCACAGAGTAAGTGCATCAACCATAGACAATGACGTAATGATAGTGTGTAGTCAAATAGCTTTCTAGAAGAACCGTGGTCGGTGTTTTATGACTGTCACGTTGAAAAACATTCTACGTAAAGACACATCTCAACAACTAGCATTCGCCCTGACAAGTGCAAATAAGTCGTACAATTAGGAACCGCTTTGACATCAACGGAACCGAGTCAATGGGAATAAACGAACGTATCAGCCAACTGATAGCCACTGCACGAAACGTTCAACAGGACAGTACCCGGGCATTTTACTTTTACTTTTACGCAGCTAGCTCCTACGAGAGAATGAGCCGGCTTCATGAATATCCCGAATGACACCTCCTCGTGATCAGTGATCGGTGCGATACCTGAGCACAGGGAAATCCGGTTCTGCTTCCAGTCGCGAAAGCTGTGGACCGACTGGAGTCCTAATCCCTGAACGTCCAATTTCACGGTACTGACCCATGTTCTCAGCTGTCCCCTAAGGCGACAGCATCATCCTGGAAATGGGACAGGAAAGGCACTATCTTGAGACCTCCGTGTCTGGACCCGGTGGGACATGTTCAAGCCACTGCAATCGTCGGCGTTGAAGGAACATTGACAGCTTTCCTATATCGAAGCACCGCTGTCCTACCGTGTCGTTTGAAAGCATGTCGCGCCAAGCCGCTTTCAGGATCCGGCTCACACACTAATGGTTAAACATTTCCAGCTTTCTGATGTCCTCAACGCGTAGTGACCACGTTTCACAGCCGTAGACCGATACTGGTCGGATAGCGACCCTAAAGACGCACACTGTGGTCCAGAGACTGGTTTCGTTGCGTGATCAGCGTGCATTGCAAAGCTAGAGAAACGCAATCCTGGCATTTTCGATGCGCAACTACATTTTTGGCTTGACCGTTTGGGAGGATCAAAAAGCTCAGGTCTTTGAGCGCCGAGACGTGCTCGATCTGTTTGCTGTTCATGCATATCGGTATAAGGGGCTGTGTAGCGCAGGTCGAAAGGATCTTGGTCTTCGACGTATTGATCTCTAGTCCCTTGGATATTCCGAAGAATTCTGCACGATTCAGAACCGGAAGTAGGGTGGCCGGGCTGTCTCCAAGACTGACGATATCGTCTGCGAATTTCTAATCAGTGAGGAAAGCATCGATGCCCAGCTGAATACCAGGGTTTTCGGTGAGGGTCTGATGCATTATCCAGTCGATGGTGTAGTTGAACAACACTGGCGAGAAGAAACAGCCTTGCCTAATATCGCAACTGAGGGAGAAATTATTGACGTTCTCTCGGTAGATGTTTCTTGCCTGTGCGTCTGCTTAGTACGCCTTCTTGAGACAGGCAAGCTTATTGGGCACTCCATCCGCGCGTCGTATAACCCATAGCGACTCTGTCATCTGAGCCAAAGGCAGTTCGGAAATCAATTAAACAAGCTGCAGTCGGTTGCTGAAAATTGTACCGGTGTTCTAATACTCTGCGGAGGGTGGTTATTTGGCTCGCACACCCCCCACCGCGCCTGAAGCCTCGTTGATTGGGGCGTGACCCTCCCGCACTGCTGAGAAGCGGCTCAACAAAAGCACGGCGAATATTTTGGCGACCACATCGATTAAACTGGTGCCACGGTAGTTTCCGCACACAGTCCTACCGCCCTTCTTTGGAAGAAAGAAGTAACATTGAAGTTCCCGAGTCTGCTGGGAATTGTTCTTCCTTATGAATTGAGTAAACAGTGTGCAGTGGCTCGAGAAGAGTCGAAAGATATGGTTCGTATATCCCCGAAGCGATGTCGTCTTCTCCAGGGGCTTTCTGGTTTTTCAGCCTCTACATTACATCGGTGATATCATCTCAGCCTGGTAGGTTACTATGATCGTCGTAGCGCTCATTGTGGGTTGCTGGGATTTAGCACACTGCTTTACACGGAAGGTCCAGAGAACAAATGCCTACTTGAAGCGTACGGTAAAAACCAGCATTCACGTTAAAAAGCGTAACCAACAGCAGACGGGCCGGGAGCACCAGACGCTGCCTTGGGCAGCATACGACCGTTGTGGACTACTGGAATCCCACTGTCCACTCTGACGTCATCGCACTTGCTTAAAACCCACTACCACAAGAGCAAGTAAGTCGAGTCTCGGTCTATGGTTGAAATGGAAAGCAAGGGATGGTGATAGGTACAACAATAAGTGAGAAGCACGTGAATATAACGTACATGAAAATAGTTTGTTAAAGGCGGTTGCACCAGAAGACCAGAAGCAATGCTGGGTCCATTGATGTCTCGACTACATCAACGAACTAACACAAGAAATCCCAGGCCCCAGTTAATTGTTCGCCGATGACCCGAAACTACTGGAGAAACTTCTCAGACTTGATACTCAAGGGTTCTATCACGTATCCATGAATGGCACCTAACTCTGAATGCACGACAATGCAAATACTTCTTGCCAGCCTCCACACGGACTATCACACAATCCAAAGGGTGAACCAAATAATGGGTCTGGGTGTAGATACATCCCTCTAGCCACACCCACAACGCATTTTCGCGGCGACAAGAGCATCTCGAGGTTCGTATCAACTGGCTAGGAATGTTCGCTCCTAGGAACCGGTCGACTCTCCAATTAACCGAATGGGTCAGAGATGCCCGCCTAAATGGTCACCCAGACTTTCGTGATGTAAGACGAAAAGCCACCCGCTCGGCCAGAAGCGACCGCAACAACTGCTGGACCGAAATCACGGGAGCCATGGAGACTGCGGTCAACTGCGGGGACTTCTCAAAGCCCTTCTGTCTAATCTGCACTGCATCCGGTAAGCGACAGTCGACAGAGCCCCCTCCCCCTTCGTGATGTTGCCGGGTTGCTCATTTATGAACAGGCCAAAAAGATGCAGAGATGGACCGAACACTTCGAAGGTCAACTGAACCGTCCCGCAGCGAGCTCCGCTTACCCAAATCCCAGCAATCCAGAGCGAGAGCTATGACGTTAATAACAACCCACCGAGCCGAAACGAAATCACCGATGTAATACTCAAGAACCGGAGATCCCTTGGAGATGGTATCGCACCAGAGATATTTGAACTGTCTTTTGACACTGCTCGAGCCACTGCCCACCCTGTTTTGTTCAATCTGGGAAAAAGAACAATTCCCGGTGGACTGGGGTGCACCAGTTCTACTTCCTCTTCCAAAGAAAGGCGACAGGACCGTGTGCGAAAACTACCGTGGCATCAGTCTAATCAACGTGGTCGCCAAAATATTCTCCGTGCTTCCGTTGAACTGCTTCTCGGCGGTGCGGGACGCGCGCACAAGCGCCAATCAAGGAGGCTTCCGCCGTGGCAGAGGGTGCGTGGACCAAATGTTCGCCCTCCGCAGAGTATTGGAACATCGGTACAAGTTTCAACAACTGACTGCAGTTTGTTTTATTGATTTTCGGGCTGCCTTTGACTCAGTTGACAGAGAATCGTTATGGACTACACTGCAAGCGGATGGAATGCTCCGGAAGCTTCTCCGTCTCATGAGGTCGTACTACACAAATATCCGCGCGAGAATACGCATCTAAAGAGAGGAGTCCAGCGAGTTCTCCCTCGATTCTGGTGTTAGACAAGGCTGTTTCTTCTCGCCAGTGCTGTTCAACTACGCCACCTACTGGATAATGAGTCAAGCGCTCACCGACTACCCTGGTATTCAGCGGGGCACCGATGTTTTCCTCGTCGATCTGGAATTTGCAGACAACATCGTCATCCTTGGAGTTAGCCCAACTGCCTTACAGCTGGTTCTCAGTCGCGTAGAATCTTTCGCGAAATCCATGGGATTAGAAATCAATACGTCAAAGACCAAAACCCTTTCGACATGCACTCGACAGTCCACCCTCCCGATATACTTGAATGACGAACCAATCGAACACGTCCCGGCGTTCAACTATCTGGGCTCTACGATTCTCTCAAACGGCCAAGCTCAAGATGAAGTCAAGTTGCGCAAATCATGAAACTGTCACTTCTATCAACGGCAAATCCGACATTTCCCTGGGATGCTACGGACGACCAACCCCACAAACCCAACAATCACACCGGGGTATTTATTATCGAGACGCAGCGGGATACATTTGAAGCTCACTGATGCAAGCTTCTGGACATATCAATTAGACCAAAACCACAAGCTCTATGACCTGACCTGAACAACACACGTACCGGTTGAATAGTACGCACAAGCCTGTGTCCGTTGATATTCGCAATAAACGAAATCATGTGCGGAAGAACTTGCTGAATGGGTATTTAGAAAACCAGATATATTCGTGTCCAGCAAGGACGTTGATCAAACCACTACCCAACACTCCGGTTCTCGAAGCGTCCTTTGGCAAGTGCCTCTGCTGGCCAGAGTGACCAATTGGCCGATACGTAACAATCGGGAAGATACGAAATTCTTGAAATCCGACTTGTTCCCGATCAAGGGTTTATCTGATGCCTCGCATACTCCAGGAGTCCACAAGGGAAATGGTCGGAAACGGAGCACTCAAATGTACGAAACACCATTCGTAACTCAATTGTGGTGAACTACCGACCACAGCTTGGCGTTTACATCGCACGGTAGGTGAGAATCATTCCAACGCTGCTTAGCATCCTCAGTTAATCTAGCTCCTAGACCGCCGCTCATTAAGCAACCACCAGCGCACGAACTCCAAGCTTGTCGATCAGAATAGCCTGAAAATGACAAACACTCGAGTGGATGGCTACGTCTTACGACGATCAACCGTCAGCTCATTTCCAAGTTTGATCTACCAAAGTGCTTTCCTTCGTAAAAGTACTTAACAAGAAATCCCACTTCATTAAACTGTTCACGTCATGGGACAATTGCAAGGCGCACATAATCCCGAGCATGTGACGAGTGAATATTTAGCGGAAGTTGAAGGAAATCGATTTAAGAACAAGGAAGTAATCTCAGTCAGCTCCACAGGTCCGTGTGGTTAAGCTGCGCACGCCAAGTCCTGAAGAAATCCACGAGATCAAAACCAATCATCGGCAAGAACCTATGCAGTCCTAACCGATCACTGCTAACATCGCAACACGAAATCCTACAATCGACGGGAACATGGACCAACTGACGACGATACAGGGAAAACAACCCGCAAGACTTGCTTGCAAAGTAGACTGCACAGCACTCCACGCTGTTAAATCGTACTGGAAGCGCTCAACGAAACTAGGTGCTCCAACCAACTACACGGAAGAAAACGAATAGTTGAATGAAAAACGGTTTATTTCTAAAGAACTGAAACAGTGTGGTATAAGCACATGCAGCACGCTCGTGCCCCTTAGTGGGTCAAAGCCGGGTTCAGGGTAGATGTGCCTTCAATGACGTTAACCTGACAATCGACCGTAGGCAGTTCATAAAATTGATCACGATGGTGAGCACTTGATTTTGACTTCACAAATGTCATCGGATTTTATACCCAGCTGGTGATGCGTCATCTTGTCCAGGCATCTCTTCATCCCTGGCCTTTGGCGATCGACACCACGACCGGTTTGGCGTATGGTTCCATTGCGCTGAAGACCAACAGGAAACTGCGGCTGTGTAGTCCATTTCATTTTCACGAAACCATTGGGCACATGCACTTCTGCCTGTGCATTTACTGGCGTCAGCGATCGGTGTTCGTATCCTCTCCCCAGTGACGTATTGTACTCCTGAAACATTGGAAGTTGAAATTAGTTTATTCGTACCAGTGCAATATTCAAATTCGTCAGATAATGTAGTCCGCATTAGCTAGGACAGGGATAACAATTCATCACTAATATACCAAGCCACTCACGATAGTCCGTGTAAGCAGACCCCCGACCGCAACCACGTCGATGTGGCTCCCAAAGAACGTCCCCATTGCTAGTGGGCTAAACAAAAAATTACAAGCAACGGTGAACTTACCTTAGTTTAAGATAATCCTCAGTTTTTGCGAACACTGTTCGTTCGGTTCTAGGTTTGAAGCTACGACCATCACGAAAAAGTGACCTACTACGACAACGCCGTTGTGGGTTACGCTCGCCTATATCTGCGGGTTCCAACATCACGGTCTCTTTTTCATAACCCTGAAACAGGAATCACGAATTAGTTGAATGGTACCAATGCAACAGGCGACCGCATCAGATAATGTTGTCCGCAAGATAGGACAGGGATAACGATTCATCATACGCTGAAACTCACCCACAGTCACATTCGCGAAGTCCGTCTCGGGACAATATTCCCAGTCGTGTCATCGCTCACTGCAAACAGCCGATTGCCTCCATATCCAAAACTCAAGTAATGTACGACGCAAGCGGGATACTTCCGAGTACCAGCCGCAGTTCCTCAACAGGGTGGTAACAGATCTCGGGAGCTTCTACAGTCGCATAACTACAGTGACACAGACCAGACCTCCAGGTGTGCGGTCAAAACATACCATCAGGAATACACAACCATTATAAACAGATCGGCGGCGGCCATACTGAAGTTCTGAACTCGCTGCCTCGTTGCCGTTGATTTGTTACAGGTGCACCTGTCGGGCGTCTGAATTGCACGAATACTAGTGAAGAGACTTGCACAAGGGAGCCTACTGCTTTCCTGAGGAACGTGGCGATCCCGAATTGAAGAAACCCGACGTGTGAAGGACCTGTGTAGCTCATTTCCAATGCGCTCATCCTTGTTCAATACAGATTCCTCACTTGTATTCCGTGTTCTCCGTTTAGACTGACCGCAGTGCGCCAGACGATAACCGACGAGTTGCGTATGTCTGTTGCCAGCTAACCAGCCTGTTACACTGTCTATAGAATCAAAGGTTTTCAAAACCTCCCCAGTGACTTGCTGCGTTACTTCCTACCCTAGGGCGCGTGAGCCACACACGCCCAACGAGTCATGGCACAATCGCGCCTTGGACGCAAATAAACAAAAAACAGTGAGCAAGTAAGTAGGGGGTTTAAAACACATAAATAATGTATTTAACCGAGAATTTTCACGAAACTAGGGTTCAGTTCAGTTCAGTTTGCACAGGACTTGGTGTGGCTAGAGCCAATCGTGTGTCCAGATAGTTGTGTTGTCGGCGCGTTTCCGTAGCGGTCGTCTCCCTCGGTGAGTGTAGCTGTTTTTGAAATTTTTAGAACACACAGCTCGTCCTCCTCCATTTAAGTTTATCTTTATCTGTGCTGACTGGATCCTGAATAATGTCAGTGCCCCCCACCATTGATATAACCGCTTGCTCAGATGAGGCTACTTTCCCCATTAGGCAGTGCGATTCCCCCTCCGTGGCCAATGCCTCACTCCTCAATCCGGACGAAACTGTCCTTCATAATGCGCTGGCAACGGATGCACTAAAATGTGCAGTCCAAAGTCAGGCTGCAGAGATAGCCGAGCTAAGGGCCACCGTCCGCATCCTTAACGATGAGCTGTCCAGCCTGAGGAGTTTGGTAATCAAATCCCTCCCGGTGTCCCAGGCAGCCGATCAGGTTTGTAGAGTTTCTGAGCAGCAAATTCTTGACGCCGCAAAGATTTTACAAGATACCGAGAATTGCTCTAAGCGAGTCATCCTTTGGGGCCGCTTCCTCAGTTCAGATCACCCTCATGACACCTACGCCCAGGTGTTTAACCGCCTTAAGCTCCCTTTCCCACCTAAAGGTCGGTCCACTTGGTTGGTAACCAAACGCACCAACCGGGTTCACGGTATTCTCATTGTAATGGGTTCCACAGATGCAGCCAAACGAATTGTTTCCTTGGCCGCAAAGCTCAAGGAAGAAATTAAAGGGCTCAAGGGCGTATCCATTGATAAGCCACTTCATCTGAGGCTCCGCAGTGAGAAGGCTAAGCCAAAAATTCCACAAAAAGCTGATCCTAAGCTCAGAGTGCTGCCAGTTGTCCAGGTAACTCGCCTTGAGGACCGAGCTGCATGCCCACCATCCCTCGCTTCCCTACTGACACCATTTCCCATCGCCGAAAGTACTCCCAGTAGTAGGCCTAGTGCCACTAAACATCTGTCGCCTACGAAAAGCATCCCAGGCCCCATCATAGCCAACAAGACTGTTTCAACGAACGAGACTCACTCATCCTTGAGCCCAGATATTAACCTGCAAACTGTTTCTACTGAAAGAAGCAGTGAGGAGGTTAAAGCACCAGATAATATATCTGGTGCTGTCATGAAAAATAAGCTCACCAACAAGAGAACTCAGAATAGGGCATCAAGCAGTGCGCAGAAGGGCAAACCACAAAAGGCAGCCCACCCTTTTCGGAGACCGAAGGATGTAGGCCGTCCACCTGGATTGATACCCCCGAGGTTACTAGACATCAAAACCTACCGGTCTCCCAGCAGTCTGCTTACCCTCTAGCCCCCCAATATCTTCAGCCTTCGACTCCCCCAGGACCTCCTTTCCATCCCCAAATCCCCCTCTGTTACGAACGTTTGAGCAATGCGTAGCCAAATTCGCAACGGATCCCGAAATCAGAAGGCGATTATCCGTGATAATTCTACGATACTAGATTATTAAAATAAACAATGACATAAACAATATACAAACCTCAATAATACGATCACAAAGACTCAACAACGAGAAACCGAATGGCAGCGTGTGAGCAGACAGCACGTGCGTCACGCAGGTCCTGAGCAAGGATGTGCCAAAATAGCGCTCTGGGCGCAAACAAACAACAATTGGCCCAGAAAAACAACCAGTTCGTAAAGACAAGTCAATAGTGTATGGAAATGAGTGATGTTGGGAAAAACACTGAATCGCGAGGGAAAAAGGGGGATTTTCCACGACCGGCTGTTACACCGCCCACCAAAATCCTCCTGGATCCTTAGCAGAGTCAAAGGTTCGGTATAAAGGTACTGATTCTTCCTACCTGCCTAGGCCCTGCTGTCAGTGCGCGCGTCTAATGCTCGTCGTCAAGGTTCTACAACTTGTCGCACCTAATCCACTGGATACATAGACGTGAGGCTAGTCTACATCTTCCACAAGACCAAATGACCGATGGCGGGCGTGAATGGTCACATAGACGTTGTCCTCGTAAGGGGCCGTCCGGTCCTGGATGTACGTGCTTGAGTGTGTGTGTGTGCGTGTGTGTGTGTGTGTGTGCGTGTGTGTGTGTGTGTGTGCCGGGGTTACAATGAAATCACAGGTATGAATACACATCAAAGGAGGACTTTCTGCAATGTCAACAAAAGACCGCGTGGCAAGAAAACGAGTAAATGTAGCATGTATGTGTGACCTGAGCTCCGCTACTTCCACATATGCAAGGGGCATTCGGTAGCGTCAACAAAAGGCAAACAAAGAACACTGTCACATGTATGATGGGTTTACGGGATGTAGAGTGCGTCGTGCATGCGTGTATGTATCGGGATGTATAATGGAATCGCACTCATCACCACATATCGGAAAGAACCTTCTGTAATGTCAACGAAAGGACCGCGAGCACCTTAACGTGTTTGACGGAGATTGTGTGGTATATATGGTGTTTCTTTATCCACCTCGATTACTGGCGTGAAAAAGGTTTACTAGGCCTCAGGGTTATCAGCTTCTCCGTCTTCGCTCTCGAGTAGGTTAATACTGCGTATGTCACGAATGAGCACTCCGTTAGCTGTCTTCACCTTCACCGTTCTTATCATTTCGTCAGTGCTTTTGATGGTTTCCGTAACTACTCCCAAACACCAAGCGCTGAAATGTGCGCGTTCGTCGGCGATCATAACCACATCCCCAACTTTGAATGGTCTTGTTTTGGCCAGCCACTTCTGTCGAGTCTGCAAAGCCGGTAGGTACTCCCGTAGCCATCGCCTCCAGAAGACCTTGGCCAGATAGTTCGCTTGCTTCCACCCGTGGAGGTAGCTCCCACGAAGGTTTACCGGCCCTTGGAAACCCTCGTTCGACCTTAACGTCAATAAGTCGTTCGGGGTGAGCGCCAGGTGGGTGGGGTCGCCGTTCAATACTGGAACCAGGGGGCGGTTGTTCAGGATTCGCTCCACCTCAGTCATGACGGTGTTCAGGGTCTCGTCGTCGGGCGGCTGCTGCTCCATGATTGACAGCAATATCCGTCTGGCGGACCGGATCATGCGTTCCCATATGCCGCCGCGGTGACTGGCCTGTGGGGGGTTGAAATGCCATCGTATGCCGTAGGCCACGGTTCGATTCTGCAGTTCGTCCCTGTTTATGTTCTTGTGCCAACGCTGCAATTCCCGTTGAGCGCCCACAAAGTTCGATCCATTATCTGAGTATATATCGGCCGGTACGCCTCTTCGGTTGATAAATCTTTGCAAGGCTCGTAGAAACGAATCGGTCGTCATCGAATGTGCGACTTCTAGGTGTACCGCACGTGATTTAATGCACGTCATGATACATCCGTATCGCTTTTCTAATCTTTTCCCGCACTTGATCCACAAGGGCCCGAAATAATCCAACCCGGTGTCACTGAACGGCCACCAGCCCGTAGTCACCCTGCATTCTGGTAGTGGGGCCATGAGTTGTTTGCCTGCTGTGGCATTGCGTCTCCTGCATTGCACACACCGTCGGATTACGCGTTTTACAGTCTCTCGTCCTCTCAACAACCAAAGACGCTTTCGGATGACGCTCGTCACGTGACTTTCCCCGGCATGTCCCTCCATGGCGTGGACGTGTTGAATCATTAGCTCTACTACAGGTTGTCTCGCAGGCAGCAGTATAGGATACTTTGTGTCGAAGTTCAGGTGGGCGTTGGTCAGCCTACCATCCACCCGCAGCAGTCCGTTGATGAGTTTGGGGTTTAAACGCTTCAGCTCGCCTCTTGGAGATGGCATGTCTTCATTGGTCGGCCCCACTTCTTCCGCCCTCTTGAGTTCTTGGGCGAAAGCCTCGCGTTGTATCATTCTGAAAATATCATACTCTGCCGCTTGTAGCTCATCGGGACCTATCGGGCCGACCGGTATCCGACCTGAGGGCCGTAGCCCTTTCATGACTAGTAAACTTATCTTGAACCTGGTTAACCAAACTAGCAAACGAAGAGTCTTCATCCAGGAAGAAAACCTGACCAGTCGCGATAAAATGGACGACGCTTCGACGACGTTGGTTGCTATCACTACGCCTTTGATCTCCAGTTCCAATTCCGTAGGGGTTTTTAATTCGAACACGGGCCAGTCCTGTTTGGGCAATTGCAGGAAGTTTGGCCCTCTCGTCCACGTGTCCAGTTGCCTGAAGTTGTTCGCACCTCGGGAGCACAGGCCGGCCGGATTATCGCCAGACCTGACATGACTCCACTGGTGCGTGGCTGATTCATCGTGGATAATCGTGAGCCGGTTAGCAACGAAAGTACTAAACCGGCTCCGTACGTTGTTAATGTAGTAAAGTACTATCGTTGAATCCGTCCAGAAGCTCACCGACCAAATGTAGAGATCGAAACATCTCTTCACAGCTTGCACCACCCTGACTGCCAACACGGCTGCGCTGAGTTCAAGGCGTGGGATTGAGACCGACTTCAGTGGGGCAACGCGGGCTTTGGCGAACAGGATCCTCGTGGTATATTGTCCATCTCCTGCGCACCATCGTCCGTACACCACAGCTCCATAACCGACTTCGGATGCATCGGAAAAGGCATGTAGTTCTCCAGTCCGTGTCGTATGGCCAGGGGTCAAACATCGTGGGATTCTTATGTCCCCTAATTTCTTCAAGGTGTTCAGAAATTCTTCCCAGTCCAGCCGGTCCCCTCGGTCCAGTGCCTGGTCCCAATCAACTTTCCTACGGCACAGCCGCTGCAGCAAGATCTTTCCGGGTAGCAGCCATGGTGAGACGAAAACCGAGCCGGTCGAACAAACTTGAGACGGCAGATAGTATGCCACGACGGGTTATTGGCAGCTCGGGAACGTTCAGTTCGAAAACAAAGTCGTCCGTTTCCGCGTCCCATTGTATTCCTAAAGTGCTCTCGATAGGAAGTGGAGAGCCGTCCAAATCTCTTACCCTTTCGACCTTTTCGTGATACGGGATGACCTTCAGCACTTCTGAAGCGTTCGACATCCATTTAGTTAGATGGAAGCCGCCCTCTTCCAGCAATCTCGTCAGACCCCTGAACTGCTCTAGAGCTGATTCCACATCATCGAATGACCCAAGGTAGTCGTCGACGTAGAAGTTCCTGCTGACGCTTTCTACCACCGTCCGATGTACTAGATCGCCACGTTTGTTCGCTGATTCTCGGAGGGCGTAGTTTGCACAAAATGGTGACGATATGGCTCCGAAGGGGTGGACGGTCATCCTATAATTCACCACTGCGTTGTCCCGGTCGCTCCCTTCCCACCACAGGAAGCGGAAAGCATCGCGTTCTCCTACCGGAATCTTCACCTGATGGAACATTTCCCTAATGTCAGCAGACAAAGCCACTTTACCCACTGTGAAACGGCACAGAACATCGATCAGTGGTGTGGTCCAGTCAGGCCCCTGTAGTAGGTGATCGTTTAACGACTTGCCCTGGAACTTGGCCGCACAGTCGAAAACCACCCGCAGTTTATTGGGTTTCTTGGGGTTGATAACCGGATGGTGAGGCAGATACCAGATACCCCTTTTGCTGTCGGTGTTAACAGGCACCTTTTCAACGTAACCGAGGGCCTCGTTTCGCTTCATCAAATCCGCGTATCGTTCCCACAGATTCTGGTCTCGAATGAAGCGTTCTTTTAGTCGTAGTAATCGTTGGAGAACATAATTTCTGTTGTCAGTCCACGGGTCGACCGGTGTGCGCCATGTGAGGGGAACCTCGAACTGTTTTTTGAGGCCTCTAGAGCCTTGCCGCACCGTTTGTAGAGCGAAGTGATCCTCTTGAGACAACGTCGGTCTTTCGTCTCCAATGTCATGAAACTCCTTTTCATACAGCCGTTGCAGATGATACTCTATGCGGTCCGTTTCGGCGGATAAGTAATTCACGGAACCGCGTACCCCTACTGGACCGTATAACATCCATCCCAGAGCCGTGCGTACGGCATAAGGTGCCTGGCGGTCGCCCACTCTCTGGTCAAGCACCCAATGCGCCTCTGGCACGTCGCATCCGATGAGGAGATCCACCTCATCATCTTCCCAGTCTACGACGGTTACATCCTGCAGGTGGGGCCACCGAGTCAAGATTGCGTCCACCGACCTTGGTGCTCGCATAGGGAGATCCGCTAACGTGAATGCCTCCGTTGGTTCAATTTCCTCGTTAGTGTCTAGAGAGATGAGTTGCAGCCTTAATCTACCGGCAGTCATTACCTGTGTTCCACCCACCGTGCTCACTGCTAACGACGTCGCACCTTTAGCCAGTTGGTGTTTGTCGGCAAACCGCTCTTTCACTAAGGTGGTGTCGGATCCACTATCAACGAAAGCCAACGCCTTGACTATCCCAGTCGGAGTCACTACTCCCACGGCCACTACGCCTAAACGTACCGGTTTACTGGCAGATTGTGAAGTTGAACAAATCACGCTGGGCTTGGCACTCGCCTCGGATATGGTTACTCTCGCCTGATGCAGCAGCCGATGGTGTCTGCCCGTGCAGCCCTCGTAACCACATCGATTCCTTGTTCTACAGGCTGCTGCCCGGTGCGTGGTGTTGAGACAGATGAAACATGCTCCTGCCATCCTCGCCATTCCCCAACGTTCGTCTATTGTGGCGTTGCCGAACTTGGGGCATTCTGGTAGGCCATGGCTAGTACCACAGGATCTGCAAATTGGTTTCACCGTAGCATCTCGTGAAATGACGTGTGTGTTGGTCCAAGGCTGGTACTTTGGATATTCCCGTACAGGGGTTTGGGCTTGGCTAGTACCGGGCTTGTTTGCTCGGTTGCTGTCCCGGATGAGTCGGCCAAATCTGCTGTCAGCTATCTTCGTTTGCCTGTCTAAGTATTCAGTCAGGTCTTCGAAGTTGGCTTCTCTGTCGCCTCGGCTTATCCGTTCAGCTTCTTCCGCCCACCGACCCTGTAGTTCGGGAGAGAGGTGACGGACTATGCCTTCCAAAGTGTGCATGGCGTCTAGGTCAGCCCTGTAACCTAAATGGTCGAGGGCTATTGAGCAGTTCTGCATCTTGATCACCAGGTCGGCCATGGTGTAGACGTCGCCCTTGGTTCTCTTTGCCTCTGCCATCACGCCCTCTATTAGGTTACGGGCTACTTTGAAAGGTTGGCCAAACAAGTCCCTCAGAATCTTTCTTGCCCTTGTGTAGCCTTGTTCTGGATCGAGCATGGTGCATCCGTCGATAGCTTCTCGCGCTCGGCCTCGGCAGTAGTGAGTAAGGTAAAGAAGCCTTTGCCCAGGGTCGGTTACCTTGTTTTCAACGAACGTCTCGAACTGTTTGACAAACTTGCAGTATTGCTCAGCTTGCCCGTGGAAAACCGTTAACTCCACTCTAGGCAGATCGATCGATGGTGGTTTGTATTCGGCGACCGGCGTGGGGTTCCCTACCTTATTGCACCCTAACCTATCGGAAGTGTCGAAGTCACTGGTCTCATGCTCTCGCTGTTTCTGTGTACACGTCTCTGCTTCATGCGCCTGTAGTCTAGCCGAAAGTAACTGTTGCTCTAGTTCTAGTATTCTCAGCTTATATAAATCGACATCCTTACGATCAATATTGCTTTCAATAACACATGAGCTAGCACCGACAGGACTAGGCGATCTAGCATTAACTAAAGAATCATATGTACCCAAAACCTCCCCAGAGACTTGCCGCATTACTTCCTGTCCGGATTCGACTGCTTTTGATCCTTTTCTTGGCATTTTGCGTGATTTTTCCTCGTTCCAAATAGATCTATTGAGTATTGTTACGAACGTTTGAGCAATGCGTAGCCAAATTCGCAACGGATCCCGAAATCAGAAGACGATTATCCGTGATAATTCTACGATACTAGATTATTAAAATAAACAATGACATAAACAATATACAAACCTCAATAATACGATCACAAAGACTCAACAACGAGAAACCGAATGGCAGCGTGTGAGCAGACAGCACGTGCGTCACGCAGGTCCTGAGCAAGGATGTGCCAAAATAGCGCTCTGGGCGCAAACAAACAACAATTGGCCCAGAAAAACAACCAGTTCGTAAAGACAAGTCAATAGTGTATGGAAATGAGTGATGTTGGGAAAAACACTGAATCGCGAGGGAAAAAGGGGGATTTTCCACGACCGGCTGTTACACCCTCGTTCCCCCTCCTCAAACCCAAAACCAGCTGCCTCTGGCGATTCTGCAACAACTCCTGAGAATGTGCTCAAGTGTTTTTACAGCAATTGCCTGAGTGTGTTGAATAAGATCCCGGAGCTTCGGCAGCTTGCAGTAGATAAGGAGCCTCAGATCATAGCCCTCACAGAAACCTGGCTTACCCCTGACATACTTGATGCCGAAATATCCATTCCGGGATACTTCACAGTAAGGCGGGACTCCAGTAGAGGTCGTGCCGGCGGGGTCATCATATACTACGATAATTCGATCCCTCCTCCCACCTTACTGACAACACCAACCTTTTCATGTATTGATCGTCTGTGGGCCGTGTTTAACCTCTCTAGGACAGATACCCTATTGCTTGGTGTTGTCTACCGTCCTCCCGCATGCAATTCAACTGACAGCATAGGTCTCATAGACTTATTAGGCTCCCTGAAAAGCTACACAGACTTCACCCATCTGTTAGTCAATGGTGACTTGAACTCTCCCAGTACAAACTGGCAAACAGCTGATGCCCCGGATATCACTTTCGGTAAACCCCTCCTTGATCTCGTACTGAAAAAACTCATGGGTACAGAACGTAAGAGATCCGACTAGATATCGCACAGGCCACGCCCCGTCCCTACTAGACCTGGTCATCACCAATGATCGGTTCCTAATAGATGTGGTGCATTACTTGCCGCCCCTCGGCAAAAGTGATCACATTCTCATTGGATTCGACTATATCGTGAAATGGCCTCCTCTTCCGTCAGAAACTAAAATTTTGAGATCCTTCAAAAGGACCAACTTTGACCAAGACTGTGCATTTTTTCGCTCCCAGCTAAATTTAACTAACCCAGGTAACTCTGCGGATGAAATGGCAGAGAATCTCAGAGAGTTAATCTCCTTAGCTGATAGGCATTTTGTCCCCAGAATTCGTCGCCCATAGACCGCTAAGCGACCACTCCCTCGCCCCATTGGGCGCATTCTAGACGAACGCGCACGCCTCTTTGCTAGATATAAAGCCACAGGCCTTGCCCGTGATGCAGAAGACTTCAGGATCATAAGGAACATATGCAAAGACAAGATTAGGTCCTATCAGAATGCAGTCCAGCGATCTGTACTTGATCGGGCACGGACCAATAAGGCATTTTTCTTTCAGTACATGCGGCGTCTAAGGGGCACAGCTCCGACGCCATAAGCTCTCAAAGATAGTGCCGGATCTCCAATCACTTCCCCTAGCCAAGTAGCCGAGGCATTCAGCTCCTACTTCCGTACAATTTTTAGCTCCTTTCCCATATCATCCCACCCTACCATGCACCCGTTATCTCTGGCCACTACCCTTAACCGCGTCACTATTCCCATTGGTACAGTCGCTCAAGGTTTCCGACGGCTCAACCAATATTGCTCTATGGGTCCTGACCTAATCCACCCCCGTATTCTCAAGGAAGCCGCGGATACATTAGCTGCTCCTTATGCCTCGCTTTTTCAGCGATGTGTTGACGATGGAGTTTTCCCCCGTAACTGGAAAAAAGCAGTGATCGCACCCATCTATAAGAAGGGTAGTAGACACCTTGCTTCTAGTTACAGACCCATAAGCCTCACTAGCATCCCTAGCAAAATTTTTGAGGGAATTCCTAAGAGTGAGATTCTTTCCCATCTTCATAGAAATAAGATCCTCTCCCCGTCCCAACATGGGTTTCTTCCTGGCAGGTCATGCATCACCAATGTGCTTACTGTCATGGATAGTCTCACGAAAGCCTATGATGATGGCCAGCTCTCACACGCTGCATTCATCGATTTTGCTAAGGCCTTCGATAAGGTCCCACATGCCCCTCTTCTTTATAAGCTGCAGACGTACGGGATCACAGGCTCCATGTTGGTCATCCTACGTAGCTTCCTTACCGACCGCACCTTTGTGGTTAAAGTCGGGAATGTTTTGTCTCAACCCTCCCCAGTAACAACTGGGGTCCCCCAAGGGTTGGTCTTAGGTCCTCTTTATTTCCTGATCTATATAAACGATCTTCCGACAGCCCTCCCTGCGAACATTGCCATGTACGCAGATGATGTAACCCTCTGGAGTTCAAGCGTTGAAGACCTGCAAATTGCAGTTTATGAAACAAAACGCTGGTCCGAGGATTGGAACCTCCCAGTTAATGATGACAAATGCGTGAGCATGTCTTTCGGCAGAGAGACTGGTCACACGTTTTCCATTAATGGAGCAGCCACTCTGCCAAGGGTTGACCGACACAAGGTGCTCGGTTTCTGGTTAGATTGTAACTTATCCTTCTCTCATCATCACGAACTTGCGAGCAAGTCTGCCTTTCGAGTTCTAAACACGGTTCGAAGGTCCTTCCCGCGCATATTTAAGGATGATTTCCCCATAATTTTCGGCACTTATATCCGACCTCTGCTGGAGTACGGTAGTCAGATAGTGCACTCTGGTCTTGTCCGAGACCGTGAGATCTTAGAAAGGGTTCAGCGGGCCTCCACCAAGGCAGTAAGTGGTCTATCCCATCTACCTTATCCCGTCCGCCTCTCACTCCTCAACCTCTATCCCCTTGACGTAAGACGCGTAAGAGGTGATCTGTTTTTGATGTTCCACCTTTTTGAAACAGGTCAAAGCGATTGCTTCTTCTCCGTCTGTCCAGCCTCCTCTCTCCGTGGTCACAGCAGAGAAGTTTTCAAACCGAGGCCACGCACTTCACTAAGGATTAACTTTTTTAGCTATAGGGTTATTATCATGTGGAATGCACTTCCGGAAGATATTGTTATCTCGCAGAACAAAACTATCTTCAAGAAGAAGCTAGACCTCTACCTGGGTCTCTCCCAATAATTCCCTTTGTCAAAAACAAACAAACAAAATAGTTGTCTTTTATCGCATATATGTTGATGAATGCCGCACCCCCACTCAGCTTAAGGCACTGTCCACAGTGTGACACTGAATGAGGTTATATGTATCTTGTTTTCGCTGCCACCCCGCCCCCCCCCCGCTTCTTTTACTCTCGTTTCAGCTCGGTGAATCCGACAGAAGATCAAAGATTTCCTAAAGAACCGGGACAATTGGGCTCAAAGCCTCGAACCCGTGTAGTACTTCAAGACTTCAAGACAACACTGCGTGATTTTCTTTTTCTGAAAGGCAGAAATTTTGTGCAGTATCAGCCCTGGCAGAGTAAGGTGGAAACAATAAGTAAATTGCATCTGACCCTAAAAACTGCTTAACATAACTCGGGATATACTGCCACCCAACATAGGTATACTGCTTTCTTGAAAGCCTTCACTGTTGTGGTATTTATGACTTCCTCCGGGAGCTTATTCCAATGGGGTACCACTCTATTTGAGAATTACTTCGCCCCAATTTGGAGCCTCGAATGCTTCCTTTGTAATCTAAGGCTATGCCCCTTGTGCCCCTCCCTGGGATCAGAGAGAAAAGGTCTTCTCGTCTTATTCCTGACAGTCCCTTCATTACCTTGAAGGTTTCTATCAAATACCCGCGAATGCGCCGTCTTTCCACTGAGAACAGGTCTAGGGCACGGAGAGGCTCTGTATAGCTAAACCCACTTTGCCCAGCCACCATTCTAGTGGCTAGCCCTTGCGCTTTCTCCAGACAATCGATATCTTTCTGGTAGTGCGGTGCCCAGGCCTGCACGCAGTGCTCCATATGCGGCTTAACTATGGCCTGATATATCGGAACGAAAATCTCCGGCTCTCTACACGACATAATGGATCTAACTCGAAAAAGTTCTCTCCTGGCCATATTGGCTGCTGAGGTGCACTGCCTTGACGGCCTAAAGCTGTTGTCCATTATAACATCTGAGTCTTTGACCTGCGAGACCACTTGCAACGAACCCACACCATTCTCACTAGCCCCTGTATTTGTGGTCAAGCATTGACACTTGGTGAGGTTTAGTGGAAGGTCCCATTTGGGTGCCCAGTTTTATACTGCTAGCACGCCAAGGTCTATATCTACTCCAGCTATCTTGACGTCATCGGCAAACATAAAGGTGGGGCTTGAAAGCCCACGTGCTAGGTCATTTATGAAGACGAGGAAAAGCAGAGGGCCGAGCGCCGAGCCCTGTGGCATCCCACTTGTTACACCTTCCGGTTTTGAAACATGACTCCCCACCTTAACACTAAAGGTTAGCCCTGCTAAGAAACTGTTTATCCATTGTGGTGCTCTTGGAGGATTTTCACAACTGGCTGTTACAAAAGGTTGGCATCGCCCTCAATTCAGTTCAGTTCAGTTCAGTTTTCACAGGACAGGTAATGGCCACGGCCAATCGAGCGTCCAGAATTATTTTGTTGGTATACAAAACAGCTATGAACCCACCACCACACGGCATATTTCGTCGAATCCCCGCTAAGAATGACAGGGAAACGGGAACCTCATCGCATATCAGTTGCGAGTGACATTATGCATCGTGAGCATTCAAAGAGACAGTATGCAGTAAACGAAAATGTCGATTAAAACACACCTCAGACGGACCACAGCGCTACCCGTCATCCATCAAGTAAGTATACTGCACGCTCACTACAAGGAAATCTCCCGTACCACTTACGATCTAGGGCACCCTTTAAGTGGAGCGGCTTCGCAGACACCAAACTCAATAAAATGCAATTGCGAGCTTAGAGCTCAGGTGCGCCTTATTTACGAACAGGTGTTTTCACCTAGATTTACTTGTGATTGACAACCGCTCCTCAAAAGCGGCCAACTCCGGTGTCAGGCCCTCCTCTAGCCATAGGCAATCTTCCTTTTCGAATCTTTCTTCTCAGTCGCATAAAGTGGCTCATAGTCAGGACGAAATTACTTCAAAGTACTTTCACTCATCCAAACCCGAATTGACCAGTGCGGTACTATAATCTCCTTCGGTCGGACACATCAGCCTACCTTAGAAACCCTTTAGGACATTTGGGTGATCCTCACCAGTCATACATTGAGGCACGCAACTGGCTTAGCAAACGTTGGCCAGGCTTTTCAATAGGTCAGGAATTCGGTCTAGCATTGGTTCCTTCAACCGACTGGTTGCTTGAAACCTGAATTGTTTAAGTCCACCTGGTTCCGAAAAGGGTGAGCTCATCGGAACTTACGTCAAGCTACGTAACAAACGGCAAGGCGTGCTCCAGCTCATCAGCCTTGGCCATTAGCTCGTTCAGTCTCCCTTCTCCCGTCATTTACACAGGGTAACCAATATAATTACTAAAACCCATCAAGTGCTAACGTTCTGCGTCTCCATTAGCTGGACGGGAATCGGATCTTCAAATCGTGCTTGCGACCAAACAATGACTGGACGGTCTGCTGGTCTATCATTCCACCGGCAGGCCGTTCCAACTGTTCACTACACTGTTGCTGAATAAGTGTGACCTAGTCACTAACCTAGCTCGAACATTTTTCAGCTTCTCTTCGTGTCTCTTTGTTCTAGAATTCAAAGCCACTTGGAACAGGCTATCCGGCATAAGGCCGGAAGAGTCCTCCGTTACCCTATACCTTTCTGTAAGACTCCCCCGACGTCTCTTCCCCTCCAACGAGAAAAGATTCGGATCACGGAGTCTCCGCTCGTACGTCTTACCACCCTGCCGTTCAACCATTCGTGTGGCGAGACGTCGAACTTTCTCTAAGCGGGTGGTATCCTTTTTGTAGAAGGGTGGCCAGGCCTGCAAGCCACCTTCTGATTGAGGTCGTACTATAGCCATGCAAGTAGGTGTAAAGAACAAATACTGAAAATCCTTCCAAATGTTCTACGTGCTTTGTGAATTTGATTATATTTAACATTACCTTGAAAAGCTCGCTTATATACCACACTTTTCACGTTTGTTTATCCATGTGAGACATTTGAACTTGGCTTTGAACCGTTTCTGACCGTCGTGCTTGAGCCACGGGACTTTGAACCCCTGAGGTTTTGCTGTGAAGTCTACTTGGCCTCATACTTGAGGTTTGTATATATTTGTACCTTTTGTGAATGTCAACCCAGTACCGTAAAAACTACAAATCAATCTTGTTCTGGCCTTGGGATTCGTTCGAATTGGCTACGCGTTGCTCGATTTGCGAGAATTGACTTACAGTAGGTACGAATATTTCTGGCTGCCGACAGGACAATGCTGATCGCAGTCTAAGGAGCTCACCACGAGCCTTTTGTGCAGCAGTGTTGCACTGGTCTGACCATTTGAAGTCCCTGCCCATGATGACCTCGAGGTCTTTAACCCCACTGATTGTTACGACGAACAGCCCTTTGTCATGGGCGACAGTTAGGCTTTCTGTTGGCCTTGACAACAAATGGTGTTTTCTAGCGTTCAGGCGCAAGTCACACTTGTATGTCCAGTCCAAGACCGTTCCTATATCCCTGCCTAAGTTCACTCAAACCTCAGATCCAATAATCTTCACGTCATCCGCAAAAATAAAGCTAGGTGGTTGAAGGGCGGACGCCAGGCCGGTAATGAGCAACAACAATAGCGCCGGGCCTAGGACGGATCCCTGGGGTACACCATTGGTGACATTCAACAAACTACAGCACCCATCCCCTGCTTTTACGTAAATCGTCCTGTGAGAGGGAACGTCTGCCAGCCACCCATATACTGGCCCACCCATACCGAACTTCTTCATCTTGCACAGCAAAAGACGACGGTTAGCGGAGTCCAGCGTTTTGCTAGGGTTGGAGTAGCACGCCTCAACTTGCCTAGCTTCCCTCAGTGGTCGAGTTACTCCATCTAAGAATCACAAGGGATTGGTCAGACGAGGTCAATTTTTAGGAACCCATGATGGAGCGGACTTGGCATGGAGTGCTCCAGTAAATGCTGACAGACGTGGGCACGAATCATCTCCTCAAAGACTTTACATGGGATGCTAGTTAGGCTTAAAGGCCTTTAATTATGCACAACTAACTTAGGTCCACTCTCATGTATCGCCACGACGGCCTCGACCTTCTAGTCCTGGGGCAGCTTACATTGGTCCAACATGGACCTGGAGTCCTCGAGAGTGTCGGTCCAGTAAAGCGTGCGTAACCGAACAAACCGGTGGGATTGAACCAAGCTTCAGGAAGGATCGTGGAAAAAATAAATTGAAAATAGCATCCAGAAAAAGGTCATTTTCTCAGCGCGATCGCTGTCACTACAGCTTTTGTCCGGAGTATCTTTTTTAAATCCCCCCTAAAATGTTTTGGAGTTCCCTGCAGCACTTCTGCCGAGCTATCTTCTTTCTCGTTTGGCATAGGTTAGCATACTTCCAATGTTTAAAAATCACACACGATTTTTCAACCAGAAGGTTTTGTTTTATGGCTTGCAGTTATTTTACGCTTTCCATGCCGAATGAGGTGTATTCCTGTCTGGTGAGAAGCAAACAGAGAAGGGCATCGAATGCGAAGCATCCAGTGGGTGGGCCCATGGAGACAGCTCTGGAATTGGTAGGGACGTGTATTCTGTATACTGCAAGAACAAGTGTACCGAACGGGATGTGGTGTCTGTAATGGGGCTGTCAGTCTAACCCAAATAAAGCAATCCAAGCGAGATGAGAGTCAACTTCTTCCCGAGGGATGTGAAGGCGTTGAGGTGCGTAGCCGCCGCGCGGCGCATCAACAATTTCGTATGCAGATGTCTCAGGAACACCTGACAGAACAGTCGCCGAAGCAATGAGATCGGGCAGGCGGTTGCCCCTTAACAGTTGCCCCCACTTCTGTGCGGCAAACCACAACGGGTGGGTGGATGATCCAGAAATCTAAGAGGAGCAAGGTAAAAAAGGCTGAAAGAAAGGGGTGACGGAAAGCAACATGAAGACAGGTGGTTCCGGGTGCCGTTATCCTGAAATCCAGCTGACGGATCCGCATAGACGTACCAGTTGCTGTGACAAACCTCATGCCATAGGGTACTAATACTAAGTCAAGAGGAACCTTTCATACGAGAATCGGAAACCAAAAGGGACATAGATCGGGGGAGGATGTAAGACGTAATGTTGCTTGCACGTGTACCACATCCTGCTTATCTAAGAACGGTTCACAAAAGGGGGACTTGGAAATCTTCACCTACGAAAGTGGGCAGAAAGATCGCACGGCCAATACTTGCAGGGTTTGTTGACAACCGTTACAGAGAAATACTGTTGGCCAAGGCGGCACTGGTAGCCAGCACCACTAAAGGTGGACGTCAAGAGCGCCTCATCAGAGTTTGGGTTGCTTCGCCGATGGCTGCTAGTAGGCCGTCTGGGTCATCGGGATTTGCAGTAGTCGAGGATACACTTGGAGATAAAAATCGACGGTGCTGTTCGGTATCGGAAGACGCGACCTCATTGACTTGGGCGTCAAGAAGACGCCCATTGGGCTGGATTGAGAGTATTCGGTACTCTCATGTCACTATTGGTGTTCATGCACCTAGTGACGGACACCGTGGTAAAAAGCCGTGCCACCATCTCGGGCTTTACCCCCGCGGACCAGGCAGGACTGAGCAGTAAAAGATACGTAGGCGTCGAAGCAAATGAGATTTTGCTATACAGCAAAGCATGCAGCGTTAGAAGCAAGTGGATGGAGCTCCTCAAAACCTCTAGAGAGCACAACACGCCCACGGATGCCGCTACGGAAACATGGCTCTCTAAATACGACCACGTGCCGGTAGCAATACAAAAACTTTCCCGCCCATATGCAAGTCAGAACATGGATGCTTGGGAGGAGGAGTGGCCGCCCTGATTAGGTCAGGCACAAGCCACGTGGAAACAGCAGACCACGGCTTTTACTCGAAATACGCGACTACGTGCGGTCAAGCCCCCACTCCTGAGCAGAAGGGTAAATGTGGCCTGTGTGTACCGGTCTTCGGGTACAAACCAACGGATGCAGATTCGGCTTCTGCATGTACTCACCAAGCTAGCTAAGGGAGCTAACAAGACCCTTGTGGGTAGGGGCTTCAACCTACCACATATAGTAGTAGTGGTAGTTGAGGCGTGTGCTCCGGGCACCCAAGAGGCCGGATATCTACATAGACTGCATCCGAGTGCCGTGTTCCAACACACGAGGGAAGATACCAGATATATGGTTGGCTGTATGCGGTCCCCGTTGGGTCTATTGACAAACGTACCACAAGGACGATATAGCTGAGCCCCAGGTTTATCCTTTGTTGGGTAAAAGCGATCATGCGTGTCGAATATACTCTTCATGCGTCAACCCACGGTAGCCTCGAGATTGGTTTAAAGCTTCGCAAATAGAGACGTTGTTAGGCTTCGCACTACAGCTGTAGATCAAATAGAAAGTACGGCGGAAGATGTTAGTTTTGAGAAGTGCTGGCAGGTGATTAAAGTATCCATAATTACCGTACAAAACGAGTTTGATCCTTTGAAGCGTAGCGGGTGTGGGGTCAAACCGGTGTTTTGGGGGCTGCAATAGCAAGCCAGTCAGGCGTAGGAGCCGTAGTTGGGCCCTCTTTGGCTCCCGGGAGTCACCGGGCGTGGATTAACTACAACGAGCATAGAAATGAGACAGTGAATCTATTGCGATCCGCTGAGTGCGTCTATGAGATAAAGTTAGCCCAGCGTATCAGGAGCACAAAAAGAAATGTAGCTACGTGCGGTCTCAAGGTCTTTTGAGGGATGAAGTAGGAACTGTAATGACCTATCCCCTCAGAACAGCAGCAGGTAACCAAAGTAAGGCGGGTGTTCTGGGCCGCCAATTTCGCAGTACACGCAGGATAGACAGAGCAGAACAGATGGGATTTGAGTTGCAGACTCTTCCATCTGCCATATGTGGTTTAAATCCTTCAGAGGGAGCCAAGAGCAAGCATCCGGAAGCGTTAGATATTCATCAGTCTGCTGGGCAGGATGATATTCAAGCTGCTTTATGTATGTCGCTGGCAGATATATCGTCCTTGCCAGTACACAAGTTATACAAAGCCACCCCGAACACGGACGGCTGCCACAGGATTAGAAACACACAGCTACGATAGCCACACAATGAAAGAACCCGCTACGAAACGAGGGACCACTGACAGGTTGACCTAACAAGAATCCTATGCAGAGCTAGAAAAGATCAGCCGGGCGCACGTCTTTCGGTGTCTACCGGAGGATTCTGTGCTTTGTTCAGCGCGGCATGGATTTCCAAAACCAAGTCGCGCTGAACCAATCTTGAGCTTCCGAGAAGAGGTCACTCTCGGAGTGGACAAAAGTAAAGGGGTAGAAGTATTTTCCCTGACTTAAGCGCAGCATTTACCTCGGTTAACCATCGACTTTTTTCGCCCACGTTGGGGTTATTTGTTATAGGTGGACAGGTTCAGAAATGGATAGCGTACCTCGTTACCGATAAAACGGTCTACCTCCAAGTAGGTGAAAGGAACTCTAAATTGGAAAATGTCACCAGTGGAGCACCGCGGGAGCCCGTACTAGGCTCACTATCGCTTTCTCCACTATTGAACGGTCTAGCCCCGGCCCCACAATCGCAAATCCTATTTTTTGCAGAAGACATCTAATTCGTGGGGGCTGGGAGGCAAAAGGAAGTAAGCAGAGACAATTGCCGCTGAAAACTGGGCGAAGAAGTGATACCTATCCCCAAATCTGAAAAAGCCACTTGATATCACGGCCAGCGACAAGCCTGGCTGTGGTACGCCACCATGGCCCGTTTACCGTAGATGCAGTAAACACGGTTAAGGACGTTCAAATCTTGATGACTTCTGATCTTACGTGGTCGGTTCAGTGTGCAGCAGCTGCACAAAGGGCACGTGGTGAGCTCCTCAGATTGATAGCAAAGTCGTCGAGCCGACAACCAAAGGTCTTAACGTCAGTGTAAATGCTTAAGGCAAGACCTCTTATAAGACCGTGTTAAAGCACGGTCAGCATTCCACAAAAAGGGTGCCACTTGTTAGTAAAATGTGTAACGTCTTGCAATGAGCGTGGTTGAGGGCCAGAGGAGGTAGGTGAACCAGCAGAGACTTCAGGACCCCGGCTCACCTCTTAGGGAAGGAGGAGGCCACGAGGGGATCTGATAGAGACGTTTGGGGGTAATAAAAGCCTTTCAGGGCCTAGGTCGGAGGGCCTATTTCCGATGCCTCCAGACTCCCAAACAACACCATAATGGTAATGACGGTATATTTCCTGACCATACGCATGCACCGGGCACGACCGACGAGTACAACATTGCAGAGCAGCACGAAATATTCACCAATTTTGAAGGTTGGAGTCACACATGTCAGTACCAGTAAGACGAAGCAGGGCTGTGTTCGAATGAACTAAAATGGTTACTGTTAACGTGGTGAATAGAAATCAGCTTTGATTTCGGAAGCAGGACGTTGTGGGGAATGGGCCGTGAGAGAAACTTCCAAAAAAAATCTATTGAAGTTTGTGTACCTTGTCGTATATATGATAATGCTGTAAACGAATAATTCTGGAGAGATCAAAGGAAACTGGAGAAGCATAGGAAAAGACATATGGACTCATCTACTGGATATCTGAAGGGCTCATGTCGAAAACTTGGGGGAGAGTTTCATCAGCTGGTAATCAGTCGCGGTAGAGAATAGGGCCCGCAGGGGTTTTCAAAGAACTAACAGTGGAGAGAACGAGGTTTCACCTGTGTGTGACGGGAGGACAAATAGTTCACATAGAATCTAATGTGCTGTTGGAACCGCATGAATGGTGCTTGGCCGTTCAGCTGGGGAATTCATGGTTGAATCGTTGAGGAGTTAGAAGGTGAAGTAGATGCTTCGAAGACAATCTAAGGAGATCGTAGGATGGGATGAACTAGAAAGCGGGGGTCTGTAGCCGTGATTTGCAGAGAGCCAGACCCGATAAGGAGAAGGATGTTACTTGTGCGAAAAGAAACGCTTCTATGATTAGAGAAAAACAATATACAGCCATTTTTCAACCAACAGAGGATGCCTGATATTTTGTTTCGTAACGAACAGGTCTACCCCTCACTGCAAGTCACGAGTCGAGGCCTGAGCAGCGGATGGCTCATCAGACACGACTGGCCGTCCATGGGGAAAATGTTTGGGGTATCAGGCACAAAGTGGCTAAGAAGGTGATGGGTGGCGAAGTGAGGAATAGCAGGTTGATAGCGGAATGGCAGTGGCCGGATTCCAGTCACTGTTTGAGTAATACAATTCAGTGTGGACTAGACCGTCTAAAAGGTATATGGGTAGTGATTTTTGGGCAGTGCATTAGGACATTTGGCGTGGGGAAACCACCGGGTGGTCCGGTGAAAGTATTATGGTGGCTCGTAACCCGGGTAGTGGGATAGTGATCATCGTGGCGATCGATGTAAGAGTTTGCTTATGGCTACGGTCAGAGAGAATATATGTTCAGAAAGTGGCCATGCAGCGTGGAAAATAATCCAATCCGGTCAACCATTTCGTTAGGTACCTGCGGTTATCCGGGATTTGCTTTTAGGAGACCGATGGCTACGCAAGCAGCCAGCATGAATTGGAAGGGATCGGGGATGTGGCGGTCTGAGAGAGGTCCCAGCTTGGGGTTATGATTACCTTCTTGCTGGAAGTAAAACAATTACATTTCAAGGAGACGCATTATTCATGGCCCAGGTATGATGAGGAGGTCATCAGTCTGGAAGTGGTTTCAGGTGTGGGTTGTGGTAGTAGAAGAAGACAAAGTTAGGTTGGGGGGACAAGTTTTAGATGTGTGAATTCAAGGCTGTGGGGACAGGCGAGCTTGCCCTGGACCGTAGGTAGACCGGCTATATTTCGCTGGTTGACTAATGGCTTCTGCTACATGGCGTACACTCTGCCAATATTTTACTTTTTAGGAAAAAAGCTAAATCATCGACTCGTCATGTACCCGCGCAAGTAGAGGAGTAGTTTAATTGTTAGTTGGGAAGACTGATAGGTAAGGAGATGACATAAAAAGGAGACTTGGAGGATTGTGTTGGACACCTTGGCAGTCTGGGCTCCTGCTTTCCGATATGTATAGGCACCAATAATGCATTTGGTGCCGCCCCGATCATTGGCGACTAGAGTCAGCAGTGGGTGAAAAATTTGGGAAGTTCCACACCTTGCGCGGTTTGAAAATGTCCGGAGGATGAGGCCATCGTGTAGGATGCTCGCTTTCGCACCTCTCCGAGCAAACGAAGTGGGCAGGTGAAAACCTAGGTGGGTCGCAGGCCGCCTCAGAGTGAGTATCCATGGCTTGCTTCGTGAGGTTCAGTTTTCATATTATTCTTGGGGGTGATCAGGGGCCGATGATAATCGGTCCATGCACCGAAGAGAAAGATTATGAACATAGCTGACTTCACATGGTTACGCTTTGGAAATCTTACATAAACAATGGAATTTAGCATCAGCGAGCTGGTTGGAAATGGAGTGGGGATCACGGAGGGGTTTACACTGTGAGAAGCGGGGTCTATTTTTATGTACGGATCTAATTCTGAATGCCGTCAGACTCAGGCATAAAAACTGAGGGTACAGCTCGTATGCTCATAAACAGGGGTGGGTCATGGCTGTTGGGCGTGGAGCTTGAATCCGGTACCTTTGCAGCCAGAAGCATTTTTAGTAACTTAGTGGTTTTTGTTTCAGAGAGGCGAGAGAGCACGCTTATCCTACAGGGGGCAATCCTCGTTTCTTCCCCGTCCGCTACTTTTTACGCATGACCCAAGGGGTCCGTCACTGCTGAGGTTGATTGTTTTTTCCCTTATAATAGGACGAGCACGGACTTGACGCCTTTTTGCATCGATGGAGTCACGGCCTCCAGCCATGGAAGAGAGGGAATGTATGAAACATACACTCGGAAAGATTCCCAAACTCAAAGATTGCATAGTTGACCGCTATCTTCAGGCTAGGCCGGAGTCCGACGGCTTTCAGTTTATGTGTGAGCCAACAGTTATCAGCACAACCTGCAGTGATGCATCGAGGCGGTCCACAGACTCTTAGCCTCTATAGTGACCAAGTGTTGAAGGCTTTATGGTGGCTAGTCGTAGCAGGGTGTTTTGGTATTTGATAGATGGGTTATTTTTTTCGGCTGAGGCTAAAACTTCAGCCTTATGACAGGAAAGAGTGTTGGGCTAAGTAGGCACAATTCGACTTAGGGTGACAACTAGATGAATGTTAAGGAGCCTGTCAGGTGCTGCACTCTAGGGTTGGAGATGTGGGCGGAGACTGAATCAAATAATAATAATAATATTGGTTTTTTTCGGAAACTCCCGAAGCTTGCCATGTGGATAATCTTGTTGACACAGGAGATGGAATGGACAGATATAATCCATGAAAATGTGGAAATTTGCAAGAAAGAGTAGGATAAAAGGCTCAGAAGGGGGAATAAAGTGGGATGAAAACAGGATAGGTGTATGCACACCACGGCAATCGTAGAAAGCTTAAATGAACTCAGAGGCGGAGTTAAATGGACTCCCGGTGAGTTTGAAATTCAAGGTCAGATGGGGAGTATGACTGGTCCGGGTGGAGACATCTGGAGGCCGACTGATATGCATGAGAGAGGCTAGAAATCGCTATAAGAAACTGCAGTAGCGAGGGACGATGGGGAAAAAAGGAGAGGTGCACGGCAGTAGATTAGATATCAATGAAGCATTGGTACTCTGCAGTGGATGGTCGGCGGGCAGGGCGTAAAACTCATCGTAAAACAGCGAGCTAACAATATAAGACGTCGAGGGTTGATTGGATGACAAAACAGATTTAGAGGAATTAGATACGGCAGATGTGAGGCACAGATGTGGGAGGGATGGATGCGTATCGTGACGGTCGGCGGGATGATAGCAGGCGAAATGGTCGATGAGAACCTGCTAGATGCAGAGAGCTTGCACACATACATATACGCACAAGTATATAAATATTATATATATGCATATGTGTAGATATGGGAGGAGCAAGAGCAATAACAATGGGGTCCCAGAAAGAAGTTAACAGCCTTTGGGAGGGGTAGCTAAGGTTATATCAAATGGTTGTATAATTAACTTTGGAACAAAGTGGTGAATTATCTTCATGACAGGTGGACTTGGCTGTCCAGCAGAGAGAAAAAAGGAACGAGGAAGCACAGAAGGGATGACGACTGTGAGGAGCAGTTCATGGAAGAGTGAAGATGAAGGATAGGGTCGAAGAGAACAGGTAAGAATGGGCCCAATTATTTGATCAATGCAGATGCGACATGTGGTGACGGACCAGAGGAATCAAGTAGTGACCGATCACACGATTTGGAACTGTAAAGAACATTATGATGTAAAGCTGTCGTTACAACCGGTGGAACATGTAAAAGCAGACCAAACTGAAAGGCACACAGAAAAGTGCCCGTAGCGGGCAATAAACGGATCAAGGGATGAAAGCAATGACCAAGGAGACACAGGCAAGACATGACCAATCAGATCATTTTACCGCAGGTGAAACACGGAAGAGGCTGAGGAGGAAGCAGGAGGCTGAGGAGGAAAAGGGAGGCCCTAAGATGAATGAACCAATAGTAGGACAAGGGGCTCAAGAAATGAATGAGCGACGGAGATGGGGCAATGGAACTGGAGAGCTGCGTACCAGAAGGCAGCTGAATAGGTGGATTAAGCAGGTGGATGCTAATCGGACACAGCCTATTGGAAAGAACCACAGAGGAATCGCGGAGCCAAGAAAGGAAACCATGGTGGAGGTGATTAGATAATAAAGGCGACTGTAAAAGAAGCAAAATTTGGACTGGCAAGTTCAAATATGCGGATTGGTCATGGGTGCCGGCGTGATTGGTTCATAATGGCTTTGAGCATGAGGAGGGAAAACAAGGAGGGATTTGACAAAACAACAGGCAGTGGGGTATAAGAATGCTATCAATGGGCATTCTCAGCAGCGGGTAAGGCCAAGTGCGTATAGAATAGCAGCCGGCTATGGAGGCAGGTGGAAAAATAGATATTAGCGAGCGTCGGCAGAGAAGAGTGATTAGGACGATAGTGACTCAAAGCAAAGAAAGTTGACGTCGAGAGAGGCGATAGGAGGAAGGACAGAACGGGTAAGTTTGCATACCGTGGTAGAGCGACAAAAATGGAAAGTGGTAACAGATGATAAGAACTATAGGTGAACAAACCGTGGCGGAAAATGGATGGGGAGCACGCAGTTTTTGACCGACAGTATTGGATTCGGCGGCCTGAGAAAAGTTAGAGCTTTCGATCCACAACCGGTGCTAGTGGGTGGGACTGGCCATGCTCTGGGCACCCAACCTGAAAAAATACTTCGTGAAGTGAATACAGGAGGTGTGATCCACCAGTCTAATTGCGCTCGCACATCGTTGCAGACGGCCTGCCCTCCCTATGTGCACCCACCATAGCGGTGAATCTGACCGAGACCCGCACCGCTGGGGATGGCACGAGTGGTCACTGATAATTGTACAGGGGTAGAGCGACCGAGATAGGGGTGAGTGATCTAGGCCCATTTGGCCAAGACGAGACCACGGACAGAAGAGCCAACGGGAACAGCGATTGGTAGACGACCGTGTAGCAATATTATCCAGATGCACCTGCCAGGGAGATGGCAAATGCAGTGCCCGAACTGGTTGGCCGACATCAAGGATCACTGAAAAGGGAAAAGAGATAGAGAAGCGCAGTCCGGGTATGCCCCAGCTGAGGAGCTACGGATATTGAGGACGGAAAAAATGAAAGTGATGGATAACAGAAACGTGAGTGGGCCATAGGGTTATCTTATGAGGGCAGGAAGTAAGTTCGCCATGGATCAGGGCAGGAGATGGCCGTAGTTTGCGGCACCAGAGAGAAGGGAAGTGTCGGGCATGGGGTGTACCTATTGGCCTGTGGCGCAAAGGTAGCAGAGTTACAGTGTGAGGCCTCTTTCAAAGGCCTGATAGGTGGAGACGAGCTCACTGGTGAGCAATATAGCATTGGAAACTGTTGAGTATAACACTAGTGCGAGCCTAAAAGCGAACTGTGAAGAGACACTGCATAAGCTAAAGGGGAGCTTATTCCACGTTTTGGAATAGGCCGACAGAAAGAATCGGACTTCAGACTGAGATTAGAATAAGGGACAGGGAAAGAGAAGGCGAGACATTGGACGGAATAGGGGCAGGGGACAGCAAACGAGATAGGGTAAGAGATGTAGGCCTGGTTATGGATTAGCATAAAGAGGTCAACCAGGTTGAGCCTAATGCGACGAACCCACAGAGGCTCAATCTGTAGGAGCTCACAGAGCTGGCGGTATGTTAGGGCTATGGGTACTCCCAACAGCATTCTGATGAAATTACGCTGAAAGTTCTCAAGAGATACAATAGAGGAACGTGGCCAGAGGCTGGAGGTAATGGGACAGCATTCTAAGAGAGGTCTCACATGAGAAATACATGGAGAGGCGACTGGCCGGTAGTAAGAAACACCGACGGATCAGGCCTAGGGCTAGCTTAGCTTGAGCGATTTGGAACGATGCCTATTCTGAGGAGGTAAAGGATTAAGAGCATAGCACGCCAAGATCGGTAACCATGGGGTGTATGGGGATGGGCAGGCCGTCCAGACAAACTTGGCCGGGTGGTACAGTACACTTGTAAGGTAAGAGAAAGCTTTTCTCAGTAGAGAATTTCATGAACCACGAGAGGCATCAAGTTTGGAGAGTGAGTAAGTCACGCGATATGCTGCACAGGGTCACGGATAGGTCACGGGGGAGGGAGGAGTGCACTATCTTTATAACGTCGGCAAAGTGGGAAGGGGTCCCGTGTCGAACAGAGGAGAAAATGTCGTTGATATAAGTGAGGAATAAAAATGGGCCTAAGACACTGCCTTGGATGATGCCACTGGAAATTGATTTGGCGGAAGATAAGTGGTCGTTAAAGAGCACGGCTTGTGGTCTGTGAGAGAGGTACGAGGATGACCAGGAGAGGAGAGGGTCAGCAATACTAAGAGACCGGATTTTGGCTAACAGATGCATATCGGGAACACTGTCAAGAGCCTCAGCCATATCGAGGTACAGGACGAATACAGAGTTGTCGACCTCGGTGGCAGACAATAGGACATTGAGAAAGTCAAGTTGGCAGGAAGGGCAGGAACGGGGGTTCAAGAAACCATGCTGACCAGGGTTGGATAGGAGGTACTGAAAAATGTTTTTGATAATTCTGTCCATGATTTTGTGGACTATGAGGTGTGGTTAATGAACCGATAGTTATCTGGGTCGTATAGTGCACCCTTTTTGAAGCTCGGAATTATAACAGAGGCTTTACATTGAGGTGGGACGAAACTATGAAGCTTGGAGATGGCGTATACATTGAGTAACAACAAAGAGAAGTCAGGATCACCGAAGCCGAGGAGGATCGGTTGGAGATCATCCGAGCCTGGTATCGGGGAAGGTTTAAAAGAGGAAACTGATTTTTTAATTTCTAGATGGGCGAAGAGAATCGATGAAAGAGGGGCAGGGGTGCAGGAATGGATTGTATGAAGAGGAATACCAGAACAGTTTATAAGGGAGGAAGGGAAATGATCATTGAAGGCCCCAGGAATAGATGCTGGGGTATTAGCCGCAGATGAGCCACGGATGAGGAATTTGGGCGAGGTACGACTGCAATGATTGGACCCTTTAGTAAGCAGGTTGGACAGGTAGCTAGTTTTGTTGGGGTGCGCTTGGGCGACGGCCTCTTGCCTTCTCAGATACGAATCGGACAGGCGACGCAGCTCCAGTTGTAGCTGGTTCATGCGCAGAAGAATTGTTAAGTCGCGTGATCTATTGAAGGCAAATTGCAGCTTAGCCAGCATACGCCCTTAAAGTGACAGGCGTGAGCTGCTGGACTTGGGGAGAGGACCGGCACGTGGGTTGGCCGTACTTGAGCGGTGTAGGAGGTTGGAGTAGAGGGAGTTCACAACAGTAAAGGGATCACCGGAGAGAGAAAATGTGTCCTAGTTAAGGGAACGGATTATCGTTGGCATCACCGGCCAGTTAAAGGAACAGTAGGAAGTCGGGACAGGGGGGAGGGTTGCATCGGATGAGAACAGCTGAAGCAACTGAACTTGCACCTGATAATACGGTGGTCACTACCCGGGAAGTGATCAGTAATCTGGGTGGTCATATCAGGAACATCATTGGAGAATACCAGGTCTAAGACGTTGTTCCCCCTGGTAGGGCAGGAGGCATGTTGGGTCCATCCACCGAAGTGGACACGGGAAAGGAAGGTGGAGAGGGCGGGAGGGCTAGTATAAGAGGATCATCAGAATGAAGGAAGGTTAAAGTCACCCGCAATATTTTTTGCACTGGCAGGGTAGTCAAGCGCAGTATCAAAGGCTTCCACGGCGGAGTCAATTTCTGCAGGCTTCAGACCCGGGGGAAGTAGACGCGGCCACGAAGGAGGTTCTGGCCAGAGGCTTGAGTAGATAGCCATAACGAATCCCCAATAGGGAGAAGAGAGGGGTGGTCAATAGCACTAGTGTGGACAGTGCATCTGACAAAGGCTAAACAGCCCCCTCCACTCCTGGACTGGTGGGTGTTCAAGAAGCATTGAAACCCAGCTGTGCTAACAAGGTCAAGCAAGGCATCATCTGACAGCCGGGACTCAGTTGTTGTCAGCTTTTGAGGTAAATGCCAGAGATCGCAGATGCGACATTTTTCTAATTATTGATCCAGCGTTAACAAGAACTAGTAGGAAGGAGTTCAGTGTCGGCGTGCGCGAAGAGTGGATGCCAGGTGCAAGACTATTAGGATCGATGTGGCGATAGGAGTTGGGTCTCAGTAGTGACAGAGCGTCGGTAGAAAAGGGAGGGCGGGCAATATTAGATGAGGGACGGAAAGTAGGCAAAGCGTTGGCATGAGGCTACACCGACCGCTGCGGGTGATTAATACTGTGAGTGTGCAACACACCGCTGATGTGGGCCGGAGGGGTGTCACGTGGTACAGGGGGAGGGGGCAAGATATGGAAAAGTGAGGGGTTAAGAAGATCTGTCGAAGCGGCGTGGACAGGAGAGAGTGCAGGGTGTAGGGTACTAAAGGAAGTGACATCGAGTGGGAAGAGATCACTTATATAGGTCTGTGAAAGTTTATCGATATGGTCCATAGCGCGACTAGCAATATGGCCACGGGTGCGGAGGGCACCAGTCGGGAAAAAACGAGATCTTGACTGCAGGTAATCTACCTTTTGGGCAGAGTCAGTACAAGGCCGGTAGGTCGGAGTGGGGGTGGAGGTATGTGGGGGAGTAACTGGGAAGTAGTGCAGGGTGGGTGGCGGGAAGGGAGTGGAGAAACTTGGAAAGGGGCATGGGAGCCGGTAGGTGGGGAGGCTGGGCGAGGAAGCGGGATACGGGTACGAACCTGGAGCATCTGCTAGGGTACGTACGTGTTGCTTCATGTTTGGATGAGGGTTGGTGGAGGGGCTCCACCTTCTTCATGTTCACCCGGCAGGTCTTTCGCACCAAGTTAAGGACCTCGCTATTGAGTGGTTTGGGCTGAGTAGACGTCACTTTGATGATGAAAGTTTGGAGACTTCCGGATAAGCAAGATGGTAGCCGGGATAGAACAAGGCCGGCGACTCCATAGGGTTTAATTTTTGGCAATAAGCTGGTGTGAGGCACGCCGTCGAATGCCTTGGTCACTTCGAAAAGGAAGACCATGACTGAACTGTTGCTGTTGGCACTGTAAGTGATTAAATTGGGGAAGCCCATCTGCCACCTGAGACTGAGAAGAAACTTTGGGAATCCACACTGGGCTGGGTTGATAAGACTTCGAGAAGTCGGGAAATTTGCAAGCCAATCCTTTAAAGTCCTCTATAAGAGCCTGGTAACAGTTTGAGTGTGGTCTACGGGTGGCAGTTTCCCGGATCACGCAGCTGACCAGTTCTCCAGTGTGGAGCTGTGCAGGAAGCTTTCAGCTGAGCCGGAAAGGTGCAAGCCCACATGGATAACGTAAAGAGGTTCGGTAATTGCACTAGATAAGGTACCCCAAACCGAAATAGGACAGGCGGAAGGTAATCAGGCCATGGATGATAGGAAGGTTTAGTGTTGGCAAAGAACTTCCCGATGTGGTCCGTGGTAAACTTTATAGTTCACATCTCGCCTTGTGTGGGCATCGAACAGCACGGTAACGGAGATTTAGAGCCTGCGATAAGAGACGAGGGGAAATAGCAGTTGAAAGCCTCAGCCATATCCAGTTGGCGAATCAAGGTGGATGTCATTTTGAATGAGGAATGGGACATTGTTTTTGTGGCCGGGGGACTCGTGAGATTTTAGCGGTCTTGAGAGAAGCTTCATACTATGAGGCAGTTGTAGCACAGCCTTCTCCTGATTTTTGAGTTTGTTCTCAGATGCTGCTTAGAGTTCGTAGCAAAGTCGGCTTATTCTTAGTGTCAGAAAGACACTCTTATTCCCGAGGAATGAGTTCTGGGGCTTACGAATATCCCGTCGAAGTCCGTCGATTATGGCAGTCTTTTTGGTTCTAATATGCCGAACTATTGGGGTGAGGTGGT
Source organism: Fasciola hepatica (assembly GCA_948099385.1). Lineage (NCBI taxonomy): Eukaryota > Metazoa > Platyhelminthes > Trematoda > Plagiorchiida > Fasciolidae > Fasciola > Fasciola hepatica. The sequence continues at coordinate 1,679,795 of CANUEZ040000189.1, read as the reverse complement.
TTGCGGAGAACGGAATCTCAGCTGCAACACATCAGATGCTCATGGCGGATCAGATGTTAGGAAGAAGTTGGACCAGTCAATGCATAGGATGGAGGTAGGCAAATGGATCCAGTTAGCTAATCTATAGGTGTTTTAGTTTCGGATTTCAACAACTTCAGGGGGCATGATTTGAATGCTACAGTGAGGCGACATGTAGCCCCATTTTGGTCACTAAAAGGGGGGTTTTACTTGACTGAGAGGTTCATTTCGAGGAGACCACTGGTTAAGACTAAGTTGAGGATATTACGCCCCGTTTGAAAGGAGACGTGCTGTGTCCATCCCGCAGCGTAGGTGTCCTGGGCGAAGTCGGATAAACGAGGAAGGGGGTAGCCATCGTGCTCTAACAAATAATGGGGGTAATAAAGTCGCCTGCTTTGACCTTCGGACCTAAAGATAGGGTAGGAATGTACCCGAAAGCCCCCGGAATTAGGGGCTCGACAGGCTCACCTAATGGGTAACATGTTTCCAGGAATTTGGGAGGAGAGCCATAGGGATTCGCGCGTGTAGCTTAGCACTGGATGATGGAGGAGGGTGGTAATAAATTCATGTTTGATGTATGCAAGACAACCACGGCCTCGGCGGTTCACCCTTCTTACCTGAAAGTTGTTATGGCCTACCAAGGAGACGAGCTCATTCGGGGTGCCATCGGCTAACCATGCTTCTTTGACCAGAACAAGGTCAAAGCTGAAAGCGGATGCTTTTCTTGAAGTCTTAAATTTTGTTCGAAAGCGAAGAGGTCCAGTGGCAAAATGAAATTCTGGCCGTAGTATCGAGGTTGCAGGGTTCTGGGACTCCAAGTAAGAGCGGTGGAAGCCTATTGGGGTCGAGTGATCCTCCGGCAGCCACGTGGTCAACCAGGAGGGCGTCATCAGGTGAAGTGGTAGCTTAGCTGGAGATTAGCAGGTGGGTTAAATGGTAGTGGTTTGTGGGGTACAGCTTGGTCTCCTGGTAGTTGGGTGTCACCTCTTCGGATACATCAGTACGGGGATTGCCGTAGGACGCATGCTGGGCGAAACACTCTGGAAGTCTAGTGGGGGAAGAGTCGGACATAGAGGAGGGTGAGTAGCGCGGGATAAACGGTTGTGAAATAAGAAGGCTGTCTGTGATGGAGGCCTTGGGGAACCAGGATAAAATCGGGGGAGTGTTATCAGGGGTGACAGTGGGTCGGTATATGTATAACACCGTGAATGACGGAAAATTCCTCTCCTGTTACCTTTATGCATTTTTGTTACGGATTTTGAATTACGTTTTCTCACCACGCTCTAGAAGATGCTGCTTCTTGGTCGTCATTCTTCCTACTATTAAGGTGTTTGTCTTTTTATTTCTTGGTCGTGCTTTCTTTGTGAGATAACTTTGTGGACATTCAGTATTGTAATAAGACGCAGTGATTCATGACAGTTTGCCTTATTGCTGTTCGGTTTCAGCCTCTGGCTGACCTTGGCGGACGGTAGACGTTAAGCTCGGTCACTTTCAACTTGTTGGATTCAAGCTCAGGAAATCGTTCTTTGAGCCCGATTAAGCGTGAGGAGTTTGTTCCACCTGTTTGGATAACAGGACAGATGCCTTCTATTTGTTTCCTTTTGGTCAGCTGGCCCCCGTGTACAGATTTCCGTTGCTCTTGGGCTGGACAGTCACCAAGTCTTACTGTCAAAGTTATGACTATTACGTACCTATGTTTTAAATCACCAGTAGTTCCATAGAACTTGCAGAGCCGTGGTGTTCTTGATTTGGGTTCTGCATCGATTCGGGCTACGCTTTGCTGTGAGGCTTCACGGTTCCATCCAGAACGAGTGAAGCTTATGAGTCGGGGAATCGAGCATTGAACCTCTGGTCAGGCTCAACCGAGATCAGGGCTTGAGCATCTTGGTAGCTACGGTGTGGGCGAGAAGCTTCGTTAGGAATAGTGCCGATGACCATAGTTATTGTGATTGCTGGGGTAGTAGAAGGGCTCAGGCTAGGGTAACTGATTGGGAACCAAAGGTGGTAGGTCAGGTCTATCTGTAGGCAGAGGCACTCTGGAAAAAGAGTACCGATACTGCGTACAAGCTGATGGTGGCCACTGAGGGGTTTCCCTAAGGGCGGAACTACGCCCTATATTCTCTGGCTGGGAGTCCCCGGTGAGCTATTTTTGTGGACGCCGTTATTAGAATAGCCATCCCGAACAAGGCCACGTGTGGGACTACTTTTGCGGCTGATGGATCCCCTAGTAGATATTTTGGGTGATGGGCACTGTAGGCTCTTGGGAGTCAGCTAGGCCAATTCACCGACGGGCGCGTGTTGATGAATGGGCCGATGCGGCTGCTTCCGGGAGCCCCCTGGAGCCCGCCATATGCCTTCCGGTATGAGGGAGGTAAGGCCGAGTTGTCGCCCTTGCCGCTTCCCTTTGAAGAGGGGTCTTGTCCACCGCCATCGTGACTAGCTTATATGCGGTACAGAGGGGAGGCAAATACTGCATCTTGATAAATTCCCTTGCTCTTTGGTCAGAAGGTAATTGGAAGAGGATATGACGTGTGACGTAGTGAGGGGTTGGGTAGTTTTGTGCACGCGCACGAATGGTGTTCCGTGCCAGCTACTCTGAGCAGGGTGAGTACCGGCCGTGATATTAGAGCCCTGTCCAGGAGATCGAAAGCCATGGCATTTCAGCTATTTTATATGCTTTTCGAAATCTCAGCAGAGATAGATTCGAGGAAGTGTGTAGTAGGTCTAAGCCGGGGTCGCGTATAGTTTGTCCCAGGGTCTATCTGGCACCATTATGGAGCTACCTTAGCTTTATTGCCATCTACGATTGAGAGTCTTCTTGCGAGGTCCCCAATGTTCCAGTGGATAAGTGCATTGTACCGCGCTTCCTTCACGATGTCCATCCATGGTACAGGGCGCTGTTTCAGATTTACAGTGGCTTCTTGACTCCATTCTTCGGTCGGTATTTTTCAGTAGCACGCATAGTACTAGTAAAGGGGGAAAATCGTAAGAATTTGCATTACTTTCCTAGATTACTCACAGCAGAATAGCTAAGGAAACTCCCAGAAACCTACAAAACTAACTGATGATAGTGGAGGATGTCCAGTTACATTGTAGCACAGGTTGATCGCAACAACCTTGTCACGAGAGGAAGATGATAAACTTCCCATCTAGGTCGATGGCCGGATCTCACTCCTCTGACAGTGGGATGACAGGTTACTTGAATGGGTTGCTGGAAGGGCTGATGGAACCGGGGGCCGTCCGGATGTTCAAGGAGTCCCAGATCATAAATGGAACCAGATCATCCCTGACAGTAAGCTTTGGGCAAGTTCACTAGACGGACGGATGTGAGCCCCAGGATTCCTCTGGCGCGTTTCGTCACTGAACGTTTCCCTTTGTTGTGTATTTACTTAGTAGACGCTTAAGAAGCATAACGTCTCTTTCACTGAGTGTGTGATGAGGTTTTACGTTTTCCTCTGATTTTCAGCTTGAACGGTCTGCCTTAACTTGTGCGCATACCACAGAGGGAATTTCGGATACTCCATTACCAGAGGTCACTACCCACCCTGCTCAAACCGAACTGAACCGGACAAGGTATTTCATTACTCCGGGCTACCGGGCACTAACTAGATCCCGAGAAGGGCATAAGAAGAGCAATAACCAAAAAGTTCAGAGTTGCGATAAAAGTTAAAAATCCGCGGGGTGGGTAAACTGCGGTTCGTGTTGAATCAGTTTAGCTGGGGTGTACGTCTTAAAGCGACACCGGACACTGTGCTAGCCGTAGAAGCCAAGGTTCATCCATCCACAGGCGGAGCAGTGGAAAGAGTTTTTCATTTGTCTGCTAGCAGACAAACAACAAACAGCCCTGTGGCACCGAACAGAGTACTAACTGCCTAAAGCTAAGTCCAAATTTGGTACGTTTATCTACAATGTTTTTTGATTACGAACTGAGCCACTGAAAATTATTCATCTCCAGGTCACTACAACAGCCTTTCCCTAGAAGGGAACAGCCAAAGTGACCCTTTCTTTAAACTTAGGGCATAAGGCACGCTGGTCTCCATCAGCGTCACGAGTTTCGCGCGTCATCAGTAATCCACGGGACCATGTTACGGTGCCGTAATCCACTCGCTCTGCCGGCGAAGATTAGCGAAAATGTGCCGCACTTAAATGTCGCAGATATTAACCTACAGCACAACACGCTTCGACTCAATTTCCTCGGGGACCCTTCTATCGACCTTGCCCGCAAATGCAATGAAAGGACAAAATGGGACAAATCAGCAGACGGCCAGTGAGTGAAAATGAAAAGAAACAAATTTACTCCAATCAGTTAGTGCAATACGAAAGCCTTTACAATGCACCAAGTGTTTTTTCTCGTTTGAAGAAGGGTTTTGTTAAGCAACAAACAATGGAAACAAAGACCAGTGGGGTTGAAAATATTACCGCTGTCTGGTAGACTCCTTAGCCAATAGACTTCACGTCGAGATATGGATGTTTTCTGCAGCTCCGCTGTTTTGGGTAGCGCTGTCTGAAGCCTAGGGGCACCCCTGTGATGGCCGAAGGGACTATTGGTGCATCATCGTTAAGCAGTGCCTCCTATTCCAGACTATCGTCAAGGTACGCAAACTTAAGACGGCCCTTAGATATAATTTTGTTTACAGTTAGTATCAGTGAAGTAAGCTCGATCGCGCCGCCTCAGCATCCTAAAAGGACCTTCATTAGGCCACTGTAGAGATGTCCTACCGCCATCCCTTCCTTTAAAGAAGCAGGTGCAGGTGAGCAGTTCTGCTGGAATGTGGATCAAATGAAACCGCGGTCGCAGCGAACGCATTTGAAAATGACGCATCCATGAATAAAACCGTTAGGCACATGAAAAACAACGGTCCGCACTCACGCAACTTACTGCAAAGTAATCCCCGAGCAACCGAAGAGTTTGACCAAAAGCTGACTTCGTTGTTGATGCATTATTATCAGGTTTATAGGCGGAAAGCAGGCGTAAGAGAACGATTGGAAGCTATCGCATCTGATTGCAGCTGTTTGAGAAGATGAGTAGGCCTCCGAGCTGGCGACGGAAGCGCTCGACTACACCGCCGGCTGCTGGGCAATTAGCTGTCGTACGAGAACTATGACGGTCTACCATACGCAATGTTTCTCCGAACAGGTGGGACTTAGACTGCTCGCAGCCATCAGTAGTTACCGTTGCAGGGCAGTCGTATAATGAAACCCAACTTTCCATAAAATCAATTATTATGGTTTGTGCCTCTATGCTGGCCACGGGAGCAGCCTGTGGCCAACAAGTGAAACGGTTGGCCATAGTGCGAAGGTAAAGGAAACTTTTACAGGGGCTGAGAGGACCAACAATATCTATACGGGTATGAAAAACTTTGAGGTCACAGCTTGAGGGTAGCCCGATGGTGCCATTTTATTTCCGCGTAACCCCTACTATGGGCACACAAATGAGCACAATCACAGGTATTGTTCTGCAAGCTGGCTCGGTGGTGACTAGGATGCCAGGACGGGAAGAATTATGTTAAACGTCAAAAATGAGCAGCTCCAAGACTTGGGTACCTTGGGGTTTGTGACAAAGCTGTACCGCACACTTTGACCTTGCGTATGATCACGTGGTCTACAATTTCCAGTTGATCTCAGCGACGAACATTTTTTCATTTGTTGGTAAAATGGCAGGTTATTTCACTCAAGCTAGTGCATCTTAATTGGTGATGCAGTGTGAATATTCTCCCAAGAGCCCACTTCCTTCATGATCCGGTTGTAATATTTATTATACTTTTCTGGGTTTTTTCGAAAGTAGACACCCAGAACATTTGCCTTACTTTGGTTACCTGCTGCTGTTCTGAGGGGATAGGTCATTACAGTTCCTACTTCATCCCTCAAAAGACCTTGAGACCGCACGTAGCTACATTTCTTTTTGTGCTCCTGATACGCTGGGCTAACTTTATCTCATAGACGCACTCAGCGGATCGCAATAGATTCACTGTCTCATTTCTATGCTCGTTGTAGTTAATCCACGCCCGGTGACTCCCGGGAGCCAAAGAGGGCCCAACTACGGCTCCTACGCCTGACTGGCTTGCTATTGCAGCCCCCAAAACACCGGTTTGACCCCACACCCGCTACGCTTCAAAGGATCAAACTCGTTTTGTACGGTAATTATGGATACTTTAATCACCTGCCAGCACTCCTCAAAACTAACATCTTCCACCGTACTTTCTATTTGATCTACAGCTGTAGTGCGAAGCCTAACAACGTCTCTATTTGCGAAGCTTTAAACCAATCTCGAGGCTACCGTGGGTTGACGCATGAAGAGTATATTCGACACGCATGATCGCTTTTACCCAACAAAGGATAAACCTGGGGCTCAGCTATATCGTCCTTGTGGTACGTTTGTCAATAGACCCAACGGGGACCGCATACAGCCAACCATATATCTGGTATCTTCCCTCGTGTGTTGGAACACGGCACTCGGATGCAGTCTATGTAGATATCCGGCCTCTTGGGTGCCCGGAGCACACGCCTCAACTACCACTACTACTATATGTGATAGGTTGAAGCCCCTACCCACAAGGGTCTTGTTAGCTCCCTTAGCTAGCTTGGTGAGTACATGCAGAAGCCGAATCTGCATCCGTTGGTTTGTACCCGGGGACCGGTACACACAGGCCACATTTACCCTTCTGCTCAGGAGTGGGGGCTTGACCGCACGTAGTCGCGTATTTCGAGTAAAAGCCGTGGTCTGCTGTTTCCACGTGGCTTGTGCCTGACCTAATCAGGGCGGCCACTCCTCCTCCCAAGCATCCATGTTCTGACTTGCATATGGGCGGGAAAGTTTTTGTATTGCTACCGGCACGTGGTCGTATTTAGAGAGCCATGTTTCCGTAGCGGCATCCGTGGGCGTGTTGTGCTCTCTAGAGGTTTTGAGGAGCTCCATCCACTTGCTTCTAACGCTGCATGCTTTGCTGTATAGCAAAATCTCATTTGCTTCGACGCCTACGTATCTTTTACTGCTCAGTCCTGCCTGGTCCGCGGGGGTAAAGCCCGAGATGGTGGCACGGCTTTTTACCACGGTGTCCGTCACTAGGTGCATGAACACCAATAGTGACATGAGAGTACCGAATACTCTCAATCCAGCCCAATGGGCGTCTTCTTGACGCCCAAGTCAATGAGGTCGCGTCTTCCGATACCGAACAGCACCGTCGATTTTTATCTCCAAGTGTATCCTCGACTACTGCAAATCCCGATGACCCAGACGGCCTACTAGCAGCCATCGGCGAAGCAACCCAAACTCTGATGAGGCGCTCTTGACGTCCACCTTTAGTGGTGCTGGCTACCAGTGCCGCCTTGGCCAACAGTATTTCTCTGTAACGGTTGTCAACAAACCCTGCAAGTATTGGCCGTGCGATCTTTCTGCCCACTTTCGTAGGTGAAGATTTCCAAGTCCCCCTTTTGTGAACCGTTCTTAGATAAGCAGGATGTGGTACACGTGCAAGCAACATTACGTCTTACATCCTTCCCCGATCTATGTCCCTTTTGGTTTCCGATTCTCGTATGAAAGGTTCCTCTTGACTTAGTATTAGTACCCTATGGCATGAGGTTTGTCACAGCAACTGGTACGTCTATGCGGATCCGTCAGCTGGATTTCAGGATAACGGCACCCGGAACCACCTGTCTTCATGTTGCTTTCCGTCACCCCTTTCTTTCAGCCTTTTTTACCTTGCTCCTCTTAGATTTCTGGATCATCCACCCACCCGTTGTGGTTTGCCGCACAGAAGTGGGGGCAACTGTTAAGGGGCAACCGCCTGCCCGATCTCATTGCTTCGGCGACTGTTCTGTCAGGTGTTCCTGAGACATCTGCATACGAAATTGTTGATGCGCCGCGCGGCGGCTACGCACCTCAACGCCTTCACATCCCTCGGGAAGAAGTTGACTCTCATCTCGCTTGGATTGCTTTATTTGGGTTAGACTGACAGCCCCATTACAGACACCACATCCCGTTCGGTACACTTGTTCTTGCAGTATACAGAATACACGTCCCTACCAATTCCAGAGCTGTCTCCATGGGCCCACCCACTGGATGCTTCGCATTCGATGCCCTTCTCTGTTTGCTTCTCACCAGACAGGAATACACCTCATTCGGCATGGAAAGCGTAAAATAACTGCAAGCCATAAAACAAAACCTTCTGGTTGAAAAATCGTGTGTAATTTTTAAACATTGGAAGTATGCTAACCTATGCCAAACGAGAAAGAAGATAGCTCGGCAGAAGTGCTGCAGGGAACTCCAAAACATTTTAGGGGGGATTTAAAAAAGATACTCCGGACAAAAGCTGTAGTGACAGCGATCGCGCTGAGAAAATGACCTTTTTCTGGATGCTATTTTCAATTTATTTTTTCCACGATCCTTCCTGAAGCTTGGTTCAATCCCACCGTTTTGTTCGGTTACGCACGCTTTACTGGACCGACACTCTCGAGGACTCCAGGTCCATGTTGGACCAATGTAAGCTGCCCCAGGACTAGAAGGTCGAGGCCGTCGTGGCGATACATGAGAGTGGACCTAAGTTAGTTGTGCATAATTAAAGGCCTTTAAGCCTAACTAGCATCCCATGTAAAGTCTTTGAGGAGATGATTCGTGCCCACGTCTGTCAGCATTTACTGGAGCACTCCATGTCAAGTCCGCTCCATCATGGGTTCCTAAAAATTGACCTCGTCTGACCAATCCCTTGTGATTCTTAGATGGAGTAACTCGACCACTGAGGGAAGCTAGGCAAGTTGAGGCGTGCTACTCCAACCCTAGCAAAACGCTGGACTCCGCTAACCGTCGTCTTTTGCTGTGCAAGATGAAGAAGTTCGGTATGGGTGGGCCAGCATATGGGTGGCTGGCAGACGTTCCCTCTCACAGGACGATTTACGTAAAAGCAGGGGATGGGTGCTGTAGTTTGTTGAATGTCACCAATGGTGTACCCCAGGGATCCGTCCTAGGCCCGGCGCTATTGTTGTTGCTCATTACCGGCCTGGCGTCCGCCCTTCAACCATCTAGCTTTATTTTTGCGGATGACGTGAAGATTATTGGATCTGAGGTTTGGGTGAACTTAGGCAGGGATATAGGAACGGTCTTGGACTGGACATACAAGTGTGACTTACGCCTGAACGCTAGAAAACACCATTTGTTGTCAAGGCCAACAGAAAGCCTAACTGTCGCCCATGACAAAGGGCTGTTCGTCGTAACAATCAGTGGGGTTAAAGACCTCGAGGTCATCATGGGCAGGGACTTCAAATGATCAGACCAGTGCAACACTGCTGCACAAAAGGCTCGTGGTGAGCTCCTTAGACTGCGATCAGCATTGTCCTGTCGGCAGCCAGAAATATTCGTACCTACTGTAAGTCAATTCTCGCAACTCGAGCAATGCGTAGCCAATTCGAACGAATCCCAAAGCCAGAACAAGATTGATTTGTAGTTTTTACGGTACTGGATTGACATTCACAAAAGGTACAAATATATACAAACCTCAAGTATGAGGCCAAGTAGACTTCACAGCAAAACCTCAAAGGTTCAAAGTCCCGTGGCTCAGGCACGACGGTCAGAAACGGTTCAAAGCCAAGTTCAAATGTCTCACATGGATAAACAAACGTGAAAAGTGTGGTATATAAGCGAGCTTTTCAAGGTAATGTTAAATATAATCAAATTCACAAAGCACGTAGAACATTTGGAAGGATTTTCAGTATTTGTTCTTTACACCTACTTGCATGGCTATAGTACGACCTCAATCAGAAGGTGGCTTGCAGGCCTGGCCACCCTTCTACAAAAAGGATACCACCCGCTTAGAGAAAGTTCGACGTCTCGCCACACGAATGGTTGAACGGCAGGGTGGTAAGACGTACGAGCGGAGACTCCGTGATCCGAATCTTTTCTCGTTGGAGGGGAAGAGACGTCGGGGGAGTCTTACAGAAAGGTATAGGGTAACGGAGGACTCTTCCGGCCTTATGCCGGATAGCCTGTTCCAAGTGGCTTTGAATTCTAGAACAAAGAGACACGAAGAGAAGCTGAAAAATGTTCGAGCTAGGTTAGTGACTAGGTCACACTTATTCAGCAACAGTGTAGTGAACAGTTGGAACGGCCTGCCGGTGGAATGATAGACCAGCAGACCGTCCAGTCATTGTTTGGTCGCAAGCACGATTTGAAGATCCGATTCCCGTCCAGCTAATGGAGACGCAGAACGTTAGCACTTGATGGGTTTTAGTAATTATATTGGTTACCCTGTGTAAATGACGGGAGAAGGGAGACTGAACGAGCTAATGGCCAAGGCTGATGAGCTGGAGCACGCCTTGCCGTTTGTTACGTAGCTTGACGTAAGTTCCGATGAGCTCACCCTTTTCGGAACCAGGTGGACTTAAACAATTCAGGTTTCAAGCAACCAGTCGGTTGAAGGAACCGATGCTAGACCGAATTCCTGACCTATTGAAAAGCCTGGCCAACGTTTGCTAAGCCAGTTGCGTGCCTCAATGTATGACTGGTGAGGATCACCCAAATGTCCTAAAGGGTTTCTAAGGTAGGCTGATGTGTCCGACCGAAGGAGATTATAGTACCGCACTGGTCAATTCGGGTTTGGATGAGTGAAAGTACTTTGAAGTAATTTCGTCCTGACTATGAGCCACTTTATGCGACTGAGAAGAAAGATTCGAAAAGGAAGATTGCCTATGGCTAGAGGAGGGCCTGACACCGGAGTTGGCCGCTTTTGAGGAGCGGTTGTCAATCACAAGTAAATCTAGGTGAAAACACCTGTTCGTAAATAAGGCGCACCTGAGCTCTAAGCTCGCAATTGCATTTTATTGAGTTTGGTGTCTGCGAAGCCGCTCCACTTAAAGGGTGCCCTAGATCGTAAGTGGTACGGGAGATTTCCTTGTAGTGAGCGTGCAGTATACTTACTTGATGGATGACGGGTAGCGCTGTGGTCCGTCTGAGGTGTGTTTTAATCGACATTTTCGTTTACTGCATACTGTCTCTTTGAATGCTCACGATGCATAATGTCACTCGCAACTGATATGCGATGAGGTTCCCGTTTCCCTGTCATTCTTAGCGGGGATTCGACGAAATATGCCGTGTGGTGGTGGGTTCATAGCTGTTTTGTATACCAACAAAATAATTCTGGACGCTCGATTGGCCGTGGCCATTACCTGTCCTGTGAAAACTGAACTGAACTGAACTGAATTGAGGGCGATGCCAACCTTTTGTAACAGCCAGTTGTGAAAATCCTCCAAGAACACCACAAGACCCTAGTTTCGTGAAAATTCTCGGTTACATACATTATTCGTGTGTTTTGAACCAGCCACTTACTTGTTGACCGATTTTTTTATTTACGTCCAAGGCACAATTTTATCGTGACTCGTTGGACGTGTGTGGCTCACGTGCTCGTTCACCCACATCGAGATCTTGGCTCTTGTTTTGAGTCTACATGATCGCATACCTGAGGTTTCCATGTATCTGTGAAACTGCCCATCCCATAATCGAGTTTTGTGGTAACTACGAGTCAGTCTTCGTTTGGTTTCAGGATTCGTGCAAACTGGCTGCACATTGCTCGAAATCGCCTTACGCCGAATACTCTGTGGCATCTAATCCGTGGAAGCTGGCTAACCAGTGACTTTAGGCTGAAGTCTAGTTACATGCTGCTTCAGATTCCATGTTTTCAAGGGAAAGGAGGATGAAAAATTGCCGGCAGAGATTCGGGTTCCAAAGCTGAACAGGTTCTCAGCTGTGAATTGCCTCCAATTTGGCCGCTTGGCAGAACCAGTCCTCCTTTGAGAGCAAAAACTGGAGTATCCGGTCGGATCACACAGGCCAGAAATCACAAAACGTTGATTATCAGACGTTGTCACCCCTCATCTGAGTGAGATTAACATGGGTACTTCCGAGTACCGTTTAGCTGGGTCAAGTTTAACATCATGAAAACACTATTTGTATCTGTTAGTTTTGCGAAGTGGAAACCGATGCATAAAAAAGCTCAGCACTGTCACTGTGCAAATAATTTGCGCATTTTACCAATAACTGTATGAGACGCCTGAACCTCTGGTAACGATGCAGCTGGGCACCTTAGGAGTCACCGGAGGACTCCTGGAAATGACGTGGAGACTATTCACCGGCATGAACAATAGACTGGAAGGTGAAACCGGAAAAAAGGGAAGTGGGGAAAGGATGGAAAGAGAACGACACGGAAGAAATGCAGTGGGGAGCGAAATGTGCTGGCGGTTGCCTTTGCGATAACCGTCGGTCATCGACCCAATGATATGTTTTTCGGCCATGGTCGAGAGGTGTGTATAAAAGCATGATAACAGTAAACCAGCCCAAAGAACAGGACGAAAAGCCCACATATTTTAAAAGTAGGGGTGAAATACTCCTGTGGCAGTGCAACAAAGCCGGGCGGAGCGTTGTTGGAGTGAAACGAACTGTTTACTTTGCAAATGCTAGTCAGTTTCGAATTAGAGTCTGGCTATAATACTGAGCCGGGGAAGAATGAAATGATTGCAAAAAGATTTGATGAAGAATGCTGAGGATATTACGCATACAAATAAGTTGCCCCAACCTCCGTCGGTCCCTTGCGAACTGACTTGACTATGACTGACGGAAACTAACTCTGGTTCAACGAAAGATTCAAATTATTATAAGGCTGGCAGGCAGGAAAAACCTTCACGTAAGTACCCAAGGGAACACCGATGGATATGAAAAAAGCACAACGTCCACCAACAAAGGAGAGGCTGTTCACATGACGAATAACAAGTATCACTCTGTGATGAAAGTTTGCATTTGGTAGAAAGAGAATAAGGTCCCAAGAAGTGAAGGACTAATTATCTAGCCGGACACCGCCCCAAGGAGGAACAATATATTGCAATGGAGATAACGGCGAAATTGTTTGCCTGGGATTGGGCCCGATTACACCAGCCGCCAACAAAAACGCTGTTTGGATGGCAAATACTTAATTTTATTTGACCTTCTGGGGCTATCCTGCATCTGTATTGGGTACTAAAGGTGCGGAGGGCCTGCAGTGTTTCGAGTATGCTCGTCTATCTTGCTGAGACGTTTGGAAAGGAGGACCGCATGGGCAAACCTGGACCATTCGTTATCGAGACAGAAGTCCTCACGTAGTGGGTAATCCCCCGGAATTGGCAGAGTAAGGTTTCAATAATATAAAGACATGCATTTCTATTACTGTCCCCGCTCAGACAACGGGTTGTTGCAGTTGGGATCCGGGGACAATTGGCCATCATCTGTCACTGGTAATGCCCGTTACCCAGCGAAATTGGTCCCCTGGAGCGGTGTGGAATGTGTCCGTGAAACCAGTGGGATTATCATTCACGGGACGAAGCGAACAGCCGGATCTCGCGACGTCTGCTGGGTTAAAGTGACGGACATTGGTAGCTGGAGTAGTGGTGGTTGGCTTAGGTTCTGTCGTTCCTTAGACTTGAGTTGATACCAATAGGGAAAATACCGTCGGAAAACTCTAATTTGTCCACCGAGAGGTTTTTTAGAGTTTTCGTACTCAGTCTGCAAATGGCGATCATTATAGGTAGCCCGAGGAGAGACTCCGGTGAGGCTCCAGCCGACTCAAGTCAAGCCGTAGTACTTGGTCCTCAGGTATGAAAAATAACACGGCTGAATCAATCAGCTCACAGAAACCATAGTGCTGTCGGTGTATTTAGCCGGACACTGACGGATAAATCGTTTCCAGAAGGATCTGAAGTAAGTGAAGAGGGCGGAAGTCTGGAGGACATTGTAGCTGGAGATCACGGCAGACAACTCAAAAATATATTAGTGTTACTTTTTCGGGCATGCGCGCCGATATACCGAAAAGTGTTTCAAGCTGTTGAAAGACATCAGTGGGCTTAGTTTATGAGGTTCCTTGGCAGCATGCTAATGAAGGTGCTTGGAGGTATTGACTGGGATGAAGGCTTTTATGCTTGCAAGAGACCAGGAGGAAGCGAAAACCTCCCAGGGGACTGAAACCGAGAGATGGTGCAGACAACAACCCAGAAATTTTACGGAAGATAAGGTGGCAACTTGTCAGCCGGTCACACAAAGGGAGGAAAAAGTGACTATCAGGGATGGACGGTTGCAGAGCAAACTACAGAAATGCTAAGAACCACCATCAGTGACGCCCGAAAAGAGGAGTAAGGCATAAACTTGAGTGTTGATTATCCAGAGAGTTTACTTGGCAATAGTGTGAAAATAGTTAGATAAGGACCGAAAATGGCTTGGAAAGTCCGTAACCCGGGAGGCCGGTGTCCGCCGTTAGATGATGGCTTAAACTTTGCAGGTGGTAAAGCTCCGCATGATGTTTCAAGATGGTTTTGCTTTCAACATCTTAGCACCCCTTCAGAAAGCCGTAGCCGGCCTAAAAGAGGCATTCCCGGGCACAGCGGCCGTGCCCGGATCACGTTCCGCTTGTTCCATTGGGTGCATGAGGATGAGAACTGGGTAAGAAAAGCGGATCGATAACGGGGCGTCAGCGACGACGAGATAGCATGCCTTCAACAATCAGGTCCTACCTAACGGAACAAAAGTTCCCTCAAGAGCTCTTTGGTCACTTTCCCGTGCTGGGTTAACACCCCACTGTCTTTTGGGTGAGACTTTTGAGTCAAAGGCTCCGGTTAGGGTTCCCAAAGTAACCCTTCTGCGATGTAGGCAGCCGCAAATCATGGTTCGCCCAGGAGATCCCAGGAATCCCTCTGGAAACGTTCCCTATCTCTGTGCTATTCATCCTTTGCTTCTCAATCCTGAATGGGCACGGAGGCCTCTATGACACATGACCGTGAACCTCTGACACTTGGCAAGGGCAGCAGCTCGGAGGCGCAGGAAAAAGTGAAATAATTCTCCGACCAAAGCAGTCGCTTTACTATGCTGCCTTCTTCCCCTCAAACTTTACCAAACGGAACAACAGGCCGCCTAAATAGAAAGCTTGAAACCTTTTATGTGGGTTTGCTTTGTGTCTCCGGAACGCTGGTACTAGGCCTCACTTAAGTAGTAATGACTCTGTAGCCAGACAAAATCACATCTCGTTTCACTCACCGCATGTCGGATGAGCCGGCATCTAGTGCTCCTGGTCAGGCCGGCGCAGGCTTCTCCCTGCGCGTGAAAGCTGAGCGCGTACTCCTCGACTGAATCCCAGTCGGCAATCGTCTGTGTGCCGTTCGGTTGAATATTTCTGTGCATATCAACGTAAATAGACAGGAGCTGCGACGACTGCTTGTCGTACCTGTGTATGCTCAAACCAACTAAAACTCTCCTGGGGCTAAAATGAACTCTACCATGTTCTGCCTCGAATGCTCCGCAGCTTGCGCTCTGAGGAATGTTGGTTGTTGTTGGTGATTTCAGTGCTCAAGTTGGAAGCCTAAACGAGAAGGAGAGAAGTACAGGGGACCGATTCTGCTTTCAGGTCAATCGAACTGATAGCAGTGACCGACTCATCCAACTATGTTCCGACCATGAATTGTTCCTAGCTGATGTAAATCTCTCACAAAACCGGCACCAACCGACCTGGCGTTCTTGTTTGTCTTTACCTCGTTGGGCCCAAATCTATCACATTGCCAAAGGTTTCCACTGGTGTGGTTCAGTTCGGTATTATAGAGCATTTTGGGTCACTTCTGTAGACACTGATCGCGCTGTTTTCCGCGCGGGCTTCATCGTGCGCCTCGTTCGTGGCCGAAGCGGTGCCATAGCGAAAGGCCCTCGGCAGCTGCCGCCGGACGACAACAGCGGACCCGATTCCCAAGCAGAGTTAGCCACCAGATCAATGATGCAATCAGATGTCCAGGATTCAGAAGAGCGACGGTCAAAGATCCATCGGGCTCTATTCTGGGCCGCCGATGCCGCCCAAGGTCCAGTAGTCGGACAGAAAGGTCGGACAACCGCATCCCCACTCGCGTCGTTTGATGCTTGCGGATCGATTCCTCTGGATTCCAGATATGACGAAGCACAGAGAGGTTTTGAGTACTCACTGCTTCGTAGTTCAAGAAGCGACCATGAGCCTTTTCCGTCTGATTAGAAAACCGGTCCAAGTAAACCAGGCGTTAGTGAATTCATCGAAGAGGCGAGTGGCTCATTGATTCAAACTCAGGAGCGTTGTCTATCTCTTTGGGCGGAGCATTCCGAGAGGCAGTTTATTTGACCGTTATCTGCGACAGGCTTGTCAAACGGCGTCATAGGTACAGACTTGGTTGTAGGTACTAATACTGCGTCAGAAGCTGGGGTTCCTCTCGATATAGGACACTAAGTGACATAAGGATGCTGGACCAGATGGGTTACCCCCATCTGCTTTCAAAGATAATTGCTGAGCATCGCCATGGAGTTGCCAAAACTCCCCATTTTGGTATGGGAAAGCGAGGGAGTTGGTGTAAATCGGTGATGGTACTGATTTGTAAGACACCAGGCCCCCCTGTGAAAACAGTGGGGGAATAAGTCTGGTAAGCATCGCGTCTAGACGGCCCGCAGGCGTTATTCTTCACCTCTTATCAGCCGTTGGCGAACAGCGCTCGAGGAAGAATCCAACTAAACTTAGGACTGGTCGACGTTGAGCTGATCACATTTTTATTGTGACAAATTTTGGAACGTAGGCACACCTTACGCAGGTCCACCACCTTTTTTGTTCGAACTTAAAGTGCCCCCGACTCAGTCGATTGCACTGCTTTCTGGCTTTACCTCCTAGTAAAGGGTATGTCAGAAAAATTCATTCTCATCATGAACTCTCTTCACATGTATAGCAGAAGCCGAGCATGGGCTTTCTGAGCTCTCTCACCAGGATTTGCCACGAGATGTACGTCAGGGTTATCTTTTCCTTTTCCCCCCAACTTCGAGTTTGAAGTGGTCTTGGAGACCGTACATTTGTGATGCGGAGACAGCGGTACCGAAAGTTTCTCTAGTAAAATGGTACCAGACCTCAAATGTACAAGCAAAATTTCTCCTGAAAGATTCAGATAGGTTGCAAGTTTTTCTGGGCAGCTTGAACAGCTGTTAGGCAATCTTCTGTATGCTTTTCGCACCTCTGGGTCACAAAAAGCCGTTTTAGAATGGGCTAGTCAAACACAAAATCTTTCGGTGTCTTTGGAAACCACCGGGCTTGGTAGACAAGCTTCGTTATTTGGGTAGCTGCTTTTCACCCTAAGGTGAGATAAGAGGTGAGGCTTCTCTGCGGACACAGAAGGCTAGCTTGGGGTTTGCCAATCTGAGTCGTTTGTGGTGTCGAAATCACACTAATCTATCCATCAAGGGATGAGCATAAGCAGCGGCCATCGGGCCTGTGCTTCTCGACGGCTCACAAACATGATAATTGCGAGTGGAGAATATACAAAGATAGTGGGAATTAAGGCACCGGTTTCTTCGTGGCATTGCTCTTGTGTGGTGGTGATACAATATGGGCAATTCTGAGGCCAAATGAACAACACCAGGTACAAAAAGCTTACCAATAAGTGAACGTTACCAGGCTTGCGTTTGGCTGGTTCCGTGATAGGATTCCTGGTTGCTCAGTGTTTGCTTGGGAGGTTTGCCTTCGCAGAATGAGCAATGGTGGCCATCCCATGATTTGAAGAAATGTATGTAAAGCCTAACCAATGGACCTTGTCAGGATGAGGTTGGTAGACCTCTTGGGTGTGTTCCAAGGGACCATCCCACCCAGTTAGTCACGTTAAAGGAAATGGCTGGGTATCGCGATCGGTGACTCTATTGTGTCCAGGACCTTTCTTTTTCCACCTGACACCATTATTTGCAATTAGTTCATTGCCGTTTTCATGTTCCCGCCTCTTTTCTTTGCTTCTGATTGAGACCGTCGCCAGGAGATTGCAGCCAAAGCCACCGCGCCGGGCGTATGGATGACGGTTATCAGAGCTGAGCTGAACTTGTTTCCAACGAACAAGCTAGCACCACAATGCTCAGCCCTTCCACTTCAGCGGGCGTCTCATGGGTGGATAGCTTAGCTGCCCCTGGAAGGTCCGGCTGCAGTCACGGTTTCAATAGGACGTCTGCCACCGAGATGAATAGGACTGGAAAGTTCAATGTGATTCACAACAAGGCAATATTCTAGACATACGGAGTCGCCCGGGTAGTAACAGAAAAGTGGTTTACTATCCCTTGATGGTAGAGGTGAGAAGAAATTCGATAGATTTCTGTTTTATTTCGTGTATCTTTTACATTCCATTGGACGCTGACCCATGGTGTCAAGGATGTACACGACCGTAAGAATACGCCGGGCTGTGCAGGCGTCGTCGGCATGCAGGTCAAACAGTGCGTGCTTGGGGTATGTTTGCTGCTAAGAGAAAAGGTTTGGTCAGCTTGAATGTGTGGAAGGCTCAGTACGCCATCACCCCAATTAAGCTAAAACCGAAGACTCACCATCTTGACCCAGCGGGCCAATGCTCAAGGTAACATTATGTTTGTGCATGGCCAAAGGTTGAGTAGCAACAGCTTGGTGGTGTCGTAAGTGTGGACCACGGTTTTGAGGATAACAGACCCGAAATGGCATCAAAAAGTGGTAGTTAACAAGAGTACGTTTTGGTGAATGCATCCGAGTGTGCATGCTTGCACTGACCACGACACACGGACAGCATTATTTAAGCCCTAAGGTCAACCAGGTAAACCCGGTACTTGGAAGGGTTCCATGCACAGGGAGGAGTACGTGTGACCGGAAAAACAGCTGTTCCTAAGTGTGAATGTGCGAAGCTCTCTAAGCTCGAATGACTCCACTACTTCACTGATATGAACGAAGTCTTTGGTTGAACAGCGAACGTTGCACGGAGAACACGGAAAAATGTATGGGGCTTGTTATTAGCTGATGTCAGCCACTCTTGATGGGTTGAAGATGACCGTTAGAAAAAGACAGCTGCTATATTTGGATAGCGGAAAGGGAATAACATGCCAGGATGAAGAATGGCGGAATGCTTCCGCATCACGCTACGCACAAGCTCTGCTAACTCTCGGTGGAGTGAGTTACTGAAGACTGATAGAAGTTTGTGGATGATTATGGGGCACCTAATCGAGCTCAGTCATTCAGCCATATCCACTCCTGGCTCGATGTGAAGCCGTGATTGCTTCATCATATACGGCGGTAAGGACATTGGTCTATGGCTATTTGCGTAGCACGTACATCACGTGATACAAATAAAGTTATCACCGTACTTCCAAAATAGGATCAAAGCCTCACTAAAGGGACTGCGAGTGTCTGTGTGGGCGCGGCTGTGGTTCAGCGACGGCCACCTACTTGGAGAGAAACTAGTGTAGTTCCCGACCAAAAAATATATAATAATTCTCTTCATGACCGGAGATCGACTGGTTGGTACGCTTGATGACCCAAAAGGTTCAGTCATCAGCTCCTCTATTCACTATGTTCACCCTCTTCTGCTAGCCAGACTAGTCACGCATCCATCACCTACCCGTAAGTATGAGCACAGTGAAAAACGTAACTTCCGGTCAAAACATACCCTTTTCACAGACCTCTCCCAAATGTTGTTTCATGGCCTGCCTTCGTTTACCATTCACTCCCTAACTGCATTTGTCTATTTCCTAGGATCCCGAATGGGACCTGCAAATTCTGTTGTACTGTGAAAACCATTTGTATGTACAGTGGCAAGTTTGGCTCGTCCCATGTATTTCTACATATAGGCTGAATGTGTGCGCTACAAAATTCCATGATGGTACGAATGTAAGCTTTCAGTCGGGTTCGTTGGACATTTGGATCAAGTGTATTTCGTCAAGTTCCATTTAGGCATGAAGTGAAATGCCTCGCGATGAACCACTCAGGTGGCTAACACAACGGAATGTGACTCAAACATGTACGTTTTCGACGGCGAATTACAAATAAGTGATAAAAGAAAGTAGATCGGTCACTGGGTTAGTCACTGAAGTATAAAAATG
Organism: Fasciola hepatica; assembly: GCA_948099385.1. Lineage (NCBI taxonomy): Eukaryota > Metazoa > Platyhelminthes > Trematoda > Plagiorchiida > Fasciolidae > Fasciola > Fasciola hepatica. The sequence goes on along the minus strand of CANUEZ040000189.1, from coordinate 1,659,907 downwards.
CGCGTGCGTAAGAGCGATAGAAACTAAGAGATAGAACAACAGCCCGAACAATGTCTCTCGTTGAACGCAGTTTGGGTGTTGCTACCATGACCACGCGTTAACAGTCTGCGACAGGTAAGTGAATCCGCTAAGTGGCTTCCGGAGGACGACGGGCTACCAGGTACAATTATCGTGTGTTTGTTTCTCCTGGCTTTACAAACGAATGCATCATTACAGTCCCGAATATGAATACTAACGATCCCACATCTATCATAGTGCAAGGAACCAGGTATTGTATGAGGTAATGACATCTAATGGGGTACGCAACTGACAAAGATGAAGCTGACCGGGTCAGTTGTTCTTACTTCACGGGAGGTTCACTACAATCAGAACCCGGAACATAAATGTCGGTGGTATCAGATTGTGGGATATATTTCGAAGCTTTTCTTCGCATCACTACAAATGCCTAAATCGGTCAAATTTTTGACCTTTGAGTCTGAAGAGTCTTCCGGGCAATTAACATAAACTCGCTTCACCGATGCCACTCTGAAACACACCAGAGTATGTTCACGGAACAAAGGCAGCATAAATCAATACTTTAACGCTTGGGCGGAGATGGGACCGAACTCGCCTTGCTCCTTTGGCAGCCACGCGTCTGAACAGCCAATTCATCACACTCCATCTTCATCAGCACTTGATATACTTGGTGGAAATATACCATCTACTAGCTTTTTGATTAAGGTCAGCGTGAAGTCTAGAGCCATTGATCTACGTCAAATATCGGCCAAGTTGGCTAACTTGCCTGTCTATCATTCAACTTTAGGGTAGGCTTTTCTAGCCGACTTTACTGTGCACTATGTGGAGTTTGCATTATTTTGTCCATCAACAAGCTTTTTAGTGATTAGTTGTGAAATTTGATCTCCTCTGGGTGTCCTCAGTTTTATTTAGCACTTCATCCACTCTGATTGTGCGCTTACATTCGCGTCTTGACCGTAGTCACGAAAAGTACCATTAATTTTATTACGGAATATGGGACCTGACCAATAGAATCTTGAAACGACGCCCTATATGCGGATAGAAGAACCACGAATTCCCTGTGACGACCCGTCGTGGAAAATCCCCCCCCCCCTACAAAAAAATACACTGCAGTTCCATGTTTCCTTAACATCACTTACACTATTGACTTGCTTCATGCACTGTATGTTTTTTACAAACCAACGTTTATCTGTTCGCGTCCAGCGCGCTGCTCTGTCACATCCTATTCTGGACTTGCGTGACGCACGTGCCCCTGTCACGCAAGCCGCAATTTGGTTCCTGCTTTATGAGTCCTTGTGATCGCATAATTGAGGTTAGTACCTGTTCTGTGCCATTGTTCATTTGATAATCTGGTATAGTAGAATTTCACAAATAATCGCGTTCTGGTTTCGGGGTCCTTATTAGCTATGGCTGCGTATTGCTCAAAGGTGTCTTACGGTCCCAGCCCAGCACCGCGTACTGTCTGCTTATGAATACTTCTGACAGGTTCATCATTGTGCAGTCAGTTTTCTTAATGAGGCCTTTCTATTTGGAGCAGTAGGAAGTTGTGTGTGACACTTTCATACCCAGGGGTTAACGCACATCGGCTATCAGTACACCTTCGAAGTTTTGACCCAAACCCTTGTAGCTAAGGAGGAATGCCCAGCGGCGTGATATCCAGCTATTAAAAAGTTTTCGTGCTAGTGTGAAGGAGCACCTCCAGATAGATGTTTCTTCCAAGCAACATCTGGTAAAATAATCAGCCGTTGTCAGAACTAATCGATTGCCCTCACTTGATTTTGATGGTGGACCTAATGTGCCAAGTCAGCGTTCATTTTGGCTAAAGCACCATCACATTCATCGAGGGTGCTCAGAAGACGGCTTATGGCCTCTGAAGCTGCACATTATTGTCAAGGAGGTTACAAAATTCACAATGTCCCCTGTTTGATTGGATCGCCAAGCCCCAGAATATATTGATGCTGTCATTCTTCGCTACCCTACGCGGCACATCTTTGGGTGTACCTCAGCCAACACCATTCAAGTCAATTCCTGGAAAAATGTTTTTTCTGTATGTGTTGAGGCTCTCTGAAAATACACCAAGATTCTCTATATAGCTTTTTTCCGCATTCGCTGCAGGCACATTGTCTATCTACAATGACCGGTCTTTTGAACACTGTCTGATCTGGGGTCAGCCATCGCCAGCATTTGGTAAGTAAACTGCGTACATGGGTCCATTGCCTGCTGTTTTGTCATTTAGTCGAATGATCCACCGGAGGGGGAAGAGATTGCCACCTGTGCTCCAAAGCGCTTTGCACGTTCTGTGCATGGTCTAAAGGACCTTCAACGTAAAGCATCATAAATATGGTTGCGACTACCCGGTCGATGAGTATATCGAAAACTATATTCTCACCACTTGTTTCGACAAAGTGCCATCTTTGCTAATGGGCCTCTAAACGATTGCTGCCAAATTAACGCCTAATCGGTTTGTACAACAAGCTCTCTTCAAGGGATACAGTTTCACAGGTAGTCTAAGAATAACGGTAATGCAACCATTTCTTTTAGCTTGGTGCAATATTCCCGCTCGTCTCTGCTTGGGCAATTGTTACCATACTCAGTGCCTAGTCCTTCATTTTTTTTCTGAGAAAGCGCGGCACCAATCCCCAATTACCCCGTCTGTGTACATAAAGAACGGCCCTGAATTATCCGAACACACTAATAAAGCATAAGTGGGAGGACAGAACGGGTCACTTTTAAGCACTCCAAGGGCCTAAATACACTCGTTCGTTTACATATAACTATTTTTCTTCTCAGTTAGCTCTTGAACTAGAGCAGTAACCTCAGCGATATTGCTCACAAAAAAGACCATAACAGTCTATTAGTTCAAAGCCGCACCCCTTCCGTAGTGATCAAAACGAGCTTACCTTGAATTTAAGTGACCTTCACTCCATCAGTCTAAGCCCACTAACAAGTGGCCTTATTATTTCTGCTCCAGACACGACCGATGATACGTCGAGAGCTTCACTCCCAGACCGGCCTCTTTCAGCAGTCAGAAAACAGGTTGTAGATTTTCTGAATGCTCTCTAAACGACTAACTGCATGCATCTATGCCATCGAGGTAAACCAAAGATCTCTCCAGAATTAGGCTATCCAATACTTTCGGCATCAATGTTTGGAGAGTAGATGGATAGTTCTCTGGCCCAAAAAGCAAGGCCTTAAATTAAAAAGCCTTTACGGTACTGTGAAAGCCGACTCTTCCCATCACCTGACCAGCCAGTATCCCAGATCCAACATGGAGAAGTACCCAGAACCAACTGCAGTCCTTAAGGTCTAGTGAATATGAGGCAGCGAAAAAAGCCCCTTCTGTTGCAGTATTTGATTGACGATAGTCAACAGAAAACCGCAGCAGGCCGTCCTTTTTCTTAAGGACCGAGGCAGGTGAAGCCCATGATAGTATATACGGCCTAATCGTTCGGTTATCCAGCGCCTCGTTAATAAGTTACCTGGATTGGTCTCGGGAACTTGAGCGGGCTTGTCGCGCCGGACTCTGAATGGAAGTTGTATTACCCATCTCGATTCGATATTGCACTATTGTGGTTCGGCCGGCTCGTTTTTGGACCACGCGGGTGAATCCCGATTACTTTTCAGCAGTTCCACTATTTGTCTGCGCCCATCACTGGTGGCAGTTTCAAATGAGCCGGCCAAATCAACCGTTTGTTCGGAACCAGTTTATTCGGACTTATTTCCTGAGCGAGTCCTGGGTTCAGCTGAGGCGTTTGCTTTTACGACGGCGGCCAAGCCAGCTATCTCCAGGTAATTCATAATCAAGCCAATAGAAGACAACATTTACGACTACATGCATAAAAGAGGCAGTAATCCAAAAAGAGTAAAGGATCACTGTTCACATCTATCGTGATGAGGGATTTTCCGGAGATCATATGCAAGCAGTCAGCAAGTTCTGAACGAGTAGGTTTCAAACCATTCTGGGACCTGAGTTTAGGTAGCACGTGGACCAGAGTAGACCAAGCGCCTGTACAATATTTTTCTGAGTAAATGTAGGAAGGTTTAAGAGGCGAATCCCGACCACTTCCGCTGTGGCCAGAATGATTTTATCCGACATGGCAGCCAACCTCGGACCCTATACCGGGGCGGAATGCTTGATCCTCGCTCCTCGTATTGTCACAGGCAGATAGGCTGGCAACTACTGCGCCTGTCATTGGCTTAAGTGCTTTGTTCCCTCTCAAGCGGGGTGAAGCTCACGGATGCCTTTAGACAATTGCCTGGTTTTGCTGTGGATACACCTTGTACGGTATAAATTAGTAAAGGGATACACATGAAGTGAGGCCGAAGAATCAAACATCCTTTTTCGGAAGCAAACACGCCACTGGTCTAGATGAAAACAAAACACAGTCTAGCGGAGCAGAATATTTTTCTGACGACGAGAGTCAGTCTTCCGTTGGCTGCATATGACGGTGTCACTTTGAATGGCAGGATGATGTACTTAAGTTTCTCCCCGCCCACGGTTTTCCTAGGAATCTCTGCGTCCATCTACACTATTCTGTCCATTAAGCGCGCCATATATCCGTTTTGAATGAGGCTATGGCACACCAGGAGGAGCTCCCGAGTGGTATTTCCGGTGCATGTAATTTTCGCCCCTATCGAAAGGGAAAGAAGTAAGTTTCTTAACTGCTTAATAGGCGCGACACTGCGGCAGTGGACGTACTGTTGACTCCGTTTTGGCTTTCAGTGAACTGAACCCCCAATGGGCCATCTCCTCGACGAATCAAAAACCTATCGAGGGTCTTCAGTGGGTTTCCCGACTCTTATTCCATTGTAAAGCTCAAGATAAACGTGGAGAGATGAAGCTCTTTAGCAAATGAATATGAACAAATTTGTTCCTTATGCTTGGAGTATCATCCACATTCTGCTAGTGCAACCGAAGTTCCCGAATCAACATTTGCAACAAGTCGTCTTCCAATTTTACCGCAAACATATCAGCTTGCAGTAGCCCTAGTGAGGACAGGTACTCCACACCGCCTCCTTGGCGGTAAACCTGTTCTTTCAACTCAAGGAAAATATTCCGTGTGCGTGGGAATTGTAACTGTCTTGGATCGCTTACTGGCACACCTAAATTGGCCCCGTTTGCCTGCACGTAGCCAGGAAGATAGACAATGATTCTTTCGATTTAGACGTTAGCTAATAGCGACGTGAAGCTTAAAACATAAATCTTCCCTTCACACTTAGATCAATCACACGTCCTAAAAAGTCGATTGTACCCCTCAAACCGTGTTATGTCCTTGCCACTCTAGCCGAAGCAGTGACTCGTCAACCAGTTGGCTACGGCGTGATACGGTGAGTTGCACACGTCTAGAATGAATCGCGGGGGAACTCTGGTCTTATGAACCTTTGGTGATCTATGCAACCTTGTGAATTAAGTCAAAGCAGGTCAAGTTTTTGAGACATGGCGGAGCCACGCAAGGGTTTTCCAAATCCAAGGAGCATGTTTTGTGGGGTCGGAAATTCGATCCGCGGAAGGGCGTTCGGCGCAACCCATCTACCACTAATACGCAGTGGCTGAACTCCAAACGGTCTATTTTGAACAAAGGCCGCTCCGGGTCCTTGGTTGTCGGATACTCAGAGGTTTGAGGAACCATGACTGTTTGCCTGGCTAAAGAGCTGACTAAAGAGGTATCAGTTGACTCGTTCTTCCAAAAAAGATGTGAAATTCGTCGTCAGACCTCTCGCACATGGCACAAAACAAGATAAATTACTGTTTGATTTGTCACTTTGTATTCCGTAGTTGACAAAAATTGCAATTCGAGCAATGCGCGACAGGTTCACACGAATTCCAAATCCAGAACGGGATCGATTTGCAGAATTTTACGGTAAGAAATCGAAATTCACGAAATTCACAATCATAAGTAGACTTGAGGTTTGCCGCCAAAACACTATAATGGCGGAATCCGATGTTCATTCTCCAGAGTCCCAAGTAAGATGGTCAAAACGGTCCGAGGCAAATCCAAATGTCCCACGTAAGGAGACAAGCTGGTTGTTCGTAAGTAGAAGAGCTCAGAAGAATGATGTAGGATGAGGTCAAATTCACTACGGATGTGAAAAAGTTGGGATGGCCTCTGACATGTACCCTCCACCTTGCCCGTTACACAGGGGCCCCCACAACTCGACAGCATTTCCGGCCGTGACCTCATCCGTCACTCCATTTTCGGTTTCAGTGATCGACATGTCACCAGTCCGAAGACAGATTCTACTAGTTATTGTCTTCGTGAACTTCATATCCCGGCGCTCTTGACACTCTTACTAGTATGGAGACCTTCTGGGATGTGGCAAGCTTGATTGCATTCGATAATTTGGATGGCAAGTTGATGGAAAATGCTCCCTTAGCAGAAGCGGAGCTGATACCATCAGTAAAGTGGTGCAAAACAGCCTGTCTCACACCTGCTGCTCGAGGTCCTGGTGACTGATGTTCGGAGCTCCTCCGCTTATTGGCTAACCCATTCATTGGACCGTTGAAGGCGGTACCAAATTGGTTGTGGAGTTTTGAAGACCTGTTCTAGGCCGTCAGGGCTGCTCGCAAAATACTGTATCTCTCCTCATTCACACCACCCGGAAAAACTTCCTCTCCCATTTGACCTTGTTTCTGTTTGAAAACGAGGACAGTTACATAATTAAAAGACTGTTTTATGAACACAATTCTAGAATACCCTCTCACATGAGCCCCCTACAGGTCTTGATCACACCGTGTATAAAACCGTTCCGGCATAGGTAATAAAACCAAGATGGAATGTTGCTGATTGCTCCTTAATGCAGATAGGACCACCATGAATAGTGACCGCATTCGCAGCTCGGCCGTCTTTATACTTTTGTTGTTTTTCACCATCCGGCTCGATTTCTGTCTCATCACTGTCATCAGTTTTTAGTGCAAGGGATAAACTCCAGTTTTGAAAAAATATTCTATCAGAGGTAAGGCAGGCTTTTCGCGATAGCCAATAGAGAATTCAAGATGGCAGCATAGAGCAGTATACTGAAAGACAACACTTGCATGCACAGAACTGAACAGCACGAAGCCGCACTAGAAGGGAGATCAGTCGCACCGTCCATGGTCTCATGCATTCTTTAGGGCTGGGTCAGCGGCAGTGTTTGGTGGGGGTCAGTGTGAGAGCACCTTAGTGGCCGAAGGGTTTTCTGGCCTCTAGTGTAGGCACATGAACTAGGACGGAGAACGACGGGGGTAATGATCATTCTGGTATGCATTACAACTGTAATGTACAAGCAGCACTTCCCTTGTGGAGGGTAGTATTTGTTTGATGTGAAACATTAAAAATTCCATGAGCTTATTCCTTAGTAGGCCTATGGACGGGTTCCAAAACCCAAACAAACTCAACCCAAACATTGCTCGCGTCACACGTTTCAGACCTGAAAATATATGAGGGTAAAACAGAAAGTGTCAGAGCTCAGAAAAAGCATGAGGAGATACCAAGATTCACTAAATTGAACACGGAGATGACAGCCTATGTCCATGAATTGCGGTCCTGTTATGCCAGCATCAGTGCCCTGTAGTAGTTTAGCCCGCACGAATGCTGTGACGGAACATAGAAGCTTACTGCGTTAAAACATCCATCGTTACTTTTGGCGCATTCTACCAGCGCGACTTTGCAAACGAATGGTAGTGTGAGGTTATTTAAAAGAGAAGGTAAAGTTGAAAAACGTACTATTTCACAAGTAAACATTGTATCCTTTCCAGCTGGGTCCCGACATGTTATTGGGTTGACGTCTTGGGTAAAGTACCCTTGAGGGCTACTTGTAGGCAAGTCTCTATTCTCAGTGAGTCATCAACCAGTCGTTCCTGATGAGGATTTGAATGATTAGTAATGAAACCCTTAGTTCCAAATTACAAGTCAAGCCATTATGGTGTTGAATCCGTTCGCGGAAGCTAGCCGAGCAATTAACTAGTGCGGCATCAAACAATTTTTGTTCAATATTCTAAAGACAAAAATAATAATGTTGTACTTCTTGGCTGTAGTCGAGATTAGTGCGTGAAGCATGATCAGGGGGAGCAACTATACTAAATATGATGAAATATTCCCGAGCCCTGGAGGGAAGGCCCCACCTCTCAACAATGTTTCGATAAAGCTGAAAGGAGTATGAACGAAGTAGGACAAGAACGATTTACATGACAGACACCAATCGGCTTTGCTTTCAACTACGGCAGTATAAATAGTCGAACGGGCAAGAATATAATTGAATGAAGGTTGATATAAAATGTAGAAGATAAAGTATGCAAAAGGTTGGCGTAAAACTTATCGGCGGATGCTTGCCCCCGCTCACTGAATGCGGCAAGTTGGCACGAAGCAGGTGTATCGGTGAGTGTTTTATAAAAAAAGCCCAAGAGAACATTCACGAATCCGTAAAGGACCAGTGCTTCATAAAATGGTGAGATAATTGCCATAATGAATATGAGGAAACATGCAAGAGGTAAACATTCGGAGCTGGTGGATGAATGGGACTTAAAACTAGAAGGATCACCGATCAGGCAGAATTGGGTCTCGGGGTGAAGCAGAATCTCCAAATAAAAGGGTTATAACTTTTTGTGTGAGCATAATACGTTTAAACTGAAAATATACTACTCAACCAACTGTAATGCGGCTTTTCAGTGACAGCGTCGGGCATGAGAGGTGAGGATGATGGGCAAAGCCGCGTCTGTGGGGCGCGTCTATATATATATATATATATATATATATATATATATATATATATGGAGAGAGAGAGAATACTCTCGAGAAAGGTAATGTCAGTATCCTTGGGCACTCCTATCCACTATGATGAGCTATTTTAGGGAGAAGGAGGGTGTAAAGTACATGTGTGGAAATCCTCCTCAGCCGTTGTCACATACGTGCAAAGTTGAGACTAGGTTCTTTATCTCATTGATTTTCAAACAAGTACAGCGTGCATCAATCACTACACTCCAACATTTGTTTATATTTCGTTTGCGTGGAGTGGCATAATTTCGATTCGAACTTAGACTGCCGGGACGGTGGTACCTGACATTGACCTTTGTTGAACCCCGGTCCTCGTTAGTAGACGTTGTGGCCGTACAGTTAAGGTTTGTACACATTTATATATGCGTATAATTTGTTAATCCAGTGCCGTAGAAACTACGAATCAATCTTGTTCTGGTTATGGGATTCGTTTTGAATCGGCTACGCGTTACTCACAGTCAGAATAACCGTTACGGAGGATAACACCGACCCTGAACCGTTCTTTTTGGTAAGGGGCGCCCTTGTACGGTGGTTAGTCACTCAAAAATAGTAGAATCGATGCCTAACCAGCTAGGAACGAATACACCTTCCGGTGTTCTATCTGCGTTGTCGAGTTTATCAAAAAGGGATCCAGGGATAATCCTTGAGCGACTCCACTAGTATTGTGCATATGAGTATCACTCATCTGGCATTAAAACGGAAGTGCCTTTAAACCATTGGGAACTGAAAAGGAAACAAGAAATCCAGTAGAAAGCCGTCCAGCCGGTGTACTAGCTTTGGGTGCGGGCTGCAAAGAAAGCGAGTAAAGAAAAGTACCTGGAGTTATGACGAGGCTTTTCTGTGAATGGGAAAATGCTACACTTCCGTGGAAGTCGTGAGAAAGTAGAGGCGTACGGCAGCTAAGTGGAACGGGACACTCATGTACTACAAACATATGGGCAGATCAGTAAGCGATGACCGTAAAGAATAATAATCCGCGTGGCAAAACGAGAGCTTGAAAAAATAAACCAAGAAAAACAGCAATGAGGCCGCTGAGTTAGAACCTGAAACAGGACAGTCAGGTCAAAATAACGCCATGGGTAGCAAAGCATGGGAATTGTGCCTCCTGAGCCTCATTCGACAAGCATCCACCTCTGCACGGTCACACAAGGCAACGGAGCGCGGCACTCTGGCATGTCAGTGGTTCTTAACTCGACTGCGTAAAAGACGAGTTGTGCATGCCATGCAGATAAGTTCCTCTTTTGTAGCCTTTCCTCGAAAGGAGTCAACGGGTGGATTGAAAGCTAAAAGTGTCAGTAGTTTGCTTCAAAAGAAAGCCATCCTGGGTAAATTGTAAGTCGAGTGCCGATAGGGACCTTAATAGAAGATTGAGGAAGTGATGATAATGATAGCATGTGCTTCCGGATGACTCCTCTACTCGTTGATGGAATTAAAATTGGGTAGGGTCCCAGTTTATGTCGTTTGGACCATTGCTTTTTATACGAGAAAGAGGAGTGCTCATTACTTTTTTAACAGTTCTTCTACAGGTTTCCGTGAACATTACAGAAAGCAAGAGTGCCAGCCAAACAAACGTAGTAGATTGTATCGAAGTGGAGCCAGAAATCGAGCATATATAGCAACTTCCGAGGACTCCTGTCCAGCCCTGAGCGGTAAACTCGATGGCAGAACTTCGGGCCGCTCGAAAACCACAGTTACCAGGCTTACCAATTCTAGTGAAATCTTGTTTAAAACATTTCACTGTAGCTGCTGTAGAGCAACCCCTTTTCGTTGGAGCTACTTTATTATCAGATTTCATTCTTGGATTGTTTTGGCTGAAGAGAATCTCTATTCAGACGCGTTGCCAGTTACATCCGCTTTATACTCCCTGTAGTTTCATGCTACGAACTGTTTGGGGAATCCCAATTGTACCAAGGTCTTTCGACACTCATTTAAACTTTCAGTCCCGCCGAATTCTTGATTACGGTTGTTGCTTTGTCTTGATGACCTTCTGTTGACAACTCGGCTGATTGTGGAATGTCCATAGATCTTATTCATCCGGATCCTCGTCCCACTGCCGTCTCCACCACCTCTTCGCCGTCTACCATAACTATTCCATCATTGCTTTATCATACACCGCTGGTCGATTTGGGACGTATTGCTCCTGTGAATTATCACTCGTTTAGGTTCCTGCGGACCAGCTTGCTGTCAGGTTCCCGGGGTTTTACTAACTGGCCACCTAGTCCCATTGCTTTCTTTATTTTCTAGTAGCCGCACCGTAATCTGGCCTGACTGGTTTTGTGCCGCCTAAACTCTTTCCGCTATACCAGGGTTTACTTTTCCTCTTTTCTGTTGTCACCTCCCTTGGATTACGCCAGTCGATGACTCAGTTCCCCACTGAATAATTTCGTTTTTGTTAGACGGTGTTTTCCCCACTATTACTCTGTTTTTTGTGAAAAAAAACGATCATTTTATCAAATTGCTTTATCTCGGTACTTCATTGGATTCCCGGTTCTTCTTTTACAGGTTGCCTTAGTTCGGCGTATATCCTGTTCGTCATTGTCTCGGTTGTTTGTGGAATGCCCCCACTTTTATTTTGTCTTCACTATGTATCATTCTCTTGTGTTTTACAAATTTCACTGTAACAAGACGCAATTTAGAATTTTCCACCCCGGTAATTTTTGTGTTACTGTTTTGGTGAACGACCGAGCTCATCAACGTAGACAGAAGGCATGAACTGAGAGGTGCAGGAGTTTTTTTTATTACTCCCAGTCACCTACGTGAGACATGCAGATTCCCTCTCAAATCGGGCACAGAGAAGCAAAACGGAATAGGCGGTGTCGAACGAAGTAGGGAAACGGTCCGGTAACTCTGTAGGGCTAAGTAGTCTTAGACCACCACCTTGTGTGCAGAGACTTTTGGCTCGCAATTCGTGTTTGCCGCAGCAGTAGCCAATCAGATTTACCGGGTTTTTGTAATTTCGCTCGACACTGTCTATCACATCGCCCTGTTTTAGGCAGTTGAGAAAAATATGAGAGGTGTTTGCTTCTCACAATATGTCTTTTATCTGTTTCGATGAATCAGATCAAGGGGAAGCAACGGTTTGAAAAACTGAGCGATTTTGTTAACCACAGTTTTTTGCGCTATCTCAAATCGTGTCTTAAGCTTTACCTTTAGCTTCCTCATCTTTAGATGAGTTTTTTATGCCGAGTTTTGTAATCTTGCGTGGTAGTGGAATGGGCATTTTCGCTCTAGCTTTTTCACCACGGCTCAGTTTTGGTTGATTGCTCCAAGGATGACCATTTCTATCCTTACCTACTTTCAGGAGTTTTGTCTGTTGTGTCTGATTAGTCGTGCAGAGCCACTTCATTTTGAAGGACCTTTACCGACAGGTACTTTTGCTATTATTCTTTGCCTTACTGAACGATAATTCTGGTACTAAAGGATATTCAACCGCGTAAATTTCTGAAACCCCAGCTGAATAGTGGCTGCAACCTACTTTTACAGGCTTGATCCACAAATACATTCTATAATCTCTAAAAAAATAGCATAGTGAATTCTTGGGGATCATTTTGCGGTCGATTTTGGGTTCCTTTAAACGACGCTTTGTTCAGCATCCGTAGTCGGTGGCTAAAACCGGGTTTTACCGTTCGCAGCCAAGATTTGCTGCTGCACCCTCTATGGTCCTGATTAGATATCTTAACATTCTATCAAGTTCCAATCAGTACTGATTTCTTCTCACAGATTGTTCTCGATTTGTTGCGTTTCTATTTTAAGTGACATCTGGTTACTTAAAGTCTTTTATCCCTCCTGGCTAGCCACCATTCCTTCCTCTTGTTTTTGAACCTCAGCTCAATCATCTCGCGTACTGAATAATGTTTTCACTTTCATTCTGTCCCCATCTACATGTAACCCCTAGCTAACGCAACGGTCACTTTGCTTTTGGGTCGACGTCCTAAAGACCACAGATTCCATGCTTAACGAACTTTGTAGCCGTGCCCACAGTGGTGCCTTACTGTAAGGTGGACCTGCCGGGCCTTCACGGATGCGTTTTATGTCACTCGTTAATCTGCTTTGAGATCCATTGAACATGCCATCAACTGTACTGAGAGTAGGAACTAGCTCTCCGTGGGAGCCCGTGGCTTGCGTCGTTCATACCGGTGCGCGCCCTTCCTGTGCGATCATTCTGCATCACCACATTGCTTTGTCAAGAGATCGTCGAATATAACCCGTATGCGATAGCCGGGTAATAACAACCCCGCTGGCTTAATCACACCAAATCCAGTTACGTTTTCTTAACCACCAGCTTATATGAAAAGTCTTCGCGTTATTCTTTTGCCAGTACGAGTAGGGCCTAACAAAGTTGATTGCGGCCGAATCTGATGCTTTCCAGTATGGATGATGCCACGGAAACACGTACTATAAATGTACTGGATTTAGCGGATTGTTCTCAATAGTAGGTTCTCCAACTCCAGTCAGTCCCCTCAACGGCAGCCATCACTTCTTCGGCTTCACCAGTTTTCTTTGGTAGTGCTATTTCAGGTGTTTTTCGTTAAACCTCTTGAGGTTTTGCTTATTTTTCCGCTACTATTACCCTTCCGGGGGAAAAACACAACACGATGAGTGAGACTGATCCCGTTGAAAACTAGTAGTTCAATTACGAGAAAATTGGGTCCATATAATAAAACCCTACGACGTAAAGGGTGGGAAGGGGGATCCGTATCCACGTGTCAACGTCCCCACGGATAAATAAGTGCCCAAAACTAAGTGGAAACAGGAATACAACGATAGCTTGCCACATCCGGGCTGTGGCCAGGCATCAGGCCCGCTAGACTCATAACCGACTCAAGCAACCACCAACAGGTCGTCCGTAGAAATCTGCGAACAAGACGGAAACCCTTCGATACCCTACTTCGTGGTCGTTGGCAAAAAGTTCGACTTTACTAGCCAAGGAAAAAATGGAAATAAATCTTGGAATGGTCCTCCGCCTTCGACCGGAGACAACGTAAAAAGCTTTCGAATAATGCGTAGCCAAGTTCACACGAACCCCGGAATCAGAACAAGATTGATTCACTGCCTCTACTGAGCTGAATTGTTTAATGGGCGACCCCGCAAAATACACATAAGTCTCATATATGGGATCACAAAGAAACACAGAGACAGTCAAGCTCACGGTAGGAGACAGACGAGCACGTGAGTCGCACAGGCCAAGCCAGGATCTGACAAGATCAAGAGGTGGGGGCAGACAAGGAAGGGTCAACTTACAAAAGGCAGATGGTGCGAAAAGCTCAAGTAACGTATGTACCTGACTATTTTTGCGAAATCGGGGTAAAATGATGTTCCGGAAGGGCTTTCCACATCTGGTCCTTGCAGACGGAGCTTGGTATCAACTACCGGATGTGGGAACACCGACGCAGATGAACCCGTGGTTAGAAGCCAAGCTCATTGTTAAACTCAGACTGTCCCGTTCTTTAGTCTTTTTCCACGGTTCGGACTAAGTGTCACAATTTTTGTAGTAAATACTACCGTCTAACCTGATTAAGGGGCGTACCAGTGTATAAGCCGCCTCTCTGCAAGGCGAGGGCGTTATTTGCTACTAAAAATTGCTTTCGCGCACTATTTTAGAAGTTCTTAGATCTGGATAAACTGAAAATCTCCGGAAAGACTAACTATATTGAGCTCTTTGCGTTTCTTAAATTGGGTTCCTCTTGACTATTTATCCTCGTTTCCTATGCACTTGCTACCCTGTTTGTCTCTTCTTACCCGTCATGTACCTACAACTGCTTCCTTTAAAATACCTTTCTGACTCTGGTTCTGTTCAGTTCAGTTTATTCAACCAATAACTCCTTACTTCTGTGCTCTGGTTTCGGCTGCCACCTTCCAGCTTCGTCGGGTAAAGGGAAAAAAGAATAGGAGCGTAATGATGAAGATCAAAAAGGTCAAGAAATTAAGCGGAAATCAAGAATTCAAGGAAAGAGTCCAAATGCACTCGCAGAGTAGACCGCGATACTTAGCCATATCACTCTCCGAAAGCATTTGGTAGGTGGATTACTCGGGCCCCAAACTAGAAGTCCAAAAAGTCCTACTCCGCCAAGTCCACTGGTCGAGGTTTTCATACCTTCTTGCCATGTCATGGACTGACAACTTCGACCCGCCTTCCAATCACCCCCTGCCTCAGAGAAACGTGTAGGCTGAGGAAGCCTGACAGCGGGTGGGCTCAACGCGTATCTCAACCAATTTAACCTGTTTAGATTCAGTGCTTGATTCGGAGGCTGACCTTTGGCTCCCAACACCTTACGCCAAACCCCAGCATTGCTGAAACGGTATTCCCACCGCACTCGTATAATGCTACAGGGATATCGATGCTCGAAAACCGACAGTAGTTGCTCATCTTCTGCTATCAACAGCCGTGCTCCTGAACCGTACAAAAAAGCGGATTTAACGGCCGCTTTGTACACTCCACCCTTAACAGACAATCGGGTGTCACGCCAGCGCCACAGATGACGGGGACTGGCAAAGCCAAACGCGCCTTCTGTATACGCAATGACACTTCATTCGTAATCTGCCCACCTGGTGAGATGAAACTACTTCGGCTAGAGCTTCTCCTGCCGAGAAGAGGTTTTGTATTCAGCCGACCCAGTCCTGAAACACCACTTTACACTTTGAAGGTGCAAAACGTATTCCAAACATTGCCACACTGTTGTTAAGGCTATCTAAGAGAGCTTGCAACCTACTCGGATCTTCATTCAGCAGGACAATATCTACGCGTATTCCAAATCAGACAGTTTGCTGCCTGACCAAAGATCAATGCCATTACTTTCACACGAGGATAGGACTAACTCAAGAGTCAATTCAATCACAAAATTCAATAGAAAAGGTAAAAGAGGGCAGTCCTGACCAACACCACTTCTCGTGGTGAACTCGGGTGAAAGATCGCTGTAAGCACGAACTCAGGCTTCGGCTGTTTGCATACAAGCACTGGAGAAGAAAAATAAAATTCTCTGGCACACCCATCAATGAGAGGCAGCACCAGAGAACTGTGCTGTCGATTGAGTCGAACTCCGCCTTCAGATCAACAAAGACTGAGATCGTGAGCCTACGGAAGATGTGTTTGTGCTCCAAGGTTTGCCGAAGAGTGAAGATGTGGTCGATAAAACCCCTACCAGGTCTGAAACCGGCTCCATTCTCACGCGCACACATTTCTCAGGTGCTGGATAATCGGTGGAGAATAAGACCGGTGAGCAGTTTAGACGCGATATTTGCCAAGCTAATTCCTTTGTGATTTCCACAAGAAGATCTGTCACCTTTCTTGTAAATCGGTACAATTACCGATTCACACCATTCCCTGATAATCCGCTAGCTATTCCAAATAATACAGGGGATTTTTGTTAACTCTGAAACCAAAGCTTCACCTCCATCCTTGAAAAAGGATAGAGACAACCCATCCGGTCCAGCTGCTTTGTATCTTTTCAAGTAACCTATCTCCTGCATAGTGCCCATTTCTGATGGGTGAGTGATATCCACCTGCATCGTTTCGTTCGCAGGTATATTTGGAAGGTCCACTATAGAAATGGGTCAACCGAATTGTTCCCTAAGGTGCTCTGCCCAAAGCTCCAGACGACGTCCCGGACAGTGAATCAGTGAGCTGTTGGGTTCCCTTATTAATTCACTAACACCGAATTTCCGTAGACCACTGTCTCCGATCGAACGGTAAAGGTACCGAGCACTGCTAATGGACACAACCTTTTCCATTTCCTTACATCTCGCAATCAATCACAGCCCTTGGTCATTTCTGAGGCTTCTAGTCGATTGGCGTCTCAGGAATTCAGGTCCTTCATTGATTGTGGCCTCCAGAAGGACGTATTTGCGTGAGCCCAGATGATCAACGGGAGTCAAAGATATCCATCGTATTTGAGGCCAACTTTAACCAGAGCACTGGGTGGCACTCGCAGCTGCAGACAGAGCTTCCTCAATCTGTAGTCAGCGTTTGTTTAGGTCCCGAACATCTGGCTGCATCAACAACTTCTAAGGCCACCCCGTCCGGAAACTGTGTTGCTGGTTGCTGTCCGAGAGCAACTGAGCGGGACGCGAAGCATTTACTTGGATGCGACCAAGGACGAAGTTCAAAAGGAAGTGGGCACGTACCGAGGCGTGATCTGAGTTCACAGGCGTAGACTGAAATAAACGACAATCTTCAACTGATCCACGTCAGCAGGGGCCAATCACAATATGGTCAATCTGAGTCCAACAATGTGAAGACGAAAGAGGACGCCATATCAGTCTATGCCGCTTCTTTTGGCAGAAGTTCGTACTTTCCAGAAAAAATCCGTGGTCAGATCACAGCTGAATGAGACGATCGCAGTTACTTGTACGATCGGCAAATGGACCTCCGATGTCTTTCGGAATGTCCCAAACGGCCAACTTGATGTTGAAATCCCCAACAATGCCCATGACGTCCGTTGAACGCACTCTCGGAAGCAGCTGAGACAAA
Organism: Fasciola hepatica; assembly: GCA_948099385.1. NCBI lineage: Eukaryota > Metazoa > Platyhelminthes > Trematoda > Plagiorchiida > Fasciolidae > Fasciola > Fasciola hepatica. Next base: position 1,642,675 of record CANUEZ040000189.1, on the reverse strand, counting down.
TTTTGGTAGAATTCGTCCTTGGTCTCGAAGAAACTGCAGTCAGTCGATCCATACACAAACACGACGAACAAGCGTCGACGCTTCAGTTTGTTGTTTTTGACACGACCAGAACCGTCCAAACGAACTGCACACAAACGACTGCTGACTGGAATCCAGTCTAGTAGTGAATGCTCAGCTTCCATGCTCAAAGTTATCCTAACGCCAACCTGACCACGAGCTCTAGAAACCGGATCACCCGACACACGAAGAGTGAAGCGAGAGACTGGGGTTGCACCCGGGGTGCGAAGTGTGGTCACAGAAGTGGGGTCTTGTATGTGTGTTTCAAAGACACAGCATACATCTATTTAAAAAGAACCACGAGTTTTAGCTATAGCAGCCTGTTGCCCTATCTGACATGGTGTGCGGACGTTAAACGCAGCCAAGTGAAGTGAACATTTAGGCTGGAGAAGTGCATTTGATTTATACCCAACTCCTGAACTACTGCTTTCATCACAGCCGCAATTACCCGTGGCGTTTTGCATCGATCTTAAGTTAAAAGAGGGAAGATAGGTAAGGCCCTTTACAGGAAAGATGCTGGAGGCTTCTGGCCAAATCATACTTCGCGGCTGCCCACAACGCAGGAGTTTTTTCCTAGGAACCCTAACCGGAGCCTCTGATTGAAAAGTCTGACCTACAAGGCAGTGGGGCGTTGATCCAGTACGGCGTGGCCGAAGAACCCTTGGAGGAACCCCTTTTGGTCTGACACGTGAGACCTGATTACTGCATACGTTCTGTCTTGTCGTCGCTGGTGCTCTGTGATTGATCCGCTTTTCGGATTCAGTCCTTAGCCTCATGCACCCAATGGAGCAAGCCAAACGTTGACGGGGCAGCATCCTTTGGAAAGAGGGCTGCCCAGCTTAGGCAGGCAATAGCTGCCCAATAAAGTGCGACGACTTTTTCCACCGTCGACAGAAACCCCAGGTGCTCCACTCCTGCGTCTATCTGGTGGAGGGTTTTAGGCCTGTAAACTGTTTCTCACCATGCTTGTTCGATGAAGTGTCCTCTTCCGGGGCATAGCGAATAGAACCAGATGTAGCCCGTTAACCGATTCTGAGAGTACAGTCTCTTCGAGATGGTCTGACTTGGACAGAATCACCTGCTTTCTCGCGACTGTTAGTAACTCCTAGTGTCTACTGCTTGCTCTCCGCCCTGCGTGAACTCATTTCCTGCGGTCTTCTAGCACGTGATCCCTCAATATTGAATACTCTCCACTAGTTTTTGTCAGAGAATTTACACACAGACACCTTTGTACTTTCCTCAGCACAGCTATCCTCTACCACCGGAGGGTGTCAAGGATCAAAATGTAGCTAAAAAGAACTGAGATTCAAACGACTGAGCTCAGCCTAAACCCATTATCTTACCGGCTGTCACCTACGATTCTCTGCTCCGTTGGTCTAGTTGAAGCTTCCGGTGGCACTAATAGAAGATACGAGGTCATGAAAATTGATTTTTACACCTCAGCAGCCAGTTAGCATCTATTAATAAAACCCTATCCAGTCTGGTCTACCTTGCTAGAATCGCTGACCATACGGAAAATCCGTTCACACAAGATCCAATAAAAGCTGGTTTTTCCTTTACTGCCAAAGCCACTCAAGTTATCGGGTCACTTAGAAACCACACCGGCGCCATAGCCTTTGTAGTGCCCCATCGTATTCCGCCGGATTCAGTGAGACCCAGCATCCCGGATGATCGAAGCAAGGAACACCATCCACTCCGGTGCGTAAGACCGCAGAAAATAATCCAGCATACGGCTCGTGCGCTCGAGTTCCAACTCGAGGGTGCAAAAACTGTACAGGATTTCATTAAAATCGGGGCGTGATAGACTTTAGTTCCCAGTTCAAGGACATCAAGGCAGCTGCTGACGAACGCTACTGCGGGGAGATTTTAACCTCCAAAGGTAAAAACTCGACCATGCTTGGAATACAACCAGTAGGTCTTTACAGTACCACCCAGGAAACTTGGAAGAAGCTAAAGTCGATCCGCCCTTCCAAGAACATTTAGCCTCACCTATTCAGAGTAGACCTGGCCTGATCAATCTCCACCTTATTCCCTCGGCCATTTCCAAAAGGCCCCTTGTATATCCTACCTCTATTGCTCCTCCAAGTCCTTGCACATCTCTAGAACTTCTGTGACCATGCCCCACAACATGAAAAGGACTGCTACCAAAGCGCATTTGGTGAGCGCAACCAGCCTGTTCAACTCGCAAGCTAACCTTCGCCAGTCCACTCAAAAAACATGAAGCCTGCCATTCCCCACTGAGACCTAAAGTCCTTCCATATCCGCAGAACCCACACTATTCAACCCTGCAAAGCCAAAAACTTGCGCATTTAGTCGTGACTGTAAGACAATCCGTTACGCATAATAACCCCCATTTCAACCATAAATCCCCTTGTTTGAAGCCTGGCCGGTTTTATCTGCTAGTCCCAGTCTCTGGTAAACTGCCTTATAATAGCCATCTGGGTAGGTCGACGGTAGAGCAGCACACAGAACAAAATCCGGTGTTTGGTTATAAAAGTTGGGTGACTGCTTACATTATGACCAACCGACCTCCCATACACCACATTTCTTGGTCACCCGCCCCGGCTTCTTCGTTGAAATGGTCTGATACGTCCAGAAGAGCTTGCATCCGAAGGTCTGTGGATAGGTGCAAACCGGTCTCTTCCTTCTCAAGTCCCACCGCTCCTATCAGACAATCATAAGCTTTAAAGCCCATATTTACTTTCCGCCACATTGTAACTAAGACAGCCAGATGAGTCAGGATACCGATTTTTCGACGGCCAAACAAGTCAAGTCCCTGAAACACACAATAGTTTATATTGCTACTTTTCCAGACCACGCGGCACAAACTTTGCTCTCGCTGCTGCTTGGGTGCTTCGGCTGCTTTTTGGCCGGATGCCTGTGGCCGAAGGCATGTCTCTTTCGAGCTTTATTTTTGTTAGGCTGGTCTGATTATCCCTGTTGACAGCATGATCGACAGCCCTACCTTGGCCATCTAGCTGGCTGCCCGTGATGCCGCTGCCCTTAGTCTGCTGGTCCGCTTCCTCCTTTTGTCTGCTTCGGAAAGTCTCCAACGCACTCTTCGCTTGATCTTTTGTCTTCGGCTCTTGATCGGTTGACCCGACGGATCTGGCATTCGTGTCGTCTTGGTGCTCCAGCATTCCCCTCAAGGATATGCCCCCTCCGTCCCATCCCGCAATACCATCCCTACCACCTTTCCCACGACCTGGTCATCTCAGCACCCCGCGTAACCCCCCGTTGGTATGTGATACTCCACAGTTTCTTCACCCACGGTCATCTTTCAACCGCAGTCCGTTAGCTCCCACTGGTCTTATACGAAGGTACTCACCACATTCTAACTAGGGCTCTTTAGAACACTTCTTCGTTCCCCCCGATTCCCACATCCTTTCACCAGGCTCCAGGCTACCAAATGGCTTATTCAGCTTGGGCCTCCCTACCGGACACCTTCCTACGGCCCGTCCCACCTAGCTGACACCAACACCACCCCGGTCAACCTAAATATCCATCCCATCTTGATGAATACATCCACATCGCAGTTGAGCTTGGCCGATCTCCACAGCATTATCAATTCCTCCGTTATTCATTGCGCACCTTACCACTGCACAGCTTATGGATGAACTTCTCTAATTCTCAATACAAATTTACCACTCCTGCTCCAGCCGTCGCATCAGGCCACGAATTTAAACTATTCCCTACCACGCGATGTAAGGTACCAACCGAAGTTCCCAACACTAAATGCTAGTGACACTGTCTCGTTGATTCTTTCGAGTGGTCAGTCCGTCATAAAAGAAACGTATTACTTGCGATATTTCGCCAGAAATTCTAGTTAGGAAACAATATTGATTGCTGAAACGGGATCAACTGATTGAACTTCAAACGACCACATCTGCCTTTTGGAATATAAAGTCCTAAGAGTAAGTAGCAAAACCGGGTGTAACGGCGGTTGTTTCACGACTGTTAAGCAGGCCTTTGTTGTGACAACTCCTTAGCAACTTCTACTTGACTCCATCCCTGACTCACTTGGGCTTACCATTCTCATACCTGAATCTCAGCTTCACATTGCCGTGTTTACCGTTCATTGAGCAAAAGTTCCCCCGGGCTCCCTCACATCAAGACACATATGAATACCCCTCCTTACTACACACTAGAGTAAGGGTTATTGCTGGTAACATTAAATTACATAAAATAGCTTGACCATCTTTATCCGCACCAGCTAGACTTTCACCGTATGTAGCAAGTAATTAAGTAAGGGGGAGAGTACCCCAAATCCACACTTGTACGGGGGAAAATATCACTTTCTGCTTGGCTTCTACCCGTGACTCCCCCCACATACTTGTCTCAGTCTGTCAAAACGTCCCCCATAGGGACGAAATATGGTTTAACGAAGTATCTCCGCCGAAATTAAGCCCCTCCTGAATTCATATTGTACCATATCTGCTTTCTTTTCTAGCTGGAAGTGTCTTCGCACAACCTTTCGACAGTCCGACTGGAGTGAGTTCTTCCCCCCTTTGATACACAACAAGCTACCGATATTATCTATCTACAGACACCCAGGTGTCTAAAAAACTGCCAGCCTTCCACAGAAAAGAAACGACATGAAATTCAATATCATCTCTCAGCAATGAGAATACGCCGAACTTCAGAACGATCGTCAAACCTCACACTACTTAGTAATTCTGATTCGACTCATTCACGCCTCTTCTACTATTCAAAGGCCTCAAGGAACTGGACTGCGCAACCAAGAACTGAAGGCTCTGCCATACACAAATAGGTTGTTTCGGGTGTCACCATTGCAAAAGGCTAGAGCTACTGATACCCTTGGTGACATTCTGCATATGCTTTCAGCCGAAGCGTTTCCTTTTCTACTCCCCACCCTTTTGCCGAGGCCTCCGCCTCTCCTCCTTCTCAACTATGGCCTCAATAACGACTTAGCCCCTTCTCTCCCCCTGTTGCCGCCCCAACCCAATCCGTGGAGGAATAGCATTTTTCAAATACCTCCCGGTTGTTGGCCTCTTAAGAGCCATCCTGTTATCCGAGACAAGGCGGTTAACTACCCACTGCTACAATTAAATCCGTACCTCACCTTCCATACTTAAAACAGGGTTTGCTCACCCCATCCGGGAACTCAAGTCTGTTGCCAACTCACTGGGAAAGCTCAACCATAATTCCACTGTACAGGAAAGACCCAGGGTACACCTTAACGAAATATCTTTCCACCGTTCATAACTAGACTCGCTCTAAGCTAATAGAACAGGCTGTCAAATGACATCATGAAACACATTTTCAAATCTGAACTCATGGTTATCCGTTGAAATCTTCGCTCTACATTCAAACATGACTTCTTGAATCATATCACTGGGACAGCAGGCAACAGAGTGGCTCTCGTGGCACTTTATCCGGATATGTCAAAGGAGTCTTACTGCGGCCACATCCCTGCACTTTGGCCAAAATCCAATTTTTCGGTAAAATTGACATCTCATTATTTTTAATCGATTCTTACCGTCTAATCGCTCTCAGACTGCCTCAATAAGTAGACACTGTACTAAGCCTTAACCAGTCACAAGAGATGTACTAGGTAGCGTCCTTGGCCCTCTGCGTTTCCTTCGTATATCAACGATTAGCGCACCTCACTGAGTAGGGACAACTTACTTCTTTTTGCTGAGGACAAACAGTCTACCTCATGCACGATAGCCCCGCCTCCGTTATTGCAAATTTTTCCGAAGGTGTTTTTGCACTCAAGAGACTGATTTCAGCCTAACAGAAGAACTCTTTGTTTGACGTATGTGAGATATATCTAAACGCAACCAAGCCCCCGGGTTTCTTGTCACCTGGGTCTTATTCTTTTCCAGAAGACAAATTATTCCAGACTTCGGCCTAAACCATTCTCGCACGCTCGGTTTCTCTCATTCTCCAGCTCTTCAGGCTGCAAAGGCCAGGAGATGCTTGGAATCACTTTTTTTCTCCTTTCAACTCGGAAACTGCAATCCTTCGCTATATGCTTTTCACACCAGGTCTGCATTGGAATACTGTACTCTAATCCTTCCTGGTATGCGCAGGTCAGACAGGATTGGTATCTTATCTGCCCACCAAAGATTTATCAAGCTGCTGCTTGGATAGAGCCCATCCCTTAGTCATGAGGAAGGATGCTGGCTTCTCAGTCTAGACCTTCTTTTGGCCTCGCAGTATGAAAAGAGCCTCATCCTTTAGCGTAACTTCCTATGCAACCGGCCACGTACCTCTAATCTATTATACCTTACCCCTGTATCTAACTATCCGCTGAGTCATTGGATTCTCACACTTTCACCCCCATTACGAACATTAGTGTACATTTGCACTTCTCTATCACGGTGTACTGCAACTTGTGGAATCAGCTGTAGCTAGGTATACGTGGTTCCACTTCCAGCAACCGGTTTGGAGCTTTGCTGCATAAGGTCCCCGCAGTTACCCGCACCTTTTGCTCCTCAAAGCAAACATACCGTATGACCAAGCCTACGAGAGGAGTTCAGACTTTTGAATGATGTGAGAATCCGTAGTCTATGACGGTTGAAACTGTTTCAAAGTTCATAATCTGTCTCCCCCCTACTCCCAACTAGCAGGTCTCAGGGAGTCACTAACCAGAAACTTTTATTTCATATTGAGTACTGCTGGTTCCTAACCCGAAGTATCCCAGACCCAGCCCTTCTGCTTTTTCTATATTTCCAGAACTTCTTCCGTGGATATCGATCTTCGATGTATTTTATTACCCCTGAGACTATACTGATTAATAACCTGGACTATGCCTTCACCTGATGATCTGATATTCGCAAGTTGCCCGATAGCTACCCCCTTTGGTTGCGCCCCAGGATCCCCCGATGTCTGGTCGCCCAACCTTAGACTACTTGGTAATCACTGCTTTTCCACCTCACCAAAATCCTCGCCCTAATCCCGGAGGTGTAAGGCAAGGTCTGGTCCACCTCCTTGGACGGCGCACTTCGGGCTTGCTGGTGGTCTGCAACGACTTGAGGGCGCAAACAGACCGGTGGACTGCACCCCTGTCTCCCAAGATTTTCCAGTTCAGTTCCTGGCCCATAGTGAGCCCCGCACAGTGGCACTGGTTGCGGATCAAAATAACTCCCGCTATTACACTTGCTGCTTCCCGTTGTCTCCCCCAACTTTTCTCGCCTTATGACCGCTAGTTCACCTCCATCTACGAGCATCTAGGTTTTTCATTCTGCACAAGATTAACTATGCTTCCGGTTGCAATCCAAGTAGATGAATTCGCCTATTTCCGCTCGGTCCAAAAATTTGCGGTATTCCCGCTAATACCCATTTTCACTTCCACTGGTTTCCTTGTCATCTGCCAGATTCAGCTCCAACAACACCATTCTACAGCGCTGAGGGACCACATTATGCACCGTGGAACATGCAAGGGCCTCGTTGTTCAAATCTCCTCATTCTGGGTACCACAAATCCCGCTAAACTCTTGACGACTTCATTCATCCACTCCACTATCTCCATTGCAACACTCGATTCATGCGGACGAAGCCACCACCACAGTTTCGTTTCTCTAGCATGTCAGTAACATCACGAACCTCCACGCGGTCTTTCTTCAAGCGCTTCATTAGCAAGACATCTGCCCTCTGTTCTATTGTATCATATCTATCCTCCCTGCATATCCAGCCATTCAGCTCTTTGCATTTCCTGACAGCGGTACTAGCAATCACTTATCCACTTTCCGGGTTGTGGATCACCCAATTTCTTCCTGGTGTCCTGTGTCAGACTTTCTTTAGCATATCTGGCTGTGCGATAGTGTGCATGTATCATAGGTTTCATTTATGTACCATGCTTGTAGGGTTCCATCATACCACTATGTTTCACCTCTCATGTCTCCTCGTTATTAGCCTGTGTTGCCCTTGCCATTCACCAGTAAACCCAAACAAATACGTCATTTGTATCCCATTTCACTCGCCCATCGACCTTTGTCAATTTGTCCCACCAAAATTTCATGATCGAGCATCGGCGCCACACTCCATCAAGCTTTTTTTTACAAATCTGTAGGTGTGACTTAACTGTCCATAACCTAGGTTACCTGCCATCTGATCGTTCTCCCAGTATCCAAAGTTGAGCTTTCCCAAACAGGCCCATTCTCTCAGCCAGCCGTACTTCCTGGCAGCCCCAGTTAAGCATTACTTACATGCGCAGCTATCGAACTTCCGACGCATTTGCCCCCCTCCCTTTATGCTAGCTTCTTGGCTAATTGGATTCCATGTGTTTATTCCGGGTTCTCCTTGGCTAAACCAGCAGTTGAACATTGTTTATTTCACCCTATACTATTGTAACTTCGGCTGATCAATTTTCTACGACTGGGCTTCCAAGCCAATCATCATTTTAGGGCATTTTCTCTAGCCCTAGGCTGTAAATAAGTTGTGGTTGCTCCAGGTTACCAACTATTCATTCTTCCCTGATGTCTTATGTCAGACTTTACTGAGCGCGTCTTGTTTTACAATCGAGTACACGCCTTGACAGTTTCAAATATGCGCTTCCCTTGTATGAATATATGAGGTCATGTTTCACTTCCTACGTTCACCTAGCTATCGACTTGCGTTCCTCTCCTGACAGTCAAGCGTTAACTTCAACAGATGCATCATTTGAGCCCCATTTCGCTCACTTTCTATCTTCAGCCACACTAACCCACCAAAGTTCCTCGGTCTAGCTTTATTCCCACACCCCACTTAGAGCTTTTACCATCACCTTTTGCTTGTGACGGTTTTCGTATTTTGGGTAACGGAAAGTTTTTATAACTTACGCAGTTCCTTTTCTCGCCGGATACCTCACAGTTCCTTCGGAATAACAGTCCTGCTTTTTTCGGGTGTCTGAAACTGTTGGTTTAAATTTGCATCAGCCATCACTATTTTCCACGTTCTTCGGTGATACTTTTCAAGCGGTTTTCTGCCAAGATACCCTCTTTTGCGAAGGAAACTCCGTATTGTACAAATCCCCCGGCGGATTTTTCCATCTCTTCTCCACTTGCTTACGTACTTCGACCATATACCTAACTTCACTCATTCTCGTGTGATATGATCCCCTGGGATATTCAGTTTTGTCAGGCATCCAGTTATTTGATCACCAAAACTTCAGCTCTGATCAGTTCGGCTTTCAAGGCTTGAAGGCAGTCTACCAGATCGCCCATTTTCTTGCGGCAGTTAGTCCTCTGATCTCCGGATACTTCAAAGCTATAGAGTTGTCTCTTCTTCGTAGGTGCATCTGGGAATGGTGAGACGGAAAATTTTGGGTCAGACCCACCTCTGTGCTCCATCGCGGTCAGACCGAAGAATCAAGCTGTTAGTCACCAGCTCCGCTTGACCGATCGCTTCAACGAAATAAAGAACGAGGGTAGGCGAGAGAACAGGGTAAGAAGTGTGCGATCCATCCCAGGCCCAACTCGATCGATGTCTAAAGGCTTCCCAATAAGTTGCTTCGATTATCTCCCTCTTGATTTATTCCACTGGCTGATAAGCCTCCAGCAAAAGACTGGCTCCTAAGCCCAGTTTTTGCCCAGTATTTTTCAAGCTGGAGCCTGAGCCCTCACCGTCTGTCATAGCCCGAAATGAAGAGACACCCCAGGACCAGTTGGCCTGTCCATCTCTTCAACAGTTTTGAACAATTCTGTCCAGGCCCCTCCAAATCTTATCCTTTCGGACTAGGGTAGGCTCATCTCGTTTAACCTTTGATAGTCTTAGTCTCCAGCAACATCCAAGCCACACACAGAATCTCCGCTTTACTCGTTATAGGATTATTTTCCCCCGCAAAATGGTAAAGACTCTCTCTCTTCCTGCGTAATTATTATTAATTATCCAAGAAACCCTGTTTTGACCTTCCTTGTACCGTATGGTCGCGCAATGAAGCATGATTAGGGTTCCTGAAATAAACCATAATTCTATCTTGTCTAACTGAGTGAAAAGAGGTTACATCAGTCCCGGGTCAGACGCCACCACACTGCTATCGGTGCCTTCTGGCGCTCAGCATCCCTGAAGCTAACGCTGCTTCCGCTCAGGGCGGACTAGATCGCAACTTGAAGCGGTTTAGGTTGATCGTGAATGAACTCATGACGGAGAAGGGGCGTAAGCTGCCGCAACAATCGGGGTCATAGGGCCTTTATCACTCAGTAAGGTTCAAGATCCTCTCAAAACGCGGGACTCGAAAATGATCCTTGGCTCTCAATGGCAAGCAAGACAGCTCTGAGACGGTTTTACTGCCCATATAGCGAGCTTGCTTGATTCCACCAGGACCTCCCTTCCGAGACCCGACAGAAGATGGGTGAGGCCGGTGCGAAGATAAGGAAAGCAGGGGCAAAAGAGAATCGGAATTTTTATCCTGGATTTCCCTTTTGGTGCGGGGGAGGCTACAGACACGACGACCAACACTACTGACGGCGAGCCCTCTCGGCTTGCAACAGTAGATAATTTCCGGGTAGTTGGCGACATGGATACGTCTTTCAGTCTGTTGTTGTCCGGTGTACAGGAGTTATTGAATAAACCGGGCGAACAGGAGGACCAGATGCTGGCTGGATCCCAGCACACCTTTGCACTGGCAAGCCTGTTACTATCGGACTGTGCTTGGAATTTACCTGCCGCGCTACCCGGGCATATGCCATTTAGAGTAGACCGAAATGGTGCCAGAGACGGAGGTGTTTCCAGACACGGGGACTCCCAGTACACCTACTGAAAGTCATTGTGAACCAACGTGAGTGCTGTCGAGCAGAGTAAAACCCTCCGTCCTGGGCCAAGTAGTAGTTAAACTCATCTATTGGAGGCTGACGGCTGAACTTGTAAGGTATTCCGGATTCTATGCATAGATAGACAATGGACGGCCACTGTCCGACCCTTGGCAAACTCAGCGCTCTTCTCAATGGCTGGGCGTCACACATCCAAACCTCTTTCGATGGCGGGCCTTCAAGCAGTGGGTCGAACATCTGCCCTTGACCTAGGGTTCTCTCTCAGAAACTCTGACAACTGAAATCTATCCTCGGCCGCCCTTAGACTCCAGCAAACAAGAAATATTAATCATCCACGGCTAGCGCGACGCATTAGCTCATCAGAAACCACAGCGCCGACTGGGCTGACGGCGCATATCATTCCTCTGCATAAAAGAGGCCGCTGCTCTACCGCGGTATTTATTCATTTGTGACGAAGTGACGGAAACATGGAGTTTCTTTAAATTGGGAATAACTGCAATGGCGGGTTTGTCTGCACCTCCACACTTGACGGAGCTGTGAAGAGAGACCTCTTTTTCGTACAAGGATGCTGTCAAGTCCTTTTTGACAATTAAACCGGCATGTTTTTGACCCCTCAGGACGGGATACGGCAGCTTCGAGCAGATACAAAATTATTGTTGGGCTCTGAAGACTATAGTTGGGTGTTAATGTCGAGAGCAGTCTGCGGCGAAGATGAAACCGTCACCTCGATCTCCTCGGGGCGTAACAGCCGTTGCATATCAATGGTTCACGGAGGAAGTGGTTGCTCATGTTATACGAGCTCCACGGTCACATGAGTCCTAGCGGGATTCATCCAATAGTCCCACGAGAACCAGCTGAAGTTATCGAGGCTCCATTCATGAGGCTGTTTAACAACTCGATGGAACGGAACAAACCGCCCTCCTAATGAAAGTAAGCCGTCGTCATCCCGATGTTCAAGAGTAGTAAAGAGGCGGAGGCTACAAGTGACTGTCACATTTGCCCTACGCGTAAGTTCGGAAAGAACATGAAACGACTGGTCTCGACAGGACTACAGCAATGACCCGGAAGCCATGCTCTTCTCAGCCGCCAGCATCACGGTTTTCACAACAGTCGTCCTTTTGTCCAATCGTCTTCTGGCTGGCAAACGTTGGGTACAAGTTAAGTCTGGGGGCTAGGAAGCGGACTTCCTCTGCGTTGATTTCAGCAACATGTCCAAAAAGGTGCTACGGGACCACATGCTTTAAAAATGGAGGTCCTTGGAAGTGACGGAAAAACCAACTTCTTGGATCGATGACTTTCCGGGTGGGGGCTCTTTGTCAGGGTCGCACAGTTTTGTTAGGGGTGACAAGTAGCCAGCTGTTAAGCTCCACAGGGATTGGTCTCAAGCCCACTGCTGCTTCTAGTGTTCATCAATGATCTAACAAGGCGGTTTGATTCACCCTGTCTGATTTACACGGATGACCTAAAAGACTAGCTGGTAATTACGGCCACAGCAGACCATCACGAGTTTCAGGTGGGCTTGGACAATCTTCCAATCTGACCCTCAACTTGATCATTTCCCATCAAAGCCCGAAAGTGTTCAAGGGCACCGGTAAGTAGAACGAGACCAAAGGACGCTCATATTTTCCAGGGGCCGACTACCCCGTGACCACTAGCACCCTGACCTTAGTCTAACAGTAATTTTGCCGCTGAAGACCCGAGACAGCCTTGATAAAATATGTCTCGCCTAGCAATATGTCTGTGTCATCCAGCTTTCACACGTCCGCCTGATCCGCAGTGCCTTCAGGTTTTTATACACAGCTGAGGTCCTCCCGCGACTGAAGGCTAGCGGAGCAGTTGCTTTCCGTGCACAGCCTCTGGTTGATAGAGGTTGAAAAAGGTTCAGAGGGCGGCTACACGGGTCGCCATCGGACTACCAAGGACCAGCTACCACAGGAAAAGATAACTGAGTTTTATCCAGAGGATAACAGAATGATAGGAGAGGACCTATCCTGCATTTAGTGGAAAAGCCGGAGTCCGAGACTGCAGAAAAAACCTCAATTTCGAGATGGCAAGCGCATGAGAGCATTCTTTGACACTCTAGAAGCTGCAGTCGATAGGACTTCCGCTAGTCTACCATCTATGCCGACTTGTCCTACACGGCAGCGTGTTTGTTACCTATTTTTGCCAACGGTTTTAACCTGGATTTAGTAATTCTTTGCAATAATTTATTGCTCTCAGACTTTTCTTGACATATAAAAATGTCATGTACAGTGAACAAGCCCCCAAGTTATACCACAGTCCGTCAAACCCTTGCTTCTGGGAAAAAACGAGCTCGTTCGAACGCCCACAACCTTAGGACCATTCTCCCTTGACCCCTTGACTTCATAGGCCTGACGCCCGAAGGGACAAGGATTTTCGATCAGGGCATTCTAGGTGTGAAGCCCCAGATTATAAAGCTAGATTTTGCTGTGCCTAAACTTGCTCGCTTCTTGTGCATTACTGAAAGCAAGGAACCTCCCACCTTCACAAGCCTAGTGGTGGCTGGTTGTCCCATCGACTCTGTCACGTCCGAGGTTTTGAGAACAATTAACAAATCTCGTACCACAATGGTTTTAATATCCAGGACCAAACACCCCTCGAATATGTAAAGAATAGACTGTTGAACGCATGTGGTGTACTCCATCATCTCGACTATATGTTAAGGGTGCTGAAGCCTGTTCAGCGCAATAGATGTCTAATGCTCCTTCAGGTTGCAAACTATACACCCGTCAAACAGTTCATCAGAATGCTGATATCCACTGCTTCTATGTTCCTTAAATGCATAAAAAGAACTGAAGTTAAGCCCATTTTAAGGAGCAACCAATGGATCTACCTCGATTTTCTGCATGAAAAAGATTTTTAATAAGTTCAGGCTTTCGGCACGGACAGCCAACCACCCCTTCTTTTCTTCTCACTCCCCTACAGCCTCATCCTTATGAGCCCCCGTCCCCTCATTGTGTCGTGCTACCACTGCCGCCTTGTCTAATCCCACCCTGAACTCCTTTAAACGGGAGGCCATTGATTTAGCATAGACCGAGTCTCCTTTTTTACTGTTACCCAGTAAAAGGCCACAGCCGCTGCCTCGCTCTCCCACCCCGTCATCTACTGCGCATACTCGCGGCTCCAATTCGCATTCTATCCCCCCGATGATAAGCTATCCTCCTTCCAGATGAACTGGTCCACCGGTCTACCCACTCTTCCTGCAAGCCTCTATTCCACCCAACTGTCTTTCATAAAGTCAACTCCCCTTGGCTCGCTGAATGTGGCTTTGCCCTTGGGCAGTGAGCCTCATTCCCATGCATCCGTGATCCCTGCAAATCATCCGCTATCGCCGCCTGCTGATAATAAAATGCGGCCCGCGCCAGTCGTCTCTTCCACCTCCCACCGAATGCCTGCTTTGACAACCGTCTCTACAGCGCTCGAGTCCAGACACTCCACATGCTGTGCATCGTCCACTTCGCCTTAACCCTCCCATAAAGCTCAACTTAGTTTCCCCCTCCATACCCCTATTCCTGAAATTTTCCAACCCTGGTATCTGTACCCCCTTCGCTGTTCACTCAGTCTCGCCAGGCCATTTTTTCAAACCCTCCTAATCACCTAAGTTCGCTAACGACCCGCCCAGTTGCACAGGTTTCCCGTTTGCTCCTACATTTTCCTCATCTTTGAAGCCCATTAACACAGCCCCTGAGCAGTCCTTCCACTGTACTAGCTAGTTCAGCCTGGTTGAAAGCTGCCCCACCTTGGCCACCTCTAGCCTCCACATCTGCGCGCCCACTCGGACTCTGATCTCCGCCCCTTCCAGTGGCAATATCTTGTCCTTTTTCAACCTTCTTTATCCCTCTACCTACCAGCACTACCCAAAACTAGTGGTATATCTCTAGCCTTATTTACCTCTCATTCTGTTCGTGGTAAATTTCTACACCTAAAAACTATCTTCTAGTATATTTGCGGCATCACCTTGGTAGCGGAGCCGTGGCTGTCTGAGGATACTCTCGGTGATCAAGTATCATTGGTGGGGTGCGATCTACAGACGACCAATGGGCCAAACCAGCGTGATGGTTGATGCTCATCTTTTGTCAAGGAGGTCTACACCAAGATCCCCCTCCCATTCAACGGGCTCCATTTTACTCCTGATCCACTGCGGTTCACAATCAGCCTCCAGACACTGTACTTTAAGTTCGCTGCATGTACCACTCGCTTAATTCCCCTGGTCCCTTGTTTTCACTCCTTAATAAATCTTCCGGTAATCATTCTTTCCTTCCCGCCGGAACCAAGCCTATTGCTGGTGACTTTATTCTCTAAATTTGTTGGGCCACCATGTCGGTTCCTCCCTGTCTCGTAGACTCCGTAACCATCATTCACTTTGGTGGATGGACTCAACACGTCTCCTAGCTTTCCAGAAATGGAAGTATACCGGGTATGCTATTGGCTCGGTGCATTCTGCTTGCTGACGGGTCAGTAACACAGAATTTTCCCAGCACTGACCACAAAATGGCTGTTCTCAACTAGCCCTTCAGTAGCCCGCCTAGCTTCTCAAACTCCTCCAAAGGTACATTCCAGTGCAAAAACTGGACTTTGCCAGTTATGCTAAGCCGCCCAAAAGAGCCGGAGTGGTTGCCTCCTAACCCATGGCCCCCGATGGCTGTGGGTATATTCTACCCCAGCTCTCCTGGTTGTCTGAACAAATTATCTTGTACTTCTCAGGATGTATCTAAAAATGTTCCATCTTCCCACCACTCCACAAGTATCGTGAGCTTCTTCAGCGATTACGTAGCAATGATGAATCCTCAATTTTCATTAGACTGGATCGCCTTTCCGTACCCTTTCAGCCACGGGATGAGATGCTACTTCATGACCAGGAGGTTAAGGCGTCGAGTAGTGCAACGAAGGCCGAAATGCCTTTTGCGTTGCATAAATCTAGAAAAGCTGACGTCAAAACTGCCTTTCAAGTCCTGATTTTGGCTAATAATCTATCAGTCACAATCCACCGTGCATAGCGCCAGTCTTCAGAGCATTCTTTGCTTCAGCCATGGCCCCCAGCTACTGACGTTACTCCCTCACAATCGTTTCGTGTTGGGGATTCTGTCCTTCCGTTCGCGTCCCTTGGTGTTAAGGGTATTACCTAGCTATTATCCAAAAGCAAACCATCCTCTCAAATAATCCCGGGTAGCCTATCTCCAGTCACTCTTGTCAGTGGCCGTCCGCCCCCTCCCTCTTGCCGACCAACTTCTTCACTCTTTCACCTAATAGTAGCACAGTACCAGTTAACTGAAATAACTGGGAGATTGTTCCCATACATGAGAGAGGCCATTGCATGAGGTGAGCTTTAATCTCTCCGTAAACAGCCAGCCCGTTTTCCCCAGGACAGTGAAAGAAATGGTGGAGGAAGACATGGTTAACTAGTTAATGATTCATATCCACTTTACTGACAAGTAATACGGCTTCCTCCGCTTAAGGCCCGCGCGGCTTGTCAGTTTGGTCTTCTCATTCTTGTCACTGATTCAGTTGAAACTGCGAAGCCCTTTATTATCTTCTATCTTGGCCTATCTAATAATTTTTATAGCTTACCCTACCCCCATGGGTTAACCAAGCTGTGATGTTCCGGCATTATCCTCCCTTTATTTCCCTCTTTCTCGTCTTACTTGTCCCATCGTTCACAGGTTATCTTGGTTAACGGGCACACCCTTAACACAAGGCCTGTTACGAGCGGTGTACTTCACATCAGTGATTTACTCCCCCTTCGTTTCCTCCTATGCGTTGATAATACATGTTCAACTATACTTAGTGGCAGGCCGTTCTTGTTTGCGGACAACTTTAGGACTTTTCACCCTTTCTCGTCTGGTGACCTGAGTTCGGCCACCTACCTGCTCTTGATAAACGGTACGCAACCTGTGTGATGAGTTTTTCCACCGACAAACTTAATATTCTTGGTTACAAATGCCGGGTTCCTCCAGGTTCCGTGTGCCTCCACCGTTAACCCATCGACCAACAGCCCTTAGTAAGAGTTCTTGGTTTAAACTATTCTTACCCCTTTTACTTCTTCGAACATCCTGTCTTCCAAACACGAAGGCTAAAAAATGTCTCGGCCCCCTGTTCAGATCCTTTCGACTTACAGAAAGCCTTCGCTATAAGCACGAAGTACAGCCAGACCCCGTGTAAAGGAGTTCAGGAAACCCCGTTCCATGCATTAGCATCCATGCTACAAACGATCTTCTTCATTCGTATGAGCTATCTTTGCCGGGATTCCGATTGTTTGTTTTATTTCTCTAAACCTTTGTCACAAACCAGACTTCTACAGTTGCCTCGAGCGAGAGTAGCCTACCTTGAACCTAGTTGTAACTGTATTCGGTAATCTCATCTTCTGTATCTAACCTTTTGCTGTAATTCAGCTTCAGTTGTTGATTTGTTGTCCATTTTGAAGCTTAGGAAACCAGGAGGAACACTATTGGGGTCTGATTGCTCAATAATTAATTAATTTGTTGTATATAGTACCATAGCTAACTGGAATCGACTTTGTTTCGAATTGTGTCAAAATTGGTTGCTACGCGTCGCCTGAAGGTTCCGGTGGCTGAACTTTACACCCCGCCTTGTCTATTATCTCATATTCTGTAGCGCGTGAATATCTGACAGGATTATCACCGAATGTATCCAAAGAAGATTTACGCAGCAGCGTATCGGGTGCTCGACAAGACTAAACTATAGAGAGTCGTCCTTGTACCTCAAAGCGAAACTTTTGTGGTCTTATAGCCCCACGTTCAACCTGGTTTTCACATAGGTTATTGACTGAGAAATCTCGTGCCCCAGGCGGATTATGTTCCTGGCTGAAAACTGAATACTTACTTCGCGACAGAGGGTATACCATTGCTAGAACCCCCATAAGGACGGCTTTCAAGCTCCAAAACGTTCGTCCTTACTCACTCTAGAATTTGGTACAAACTTCCTTTGCACTTTCGGTCTCCTCTGTCAAAGTATGCATTCAGGCAAGCCACGGATAACTTTCTTCCTGTCCTGACGATCCCGAACTTATCCAAAAATCACAAAGCCTGAAACCAAGCTTATGACAGGGGCCTCGAATTTCGAGTCTAAATCCTGTTCCTTTGGACTGCTTAGTTAATTCGGTAGATTTTTTCTTATTGCCGACTGTTTAAACTAATGACGTTTCAGTTGACTTTGCTGATAAAGTTCGCTACTGATGTGTTTAAAAACATGAGTCCCCCCCCACCATTGGACCTCCTTGTCGGTTTCTTGAGTTCTGCCACTCTGACCTCGAAACAATTCCGTCCACAAGCGTTCAACTTTTCAAAAGGCAATCGTAGGACGTCTCTTGCACTGATGTAGAACTCCTCTTGTTTCAAAACGTGTCAACGTTATTTGTTTATGTGAGACCAATAACCGTGCTTCTAGCTTCAAAGTTGTTGACGAGAGCAAATCATTCATATCTTGTACTTTCACTATCCCCTTTGTTTCTTGCCCCACAGCCAATTTACAGCCGTCAAATCGATGCTCTTTCGGTTCTCATCAGATCACCTCGACTGCCTGAAGTCTCAATCTTAACCCACTAGACTCTACCTAATTTTCAAGGTGTGGCAAATATTTTAAGCTTAGGGATTTCACTTTATGTGCCTTATTCACGTAAAACAACCTCCAGTTATGACGGCACTTTTTCTTTCCTCATCAAAAGTTATCCCTTCTTTTTTTCCACAAAACCTTGCCGGGCCCTCTTTTAGGCTGGCGACCACAAGTCAAAACTTAAACCAGCTACTGAATTCTGCAGCGTTCACCTTTCCATTAGCTGACCTCATTTTGCCTCCCGTCCGATAGCCACAGAGTGGTCACTACCTCCGCCTTTTGACATCCATCCATACATTTTGCCTCCCTTCAACATTCGGCAGCATCATAAAGGTTTTAAACACTTTCTTAACGAACTTTGACAGGTAGTTTATTCGCAACACTTTTACTCAGGGTGCCTCTCCAGCTAAACTCAATCTCCAGCACAAAAGTCACTCATTCTATTACCACGCGTTGCCCCCAGCTTTTCTGTCCCATGAATTCATGCGGAAATTCTTTCTGCTACAGACTGGCAACCTTAGGTCCAGTCCTAATCCCCCTACTGGATCTTGTAGCTTCCAATAGTTCAAAGTTTTAACCTTTTTTCGTCTCATGTACCCTGGCAAGGCAGTTGTCTGTTTATTCATCTATCATATAGGTCCTTTTGCTACACTACTTCCCACAGTAATTACTTCCTCAACCGGTTATTTTTAGGTTCAACTTTCATCTAATTACTGAATCTTGTGCCTTCCACTTCTTCGCAGTTTCACCTTCTTCTTTGTCCCTCGCCTCATGGCCGCAGTTTCACCAAACCCCAAATCCTTTTGGCATTCATCCATTCGCTCTGCTTTTCAGCTACATCGGGTCTTACCTTATTGGCTTTTAACCCTCCCCACGAATTCCAGGGCGTCCTTGTACTAAAACCTTTAGCTGATTCGCCTCAACAACTGAACCCAACCTCCGGTCTAGACGCGTCCATTTCTTTTATCACTAATATCTTGGCTCCTGTTCAACATCTTGCCAGATCCTGCCCCTTCAGCCTGGTAACATTGTTCTCACTCCTTGTCCAATTACCTTTTTGGATGCAAGGGGACAATTGTTTTGCCGTCCCATTTTAGGCTGCCTGATAGCCACATGCTGGCCTGATACTAGATGCCCTTCTGCCGGCCGTACGTTCACTCAGCGGATTCCTTCTTTCACTACATATCGTGGTAGGCTGTGCTCTGAACCCGGTCTCAAATATTACCTGCATCCACCGTCCAGAAGTACCTTTTTCGCTAAATTTTGGTCGCCAGCTTAGACGCAACCAGACTAAGTCCTTTATTCCCTTCCGGTCTCCCAAAATGCTCTGCTTGAACTCGGCAGTATTTTGACGATTCTAGGACCATCTGCTTATAAGTAGTTCACAGCTTCGGGCTAAAGAACTGCTCTTGCCAAGCACCGAACGGCTGCTACCTAGTGGACCTCACCTCCTGGACCTCTAGCAACACGAACTACTGGATGTATGCGGTTGAGCATCCCGCTGAGCCTAAACAGGGTACAGTCGTTTTAATCCCGACTGCCTGGAGCACGGCCAGATCCACCACCTTGGCCGGCGCACATCGGGTGTGCAGGACATCCGAAACAATTTGCTGCCGCTACTAGGCCGGCGGATCGCATCTCTTGTGTTCTTTCCACGAATCGCCTTTCGGGTTGGATGTCCGACTCACGGGACTCCCCACCCACTGGCAAGGATTTCGGATTGCCGAGTTCGGTTTTCCCCTACCCTGTTTCTCACTCGACCCCTTCGGTAAGGCTCACTTAGTTCTCATTGATTTCTATCGTGTTCATATTAGTTGCCAGTAGATAAGGCCATAATCACTAGTTCGTTCAGCTCAAGGAAAATTTATTGTTTCATTTCCGCTAACTCTGGTTCTTGAAGCTCTCGTTTTCAGATAACATTTTCCACGATGGGCAGTATTCGTATTCTTATACTATCTTTGATTTTGCCCCTTCGTACTACCCATAAAAGGGTTTTTCAGACATTTTAAGCTGTAGTATTCATCAGCCCCTCCAGGACCCCATTCAGTCTCCAAGCCCAAAAATTGAACTGCTCACTGCGGCTGCTGAACTTTTCATCAAAACTTCTACTGCTCCAACCACTGATGCAATACAAGCCCCGGATGACTTTACCTCTTAAAGTTTATCCGCGTATACTTCCAGCTGCATCCAATCTGGTTCGTGAATATTTGCCCCCCTTAACAGTTCAACTGACTTTTCTAGCTTGAATAATTCACGAACTTATCCCCATCTTATAAAGCACCATGCCCTCACCAATTTTTGCTCAGAATAAGTAAGCCCGCTCAGTAGATTCCATCCCTCGCCGATATACCGTGATCAATCCAAAAGGGAAGGAACTAATCGGTCCACTTTTAACCGTTCTACTTTGGCTGTTCTTTCATCTCCTTTAGCTATTGTTGGCCCTTCCAAAAGCTACTCTATAGATACCACGTTGTTTGACAGCTGCGGTTCTCGTTATCTGTCTTCATCTGTAGATAATGAAATTCCCCAAGTTTGCCCTTCCCTCCGACCCATTTCTAGATTGCAACTCCTTCAGCTTCTCCTCTCCTTGGGGCATGTGGTCTTTTTCGAAAGAAGTGTGCCTCTCAGTCGTCGCCTACCAATCCTTATCAACGGCCGGATCAATAGATTTACCCCATTTTGTTGCTGATTCGTAGCCCCTCCTCCTCGGCTGACGCCCAGCCATATCCATCTCATCCACTGTAGCATCTTGCTGTTCCTTGACATTTTCTGTTAATTAAACTATCCTCTCGAAAATACCTGTTGTTCCCACTTGACTCTTCGCTCGCGCCGTCCAGTTTTGTTTTCATCACTTTTCAAATTCCGGCGTCTCAGTCACCTTCAACTTATTCCGGTGGACTGCATCATCAGACCTTGACCTTAGTTTTGCCACGAGTTACAGTCATTTCAGTCCAGTGCACTCATTTTTTTCCTCCCACTCTGATTTGTAAACGTTTATCTGCTTGCTGCGAGTAAACCTTATTGATCTCGGGTGTATCACTTGATCTTGGTCTCAAGCGTGTCTTGGGATCTCCCCAAAAAAATTATTATCATTACGCAAAGGGGTGGCTAACTTGTGGAAAGTACTATCACCGGATTCGGTGGAAAGGCAACCTCAAAAACGTTTGAAGTTAAAGTTGGACACCAATCTAAGAGTGAAGCGCCTGAGATCACGGTCCTCGTGCCTACTGCCTGGAACAAATGAAGGCCAGGGGCATGCTTGAAGTACCCCCCGCTTCCAATCATGAGGACTGAAAGAGGGAGGCTCCACTCGGGCACCACAGCTTTGCTGAATCATCACAAAGTGCTCGGAAAGTTTTGTCCCTGTCGGCTTGTTAACACCTGCCTCATTTCCTTGTGACAACTGGTGCGGAAATAAGCATAAAAGAGTATAACCTGTGAAGTTTTCAGTTACTGTTGCTTGATATTCCGATACCGCATCGAATAACATACACAAGTTCCGTTTTTCCTTCAAAATTTATTTTGTCGAATTCCGTTATCCTCTGTTTTAAAGGTCGTGTAATCCGTTCCGCAGTACGCGTAGAGGCTGTGCCGGACAGAATCGGTGTTTACGAATAAATTCTGCAATACGGTGTTCTCTTTCGATGAGAGAAGATTGGCCTCATCCGTAAGGGTTCAACTCCCCAGCACAAATGAATGAAGTCAGTAATTTAACTTTCCTTCATTTTCGACCGTTGTGAGCCTGCCAATACTGGACGCTAACCTTCTGCCCTTGCTTAGTTGTCTGGTCGTGTCTCCGGGAATGACCAAAGGCCCTATGCCGGTGAAGCCTCTTGTTATGTGCGTAAAAGTAGCTCCGATGAATAACTTAAGCTGCTTCCTGAGAGTACAGATTTTCTGAACGGAAAGGGGGATTAAAATTAATAGGAACTGTTACTCAAAGGGGAGGAGCTGAGAAGCATCGCTTAATACAGCCTTAATGACACACTTCATTTCGTAGAATTAATAAAGGGATAAAATACAACAGGACTTAGAATGGCATCTCCGGATGTAACATCACTATTTACGAGCGCCCCACTTCTAGAAACTATCGAATATTTTGTAATGGTGTAACCAAAAACGAAATAAACTTTGGTATTCCGGCAGCCGGTCTGAAAGAACTACTACTACGATGTGCGCCATATGTTAGGGTCGGCTCCAACAACAAGCTTTGTCAACAAACTGGTGTAGTTGCGATGGGTTTGCCCCTAGTAGCCCCACTTGTTGCCGAGCTGGAAAATGGGGTATTCAAAGACCACATAGAAAGACTACCCAGTTACTGCTGGTATGTGGACGACATTTTCATTATGACTGGCAAACACGTTCACCTAGATGAACTAGTGGAAAGGTTTGACGAGGCTTACAGGTAGCTCAGTTTCACTTTCGAAGTGGAATCAGACGGCAACTTTCATTTCCTGGATGTAAACCTACGAAAAAAGGAGGTAGGAAGCTCATCCGCAGCATCTATCGTAAGCCAACATGGACAGGCCAATACACACATTTTGCCAGTTTCGCGCCTCTAAAACGCAAACAGAACCTAATCAGGTCCCCAGCGTCTCGCGTACGAAAGATCTGTTCCGAGGAAACAGTGAGTGATGAATTAGATCACATAAGACAAAATATGCTAAATAACAGGTACCCGGATCGTTTCGTTCCAAAGAACATTTCGGAAGTACCCAAACGACCATTGATAATGGCCGCCAAGAAGAAAGAGTAGCACATGCAATTTCTTTCAGAAGAGATGTTAAGTGCGAACTACTATTTCTGTTCCTAATGGATGCAATCACCCATATATTTTCAGCTGCTACTCTAAGTGCCCACTTCACAGGCCGGTCAATTATTTCTAGGATTCTCCAAGGCAAAATGCCCGTCCTTTTCTCCTTCATGGTAACCTGTTCATTTGTTTGCTCATGTTCAGCAAGCTATATAGGAAAAACAACAAGCCAACTGTTCCAAAGAATCAGGAAACACGAACCAGCTTGGCTGCGGCCAGGAACTAGAAGAGCCATTACTAGTGCAATAGTAGCGCACCTTGCCGAGACAGGGCATCAGGTATACAACGAAGCCTTCAAGATAATTCACAAAATGCCTGTGAATTCTTCAAAGATCGTTCGTCAAAGCACTTTGGGAACAGCGGAGGCAGTGTCAAATAGGCTGTCAAATCCATCTCTTTGTTCACACAAGCGATCTGTCAAGTCACTTCAGCTACCCTAGCCGTGATCTGAAAATGAGAGACAAAACGATGGTGACCTCTACAGCAACCTTTCAGTCGTGACAGGAAGCAGCCAACCCACCCTAAACATACTCTCTACACCGGGTTTTTCCAACCACGAACAACCGACTTCCCACTTTGTTCCGGACCGCAGAACGATACATTACTGATTGACCAATCTTAATTTGATACCGTAAACACCCTCCCTTTTCTTCCAAAAATATGCTTTCCTATCATATATATATATAACTGTACTAGCTAGAGGATGAAGTTACCGAGAACGAGCACGTTCACTATCGTGCCTCTTTTTATAAGAGCTGAGGCTACGTAGGAAACGGATGGAGCTCCAGAGGAATTTAACCAGCTTTCATGTGTCTCATGATGCCAAATCGACCAAGTGTACCAATGCCAATGCACAGTAAAACTTTTCACCCCAATGGATGTTAAACCCGAAACAGACTCTTCATTAGGTATTCTGATCATGGGAGTAATCTAGCCTAAGGCAGAAGTCAGCAACCTCCGTGGGCATCCACAAAAATTACCACAATTATCCTGGGTTTTGAGGGCAGTGTGGCTTGTAGACTGACTGGTAATGGTCAGATGTTGTTTAGCCTTTGGTATTATTTTAGGGGCTGTACCACGAAAAGAATCGAGCAGTGCTCCCTTTTGCCGAAATTCCATAGATTCGTGGAGGCAACCTATATTCTCAGTTAAACTTTTGGTCATCCACAAGATGTTATTCAGGCTGTTGGTAAGGCTATTTACAGTGGTCCGTGGATCAGTTCAGGGGTGTTCGGCGCTTTATCAGGGTGGACAAAAAAAGGGAATCTTGTTCAGCAAGCCTTTCACATCTGAGTATGGTAGCCAGGCTCAAATACGCAAGCAGCTTGTAAGTATAGCGGACTGATAACCCACGAGCAAGCAGGGGGCATGGACGGAGGGCGCCGACAGCTTTTTTGAAGTTGTATTTGAGTCTCTCCCAGCGTTTAGCTCCTACTTACTAAAAGAGATTGCGTTGGCAAACATCTAGTGTGACCTTTTAGTGCCTAAAACAATTAGAGATAGTATAAAACTCAAAGCAAAGCTGCTTCTCGGTTACGGTGGAACCCAAATGGATACGACCAACACTGATAGAAATAGGGATAACCCACTTTTTTCAAGTTCCACGGTGATCGTGACTTGAACAGATTTGAAGGTCCGTCTCGTCCGTGATAACAAATGCAGCAGGTTCAATAAAGAACTCAAATGGCGCTTTCTTTGCATGGGATTTAACTATTTAGTTGTAGCCTGCCTTCCAATAGTCGCTGCAAAAAGCCAGAGTGCGCGCTGTTACACAGTTGACTGCGCAAGGAATAGATTTTGTTCAGACCCAATCAAGCTGAAACAGCCGACGGTGATTTCGAGTCATCAAATGTCAAAGGCGCCCACCTAGGCTATACCCACGTTGGGCTGAGTGGTCCTACACCCTTCTAGATGGTGGGCCTGTGACAACTTTCGTCAGTCGGGCCGACAGTTAATCCCCATTCGAGCTATACTTGAGGTAAGGGCAACATTATGCAGATAGGTTTAACTATGAGGCGAACCCCTAAAGGATAGCCCAGCAGTAAATGTTGATAAGGCCTATGCTTTCACCGACCTTCCAATAAAATTGATTGAGAACTACAAGGACGGCATAACTTAACTATTAGCCACGTCTGAGAGATCCAGTTTTTGAATCCGTCCCCCGACAAGCTTTTGACGTTTTAGCCGGTTGCAATGTTTTTGAAACTCATCGAATAAAAATTCAGGTAGTGTACACAGGACGGCGAACCTTTGTTTTGAGGTCGCTCTTCAGACTGATCTTGAGAGGACCTTTTGGGGGGAGATGGTTGGGAAAGGTAGAAGTTGACTGCCTGGGATTATTTGACCTCAAGCAGCTGTGTGAAGGCTCAATCGACTGACAGCTTACAAAGGTTAAGCTCCTTTTGAGCAGAGGGGACTCTATAGGAGTCGGACAGGTTTCGAGGTTTCGAGGTAGCATAAAACCACCGAGAAACGGGATTGCCTCGGCGAAATATTAATGCAGTCTGACTCCAAACCACATTCTTGCTGAGCAGTTCGTGACAACACCACCCAAGCCTCTGTTTTAGACCAGGCAGTTATAGGATGAGCGTGCAACTACTCGGAGTTGGAAGGTTCTGGAATGCTGGGCCTAAATTCTTTGTACCTGTCAAATGCACTGGCCAACTTGGGGCCAGCATTTGCGGTGACTTGGTCCGTTTTCGTGATTGCTTGCATAGGACAATAGGCTTAGCAGACCCTTAGGTGTTAGCTCAAAGTCCACTTTCTGGAATCATAAAAGTGAAACGTGGACTACTATTTCAAAGTAGGCTGTCACCTAAATGAACTCCAAGTTTTAGCACTGACAGGAAGAAGGTTTCTGATTATTCAAACACGCTACCTGCGCAAAGAAGGCTTGTGAAGCGCTTTGGTTGCCAAGAGTTTTGACCATTTCATACGGGCAGATAATGGCGGCAATACCTATTAACAGGATACAGAGAAGAGATCCTCCCAGTTCTAGTGTAGGCGAGCACTGCAACCCACTGAAGACCAAAATTAGGTTAGTGGTGTACAAGTCTTTTGGCTGTTTGTTCACATGTCCCACCTGTAGACTGAGCACATAGAAAACTTTAACAGCCCAAATGTCGACCAAATTCTGGTTTCGTTTCGCGATTACTGAACAGAAAACCTCTAGGAGAAACAAAAGCTGGTACTAGACCCGGCTTTCTCCTGAAAGAAGTAAAACGGCTGCGCGCGAAAGTGTTAGAGGAAAAAATGAAGTTAGTGGATGGGCTTCCGAAACATAATATTAACTGAAAGCTGTAAACGCCTGAAGCGAACCACCGAGTAACATCTGCTAACCAGCAAAGTGTTCAGTTGGAAGAATCAAGACAGTGGAAGTGAGTGGTCGGGTTCTTATAGACTAATATATGGTCAAGTGTAGCGCTGGAATGGGGAGTATAATCAATAAAGGTCCACTTGTCCCGGTTTATGACCACCTTTCTGTGTCGCGTTTTTCGTCCCAGTGACTCGCCCTAGTTTAATTTCAATCCAGGTATTCTCCTAGAAGGTGCTTTCAATAAAAGGTATACTGATAGTTAGCCTGCAGTAGCTGGCTTCCGCAGTCTGCAGAAGACAGCTGCACCATCTTCCCAAAATGGCGGTCAGGCCGTACATGGATTTCCTCAGCAAGGAATCTATTCCTAAGTCACCAAGTTTTGCCGTTAAGTGGAAAGGCTCAGAAGAGGAACCGTGTCAAAAGTCAGTTCTTCGAAAACTGCAATCAGTATATTGTTACAGAGTACATCAGGGAAATCTCGATTATTGTTCACCATTCGGTTGCTTATAAAGCCCATTACGCTGATCACATTGCTCGGTTTGCTGTGTGTCAAACAAAAGTCACTTTCTGACTAATCGAGAAACGCTACTGTCGTGGTAGAACAACAACATCCAGTATACCCTCCCTCTCTCGAGAAACCTCTACTTGCCTACCTGCTGGTAACTTTGCCCACTCCGAGTTCTAGGAGGTGTATGCTACCTTTCGACGGGTCAATGTATAATGGTACCTGAATCCATCTCCTCATCATCGTTTTTGGCTTTCTGGTCTTCTCCTTAGTTATCGCCTCAACTGGTTTTCTCTTCCTCATTATCACCTGATTTTCTCACATGAATCCTATTACTTCTTATCCGGTTATCCGCACAAGGTAATAGGTACAATTTCTTTGATGCGCGCAACAGTACCTCCCCTTTCGTCTAAGACTTTCTGTCGGTTTTATTGGTTGAATCCAGACCGCATCGATTGGCTCGAGAGGGAGCAGTGGCCTGCTGCCCCAATAGTAAAGTAGTTTTTGCACCGTCATTCGCCTTTCAGATTCATTTTGACCACTGAAGGCGCTGAGATATCTGGGTCCAGTAAGCTGGCCCAAACAGATAGGATAGTGCGCCTCCATCTTTCAAATAGACATTCCATCGGGCCTATTCACACCATTGCAGAAGGCTTACTTCGAAGCTCAGGCGGAACGATGAATGGATCGCTGTCCTCAGACTTGCACCTCTAGACTATCATTTCTTCCTGTTCGACAAAGCTCTCTCTTTCTTAGTCGGAATGACTGTGGTGAGGACAGGTGAAGTGATGGCTGAACCGCCACATCCCAAAGAATTGCTGGAATTCCGTGCTGCGGACCTGAGGGCCACCACTGAAGATCACTTGAATCGGGGTTTATTGTCCTGCAAAACAGGACCGTAGTTTATTGATAGTTTCTGCAGTTGTTTCTGTTTTCAGAAGATCGACTTTGAAGAAAACACTGTAGTAATCAAGGGCCACTGGATAAATAACCGTCCCATGGTGAAATGTGTCCAATGTCACAACTTGATCGAATGGTCTGCACGGTTCGCTATTTGCTGACATCTGTTTAATTTCTTCTGCCAAACCAGGCCATTAGCATGGTTCTGTGGCTCGGGTGGTACACCCGTTGATACCAGTTTTGAACAGTGCAAATGAGGCAGAGCATCTTTTCGAAAAGCTTCTTGGACCACCTAACGCTCACTTCAAAATATCGATTCATCATTTGTTTTTAGCTCATTGCGAAATTTGAAATAAGGTAGTACTTCTGCTAATGGAATTATTTTATCTCCCGGCCCACCTTGGGTGAGAACTTCCTTCAGAGGTTGCAGACACGAACCTGCCACCGTGGCGTTCTGGATTTTGGGATAATTTAGATTCCGTAACCGTCAATGTAATGCTCACCGGTATCATTTCTACATTCATCTTCCGTGCTTGGTAGTGTGACTCGTGAGAGTGTCAACCACGAAAATTTGTTTTTCTCGCTGATATTGTAGTTTGTAGTTATATTTTTGGAGACGTGTTAGCATCGATTGAAATCTTTTTGGTGCTCGATGTAGCGGCTCATGCACGACCGTCATCAACCGCTCGTGGTTTGAATGTGTGTAAGTCGACTGAAAGTGTAATTGTTGAACTTCTCTAGGGCATACACGATTGCCAGTAGTCCTTTCTCGATTTGCGCATATTTCTGTTTACAACTTGTTGACGTCCTACTGCGATAATCAAGCGGACACCCATTTTTTGAAATGACGATTGATAAGCCATGATGACTACCATCACATTGTATGCATAGAGGTAAGGTGTGATCATAATATGCCAGGTCTGGGGACTTCACGATAAGCTGCTTGATGTGATCTAATGCAAATTGCTGTTCATATGCCCATATCCATCCTTCTCCTCCATATGCTAATCGGCGGATAGGTCTCATCCATTCCACTATCTCTGATGAGAATCTGCCCAGGTAGTTGATCATCTCGTTAAAACGTAAGAAACCTTTCGTGTCGATTGGCGCAGGCATATCTACAATCTCACTTACCTTTCCCGGATCCGGTTCGACACTTTCGCTTGAGAAAATGTGACCATGGAACTTGACTGCTGTTTGACGAAATGTCAACTTGTCCCGTTTCAGTTTAATTCCATCACGGAAACATCGTTGAAGAAAAGAATCGGACCTTCTGTCGTTCCTCGATATTTTGACCAAAAATAAGAATATCAACCGCTGCGCAGAGCATTCCAGGTAAGTCGCCACTGATTGGAGAATTCCCTTCTGGAATACTTCGCTTGATACCTTCAGGCCGAAAGGTAGTCGCTCCTAATGATAATGGCCATGTGGTGTGCCAAACATGGTCAGATAACTCGAAGTTTCGTCCAACCGTAAATGCCAAAACGCTGAAGCCAGATCAACTTCCGTAATGCAACACGCGTTTGATAACTGAGGAATAATGCCGTTAAAAACAGGTAACGAAGTGTTCGCGCCTGAGCGCCTTGTTTAATGGTTTGGGATCAATGCAAATGCGAAGTTCCCCGGATGCTTTTGTCACAACCACAATTTGACTTACCCAGTTTGTCAGTTCATCAATTTTAACGAGGACGTCCTTCGATATGAGAATATACCATTCCCGCTCAAATCGTTTTCTAACTGAGTATGAAATACGCCCTGTCGGTAGTGCCACAGGTTCTGTAGATTCATGTACGTGTTACATCGCCATTCCCGGAAGCTTTCCCAATTTCTCACTGAAAAAAGAGGCATATTTTTCCAAGTAATATCAAAGATTGTTAGGTAATTGTCGAATGAATGAGTCATGGATGAATGACTCCAAGCCCAAATATTCGACAGATTCATACCCCAGGCTGGGGAAAACCCTGGTCGAACATGACAATATTTTTATGTGACGGCTGTCTATCCCTGGGATAAACCACTTTCAGCATTGCCTTACCCCTTAGCTGAACTTTTTCACCGTTCCACATAGCCAGTCTCTTCTGTGTCGGTGTCGGTGTAACATTAGACACTGCTTTCATAGGCAAGATGTTGACTGAGGCTCCCGAATTCAGCTGGGACTCCACCTCTCCTCCGTTCACAACCTTCTTGGCAAAGGCACCTCGTCGCGTCGCTTGCTTTTGCACTCCATTCACACGATCTACGTTGTGATGGTTCTTTTTCTGCCCGCTGTTGTCCTCAGGAGACATGAAGGAGTGAAGTGTTTGCGCTTCTTGCGTTCATCACACATTTTTCCCCAGGCCGGTCTGTCGTCTCCTTCCACGAGGTTTAGTCTGCCACAAAAATGACATCGCGCCCTTGGGATAGTGCGTGTCCCTGAAGTTATTTTGTACGGAACATGCGGGTCTGATGAATTCTTGGTCTGCATGCATTGTTCGGCTGCTTTCTGACCTCAGCAGATGTCGACTCACTGCTAAGGAGACAATTTTGGGTTCTTCATCAACCTTTTAACCACCGTGGGGACGCGTGGTCCCACCACTATCCGATCCCGCATGAGGCACTCTTTTAGGCAGGCGCAGAAATTGCACGATCGTACCAGTGTCCTTGTTGACACCCAAAAAGATTCAAATGATTCACCGTGCTTCTGTATTGTTTGGCCAAAAACAAACCATATGTTTCCTTGCACCCAGCAAGACGGTGTCGTTCGAGTTTAAATTTGCCTTTCACTCAGTCACCAAGTGTAAGTCCCGTGATGAGGCGGAAGGCCACCGGTCCAACGGAATGACGAACTAACGCAAGCTGGTTATCCTTTGTTTCGCAGTCCGTCACCGACGAAGTCCGGAAGTTTGCAAAATGTATTGCCCACAGCCTCCAGCTGTCAGCCAAACTAACCGTGTCCTCCATCACCAAGAGCTCCAGTGGGAGGCTCTGCAGGTGATGGTGTTTTCGTGTCTCCGACATCCGCATTTTCACATCAGTTTCCACCTCCACCACGTCAGAATTCGTTTCTTCGAAAATAGCAACCAGTATTAAGCAACAGCGTTTACCAAGGAAATCTCAAATATTGTTCGTCATTCAGTGGTTTATAAAGCCTCTTGGGCCAACCACATTGCCCGATTTAGTATAGTGTTTTATAGTATATTTTTTGACCGTGGTCAATACACCAAAGTCACCTTTTGACCAATCGGAAAACGCTATTGTCGTGGTAGAACAAAGGCGTAGCCAACACGAACCGGTCTGTGGGATTTACTGTCCAATTATCCTCGGGTGTCGGTAATCGCACTTTATATGTTAGTCATTACTACACAGGCTAACAACAGCCAGCACACGAGATCACTTGGTATACTGGGAGGGGCCAGGCGGAGTGAATAGATCCATGAATAGATATTATCATTGAGCGTAAATTAAACTCCTCCTCCAAGCATATTTCCCCGTCAGCCAGCTTTAGATAACCGTCTTGCTTGATGAAGAAAACCTTGTCGGATTTTGGAGGGTGGAGCTGAATCCGCCCGTTGATTTTGGCCATGCAATGAAAACACTCCGTGCCGAACCTTTCGTCACTACCACACCCTCCTGTTGATCATATCAAACACAAGTTTATTTTAAAACACTTGACGCTTACTGCGGCTGCTGAAGTGTGACCCATTGCTGCTGACGCTGTCGTTTATCCAATTAGTATTCTGAACTGTTTTGATCGAAGAGAGCTACCACTGAGGATTTTGTCTGTCACATTTCCTCCAACCCTTTTGAAGGGTATAGCACCGTGCTGCAGACTGTTTGATGCTTTCTAACCCTACAAAGGTTCTCTGGCCTTTGCTAAAATAATCGGCTTAGACGAATTCTTGAGAGCGATTGTCGTACCAACTTGGGGAGCAATGAGGCAAAGTGGGAGAAATCGACCAGTTAGAATTGACCTCGCGTAATCCAAACTGGCTTTCACCGCTTACAATCAGCTGGTGACCATAAAATTGACGGAAGTTGGCTCTTAGTCCTGCGGCTACGTCGGGTCATAGGATTGGCGACTTTGGCCAAATGAGTAGTCCATTTTCTTGAAAAGGTGGGCTAGAAGCCGCTTTCTTGTGAGCAGCTACGCCAAATGCTCCAGTTTTTGGTGAAAGATGATTCGGTTAGCGGTATACTGAACAGAGGGGATGACAACCACGTTAGCAGCCGGGAATAATTGATAGTCTCAATTGCTCGTAGTCCACCGTTCGTCCCATCCCCACCTACGCGACTGCACGAGTACGGTTGGAAAAGCCTCGGTGCTAAAACCCCTGGATTCAAAAGAAAGATCGGATGAGGTAACAAATGTGGGGTGGAAGTAATAAACTCCCATAAGGGAGAAAAACCGGTGGCTGTAGGGGTATAATAGGGACCATGCAGAAACGAAACTCCCCGTTACATGACAAGAAGTCTCTGAAATCCCTCGCAGTGTCAGCTACCACCACTTGGCCCTCAATCTCGGCGCCTTGCACATTTCACGCTTTCTTTCATATTCTGTTCATCACGTTTCGCCGTTTTATGAAACTGGTGAGTACGACTATCAGCTCTCCCGAAAGGGGGTTACTGCCGAATTTTCTCCTTGTTTGTGAGCTTTTCAAGGTCTGTGGCCGTAAGAATTGGAATCTTACCATTTCAAAAGCCACCTTATTATCGCATCTACTTTGATGTAGTTTGTTGGGATCATTCGAGCAGTAAATCGGAAGGCTGAGCGTAAAGCGTGTGTGTAAAGCATCTTGAGGTCCGGAAATACTTCGCGGGTACTAGATCGAAGCCCGAATGTTCCCAGATCTTGTTTCTATCCCGTTTATCTGGGTATTTGAGGGAGTCGGAAGATATATCACTAAGCATCAAGGTAGGGCTCATGGTAAAATCCCTGACTAAATGTCTCTTCTGGCACTGCTGGAGAGCTGGATAATAGGCCAGCCAACAAGAGAAGGTTACGTTTTGCAGCACCCCGTCCGGCCTGAGGAGCTAAAATGGTTTCTTGATTCAAGATCTTCCGGAAGTCCAACGATGAGTTTTGAACCGAGCTCCTACGGTAGCCCGCCAGATCCAGACTACGCCAGCATTATGGACAGATGGACCAATCGGCTCACGGTGACCCTGGGAGAGGAAGTAAACTACGAAAAGAGGCATGCTGTCCGAGCAGAACGGGAGTCTGCCAGACAGATCACACACAGAGCCACATGAAAGTCACTCACAAACTTGATGAACACAAAGTCACTTTCCGCTTACGATAACTTTTTATGAGTTAACGTAGAGTTAGATGGGTTCTAGATTTCGGAATGGAGGGTCTAGCCCGTGCACAATCGATGGCAAAATACCCAGCGACAGGAAGCTTGTGTGCTGGTAGCTGGATACCGAACGAGCCCTCCATAAACCTTTCGGGTGGTGGTCCGCCGGTCAAGCGTACCAGAAGCTCCCTGGAGAGGCTTACACTCTCAGAAAAGCTGGGTTAGAGACAAGAGCCAAAAACTTATTCAGTGGTAGTCTGAACTCGAGTACAGCACTCTGCTGCCTATGAGTTGCCTTTAGGTATAGAGTTCTCAGTCAGGCAAAAATTCCGCCACGCCTTTCATCAAAGTCAAGTTTACCTTGCCTAGCTGCTCCAGCTTGACCCAGCCGATATGGGCGTGAGACACGTTTGAGCAATGCGTAGCCAAATTCTAAACGGATCCCGAAATCAAAAGGCGATTGTCCGTGAAATTTTACAATACTACATTATTAGGTGAACAAGTGACACGAAACAGATACAAACCTCAATTATGCAGTCACAAGGACTCAAAAAACGGGAACCGAATTGCGGCGTGCGAGAAAGGAGCACTTGCGTCATGCAGGTCCAGAACAAGGATAAGACAGAGCAACGCGCCAGGCGCGAACGAACAAGTGTTGGTCCGTAAAAGTAAACAGTGCATGAAAAAGTCAATAGTGTAATTAAGTGAGTGATGTTAGATGAAAAATGGAAACTGCAGTGGTTTTTGGGGGCTTTTCCAAGACCGGACGTTACACCGCCCACCAAAATCCCGCGGAATCTTAGCAGATTCAACGGTTTGGAATAAGGGTACTGATTCTTCCTACCTACCTAGACCCTGCCGTCAGGGCTCTCACTTAATGCCTTGTCGTCAACGTTCTACTCACGATCCCACTCTGTCCGGTGGCCACTCCGACGAGAGATTACTCTGCGTCGTCCATGAAAACGACTGATCGATGGCGACGTGAAATCTAAACATAGGTGCTGTCTCCGGGTGAGCCGCTGCGCCTCGGCCGCGTGGGTTTGTGTGGGTGTGTGTGAGGGGGTGGGAGCGGGTGTAATGTGTGAGCACTCTGGTGCATGGACGAATAGTAGCGACCATCACTTGCGGAGGGGACCTTCCATAATGTCAGGGGCAAACGAGGACCAATCAACCCTGCGGCATGTTTTCATGGGGGTTATGAATTATAAACGGGTATTATGTAAGTGTGATTGGTGTGTCTGGGTATATGATAGGATCACAACTACTACTACGTATGCCAAAGGCCCCCTGTAAAGTCAACGAAGGATGGTGAGCACTGCAAAGTGTTTGACGTAGATTATGAAATATAAAAGTGTATCGTGTGGGTGTGTATGCGTCACGGTATATGAAAGTTTGATGGGCCAGTATGTCGTGGATGCCCCCATATATGGGGGTTCCTTTAACTACCTCCAAGATGCACGAGGGATGGTCCACTGCGTCTCCTTGTTATCGGCTTCTCCGTCTTCACTCTCGAGGAGGCCGATACTGCGAAAGTCGCGAATTAGCGTTCCGTGGGCAGTTTTCAACCTCAAAGTTCTTATAATTTCCTCGGAGCTTTCGATGGTTTCCATAACCATGCCCAAAGACCAGGTGCTGAAATGCGCTTGTTAGTCGCCTATCATCACTACATCCCCAACCTCGAACGGTCTTGTTTTGACCAGCCACTTTTGTCGAGCCCGTTGAGGCTGTAGGTACTCCCGCAGCCATCGCCTCCAAAAAATCCTTGGCAAGATAGTTTGCCTGCTTCCATCCGTGGAGGTAGCTCCCACGAAGGTTCATCGGTCCTTGGAAACCCTCGTTCGACCTTAACGTCAACAGATCTTTCGGGGTAAGCGCCAGATTGGTGGGCTCGCCGTTGGTTACTGAAACCAGTGGTCGGTTGTTCAGAATTCCCTCGACCTCATTCGTGACGTGCTCAACGTTTCATCGTCGAGCGGCTGCTGCTCAATGACCGGATACAGTATTCGCCTGGTGGACCGGTTCAGGCTTCCCCATAAGCAGCCGCGATGACTGGCCTGCGAGGGATTGAAGTGCCATCGTATGCCACAGGCTACGGTTCTATTCTGCAGTTTATCCCTGTTCATGTTTTTGTGCAAAAGCTGCAGTTCCCCATGAGCTCCCACGGAGTTCGATCCATTGTCTGAGTATATATCTGCCGGTACACCTCTTTGGTTGATAAATCGCTGCAAGACCAGTAGGAAAGAGCCGGCTGTCATTGAATGCGCAGCTTTTAAGTGTACCGCACGTGACTCCATGCATGTCATGATACACCCGTATAGTTTTTCGAGCCTCTTCCCGCACTTGATCCATAAGGGCCCGAAATAGTCCAGCCCGGTGTCGCTGAACGGTCACCAACCCGCAGTCACTCTGCATTCTGGCAGCGGAGCCGTGTGATGTGCGCCCGCTGCGACATTACGTCTCCTACATTGTACACAAGGCCGGATTACGCGTTTTGCAGTCGCTCTTCCTCTCGGCAACCAAAGGCGCCTCCGGATGACGCCCGTCACATGCCTTTCCCCGGCATGTCCCTCCACGGCTTGCATGCGTTGAATCATTGGCTCTATCATATGTTGTCGATCCGGCAGCAATAGGGATATTTCATGTCAAAGCTCGGATGGGAGTTGGTCAACCTACAGTCTACCCGTGGTAGTCCATTATTGAGCTTGGGGTTCAAGTGCTCTAAGTCGCTTCTCGGAGATGATATCGTTTTGTCGATTGGTCCCCATTCTTCCACCCCCTCGAGTTCCCAGTTGAAAGCCTCCCACTGTATTATCCTGAATATATCGTATTCTGCGGCTCGTAGTTCATCGGGACTTATCGGACCCACCCGTATCCGGTTGGAAGGGCGGGCCCCTTTCATGACTATCAAATGTCTCTCAAACCTGGCCAACCAATCTAATGAACTAAGTGTCTTCATCCAGGAAGAAAGCCTGGCCAACGGTGACAAAATGAATGTCGCTTCGACGACTGTGGCCGTCACCACCAAGCCCTTGGTCTAAAGTTCCAATTCCAGAGGGGTTTTTAGTTCCTACACGGGCCAGTCCTGGTTAGGCTTTTGCAGGAATTTCGGCCCTCCCGTCCACGTGTGCAGTTGCCTGAAGTTGGTCGCAGCTCGGGAGCACAGGTCAGCCGGATTATCGCCAGACCTGACATGATTCCGCTGGTTCGTGGCTGACTCATCGTGGATAATCGTGAGTTGGTTAGCAACGAAAGTACTAAACCGGCTCCGGGCGTTGTTGATATAGTAAAGTACTATCGTTGAATCCGTCCAGAAGCTCACCGACCAAATGTAGAGATCGAAACATCTCTTCAAAGCTTGCACCACCCTGACTGCCAACACGGCTGCGCTGAGTTCAAGGCGCGGGATCGAAACCGTCTTCTGTGGGGCAACGAGGGCCCTGGCCAACAGGATCCTCGTATCACACTGGCCATCCCCCGTGCACCATCATCCGTATACCACGGCTCCGTAACCGACCTCGAATGCGTCAGAAGAGGCGTGTAGTTCTTCCGTCTGTGTTGCATGACCAAGGGGCAAACATCGTGGAATCCATATGTTCAGTGGTTTCTTTAATGTGTCCAGAAATCCTTCATAGTCCGGCCGGTCTTCTCGGCCCAGTGGCTGGTCCCAATCGACCTTCTTACGGCGGAGCGGCTGCGGCAGGATTTCTCCGGGTAACAGCCAGGGAGAGACGAAACCGAGTGGGTCGAACAGACTAGAGACGGCGGATAGTATACCTCGACGGGTTACTGGCAGCTCGGAGAAGTTTATCTAGAAAACAAAGTCGTCCGTCTCCGCGTTGCGCTGTATTCTTAGAGTGTGTTCGGTAGGGAGTGCAGAGCCGTCCAAATATCTAACTCTTGCGGCCCTCTCGTGGTATGGGATGGCTTCGAGCACTTCTGGAGCGTTCGATATCCATCTCGTTCGATGGAAGCAACCCTCCTCTAACAATCTTGTTATGCCCCTGAACTGCGCTAGGGCTGAGTCTACATCATCGAATGACCCAGGATAGCCGTCCACATAGAAGCTTCCGCTGACGCTATCTACTACCGACAGGTGGGCCAAATCTCCATGTCTGTTCGCTATTTCTCGAGGGGCGTAGTTCGCACAAAAAGGTGATGATATGTCTCCGAACGAGTGGGTGGTCATCTTATAATTTATCACTGCTTTGTTCCGGTTGTTCTCTTCTCACCACAGGAAACTCAACGCATCTCGTTTTTCTACCAATTTTTACACCCGGGGAAACATTTCCCTGATTTCGGCGGACAAGACCACTCTACTCACTCTAAAACGGCACAAAACTTCAATTAATGGCGTGTTACAGTCGGGACCGTGTGGCTGGCGATCGTTTAATGACTTGCACTGAAACTTGGCTGCACAGTCGAAAACCACCCGCTGTTTTCAAGTTTCTTGGAATGCAGACCCGGGTGGTGAAATAGATACCAGATTCCCTTCCGGCCATCGGTCGTAGCAGGCACCCTTTCAAAGTAGCCGAGAGCTTCGTTTCGCTTCAATAATTCTCACAGATCCTGGTCCCGAACGAAGCCTTCTTCCGGTCGTGGTAGTCTTTACAGAGCGTAGTTTCTGTTAGCAACCAAAGGGTCAGCTAGTGTGCGCCATGGGGGGGGGGAACCTCGGACTATTTTTTGACGCCTCTGGTCCCTTGCCGTACTGTTTGCAGAGCGAAGTGGTCCTCTTGAGACGGTAATAGTCCTTCGTCTCCAATGTCATGGAACTCCTTTTCATACAGCCGCTGCAACTGATGCTCTATGCGGTCCATTTTGGCTGATACCTAATTTACGGAAACAAGTCTCCCTACTGGACCGTATAATATCCATCCCAGTGCTGTGCATTTGATATAAGGTGCCTGAGGGTTACCCACTATCTGGTGCAGTACCCAGTGTGCTTCTGGCACATCGCAGCCGATGAGGAGATCCGTCTAGTTGTCCTCCCAGACTGCGAGGGTGCTATCTTGCGGGAGGGGCCGCCTAGTCAAAATTCCTTTTACCGACCTTGGTGCTCGCATGGGGAGACCAGCTAGTGTAAAATGCCTCCTTTGATTCGATCCGCTCGTTAGTGTCTAGGGCGATGAGCTGTAACGTCAACCGGCCGGCCGGCAGTCTACTTGTGTTCCGCCTACCGTGCTCACTGCCAACGACGTTGTGCTCTTAGCGAGCCGGTGTTTGTCGGCAAACTGTTCTCTCACCAGAGTTATGTCCGATCTACTGTCAACGAAAGCCAACTCTTTGACCACCCCAGTTGGGGTAATCACCCCCACGGCAACTACACCTGAACGCACTGGTTTACTGGTAGACCGCGACGTTGAACAACTAACACTGGGCTTGGTGTTCGTCTCTGGTGTTGCTTCTCTCGTCCAGTATAATAACCGATGGTGTCTGCTTGCGCAGCCCTCGTGACCAAATCTGGTGTTTGTTCAGTAAGCTGCCTCCCGGTGCCCGGTGTTGAGGCATATAAAGTACGCTCCTGTCATCCTCGCCATTCCCCACCGTTCGACTATTGTGGCACTGATGAACTTGGGGCATTCCAGTAGCCCATGGCTAGCGGCGCAGGACCTGCAACTTAGGTGCGCTAGAGCTCCGCGTGAAATGACGTGTGCATTGGTCCGAGGCTGGTATTTTGGATGTTCCCGTGCAGTGATTTGAGCCTGGCTAGATTTGCTTACTCGGTCAATGTCCCAGATGAGTCGGCCAAATCTACTCTCGGATATCTTGGTTTGCCTGTCCAAGTATTCGGTCAGGTCTTCGAAGTTAGCCTCATGGTCGCTTTGGCTTATACGTTCCGCCTCTTTTGCCGACCGACTCTGTAGTTCGGGAGAGATGTGACGGACTATGCCATCCAAAGCATGCACTGCATAGAAGTCAGCCCTGCAACCTAAATGGTCGGGGACTATTGAGCAGTTCTGCATTTTGATCACCAGGTCTGCCATTGTGTAGACATCGCCCTTGGTTCTTTTTGCCTCTACCATGACGCCCCTATAAGGTTACGGGCTACTTTGAAAGGTTGGCCAAACAGGTCCCTCAGAATCTTCCTTGCTCGGGTGTAGCCTTGTTCCGGGTCGTGCGTGGTACACCCATCGACAGCTTCTCTTGCTCGACCTCAACAGTAGTGAGTCAGATAGAGAAGCCTTTGCCCGGGGTCGGTTATCTTATTTTCGACAAATGTTTCGAACTGCGTGGCGAAATTGCAGTAGTGTTCAGATCGCCCGTCGAAAACCGTCAGTTCTACTCTTGGCAGATCGATCGTTGGTGGCCTTGATGTTTTATATTCGGCGACCGGCGCAGAGTTCCCTATTTTAATTTGTCCTGATCTGTCAGATAGGTCGTTGACCTTCTGCTCACGCTCATTCTGTCTATACTTCTTTTCTGCTTCCTGGGCCTGTTGTCTAGCTGATAACAGCTGTTGTTCTATGTCTAATATCCTTAGCTTAAACAGATCAACGTTCCTGAAATCCATATTACCCCCAGTAATACGTGAGCCAGCACTGACAGGACTAGGTGACTTGGCATTAACTAAAGAATTAAAAGTACTCAGAGCCTTCTCAGTGACTTGCCGTATAACATCCTGTCCAGATTCCAATTTCCTTGATCTTTTTCTTGGCATGTTGCGTGTTTTCTCGTTCCAAGTTTTTCAACTAAGTATTGTAACACACGTTTGAGCAATGCGTAGCCAAATTCTAAACGGATCCCGAAATCAAAAGGCGATTGTCCGTGAAATTTTACAATACTACATTATTAGGTGAACAAGTGACACGAAACAGATACAAACCTCAATTATGCAGTCACAAGGACTCAAAAAACGGGAACCGAATTGCGGCGTGCGAGAAAGGAGCACTTGCGTCATGCAGGTCCAGAACAAGGATAAGACAGAGCAACGCGCCAGGCGCGAACGAACAAGTGTTGGTCCGTAAAAGTAAACAGTGCATGAAAAAGTCAATAGTGTAATTAAGTGAGTGATGTTAGATGAAAAATGGAAACTGCAGTGGTTTTTGGGGGCTTTTACACGACCGGTCGTTACAATGGGTGTCCCTGAAGGAGCTTTATACACCCCTGACAGCATAGCTGTAACAGCCGGTCATGGAAAATCCCCCTTTTTCCCTCACGATTCAGTGTTTTTCCTAACATCACTCATTTCCATACACTACTGACTTGTTTTTACGAACTGGTTGTTTTTATTGACCAATTGTTGTTTGTTCGCGCCCAGAGCGCTACTTTGGCACATCCTTGTTCAGGACCTGCGTGACGCACGTGCTGCTACTCGGTTTCTCGTTGTTGAGTCCTTGTGATCGTATTATTGAGGTTTGTATACTTTTATGTCATTGTTCACGTAATAATCTAGTATCGTAGAATATCACGGACAATCGTCTTCTGATTTCGGGATCCGTTGCGAATTTGGCTACGCATTGCTCAAACGTTCGTTACAATACTCAATAGGTCAATTTGGAACGAGGAAAAACATGCAAAATGCCAAAAAAGGATCAAAAGCAGTCGAATCCGGACAGGAAGTAACACGGCAAGTCTCTGGGGAGGTTTTGGGTACATATGATTCTTTAGTTAATGCTAGATCGCCTAGTCCTGTCAGTGCTAGTTCATGTGTTAATGAGAGCACTATTGATCGTAAGGATGCCGATTTATATAGGCTGAGAATACTAGGCCTAGAACAACAGTTACTATCGGCTAGACCACAGGCGCAAAAAGCAGAGAAGAAGTGTACACAGAAAGAGCGAGAGCACGAGACCAGTGACTTCGACACCCGATAGATCAGGGTGCAATAATGTAGGGAATTCCATGCCGGTCGCGGACTACATACCGCCATCGATCAATCTGCCTAGAGTGGAACTAACGGTTTTCGACGGGCGAGCTGAGCTATACTGCAAGTTTGTCAAGCAGTTCGAGACTTTCGTTGAAAATAAGGTAGCCGACCCTGGGCAAAGGCTTCTTTACCTTACTCACTACTACCGAGGCCGAGCAAGAGAAGCTATCGACGGGTGCACCATGCTCGACCCGGAACAAGGCTACACAAGGGCAAAGAAGATTTCAAGGGACTTGTTTGGTCAACCGTTCAAAGTAGCCCGTAACCTAATAGAGGGCGTGATGGTAGAGGCAAAGAGAACCTCAACGACCGACCTAGTGATTAAGATGCAAAACTGCTCAATAGCCCTCGAACATTTAGGATACAGGGCTGACCTAGGTGCCATGCACACTTTGGAAAACATAGTCCGCCACCTTTCTCCCGAACTACAGGGTCGGTAGGCGGAAGAAGCAGAACGGATAAGCCGAAGCGACAGGGAAACTAACTTCGAAGACCTGACCGAATACTTGGACAGGCAAACCAAGATAGCCGAGAGTAGATTTGGCCGACTCATCTGGGACAGTGACCGAGTAAGCAAATTTAGCACTAGCCAGGCTCAAATCACTGCACGGGAACATCCAAAATACCAGCCTTGGACCAATACACATGCCATTTCATGCGATGCTACGGAACAACCCAATTGCAGATCCCGTGGAACTAGCCATGACCTACCAGAATGCCCCAAGTTCGGCAACGCCACAATAGACGAACGTTGGGGAATGGCGAGGAGTGCAGGTGCGTGTTTTATTTGTCTCAACACCACGCACCGGGCAGCAGCCTGTAGGACAAGAAACCGATGTGGTTACGAGGGCTGCACGGGCAGACACCATCGGCTGCTGCATCAGGCTAGAGTAACCTTACCCGAGACGAGTACCAAGCGCAGCGTGATTTGTTCAACGTCGCGATCTGCTAGTAAACCGGTACGTTTAGGCGTAGTGGCCGTGGGGGTAGTGACCCCAACTGGAGTGGTCAAAGCGTTGGCTTTCGTCAATAGTGGATCCGACACTACTCTGGTGAAAGAGCGGTTTGCCGACAAACACCAACTCGCTAAATGTGTGACGTCGTTGGCAGTGAGCACGGTGGGCGGAACACAGGTAATGACTGCCGGTAGTTTGAGGCTGCAACTCATCTCTCTAAGCACTAGGGAGGAAATTGAACCAACGGAAGCATTCACGCTAGTGGAACCCCCCATGCGAGCACCAAGGTCGGTCAACGCAATCTTGACTAGGTGGCCCCACCTGCAGGATATAACCGTTGTAGACTGGGAAGATGATGAAGTGGATCTCCTTATCGGCTGCGACGTGCCAGAGGCGCATTGGGTGCTTGACCAGAGAGTGGGCGACCGCCAGGCACCTTATGCCGTACGCACGGCTCTGGGATGGATGTTATACGGTCCAGTAGGGGTACGCGGTTCCGTGAATTACTTATCCGCCGAAACGGACCGCAAAGAGTATCATCTGCAGCGACTGTATGAAAAGGAGTTCCATGACATTGGAGACGAAAGACCGACGTTGTCTCAAGAGGATCACTTCGCTCTACAAACGGTGCGGCAAGGGACCAGAGGCGTCAAAAAACAGTTCGAGGTTTCCCTCACATGGCGCACACCAGTCGACCCGTGGACTGACAACAGAAATTATGTTCTACAACGATTACTACGACTAAAAGAACGCTTTATTCGAGACCAGAATCTGTGGGAACGATACGCGGATTTGATGAAGCGAAACGAGGCCCTCGGTTACGTTGAAAAGGTGCCTGTTAGCACCGACGGTAAAAGGGGTATCTGGTATCTGCCTCACCATCCGGTTATCAACCCCAAGAAGCCCAATAAACTGCGGGTGGTTTTCGACTTTGCGGCCAAGTTTCAGGGCAAGTCGTTAAACGATCGCCTACTACAGGGGCCTGACTGGACCACACCACTGATCGATGTTTTGTGCCGTTTCAGAGTGGGTAAAGTGGCTTTGTCTGCTGACATTAGGGAAATGTTCCATCAGGTGAAGATTCCGGTAGGAGAACGAGATGCTTTGCGTTTCCTGTGGTGGGAAGGGAGCGACCGGAACAACGCAGTGGTGAATTATAGGATGACCGTCCACCCCTTCGGAGCCATATCGTCACCATTTTGTGCAAACTACGCCCTCCGAGAATCAGCGAACAAACATGGCGATCTAGTCCATCGGACGGTGGTAGAAAGCGTCAGCAGGAACTTCTACGTCGACGACTACCTTGGGTCATTCGATGATGTGGAATCAGCTCTAGAGCAGTTCAGGGGTCTGACGAGATTGCTGGAAGAGGGCGGCTTCCATCTAACTAAATGGATGTCGAACGCCTCGGAAGTGCTGAAGGTCATCCCGTATCACGAAAAGGCCGAAAGGGTAAGAGATTTGGACGGCTCTCCACTTCCTATCGAGCGCACTTTAGGGATACAATGGGACGCGGAAACGGACGACTTTGTTTTCGAACTGAACGTTCCCGAGCTGCCAGTAACCCGTC
This sequence comes from Fasciola hepatica, assembly GCA_948099385.1. Classification (NCBI taxonomy): domain Eukaryota; kingdom Metazoa; phylum Platyhelminthes; class Trematoda; order Plagiorchiida; family Fasciolidae; genus Fasciola; species Fasciola hepatica. Next base: position 1,599,114 of record CANUEZ040000189.1, on the reverse strand, counting down.
GTGGCATACTATCTGCCGTCTCAAGTTTGTTCGACCGGCTCGGTTTTCGTCTCACCATGGCTGCTACCCGGAAAGATCTTGCTGCAGCGGCTGTGCCGTAAGAAAGTTGATTGGGACCAGTCACTGGACCAAGGGGACCGGCTGGACTGGGAAGAATTTCTGAACACCTTGAAGAAATTCGGGGACATAAGAATCCCACGATGTTTGACTCCTGGCCATACGACACGGACTGGAGAACTACATGCTTTTTCCGATGCATCCGAAGTCGGTTATGGAGCTGTGGTTTACGGACGATGGTGCGCAGGAGATGGACAATATACCACGAGGATCCTGTTCGCCAAAGCCCGCGTTGCCCCACTGAAGTCGGTCTCAATCCCACGCCTTGAACTCAGCGCAGCCGTGTTAGCAGTCAGGGTGGTGCAAGCTTTGAAGAGATGTTTCGATCTCTACATTTGGTCGGTGAGCTTCTGGACGGATTCAACGATAGTACTTTACTACATTAACAACGTCCGGAGCCGGTTTAGTACTTTCGTTGCTAACCGGCTCACGATTATCCACGATGAATCAGCCACGAACCAGTGGAAGCACGTCAGGTCTGGCGATAATCCGGCCGACCTGTGCTCCCGAGGTGCGAACAACTTCAGGCAACTGCACACGTGGACGAGAGGGCCAAACTTCCTGCAATTGCCCAAACAGGACTGGCCCGTGTTCGAATTAAAACCCCCTACGGAAGTGGAACCGGAAATCAAAGGCGTAGTGATAGCAACCAACGTCGTCGAAGCGTCGTCCATTTTATCGCGACTGGTCAGGTTTTCTTCTTGGATGAAGACGCTTCGTTTGCTAGTTTGGTTAACCAGGTTCAAGATAAGTTTACTAGTCATGAAAGGGCTACGGCCCTCAGGTCGGATACGGGTCGGCCCGATAGGTCCCGATGAGCTACAAGCGGCAGAGTACGATATTTTCCAAATGATACAACGCGAGGCTTTCGCCCGAGAACTCAAGGGGGCGGAAGAAGTGGGGCCGACCAATGAAGACATACCATCTCCAAGAGGCGAGCTGAAGCGTTTAAACTCCAAACTCATCAACGGACTGCTGCGGGTGGATGGTAGGCTGACCAACGCCCACCTGAGCTCCGGCACAAAGTATCCTATACTGCTGCCTGCGAGACGACCTGTAGTAGAGCTAATGATTCAACACGTCCACGCCGTGGAGGGACATGCAGGAGAAAGTCACGTTACGAGCGTCATCCGAAAGCGTCTTTGGTTGTTGAGAGGACGAGAGACTGTAAAACGCGTAATTCGACGGTGTGTGCAATGCAGGAGACGCAATGCCACAGCAGGCAAACAACTCATGGCCCCACTACCAGAATGCAGGGTGACTACGGGCTGGTGGCCGTTCAGTGACACCGGGTTGGACTATTTCTGGCCCTTGTGGATCAAGTGCGGGAAAAGATTAGAAAAGCGATACGGATGTATCATGACGTGTTTGAAGTCACGTGCGGTACAGCTAGAAGTCGCACATTCGATGACGACCGATTCGTTTCTACGGGCCTTGCAGAGATTTATCAACTGAAGAGGCGTACTGGCCGGTATATACTCCGATAATGGATCGAACTTTGTGGGCGCTCAACGGGAATTGCAGCGTTGGCACAAGAACATAAACAGGGACGAACTGCAGGATCGAACCGTGGCCTATGGCATACGAAGGCATTTCGACCCCCCACAGGCCAGCCACCGCGGCGGCATATGGGAACGCATGATCCGGTCCGCCAGACGGATATTGCTGTCAATCATGGAGCAGCAGCCACCCGACGACGAGACGCTGAACACCGTCATGACTGAGGTGGAGCGAATCCTGAACAACCGCCCCCTGGTTCCAGTAATGAACGGCGACCCCACCCACCTGGCGCTCACCCCGAACGACTTATTGACGCTAAGGTCGAACGAGGGTTTCCAAGGGCCGGTAAACCTTCGTGGGAGCTACCTCCACGGGTGGAAGCAAGCGAACCATCTGGCCAAGGTCTTCTGGAGGCGATGGCTACGGGAGTACCTACCGGCTTTGCAGACTCGACAGAAGTGGCTGGCCAAAACAAGGCCATTCAAAGTTAAGGACGTGGTTATGATGGCCGACGAACGCGCACATTTCAGCGCTTGGTGTTTGGGAGTAGTTACGGAAACCATCAAAAGCACTGACGGAATGATAAGAACCGTGAAGTTGAAGACAGCAAACAGAGTGCTCATTCGTGACATACGCAGTACTAACCTACTCGAGAGCGAAGACGGAGGAGCTGATAACCCCGACGCCCAGTAGACCCTTTTACACCAATCATCGAGGTGGATAAAGAAACACCATATATACCACACAATCTCCGTCAAACACGTTAAGGTGCTCGCGGTCCTTTCGTTGACATTACAGAAGGTTCTTCCCGATATGTGGTGATGAGTGCGATTCCATTATACATCCCGATACATACACACATGAACGACGCACTCTACACCCCGTAACCCCATCAAACATGTGACAGTGTTCGTTGTTTGCTTTTTGTTGACGTTACCGAATGCCCCTTGCGTATGTAGAAGTAGCGGAGTTTAGGTCAAACACACATGCTACATTTTACTCGTTTTCTTGCCACACAGTCTTTTGTTGACATTGCAGAAAGTCCTCCTTTGATGTGCAGTCATGTCTGTGATTTCATTGTACACCCCAGCACACACACACACACTCACACACACTCACTCAAGCACATACATCCAGGACCGGACGGCCCTTTACAAGGACAGCATCTATGTGGCCCCTTCACGCCCGCCATCGGTCATTCGGTCTTGTGGAAGATGTAGACTAGCCTCACGTCTATGTAGCAATGGGTTAGGTGCGACCAGTAGTAGAACGTCGACGACGAGCTTTAGGCGCGCGCGCTGACAGCAGGGCCTAGGCAGGTAGGAAGAATCAGTACCTTTATACCGAACCTTTGACTCTGCTAAGGATCCAGGAGGATTTTGGTGGGCGGTGTAACAGCCGGTCGTGGAAAATCCCCCTTTTTCCCTCGCGATTCAGTGTTTTTCCCAGCATCACTCATTTGCCTACACTATTGACTTGTCTTTACGGACTGGTTGTTTTTCTGGATCAATTTTTGTTTGTTCGCGCCCAGAGCGCTACTTTGGCACATCCTTGTTCAGGACCTGCGTGACGCACGTGCTGTTTGCTCACACGCTGCTATTCGGTTTCTCGTTGTTGAGTCCTTGTGATCGTATTATTGAGGTTCGTATATTTTTATGTCATTGTTCATGTAATAATCTAGTATCGTAGAATATCACGGATAATCGTCTTCTGATTTCGGGATCCGTTGCAAATTTGGCTATGCATTACTCAAACGTTCGTTACAATAGCCATGGAGGTCACTGTAACACGAAAACTCTACCAACTTGACGGTGACAACATCGGTCAGGAGCACTTCGGGTGTCATTCAGCCGTTTCCAATCCCATGTACCGCACTGATCGGAAATCCTGCCATAAAATTCTGAGTGACTATAATGGATCGGATGTTTTCAGATTTGGCCTACCACGCTACAACTTTATCCTGCGTGTTCAGTCCGTAAAACGAGGCCAGGCCCTGAGACTGAGATACAGCAGAAACAATGAGGTCCCCTTCTGAGTGGTCAGTGTTACGAGCGTTTGAGCAATGCGTAGCCAAATTTGCAACGGATCCCGAAATCAGAAGACGATTATCCGTGATATTCTACGATACTAGATTATTACATGAACAATGACATAAAAATATACGAACCTCAATAATACGATCACAAGGACTCAACAACGAGAAACCGAATAGCAGCGTGTGAGCAGACAGCACGTGCGTCACGCAGGTCCTGAACAAGGATGTGCCAAAGTAGCGCTCTGGGCGCAAACAAACAACAATTGGCCCAGAAAAACAACCAGTTCGTAAAGACAAGTCAATAGTGTAGGCAAATGAGTGATGCTGGGAAAAACACTGAATCGCGAGGGAAAAAGGGGGATTTTCCACGACCGGCTGTTACACCGCCCACCAAAATCCTCCTGGATCCTTAGCAGAGTCAAAGGTTCGGTATAAAGGTACTGATTCTTCCTACCTGCCTAGGCCCTGCTGTCAGCGCGCGCGCCTAAAGCTCGTCGTCGACGTTCTACTACTGGTCGCACCTAATCCATTGGATACATAGACGTGAGGCTAATCTACATCTCCCACAAGACCAAATGACCGATGGCGGGCGTGAATGGTCACATAGACATTGTCCTCCTAAGGGGCCGTCCGGTCCTGGATGTACGTGCTTGAGTGTGTATGTGTGTGTGTGCGTGTGTGTGTGTGCCGGGGTTACAATGAAATCACAGGTATGACTACACGTCAAAGGAGGACTTTCTGCAATGTCAACAAAAGACCGCGTGGCAAGAAAACGAGTAAATGTAGCGTGTGTGTGTGGCCTAAGCTCCGCTACTTCCACATATGCAAGGGGCATTCGGTAGCGTCAACAAAAAGCAAACAACGAACACTGTCACATGTTTGATGGGTTTACGGGATGTAGAGTGCGTCGTGCATGCGTGTATGTATCGGGATGTATAATGGAATCGCACTCATCACCACATATCGGGAAGAACCTTCTGTAATGTCAACGAAAGGACCGCGAGCACCTTAACGTGTTTGACGGAGATTGTGTGGTATATATGGTGTTTCTTTATCCACCTCGATTACCGGTGTGAAAAAGGTTTACTAGGCCTCAGGGTTATCAGCTCCTCCGTCTTCGCTCTCGAGTAGGTTAGTACTGCGTATGTCACGAATGAGCACTCTGTTTGCTGTCTTCAACTTCACGGTTCTTATCATTCCGTCAGTGCTTTTGATGGTTTCCGTAACTACTCCCAAACACCAAGCGCTGAAATGTGCGCGTTCGTCGGCCATCATAACCACGTCCTTAACTTTGAATGGCCTTGTTTTGGCCAGCCACTTCTGTCGAGTCTGCAAAGCCGGTAGGTACTCCCGTAGCCATCGCCTCCAGAAGACCTTGGCCAGATGGTTCGCTTGCTTCCACCCGTGGAGGTAGCTCCCACGAAGGTTTACCGGCTCTTGGAAACCCTCGTTCGACCTTAGCGTCAATAAGTCGTTCGGGGTGAGCGCCAGGTGGGTGGGGTCGCCGTTCATTACTGGAACCAGGGGGCGGTTGTTCAGGATTCGCTCCACCTCAGTCATGACGGTGTTCAGCGTCTCGTCGTCGGGTGGCTGCTGCTCCATGATTGACAGCAATATCCGTCTGGCGGACCGGATCATGCGTTCCCATATGCCGCCGCGGTGGCTGGCCTGTGGGGGGTCGAAATGCCTTCGTATGCCATAGGCCACGGTTCGATCCTGCAGTTCGTCCCTGTTTATGTTCTTGTGCCAACGCTGCAATTCCCGTTGAGCGCCCACAAAGTTCGATCCATTATCGGAGTATATACCGGCCAGTACGCCTCTTCAGTTGATAAATCTCTGCAAGGCCCGTAGAAACGAATCGGTCGTCATCGAATGTGCGACTTCTAGCTGTACCGCACGTGACTTCAAACACGTCATGATACATCCGTATCGCTTTTCTAATCTTTTCCCGCACTTGATCCACAAGGGCCAGAAATAGTCCAACCCGGTGTCACTGAACGGCCACCAGCCCGTAGTCACCCTGCATTCTGGTAGTGGGGCCATGAGTTGTTTGCCTGCTGTGGCATTGCGTCTCCTGCATTGCACACACCGTCGAATTACGCGTTTTACAGTCTCTCGTCCTCTCAACAACCAAAGACGCTTTCGGATGACGCTCGTAACGTGACTTTCTCCTGCATGTCCCTCCACGGCGTGGACGTGTTGAATCATTAGCTCTACTACAGGTCGTCTCGCAGGCAGCAGTATAGGATACTTTGTGCCGGAGCTCAGGTGGGCGTTGGTCAGCCTACCATCCACCCGCAGCAGTCCGTTGATGAGTTTGGAGTTTAAACGCTTCAGCTCGCCTCTTGGAGATGGTATGTCTTCATTGGTCGGCCCCACTTCTTCCGCCCCCTTGAGTTCTCGGGCGAAAGCCTCGCGTTGTATCATTTGGAAAATATCGTACTCTGCCGCTTGTAGCTCATCGGGACCTATCGGGCCGACCCGTATCCGACCTGAGGGCCGTAGCCCTTTCATGACTAGTAAACTTATCTTGAACCTGGTTAACCAAACTAGCAAACGAAGCGTCTTCATCCAAGAAGAAAACCTGACCAGTCGCGATAAAATGGACGACGCTTCGACGACGTTGGTTGCTATCACTACGCCTTTGATTTCCGGTTCCACTTCCGTAGGGGGTTTTAATTCGAACACGGGCCAGTCCTGTTTGGGCAATTGCAGGAAGTTTGGCCCTCTCGTCCACGTGTGCAGTTGCCTGAAGTTGTTCGCACCTCGGGAGCACAGGTCGGCCGGATTATCGCCAGACCTGACGTGCTTCCACTGGTTCGTGGCTGATTCATCGTGGATAATCGTGAGCCGGTTAGCAACGAAAGTACTAAACCGGCTCCGGACGTTGTTAATGTAGTAAAGTACTATCGTTGAATCCGTCCAGAAGCTCACCGACCAAATGTAGAGATCGAAACATCTCTTCAAAGCTTGCACCACCCTGACTGCTAACACGGCTGCGCTGAGTTCAAGGCGTGGGATTGAGACCGACTTCAGTGGGGCAACGCGGGCTTTGGCGAACAGGATCCTCGTGGTATATTGTCCATCTCCTGCGCACCATCGTCCGTAAACCACAGCTCCATAACCGACTTCGGATGCATCGGAAAAAGCATGTAGTTCTCCAGTCCGTGTCGTATGGCCAGGAGTCAAACATCGTGGGATTCTTATGTCCCCGAATTTCTTCAAGGTGTTCAGAAATTCTTCCCAGTCCAGCCGGTCCCCTTGGTCCAGTGACTGGTCCCAATCAACTTTCTTACGGCACAGCCGCTGCAGCAAGATCTTTCCGGGTAGCAGCCATGGTGAGACGAAAACCGAGCCGGTCGAACAAACTTGAGACGGCAGATAGTATGCCACGACGGGTTACTGGCAGCTCGGGAACGTTCAGTTCGAAAACAAAGTCGTCCGTTTCCGCGTCCCATTGTATCCCTAAAGTGCGCTCGATAGGAAGTGGAGAGCCGTCCAAATCTCTTACCCTTTCGGCCTTTTCGTGATACGGGATGACCTTCAGCACTTCCGAGGCGTTCGACATCCATTTAGTTAGATGGAAGCCGCCCTCTTCCAGCAATCTCGTCAGACCCCTGAACTGCTCTAGAGCTGATTCCACATCATCGAATGACCCAAGGTAGTCGTCGACGTAGAAGTTCCTGCTGACGCTTTCTACCACCGTCCGATGGACTAGATCGCCATGTTTGTTCGCTGATTCTCGGAGGGCGTAGTTTGCACAAAATGGTGACGATATGGCTCCGAAGGGGTGGACGGTCATCCTATAATTCACCACTGCGTTGTTCCGGTCGCTCCCTTCCCACCACAGGAAACGCAAAGCATCTCGTTCTCCTACCGGAATCTTCACCTGATGGAACATTTCCCTAATGTCAGCAGACAAAGCCACTTTACCCACTCTGAAACGGCACAAAACATCGATCAGTGGTGTGGTCCAGTCAGGCCCCTGTAGTAGGCGATCGTTTAACGACTTGCCCTGAAACTTGGCCGCAAAGTCGAAAACCACCCGCAGTTTATTGGGCTTCTTGGGGTTGATAACCGGATGGTGAGGCAGATACCAGATACCCCTTTTACCGTCGGTGCTAACAGGCACCTTTTCAACGTAACCGAGGGCCTCGTTTCGCTTCATCAAATCCGCGTATCGTTCCCACAGATTCTGGTCTCGAATAAAGCGTTCTTTTAGTCGTAGTAATCGTTGTAGAACATAATTTCTGTTGTCAGTCCACGGGTCGACTGGTGTGCGCCATGTGAGGGAAACCTCGAACTGTTTTTTGACGCCTCTGGTCCCTTGCCGCACCGTTTGTAGAGCGAAGTGATCCTCTTGAGACAACGTCGGTCTTTCGTCTCCAATGTCATGGAACTCCTTTTCATACAGTCGCTGCAGATGATACTCTTTGCGGTCCGTTTCGGCGGATAAGTAATTCACGGAACCGCGTACCCCTACTGGACCGTATAACATCCATCCCAGAGCCGTGCGTACGGCATAAGGTGCCTGGCGGTCGCCCACTCTTTGGTCAAGCACCCAATGCACCTCTGGCACGTCGCATCCGATGAGGAGATCCACCTCATCATCTTCCCAGTCTACAACGGTTATATCCTGCAGGTGGGGCCATCGAGTCAAGATTGCGTTCACCGACCTTGGTGCTCGCATGGGGAGATCCGCTAACGTGAATGCCTCCGTTGGTTCAATTTCCTCCCTAGTGCTTAGAGAGATGAGTTGCAGCCTCAAACTACCGGCAGTCATTACCTGTGTTCCGCCCACCGTGCTCACTGCCAACGACGTCACACATTTAGCGAGTTGGTGTTTGTCGGCAAACCGCTCTTTCACCAGAGTAGTGTCTGATCCACTATCAACGAAAGCCAACGCCTTGACTATCCCAGTCGGAGTCACTACTCCCACGGCCACTACGCCTAAACGTACCGGTTTACTGGCAGATTGTGAAGTTGAACAAATCACGCTGGGCTTGGCAATCGCCTCGGATACGATTATTCTCGCCTGATGCAGCAGCCGATGGTGTCTGCCCGTGCAGCCCTCGTAACCACATCGATTCCTTGTTCTACAGGCTGCTGCCCGGTGCGTGGTGTTGAGACAGATGAAACATGCTCCTGCCATCCTCGCCATTCCCCAACGTTCGTCTATTGTGGCGTTGCCGAACTTGAGGCATTCTGGTAGGCCATGGCTAGTACCACGGGATCTGCAATTGGGTTGCTCCGTAGCATCTCGTGAAATGACGTGTGTGTTGGTCCAAGGCTGGTACTTTGGATATTCCCGTACAGGGGTTTGGACTTGGCTAGTACCGGGCTTGTCTGTTCGGTTGCTGTCCCGGATGAGTCGGCCGAATCTGCTGTCAGCTATCTTCGTTTGCCTGTCTAAGTATTCAGTCAGGTCTTCGAAGTTGGCTTCTCTGTCGCTTCGGCTTATCCGTTCAGCTTCTTCCGCCAACCGACCCTGTAGTTCGGGAGAGAGGTGACGGACTGTGCCTTCCAAAGTGTGCATGGCGTCTAGGTCAGCCCTGTAACCTAAATGGTCGAGGGCTATTGAGCAGTTCTGCATCTTGATCACCAGGTCGGCCATGGTGTAGACGTCGCCCTTGGTTCTCTTTGCCTCTGCCATCACGCCCTCTATTAGGTTACGGGCTACTTTGAAAGGTTGGCCAAACAAGTCCCTCAGAATCTTTCTTGCCCTTGTGTAGCCTTGTTCTGGATCGAGCATGGTGCACCCGTCGATAGCTTCTCGCGCTCGGCCTCGGCAGTAGTGAGTAAGGTTAAGAAGCCTTTGTCCAGGGTCGTTTACCTTGTTTTCAACGAACGTCTCGAACTGTTTGACAAACTTGCAGTATTGCTCAGCTCGCCCGTCGAAAACCGTTAACTCCACTCTAGGCAGATCGATCCTTGGTGGTTTGTATTCGGCGACCGGCGTGGGGTTCCCTACCTTATTGCACCCTAACCTATCGGAAGTGTCGAAGTCACTGGTCTCATGCTCTCGCTGTTTCTGTGTACACTTCTCTGCTTCATGCGCCTGTAGTCTAGCCGAAAGTAACTGTTGCTCTAGTTCTAGTATTCTCAGCTTATATAAATCGGCATCCTTACGATCAATAGTGCTCTCATTAACACATGAACTAGCACTGACAGGACTAGGCGATCTAGCATTAACTAAAGAATCATATGTACCCAAAACCTCCCCAGAGACTTGCCGTATTACTTCCTGTCCGGATTCGACTGCTTTTGATCCTTTTCTTGGCATTTTGCGTGATTTTTCCTCGTTCCAAATAGATCTATTGAGTATTGTAACGAACGTTTGAGCAATGCGTAGCCAAATTCGCAACGGATCCCGAAATCAGAAGACGATTATCCGTGATATTCTACGATACTAGATTATTAAAATAAACAATGACATAAACAATATACAAACCTCAATAATACGATCACAAGGACTCAACAACGAGAAACCGAATAGCAGCGTGTGAGCAGACAGCACGTGCGTCACGCAGGTCCTGAACAAGGATGTGCCAAAGTAGCGCTCTGGGCGCGAACAAACAACAATTGGTCCAGAAAAACAACCAGTTCGTAAAGACAAGTCAATAGTGTAGGCAAATGAGTGATGCTGGGAAAAACACTGAATCGCGAGGGAAAAAGGGGGATTTTTCACGACCGGCTGTTACAGTCAGAGCTGTATCCTCCACTGGCTGAGTAACCTCTTTTTTACCAAGTTTTTTCCAAACAAACCAAACAGAAAACATCCCCGCCGCTCTTGAATGGTATCACATGTTCCCTGGTGCAAGCCGTTTGGATACGAACAATTCTGTTGCCTAAGATTGGTTGGTTGGAGATAATTCTCACGGAGCTGCATCCCAGGTTAATTATAACCTTCTTCACTTTCCCATAACGTGAAAATCGGAAATCTAACTGAGCCCCGACAATAAGGGCTGTACTTTAACTTTTATCAATTTGTATCTGGTTTATTTAGAACGTCACCTCAGTGCTACACCGACGGCTTTGCAACTAAAATGAAAAGAACAAAACGATCAAGATTGAGACAAAACGTTAGAGCCACACCAAACAAAATGCAGCTGATCACATACGTTGCAAAATATGCTACACCTTCCGCCGAAGAACGACCTGTCCTCTCCCCTTAATCACTCTTCGATGTGCTCCCGAAGAAGTAGATAATAGAAAGACAGACACCCTTCTGGAGCTGACCGATCCGTTTACTAGCAACTGGGAGTCCTCAACGTGACTTCCACCTTTCACTTCGTTTTCGGCTCACAGAATATGCCACTTACAGACATCCCCATAAATTATCCCATTCCTAATATATCGACATTCTTCACCAAGCCATCTCCTCCTCGAACGTATTAACCACCCCCCATCCACCCCCCAACTGGTCAGACACCTCTCGGTTTGTTTTACTGTGAGGTCAAAGTGATATCTACCTTTAGTCTGGTCGCATAAAAAATCTCCTTTGTCTAGTTTGTAAGATCGGGAGGTACTTCCCCGTCCGCCGTTGCCAAAGTGTCTCTGGTAGGGCCGTAAAGTACCTCCACAATCTGGCGCTCCCACGGATCTGTGAAGAATTGTCTATGGGAGCTGTATCTTTCGAACAAAAATGCAAAACGTTTGGTGGCAAAGCACATTCGCCTTTGAGATATAAGTATGCTTGGAAGATGGGCCCACCGTCAGTCATATTCTCCAGTTTTGTTAGGTATAAACTTCCTTTGGTCACTCCGAACCAAGCTTTACCTTGTTTGACCACTAATATGACAAGCGTTTGTGAGTTCTTCCAGCGGTACTCTTGAATCTGCAGGTTACAAGAACTGTAATTTTTGGACGATATGGGCTGGGGAAGGTTGGAGGGGTTTAACTGTACTGCTCCGAACGTGAAAATCTTCAGAATCCAGTAAAGCACGAGTTCAAAGAGATTTACGACTTCTGAGTGGGCCACGATGAAGAGACATTTACAAATCGGCAGAGGGCAATATACCTAGAAAGGCTGGATAAGGTGGAAGGTAGGGTTGGGGTGAATGAACGAATTACTAAGACGCATGTTGGGAACGATCAAGACAAAGCCTTCTCCCTTAGATACAGGTGGCATGCGGGTACTAATTAAATTGTCTTCCAACGGCTCTTGTTAGATAACAAGCACTCAGTCGTAAGAGAATTGCTGATGGTAAGCTTTGTGGAAAATGCTAAGAAAGGGGCACGGAAGTCGTCTACTTATACAGATGAGGGCTTCAGAGGGAGTTTTAGTACCTATTAGTTACGATTGCGTACCATTAAACGGAACGGCTGAGGCAGCCTATGTCTGGAAGTTGCTCTGGCCTCAAGCTACATCAGCATCGTAGTGACCGCACATCAAATTAATCCAAGGAACTGCAGTTATGGAGGATATGATGTGGAAACATCTGATACGGTTCACCTATACAGAGTGGGAGCAGGCTCCGAAGCGGTGGTATAGTTCTGGAAGGAATTTTCAAGCGTGAATGAGGCTGTTGCCATGCTAAAGTAACGTTATATTTGCTACCATTCTGGCCCTAGCATGGCACAGTTTTGTTATATAGTATACTATCAGAATTTTACGAGTGAAAGTGTAAAAGAAACAGCAGGATGAGGGAGATATACAAAAGACATCCGACGAAGGATAGTGCCGATTAGAATGTAACCAAACAGCTTGAATCGATGACTTGAAGCAGCAACCGTGTCCAACATATGGAGATTCTAGGAATAAACTGACAACTGTAGGAAACTTTTTGGTTTGCTTGTGAAAGTCTACTTAGTGGTATTTGTAGGGTTGCAAAGAACTATGAGGCGAGATCAACGGGTGGAGTGGAATGCTCGATGCTCCAGCACACTTCGTAGGCCCGGTGGAAAAACCACATACGAACCAAAAGAAATATTAGTGGGCTATTTTGCGAGGAATCCCCACAAACGGAAACCCTGACACTTCACTTATCGCCGCAACGTGGGGCGCCATAACCCGCCAAAATAAGCTTTTACCCCGCTTCGCAAAGATGAGATTGCACTTAACTTGCTTCTCATAAATGTTTGACAACAACTAAAAACCTCCCACTCACCATAGTGTTCTGATATAATTCAACTTTGATATCGCTAACATTACCGAAGCCTGGACAACCGAAGATATCCCATTGATTATTATCCGAACATTCAAGAATCCAATATGAAAAATAAAAAGGACATGCTTCCCGGATGAACGGCCAGCGTGTGTTGGAGACATTATGGCACGCAATAACTTAAGGGCACCAGAGAACAGAGACGCGAAAGACTGGATGAATATCAGCGTACGTACTAACCGAATATTATGGAACAGCATACTGCTATTCCACTGCGTTCGGAATGCAAGCAAAGAAGCTTGGTGAAAAAAAGAGAAATAAGAACACATAAGAAGGTCAGCCGCTAACGCCGAGGATAAGAATCAAACGAAAGGATCTCGCGAAGAAATGCAAAAGAAAGTATCAGGGATCCAGTGAAGGATATATGAGAAAAGAAAGAAAAATAAACAGCATACTGTGCAAGCCCCGGTCGTCGAGAAAATTGAGCCGGCACCCAAAGAAGAGGCTAAACCGGAAGCACGAGCTAAGCGTAAGTCACCACAATAAACTAATTCGGTGTAGCAACGGCTGTTCGTGTTCCAAAGCAATGGAATCCGTCACCGGCTGATGTCGCTGAGGACAAACCTGTGTACACAACGGAGAAGGAGGCTGTAGAGTTAAACCCTGTGCCACGTCCGCGCGGGCGCGGTGGTCCGCGAGCGTTTCGTGGTGGTCGTGGTTTTGGCCCTAGAGCGGAACCAGCGGAGTGGTCTCAAGAACCTCAAGGCGATCTCAACGTGGAGTAAGTTCTCCATTATTTTACGTAATTTCTTGTTGGGTCAAGTGGCACTACGGACGTTCCGTATGAGCCCCGTGGACGTGGGCGAGGTCGAGGATTCAGCAGGGGTCGGGGGCGAGGATCGGCATACACGGACTATCGTGAGTATGATCGTGGGTGAGTGTCACTGGATATTTATGATGAATTGTTATCCCTGTCCTATCTGGTGCGGACTTCATTATCTGATGGATTATACTGTCACATTTATACAATTTAATTAAATTGAGTTTTTTATGCTTCAGGGGTATGAGACCACGTGGACGCGGCGGCTATTTTGGTGCGCCCCGCATAGCTCCGGATGAGGAAACTAACACCCCGATTGCTGAGGGTGGTGATAGCGCACAGCCAGAGGTCGATATGGCAGACGCTCCTGTAGAGGATGTAGTTAACGGCACAGCTACAGAGAATGCCGAACCCGTCGAAGAAGAGCCAAAAAGCTACACTCTGGAGGAATACAAGGCGATGAAATCAAACGCAAAGCCCGCTGTTGTGTTGAGCACAAAAGGAGCTCGGAAACCTAACGACGGGAAAGATGTGTTTGCGAATATGGTGGCACATCGCAAGCTGAACGAAGAATCGGATGAGGAAGTCGAAGAAGTTGAGAAGGAACCTGAGGTAAGCGTGCTCGTTTTTTTGATCTTAAACCATAGTTTATTCAGGAACCGCAAGCGTTCGATATCGATGTGTCATTTACTGATCGACTCGGCGAACGCGGAAGAGGGTTCCGTGGATTCAATAATCGTGGTTTTGACAACGGTCGCGGCTCAAATTTCCGTGGCAGACCACGCGGCGGCCGAGGAGCTTTTAGAGGTGAAGGTCGTGGAAGAGGGTCAATTCGTGGGATGCCAGTGGAGCATCACGCGCCGCCACCGGCAATCTACAGTGATCAAGATTTTCCATCACTTAAGTAAACAGTTTCCCAGTGACGTTGAGTGGTTCGTCGATCAGTTTCATTGCCTGGCCCCGATAGGCTGCCACTTCAAGGCTGTTAGTTTAGCCTTATTGTATACGCGTCAACCCAGAACCCTAAATCACCGGCTATGTAGTCCGATGTGCACTGATACATGCGTCTGTATATCAGATTTGTAATTACGCAGACCTGTTTCGGTGTCGGGTTACTTAGCGTTGTACATGAATAAACCGTTTGCCGAGGTATTTATTTATTCTTTCGACGATCCGGTTGGCTACGTAATCCAATCTGTTGCACATCAGTTTGGCTTGAAAAAGTTGCAGTATAGTTCCACAAATACAACTGTTTCGATCTCGTAAGTCCGTCTATAGCTGTTCGGTCGTAAAGTTCCGTGTGTGAGTGGTTTTTTACGGTAGGTATTTTCCCATGTATGGTAGCAGATGCTATTGCCTTGTACGTGTTGTCCTTTGAATGGTGTGATGGAATATGCATCACCATTGTGTGGTTCATCTGAAGTATTATATTGGTTAGACCACGTGATTCGCTCCGGGTTTTTGTATATTTGGTTTAACTATCATGGTTTGTTCCTTCGTTGAGCGTTCTAAACGGTCTCAAGTTTTCAGCAGCACGTATTTAGTTATTGGGATCTGCATAATCTTCATGCTTGCTGCCATCTTTCATGGAGACCATCAATAGAGCCGTCTTTGTAACATGTCGTGGTAGTAGGACTTCGGAATGCATTTGGCTTCGACATGCTGAGGCCATCCTGATTCACTTGATACGTCCCCTCGATAGATCGCCGGTGCTCGACCTCGGTGACAGTTCTGATCATTACTAACGAGGAATTCCATTTTTCTTTGTATTATCATGAATGCACCTCGATTGATGGCCCTGCATGCTTGGTTGGTCGAATGAGGTCAGCTTTGTGGTACAGTGAGGGTACAAAATTTGAAAGGGGCGATCGTGCGTCGGGTTTATTCGCTCTCGAGAGGTCGAGCGTTGGGAACAATTCTGTAATGCGGATAACGGC
Organism: Fasciola hepatica; assembly: GCA_948099385.1. Taxonomy (NCBI): domain Eukaryota; kingdom Metazoa; phylum Platyhelminthes; class Trematoda; order Plagiorchiida; family Fasciolidae; genus Fasciola; species Fasciola hepatica. Next base: position 1,583,598 of record CANUEZ040000189.1, on the reverse strand, counting down.
CGTTTTTGTCGGTCGAATTTGTGTCCTTTCTCGTAGAATTGGCTGTTCTTTTAAGTCTTGTGCTACTACCGTAGGCGAACTAATCGGAAGGATCTTTGTTCCTTCGTCCTAACTGACCGCTAGACGGAGGTTATCTTGGCCCAGGATTAGGTTTGTACGTCCGAGAAGTCTTCGCCAGTCAATCAGAAAAACGTGTTTACAAACTCGGGCGTCATACCGTTCGTAATTCGTCGATTGATGTTTTAGCCAGCCGGATGTCCTACGAGAAACGTTTCCTCAAGTTGTTTGATGCAAATCCCCTGGTCATTATATTCACTTTCCGAAGCATAGCGTAAGGTCTATCTGCGAGTGGATCGAAGACGACGTCGTAGATATTTTCAGGGTTGTTTAGAAGTTCACCAGAGGGAGAGGTGATTCTGGAGGAAACAAGATGTGCCTCCAGATGAGTAGGCCAAAGGGACGGATTCCCCAGAACAAAATGACAATGCCTTCACTGGGTGAAAAATGGGAGGCTTTTCAGGCGCCACAGGCTAGGACATAGCTAACATGGGTTTGTCCATGACAAAAAACAGTAAAATAAATATTCGACGACAGACCGAAATCGTCACCACCATATTCGTAATACGTATATGCACAACGAAAACAAAAAAGGTTGTGACGAGAGAAAAAAATAATTTGGAAGAGGCTCACGGACTTGGCTTCACATGATATGTGTGCGGATGCAGTTCTCTTCCAATGAACAAAACGAGCAGAACGATGGTACTTGCTGGATTCCGACAGTTGTATTTGTTTTGCTCTAGGACTAACAGGAGATGGGAGGTTGGGCGAGCCGATGACCGTGGCTGACGAGCAGGCCTGCCCCTGTTTTCCGGAGTCGGGTGGGTAAATATGACGGTGATCCTCTGTAGGACGGCATCAGGTTAACTTCAACTACCGGACTGCGAACAACCAGTCGATCGAAGGAACTGAGGCCAACCTAGCTTCTTAACCTACTAAAGAGACCGGACAGCGTTTGCTTGATCAGGTACGTACTCCGGTGGATAACTGATGAAAGTCGCCCAAACGTCCTCCGGGACTTCCGAAATAAACCCTTGTGTCCGGAATGTTGAAAAGTACATTGAAGTACGATCGTATCTAATTGTAAACCACTTTACGTGACCAAGAATAAGGCCTGGATAAGGAGGATCGCCCGTAGCTGTGGGAACACCTGGTATCGGAATATGATACTCTTGAGGATCGAAAATCATTTCCATAGTAGACCTCAATACAGATACCCATTTATAAACAAGGCGCGCCCAAGCTCTAAGCTCGCAATTGCATTTTAGTGAGTTTGGTGCCCGCGAAGAGCCGCTAAATATTTATAGGATGTTTCGTTTCGTGCCCTAGGTTCGGACTCACCAACAAAGCGCCTAGAGCCAAGAGATAATAAGTGATGTTTGTCTATGGTAGTTTTTGCCCACGAATTGGCACACTTAAACCCAGTCATTTCCAGGCAGCCAAAATACGACAAATTCAGCATCAAGCCTCAGAACCGATCAGAATGAAAGTAAGTCCAAAAAGGTGTCTGAAAAATGCTAATCTTCCCAGAAAGGTAGAGGTCACTACACGCTGATCGTCACAGCGATCGAATTGTTAAATGTAGCGCACCGTGAGAATGTTTGACCTATCTTTCTTCCTACCAGGCGAGTGGACAAGAAAGTTCAAGGACCGTCAGCTTGACAGTGGTGCAAAGCGGAAATGGAGCACTGAAGCTGGGGGTCCGATCTGGCCTTGTCTTTTCCGCCGTTCCTAATGTAGTGAGCAGGCTGTAGGCGGCCTGTCAGAATACTACACTGTACAAGCCCACAAGGACTCCGCCCTCAGTAACATAAGAGCACCTGGAGGTCAAATGAGCTGACTTATGTAACAAACTAGACGATCTGACAGACTTCCATCACGTCCTAAAGAATGAAATTAACTGAACCGAATTGGGCGGAAGCGTTTGTTTGTTCGCACCCAATGCACTGTGCACGCCCCATTTCCGTGAGGTTGCGATGACCGCGCGTATGTTGCGCTCACACTGTGCTTTGTAATTACGGCGGGGATGGACCACGCTTTTGAGTATTCTGTGGAGGTAAAGAGCAGGTTCTCGTTGTTCATGGATGATTCTTTGAACAACGAGGATCCGGACTTGCTACTTTCAAAGATCAAGAGCAAGCGTTCTGAGAAAAGTAAGAAAGATAAACAGCATACTGTGCAAGCCCCGGTCGTCGAGAAAATTGGGCCGGCACCCAAAGAAGAGGCTAAACCGGAAGCACGAGCTAAGCGTAAGTCACCACAATAAACTAATTCGGTGTAGCAACGGCTGTTCGTGTTCCAAAGCAATGGAATCCGTCACCGGCTGATGTCGCTGAGGACAAACCTGTGTACACAACGGAGAAGGAGGCTGTAGAGTTAAACCCTGTGCCACGTCCGCGCGGGCGCGGTGGTCCGCGAGCGTTTCGTGGTGGTCGTGGTTTTGGCCCTAGAGCGGAACCAGCGGAGTGGTCTCAAGAACCTCAAGGCGATCTCAACGTGGAGTAAGTTCTCCATTATTTTACGTAATTTCTTGTTGGGTCAAGTGGCACTACGGACGTTCCGTATGAGCCCCGTGGACGTGGGCGAGGTCGAGGATTCAGCAGGGGTCGGGGGCGAGGATCGGCATACACGGACTATCGTGAGTATGATCGTGGGTGAGTGTCACTGGATATTTATGATGAATTGTTATCCCTGTCCTATCTGGTGCGGACTTCATTATCTGATGGATTATACTGTCACATTTATACAATTTAATTAAATTGAGTTTTTTATGCTTCAGGGGTATGAGACCACGTGGACGCGGCGGCTATTTTGGTGCGCCCCGCATAGCTCCGGATGAGGAAACTAACACCCCGATTGCTGAGGGTGGTGATAGCGCACAGCCAGAGGTCGATATGGCAGACGCTCCTGTAGAGGATGTAGTTAACGGCACAGCTACAGAGAATGCCGAACCCGTCGAAGAAGAGCCAAAAAGCTACACTCTGGAGGAATACAAGGCGATGAAATCAAACGCAAAGCCCGCTGTTGTGTTGAGCACAAAAGGAGCTCGGAAACCTAACGACGGGAAAGATGTGTTTGCGAATATGGTGGCACATCGCAAGCTGAACGAAGAATCGGATGAGGAAGTCGAAGAAGTTGAGAAGGAACCTGAGGTAAGCGTGCTCGTTTTTTTGATCTTAAACCATAGTTTATTCAGGAACCGCAAGCGTTCGATATCGATGTGTCATTTACTGATCGACTCGGCGAACGCGGAAGAGGGTTCCGTGGATTCAATAATCGTGGTTTTGACAACGGTCGCGGCTCAAATTTCCGTGGCAGACCACGCGGCGGCCGAGGAGCTTTTAGAGGTGAAGGTCGTGGAAGAGGGTCAATTCGTGGGATGCCAGTGGAGCATCACGCGCCGCCACCGGCAATCTACAGTGATCAAGATTTTCCATCACTTAAGTAAACAGTTTCCCAGTGACGTTGAGTGGTTCGTCGATCAGTTTCATTGCCTGGCCCCGATAGGCTGCCACTTCAAGGCTGTTAGTTTAGCCTTATTGTATACGCGTCAACCCAGAACCCTAAATCACCGGCTATGTAGTCCGATGTGCACTGATACATGCGTCTGTATATCAGATTTGTAATTACGCAGACCTGTTTCGGTGTCGGGTTACTTAGCGTTGTACATGAATAAACCGTTTGCCGAGGTATTTATTTATTCTTTCGACGATCCGGTTGGCTACGTAATCCAATCTGTTGCACATCAGTTTGGCTTGAAAAAGTTGCAGTATAGTTCCACAAATACAACTGTTTCTATCTCGTAAGTCCGTCTATAGCTGTTCGGTCGTAAAGTTCCGTGTGTGAGTGGTTTTTTACGGTAGGTATTTTCCCATGTATGGTAGCAGATGCTATTGCCTTGTACGTGTTGTCCTTTGAATGGTGTGATGGAATATGCATCACCATTGTGTGGTTCATCTGAAGTATTATATTGGTTAGACCACGTGATTCGCTTCGGGTTTTTGTATATTTGGTTTAACTATCATGGTTTGTTCCTTCGTTGAGCGTTCTAAACGGTCTCAAGTTTTCAGCAGCACGTATTTAGTTATTGGGATCTGCATAATCTTCATGCTTGCTGCCATCTTTCATGGAGACCATCAATAGAGCCGTCTTTGTAACATGTCGTGGTAGTAGGACTTCGGAATGCATTTGGCTTCGACATGCTGAGGCCATCCTGATTCACTTGATACGTCCCCTCGATAGATCGCCGGTGCTCGACCTCGGTGACAGTTCTGATCATTACTAACGAGGAATTCCATTTTTCTTTGTATTATCATGAATGCACCTCGATTGATGGCCCTGCATGCTTGGTTGGTCGAATGAGGTCAGCTTTGTGGTACAGTGAGGGTACAAAATTTGAAAGGGGCGATCGTGCGTCGGGTTTATTCGCTCTCGAGAGGTCGAGCGTTGGGAACAATTCTGTAATGCGGATAACGGCCGTTTTTGTCGGTCGAATTTGTGTCCTTTCTCGTAGAATTGGCTGTTCTTTTAAGTCTTGTGCTACTACCGTAGGCGAACTAATCGGAAGGATCTTTGTTCCTTCGTCCTAACTGACCGCTAGACGGAGGTTATCTTGGCCCAGGATTAGGTTTGTACGTCCGAGAAGTCTTCGCCAGTCAATCAGAAAAACGTGTTTACAAACTCGGGCGTCATACCGTTCGTAATTCGTCGATTGATGTTTTAGCCAGCCGGATGTCCTACGAGAAACGTTTCCTCAAGTTGTTTGATGCAAATCCCCTGGTCATTATATTCACTTTCCGAAGCATAGCGTAAGGTCTATCTGCGAGTGGATCGAAGACGACGTCGTAGATATTTTCAGGGTTGTTTAGAAGTTCACCAGAGGGAGAGGTGATTCTGGAGGAAACAAGATGTGCCTCCAGATGAGTAGGCCAAAGGGACGGATTCCCCAGAACAAAATGACAATGCCTTCACTGGGTGAAAAATGGGAGGCTTTTCAGGCGCCACAGGCTAGGACATAGCTAACATGGGTTTGTCCATGACAAAAAACAGTAAAATAAATATTCGACGACAGACCGAAATCGTCACCACCATATTCGTAATACGTATATGCACAACGAAAACAAAAAAGGTTGTGACGAGAGAAAAAAATAATTTGGAAGAGGCTCACGGACTTGGCTTCACATGATATGTGTGCGGATGCAGTTCTCTTCCAATGAACAAAACGAGCAGAACGATGGTACTTGCTGGATTCCGACAGTTGTATTTGTTTTGCTCTAGGACTAACAGGAGATGGGAGGTTGGGCGAGCCGATGACCGTGGCTGACGAGCAGGCCTGCCCCTGTTTTCCGGAGTCGGGTGGGTAAATATGACGGTGATCCTCTGTAGGACGGCATCAGGTTAACTTCAACTACCGGACTGCGAACAACCAGTCGATCGAAGGAACTGAGGCCAACCTAGCTTCTTAACCTACTAAAGAGACCGGACAGCGTTTGCTTGATCAGGTACGTACTCCGGTGGATAACTGATGAAAGTCGCCCAAACGTCCTCCGGGACTTCCGAAATAAACCCTTGTGTCCGGAATGTTGAAAAGTACATTGAAGTACGATCGTATCTAATTGTAAACCACTTTACGTGACCAAGAATAAGGCCTGGATAAGGAGGATCGCCCGTAGCTGTGGGAACACCTGGTATCGGAATATGATACTCTTGAGGATCGAAAATCATTTCCATAGTAGACCTCAATACAGATACCCATTTATAAACAAGGCGCGCCCAAGCTCTAAGCTCGCAATTGCATTTTAGTGAGTTTGGTGCCCGCGAAGAGCCGCTAAATATTTATAGGATGTTTCGTTTCGTGCCCTAGGTTCGGACTCACCAACAAAGCGCCTAGAGCCAAGAGATAATAAGTGATGTTTGTTTATGGTAGTTTTTGCCCACGAATTGGCACACTTAAACCCAGTCATTTCCAGGCAGGCAAAATACGACAAATTCAGCATCAAGCCTCAGAACCGATCAGAATGAAAGTAAGTCCAAAAAGGTGTCTGAAAAATGCTAATCTTCCCAGAAAGGTAGAGGTCACTACACGCTGATCGTCACAGCGATCGAATTGTTAAATGTAGCGCACCGTGAGAATGTTTGACCTATCTTTCTTCCTACCAGGCGAGTGGACAAGAAAGTTCAAGGACCGTCAGCTTGACAGTGGTGCAAAGCGGAAATGGAGCACTGAAGCTGGGGGTCCGATCTGGCCTTGTCTTTTCCGCCGTTCCTAATGTAGTGAGCAGGCTGTAGGCGGCCTGTCAGAATACTACACTGTACAAGCCCACAAGGACTCCGCCCTCAGTAACATAAGAGCACCTGGAGGTCAAATGAGCTGACTTATGTAACAAACTAGACGATCTGACAGACTTCCATCACGTCCTAAAGAATGAAATTAACTGAACCGAATTGGGCGGAAGCGTTTGTTTGTTCGCACCCAATGCACTGTGCACGCCCCATTTCCGTGAGGTTGCGATGACCGCGCGTATGTTGCGCTCACACTGTGCTTTGTAATTACGGCGGGGATGGACCACGCTTTTGAGTATTCTGTGGAGGTAAAGAGCAGGTTCTCGTTGTTCATGGATGATTCTTTGAACAACGAGGATCCGGACTTGCTACTTTCAAAGATCAAGAGCAAGCGTTCTGAGAAAAGTAAGAAAGATAAACAGCATACTGTGCAAGCCCCGGTCGTCGAGAAAATTGAGCCGGCACCCAAAGAAGAGGCTAAACCGGAAGCACGAGCTAAGCGTAAGTCACCACAATAAACTAATTCGGTGTAGCAACGGCTGTTCGTGTTCCAAAGCAATGGAATCCGTCACCGGCTGATGTCGCTGAGGACAAACCTGTGTACACAACGGAGAAGGAGGCTGTAGAGTTAAACCCTGTGCCACGTCCGCGCGGGCGCGGTGGTCCGCGAGCGTTTCGTGGTGGTCGTGGTTTTGGCCCTAGAGCGGAACCAGCGGAGTGGTCTCAAGAACCTCAAGGCGATCTCAACGTGGAGTAAGTTCTCCATTATTTTACGTAATTTCTTGTTGGGTCAAGTGGCACTACGGACGTTCCGTATGAGCCCCGTGGACGTGGGCGAGGTCGAGGATTCAGCAGGGGTCGGGGGCGAGGATCGGCATACACGGACTATCGTGAGTATGATCGTGGGTGAGTGTCACTGGATATTTATGATGAATTGTTATCCCTGTCCTATCTGGTGCGGACTTCATTATCTGATGGATTATACTGTCACATTTATACAATTTAATTAAATTGAGTTTTTTATGCTTCAGGGGTATGAGACCACGTGGACGCGGCGGCTATTTTGGTGCGCCCCGCATAGCTCCGGATGAGGAAACTAACACCCCGATTGCTGAGGGTGGTGATAGCGCACAGCCAGAGGTCGATATGGCAGACGCTCCTGTAGAGGATGTAGTTAACGGCACAGCTACAGAGAATGCCGAACCCGTCGAAGAAGAGCCAAAAAGCTACACTCTGGAGGAATACAAGGCGATGAAATCAAACGCAAAGCCCGCTGTTGTGTTGAGCACAAAAGGAGCTCGGAAACCTAACGACGGGAAAGATGTGTTTGCGAATATGGTGGCACATCGCAAGCTGAACGAAGAATCGGATGAGGAAGTCGAAGAAGTTGAGAAGGAACCTGAGGTAAGCGTGCTCGTTTTTTTGATCTTAAACCATAGTTTATTCAGGAACCGCAAGCGTTCGATATCGATGTGTCATTTACTGATCGACTCGGCGAACGCGGAAGAGGGTTCCGTGGATTCAATAATCGTGGTTTTGACAACGGTCGCGGCTCAAATTTCCGTGGCAGACCACGCGGCGGCCGAGGAGCTTTTAGAGGTGAAGGTCGTGGAAGAGGGTCAATTCGTGGGATGCCAGTGGAGCATCACGCGCCGCCACCGGCAATCTACAGTGATCAAGATTTTCCATCACTTAAGTAAACAGTTTCCCAGTGACGTTGAGTGGTTCGTCGATCAGTTTCATTGCCTGGCCCCGATAGGCTGCCACTTCAAGGCTGTTAGTTTAGCCTTATTGTATACGCGTCAACCCAGAACCCTAAATCACCGGCTATGTAGTCCGATGTGCACTGATACATGCGTCTGTATATCAGATTTGTAATTACGCAGACCTGTTTCGGTGTCGGGTTACTTAGCGTTGTACATGAATAAACCGTTTGCCGAGGTATTTATTTATTCTTTCGACGATCCGGTTGGCTACGTAATCCAATCTGTTGCACATCAGTTTGGCTTGAAAAAGTTGCAGTATAGTTCCACAAATACAACTGTTTCTATCTCGTAAGTCCGTCTATAGCTGTTCGGTCGTAAAGTTCCGTGTGTGAGTGGTTTTTTACGGTAGGTATTTTCCCATGTATGGTAGCAGATGCTATTGCCTTGTACGTGTTGTCCTTTGAATGGTGTGATGGAATATGCATCACCATTGTGTGGTTCATCTGAAGTATTATATTGGTTAGACCACGTGATTCGCTCCGGGTTTTTGTATATTTGGTTTAACTATCATGGTTTGTTCCTTCGTTGAGCGTTCTAAACGGTCTCAAGTTTTCAGCAGCACGTATTTAGTTATTGGGATCTGCATAATCTTCATGCTTGCTGCCATCTTTCATGGAGACCATCAATAGAGCCGTCTTTGTAACATGTCGTGGTAGTAGGACTTCGGAATGCATTTGGCTTCGACATGCTGAGGCCATCCTGATTCACTTGATACGTCCCCTCGATAGGTCGCCGGTGCTCGACCTCGGTGACAGTTCTGATCATTACTAACGAGGAATTCCATTTTTCTTTGTATTATCATGAATGCACCTCGATTGATGGCCCTGCATGCTTGGTTGGTCGAATGAGGTCAGCTTTGTGGTACAGTGAGGGTACAAAATTTGAAGGGGCGATCGTGCGTCGGGTTTATTCGCTCTCGAGAGGTCGAGCGTTGGGAACAATTCTGTAATGCGGATAACGGCCGTTTTTGTCGGTCGAATTTGTGTCCTTTCTCGTAGAATTGGCTGTTCTTTTAAGTCTTGTGCTACTGCCGTAGGCGAACTAATCGGAAGGATCTTTGTTCCTTCGTCCTAACTGACCGCTAGACGGAGGTTATCTTGGCCCAGGATTAGGTTTGTACGTCCGAGAAGTCTTCGCCAGTCAATCAGAAAAACGTGTTTACAAACTCGGGCGTCATACCGTTCGTAATTCGTCGATTGATGTTTTAGCCAGCCGGATGTCCTACGAGAAACGTTTCCTCAAGTTGTTTGATGCAAATCCCCTGGTCATTATATTCACTTTCCGAAGCATAGCGTAAGGTCTATCTGCGAGTGGATCGAAGACGACGTCGTAGATATTTTCAGGGTTGTTTAGAAGTTCACCAGAGGGAGAGGTGATTCTGGAGGAAACAAGATGTGCCTCCAGATGAGTAGGCCAAAGGGACGGATTCCCCAGAACAAAATGACAATGCCTTCACTGGGTGAAAAATGGGAGGCTTTTCAGGCGCCACAGGCTAGGACATAGCTAACATGGGTTTGTCCATGACAAAAAACAGTAAAATAAATATTCGACGACAGACCGAAATCGTCACCACCATATTCGTAATACGTATATGCACAACGAAAACAAAAAAGGTTGTGACGAGAGAAAAAAATAATTTGGAAGAGGCTCACGGACTTGGCTTCACATGATATGTGTGCGGATGCAGTTCTCTTCCAATGAACAAAACGAGCAGAACGATGGTACTTGCTGGATTCCGACAGTTGTATTTGTTTTGCTCTAGGACTAACAGGAGATGGGAGGTTGGGCGAGCCGATGACCGTGGCTGACGAGCAGGCCTGCCCCTGTTTTCCGGAGTCGGGTGGGTAAATATGACGGTGATCCTCTGTAGGACGGCATCAGGTTAACTTCAACTACCGGACTGCGAACAACCAGTCGATCGAAGGAACTGAGGCCAACCTAGCTTCTTAACCTACTAAAGAGACCGGACAGCGTTTGCTTGATCAGGTACGTACTCCGGTGGATAACTGATGAAAGTCGCCCAAACGTCCTCCGGGACTTCCGAAATAAACCCTTGTGTCCGGAATGTTGAAAAGTACATTGAAGTACGATCGTATCTAATTGTAAACCACTTTACGTGACCAAGAATAAGGCCTGGATAAGGAGGATCGCCCGTAGCCGTGGGAACACCTGGTATCGGAATATGATACTCTTGAGGATCGAAAATCATTTCCATAGTAGACCTCAATACAGATACCCATTTATAAACAAGGCGCGCCCAAGCTCTAAGCTCGCAATTGCATTTTAGTGAGTTTGGTGCCCGCGAAGAGCCGCTAAATATTTATAGGATGTTTCGTTTCGTGCCCTAGGTTCGGACTCACCAACAAAGCGCCTAGAGCCAAGAGATAATAAGTGATGTTTGTTTATGGTAGTTTTTGCCCACGAATTGGCACACTTAAACCCAGTCATTTCCAGGCAGCCAAAATACGACAAATTCAGCATCAAGCCTCAAAACCGACCAGAATGAAAGTAAGTCCAAAAAGGTGTCTGAAAAATGCTAATCTTCCCAGAAAGGTAGAGGTCACTACACGCTGATCGTCACAGCGATCGAATTGTTAAATGTAGCGCACCGTGAGAATGTTTGACCTATCTTTCTTCCTACCAGGCGAGTGGACAAGAAAGTTCAAGGACCGTCAGCTTGACAGTGGTGCAAAGCGGAAATGGAGCACTGAAGCTGGGGGTCCGATCTGGCCTTGTCTTTTCCGCCGTTCCTAATGTAGTGAGCAGGCTGTAGGCGGCCTGTCAGAATACTACACTGTACAAGCCCACAAGGACTCCGCCCTCAGTAACATAAGAGCACCTGGAGGTCAAATGAGCTGACTTATGTAACAAACTAGACGATCTGACAGACTTCCATCACGTCCTAAAGAATGAAATTAACTGAACCGAATTGGGCGGAAGCGTTTGTTTGTTCGCACCCAATGCACTGTGCACGCCCCATTTCCGTGAGGTTGCGATGACCGCGCGTATGTTGCGCTCACACTGTGCTTTGTAATTACGGCGGGGATGGACCACGCTTTTGAGTATTCTGTGGAGGTAAAGAGCAGGTTCTCGTTGTTCATGGATGATTCTTTGAACAACGAGGATCCGGACTTGCTACTTTCAAAGATCAAGAGCAAGCGTTCTGAGAAAAGTAAGAAAGATAAACAGCATACTGTGCAAGCCCCGGTCGTCGAGAAAATTGAGCCGGCACCCAAAGAAGAGGCTAAACCGGAAGCACGAGCTAAGCGTAAGTCACCACAATAAACTAATTCGGTGTAGCAACGGCTGTTCGTGTTCCAAAGCAATGGAATCCGTCACCGGCTGATGTCGCTGAGGACAAACCTGTGTACACAACGGAGAAGGAGGCTGTAGAGTTAAACCCTGTGCCACGTCCGCGCGGGCGCGGTGGTCCGCGAGCGTTTCGTGGTGGTCGTGGTTTTGGCCCTAGAGCGGAACCAGCGGAGTGGTCTCAAGAACCTCAAGGCGATCTCAACGTGGAGTAAGTTCTCCATTATTTTACGTAATTTCTTGTTGGGTCAAGTGGCACTACGGACGTTCCGTATGAGCCCCGTGGACGTGGGCGAGGTCGAGGATTCAGCAGGGGTCGGGGGCGAGGATCAGCATACACGGACTATCGTGAGTATGATCGTGGGTGAGTGTCACTGGATATTTATGATGAATTGTTATCCCTGTCCTATCTGGTGCGGACTTCATTATCTGATGGATTATACTGTCACATTTATACAATTTAATTAAATTGAGTTTTTTATGCTTCAGGGGTATGAGACCACGTGGACGCGGCGGCTATTTTGGTGCGCCCCGCATAGCTCCGGATGAGGAAACTAACACCCCGATTGCTGAGGGTGGTGATAGCGCACAGCCAGAGGTCGATATGGCAGACGCTCCTGTAGAGGATGTAGTTAACGGCACAGCTACAGAGAATGCCGAACCCGTCGAAGAAGAGCCAAAAAGCTACACTCTGGAGGAATACAAGGCGATGAAATCAAACGCAAAGCCCGCTGTTGTGTTGAGCACAAAAGGAGCTCGGAAACCTAACGACGGGAAAGATGTGTTTGCGAATATGGTGGCACATCGCAAGCTGAACGAAGAATCGGATGAGGAAGTCGAAGAAGTTGAGAAGGAACCTGAGGTAAGCGTGCTCGTTTTTTTGATCTTAAACCATAGTTTATTCAGGAACCGCAAGCGTTCGATATCGATGTGTCATTTACTGATCGACTCGGCGAACGCGGAAGAGGGTTCCGTGGATTCAATAATCGTGGTTTTGACAACGGTCGCGGCTCAAATTTCCGTGGCAGACCACGCGGCGGCCGAGGAGCTTTTAGAGGTGAAGGTCGTGGAAGAGGGTCAATTCGTGGGATGCCAGTGGAGCATCACGCGCCGCCACCGGCAATCTACAGTGATCAAGATTTTCCATCACTTAAGTAAACAGTTTCCCAGTGACGTTGAGTGGTTCGTCGATCAGTTTCATTGCCTGGCCCCGATAGGCTGCCACTTCAAGGCTGTTAGTTTAGCCTTATTGTATACGCGTCAACCCAGAACCCTAAATCACCGGCTATGTAGTCCGATGTGCACTGATACATGCGTCTGTATATCAGATTTGTAATTACGCAGACCTGTTTCGGTGTCGGGTTACTTAGCGTTGTACATGAATAAACCGTTTGCCGAGGTATTTATTTATTCTTTCGACGATCCGGTTGGCTACGTAATCCAATCTGTTGCACATCAGTTTGGCTTGAAAAAGTTGCAGTATAGTTCCACAAATACAACTGTTTCTATCTCGTAAGTCCGTCTATAGCTGTTCGGTCGTAAAGTTCCGTGTGTGAGTGGTTTTTTACGGTAGGTATTTTCCCATGTATGGTAGCAGATGCTATTGCCTTGTACGTGTTGTCCTTTGAATGGTGTGATGGAATATGCATCACCATTGTGTGGTTCATCTGAAGTATTATATTGGTTAGACCACGTGATTCGCTCCGGGTTTTTGTATATTTGGTTTAACTATCATGGTTTGTTCCTTCGTTGAGCGTTCTAAACGGTCTCAAGTTTTCAGCAGCACGTATTTAGTTATTGGGATCTGCATAATCTTCATGCTTGCTGCCATCTTTCATGGAGACCATCAATAGAGCCGTCTTTGTAACATGTCGTGGTAGTAGGACTTCGGAATGCATTTGGCTTCGACATGCTGAGGCCATCCTGATTCACTTGATACGTCCCCTCGATAGGTCGCCGGTGCTCGACCTCGGTGACAGTTCTGATCATTACTAACGAGGAATTCCATTTTTCTTTGTATTATCATGAATGCACCTCGATTGATGGCCCTGCATGCTTGGTTGGTCGAATGAGGTCAGCTTTGTGGTACAGTGAGGGTACAAAATTTGAAGGGGCGATCGTGCGTCGGGTTTATTCGCTCTCGAGAGGTCGAGCGTTGGGAACAATTCTGTAATGCGGATAACGGCCGTTTTTGTCGGTCGAATTTGTGTCCTTTCTCGTAGAATTGGCTGTTCTTTTAAGTCTTGTGCTACTGCCGTAGGCGAACTAATCGGAAGGATCTTTGTTCCTTCGTCCTAACTGACCGCTAGACGGAGGTTATCTTGGCCCAGGATTAGGTTTGTACGTCCGAGAAGTCTTCGCCAGTCAATCAGAAAAACGTGTTTACAAACTCGGGCGTCATACCGTTCGTAATTCGTCGATTGATGTTTTAGTCAGCCGGATGTCCTACGAGAAACGTTTCCTCAAGTTGTTTGATGCAAATCCCCTGGTCATTATATTCACTTTCCGAAGCATAGCGTAAGGTCTATCTGCGAGTGGATCGAAGACGACGTCGTAGATATTTTCAGGGTTGTTTAGAAGTTCACCAGAGGGAGAGGTGATTCTGGAGGAAACAAGATGTGCCTCCAGATGAGTAGGCCAAAGGGACGGATTCCCCAGAACAAAATGACAATGCCTTCACTGGGTGAAAAATGGGAGGCTTTTCAGGCGCCACAGGCTAGGACATAGCTAACATGGGTTTGTCCATGACAAAAAACAGTAAAATAAATATTCGACGACAGACCGAAATCGTCACCACCATATTCGTAATACGTATATGCACAACGAAAACAAAAAAGGTTGTGACGAGAGAAAAAAATAATTTGGAAGAGGCTCACGGACTTGGCTTCACATGATATGTGTGCGGATGCAGTTCTTTTCCAATGAACAAAACGAGCAGAACGATGGTACTTGCTGGATTCCGACAGTTGTATTTGTTTTGCTCTAGGACTAACAGGAGATGGGAGGTTGGGCGAGCCGATGACCGTGGCTGACGAGCAGGCCTGCCCCTGTTTTCCGGAGTCGGGTGGGTAAATATGACGGTGATCCTCTGTAGGACGGCATCAGGTTAACTTCAACTACCGGACTGCGAACAACCAGTCGATCGAAGGAACTGAGGCCAACCTAGCTTCTTAACCTACTAAAGAGACCGGACAGCGTTTGCTTGATCAGGTACGTACTCCGGTGGATAACTGATGAAAGTCGCCCAAACGTCCTCCGGGACTTCCGAAATAAACCCTTGTGTCCGGAATGTTGAAAAGTACATTGAAGTACGATCGTATCTAATTGTAAACCACTTTACGTGACCAAGAATAAGGCCTGGATAAGGAGGATCGCCCGTAGCTGTGGGAACACCTGGTATCGGAATATGATACTCTTGAGGATCGAAAATCATTTCCATAGTAGACCTCAATACAGATACCCATTTATAAACAAGGCGCGCCCAAGCTCTAAGCTCGCAATTGCATTTTAGTGAGTTTGGTGCCCGCGAAGAGCCGCTAAATATTTATAGGATGTTTCGTTTCGTGCCCTAGGTTCGGACTCACCAACAAAGCGCCTAGAGCCAAGAGATAATAAGTGATGTTTGTCTATGGTAGTTTTTGCCCACGAATTGGCACACTTAAACCCAGTCATTTCCAGGCAGCCAAAATACGACAAATTCAGCATCAAGCCTCAGAACCGATCAGAATGAAAGTAAGTCCAAAAAGGTGTCTGAAAAATGCTAATCTTCCCAGAAAGGTAGAGGTCACTACACGCTGATCGTCACAGCGATCGAATTGTTAAATGTAGCGCACCGTGAGAATGTTTGACCTATCTTTCTTCCTACCAGGCGAGTGGACAAGAAAGTTCAAGGACCGTCAGCTTGACAGTGGTGCAAAGCGGAAATGGAGCACTGAAGCTGGGGGTCCGATCTGGCCTTGTCTTTTCCGCCGTTCCTAATGTAGTGAGCAGGCTGTAGGCGGCCTGTCAGAATACTACACTGTACAAGCCCACAAGGACTCCGCCCTCAGTAACATAAGAGCACCTGGAGGTCAAATGAGCTGACTTATGTAACAAACTAGACGATCTGACAGACTTCCATCACGTCCTAAAGAATGAAATTAACTGAACCGAATTGGGCGGAAGCGTTTGTTTGTTCGCACCCAATGCACTGTGCACGCCCCATTTCCGTGAGGTTGCGATGACCGCGCGTATGTTGCGCTCACACTGTGCTTTGTAATTACGGCGGGGATGGACCACGCTTTTGAGTATTCTGTGGAGGTAAAGAGCAGGTTCTCGTTGTTCATGGATGATTCTTTGAACAACGAGGATCCGGACTTGCTACTTTCAAAGATCAAGAGCAAGCGTTCTGAGAAAAGTAAGAAAGATAAACAGCATACTGTGCAAGCCCCGGTCGTCGAGAAAATTGAGCCGGCACCCAAAGAAGAGGCTAAACCGGAAGCACGAGCTAAGCGTAAGTCACCACAATAAACTAATTCGGTGTAGCAACGGCTGTTCGTGTTCCAAAGCAATGGAATCCGTCACCGGCTGATGTCGCTGAGGACAAACCTGTGTACACAACGGAGAAGGAGGCTGTAGAGTTAAACCCTGTGCCACGTCCGCGCGGGCGCGGTGGTCCGCGAGCGTTTCGTGGTGGTCGTGGTTTTGGCCCTAGAGCGGAACCAGCGGAGTGGTCTCAAGAACCTCAAGGCGATCTCAACGTGGAGTAAGTTCTCCATTATTTTACGTAATTTCTTGTTGGGTCAAGTGGCACTACGGACGTTCCGTATGAGCCCCGTGGACGTGGGCGAGGTCGAGGATTCAGCAGGGGTCGGGGGCGAGGATCGGCATACACGGACTATCGTGAGTATGATCGTGGGTGAGTGTCACTGGATATTTATGATGAATTGTTATCCCTGTCCTATCTGGTGCGGACTTCATTATCTGATGGATTATACTGTCACATTTATACAATTTAATTAAATTGAGTTTTTTATGCTTCAGGGGTATGAGACCACGTGGACGCGGCGGCTATTTTGGTGCGCCCCGCATAGCTCCGGATGAGGAAACTAACACCCCGATTGCTGAGGGTGGTGATAGCGCACAGCCAGAGGTCGATATGGCAGACGCTCCTGTAGAGGATGTAGTTAACGGCACAGCTACAGAGAATGCCGAACCCGTCGAAGAAGAGCCAAAAAGCTACACTCTGGAGGAATACAAGGCGATGAAATCAAACGCAAAGCCCGCTGTTGTGTTGAGCACAAAAGGAGCTCGGAAACCTAACGACGGGAAAGATGTGTTTGCGAATATGGTGGCACATCGCAAGCTGAACGAAGAATCGGATGAGGAAGTCGAAGAAGTTGAGAAGGAACCTGAGGTAAGCGTGCTCGTTTTTTTGATCTTAAACCATAGTTTATTCAGGAACCGCAAGCGTTCGATATCGATGTGTCATTTACTGATCGACTCGGCGAACGCGGAAGAGGGTTCCGTGGATTCAATAATCGTGGTTTTGACAACGGTCGCGGCTCAAATTTCCGTGGCAGACCACGCGGCGGCCGAGGAGCTTTTAGAGGTGAAGGTCGTGGAAGAGGGTCAATTCGTGGGATGCCAGTGGAGCATCACGCGCCGCCACCGGCAATCTACAGTGATCAAGATTTTCCATCACTTAAGTAAACAGTTTCCCAGTGACGTTGAGTGGTTCGTCGATCAGTTTCATTGCCTGGCCCCGATAGGCTGCCACTTCAAGGCTGTTAGTTTAGCCTTATTGTATACGCGTCAACCCAGAACCCTAAATCACCGGCTATGTAGTCCGATGTGCACTGATACATGCGTCTGTATATCAGATTTGTAATTACGCAGACCTGTTTCGGTGTCGGGTTACTTAGCGTTGTACATGAATAAACCGTTTGCCGAGGTATTTATTTATTCTTTCGACGATCCGGTTGGCTACGTAATCCAATCTGTTGCACATCAGTTTGGCTTGAAAAAGTTGCAGTATAGTTCCACAAATACAACTGTTTCTATCTCGTAAGTCCGTCTATAGCTGTTCGGTCGTAAAGTTCCGTGTGTGAGTGGTTTTTTACGGTAGGTATTTTCCCATGTATGGTAGCAGATGCTATTGCCTTGTACGTGTTGTCCTTTGAATGGTGTGATGGAATATGCATCACCATTGTGTGGTTCATCTGAAGTATTATATTGGTTAGACCACGTGATTCGCTCCGGGTTTTTGTATATTTGGTTTAACTATTATGGTTTGTTCCTTCGTTGAGCGTTCTAAACGGTCTCAAGTTTTCAGCAGCACGTATTTAGTTATTGGGATCTGCATAATCTTCATGCTTGCTGCCATCTTTCATGGAGACCATCAATAGAGCCGTCTTTGTAACATGTCGTGGTAGTAGGACTTCGGAATGCATTTGGCTTCGACATGCTGAGGCCATCCTGATTCACTTGATACGTCCCCTCGATAGGTCGCCGGTGCTCGACCTCGGTGACAGTTCTGATCATTACTAACGAGGAATTCCATTTTTCTTTGTATTATCATGAATGCACCTCGATTGATGGCCCTGCATGCTTGGTTGGTCGAATGAGGTCAGCTTTGTGGTACAGTGAGGGTACAAAATTTGAAGGGGCGATCGTGCGTCGGGTTTATTCGCTCTCGAGAGGTCGAGCGTTGGGAACAATTCTGTAATGCGGATAACGGCCGTTTTTGTCGGTCGAATTTGTGTCCTTTCTCGTAGAATTGGCTGTTCTTTTAAGTCTTGTGCTACTGCCGTAGGCGAACTAATCGGAAGGATCTTTGTTCCTTCGTCCTAACTGACCGCTAGACGGAGGTTAACTTGGCCCAGGATTAGGTTTGTACGTCCGAGAAGTCTTCGCCAGTCAATCAGAAAAACGTGTTTACAAACTCGGGCGTCATACCGTTCGTAATTCGTCGATTGATGTTTTAGTCAGCCGGATGTCCTACGAGAAACGTTTCCTCAAGTTGTTTGATGCAAATCCCCTGACGCGAATAATCAGTTGCCAGGCCATTTCCCCTTGCTTATGCATGGTCTCTGACGATCCGAAGTTATCTTGCGCTACCAGCAGAAGCGATCGTCGACGAGAATAGGTGGTTTCTTCCCCGCTGTAATTTGTTTGCCATTATGAATGGTAGGAATGGTTCGTCGTATTAGAAAAAGAGCGGGAATAGTGAAACCGGTCTTCGTGTTGACCTGCCTTTCACTGCTTCGATATGGTGAACAGTATTTGTTCTGCGATGCATGCACAGTCTTCCGTGGGTTGCGGTTCCCACGTCAGCATGCCTCTTGTGGTTGTGTTGTCTAGGCACGTTCCCTACGTGGGATTCACGGCGGTTAGAGGTTTGGCTTGCAAGGGTTTAGTTAGCGGCCATTCTCCCCCGTTGTGCCGTCCAAGCTCTTGGGTTGTTGCTAGTTTTTATGTGCACTTCTGGTTGGCTTGATGAGACCTGTTCCATTTCAGCTGATCAAGCAGTTGACAGTGTTAAGCGTGTAACCATGTTTTAAGGCGTGGATTGGGGTTTCTTGCATTTGCAAATTATAACGCTCAGGCGATGAGCTGTTACAACCACAGGTCATACCGAGACTCCCTTGGGTCAAGCGCTGCTGTGAACGTCCCACTGATGGACGAATAAGTCGCTTCTACTTCTGGTCCATTAATGTTTCCCAAATAATACTGAAGCAGGTTATCGATACAGTCAGATGCCCATATTCCTGACTGGTGAGGGTCTTGCTAGGAGTTGTTAGTGCATCACATGACCAAAGAAGCAAACGATGGGTATCTTGTACAAGGATCGACTCCTTCTGGCTCGGAGCCGCTGATCGGGGTAGTGGTGGATTGCGGAGTTTAATAGTGACGGGCTGAGGGAAAATGATAGCTGTCGTCTCCCATCTTGTTATAAACAACGTTCCAGAGAGCAACGGGTATTGTTCAGCCGACCAGCTGAGGCAAACCGCTCCCCGATTAAGAATAAGCAGCAGGACATCTTAACATTCGTCCATAGCAGCTTTGCAGAAAGTGGCGTCCGACTAAGCTGACCACAGTTTTCTGGCGCTCATTGTGTCCGAACACGTACCAGACTGAGTCGCTTATCCCTGAAAGTCTGCGTTGATGGGCGAAGGTGAGTTCTTGCAGTTTGTTAAGGGTGGTTTTCTTCAGGATTTGTTTTGTCTCTTTCTGTCCAGCTTCGTAGTATTTGTGTCCCCATTGCTTGGTGGTGATTTTGAAAAGTGAAAAATATTTGGACCTTCTGTCCTAGGGACATTACACCGGTTGCTATCTACTGGACATGTCTGATAAACTGGGTTTTCTATCCGTGCTATGATTTATTCTGTTGCGCTGCTGGGCTGGTCCACATTCAAGCCTTACGGTATATGGCGAAGCAGTGAATCAAGTAGGTGCGCTCTGCTATCCAGACAATTAAGTTTTACCCTGCTACTCGATATCCGTCGCAGTGATTTTGCACGAACAAGTGGCGTGCGACCTCATACCAATCTCGGTCATTTGTCGCGTCGATGATGTCCGTTCATCCATCGGGTTTTCGGGGCCGCAAATGTAGGTTTGTTCAAGGTCAGAACTGGATTGCGTAGCGGATGGGCAACGGTTTAGTGAGTGTTTGTGGTGGTTTCATTGGAACTGGGTACTGTGGCATCCAGGGAGCATGCGTTAGGTTGGACGTAATGAGTAACAAACCAGCAACGGGATGCGGGAACGGGGTGGAATCCGGTACAGAACCTTGGGAGACTTCAGCTTTCACGGGAATGGTTGATATCGCACCCAGTAAAGATGGACTGTTTACTGGAAAGCTCTAACGTTAGAAACCATCATAAAGGTCAGCCAAACGGTGAATCAGGCGTAAGTGGATCATCGGTGGTTGTCGGTGTCCTTTTTTCAGTCGCTTACGTCAGAGGAGCGGACGCAAACTTCTGGGAATCGTGGCCACAGTTCCACAGATCGAGGGTTAAGAGATTGGACCCTTTTGTTGGGCTCAGCTCCCACGTTTGGGATTAGGATGACGACTTCTTCCCATGGGGTAGTGTTGGCACCGGACTGGAGAGGAAAGCAAAAATGGCGGCTTGAGATAGGTGATTCCGTGACACACTTTCGGGATGATGGTTTAATTGCTGTATCTGGGGGGTTGTTTTGACCGGTTGTCTGCCGAGGGGCGTGTTGATAAAAGACTGCTAGTGATTGGGAATGAAGGTGGAGAAATAACACAGTCGATTATGGGAAAACTAGGAGTTATTGGAGGTCTCGGGTTACAGTTTGATACCGGTGGAGTGGAAAGTAGAAGGGCGAAGATTTTGGGAAGCGGTCCCAGCAATTAGTCAATGTTTGGCTACAAGTTACGATGGAGGCTTAAAGTAAATGGAAAGGTAACAGTTGACCTTAGAGTGGGACACCAGAAGGACGCGAAACCTTGCCCCAGATGGTCGAGTTATATTTCAAATGGTGCATCTGAAATTGGACGGAGGAACTGACCGAAATAAGGTGGTGGGGAGGAAAAAAGACTGGTATGGTGAGCCAAGTAAAAAAGGGAAGCAATGACAGGGAACAAAGAGCAACCGGAATTGAGACGATTGTAGGCGTGAGCGTGATTGCTAGCTCGATTGCTGGTGGGTTTGGCTCGGGTTGTTGATCAAAGCGAGAAGTTCGGCCTCGCGCCACGGTTGAAGTGTCTGTGATCCTCGAAAGCCAATCCCCATTGTACACGTCGAAGTCATTGAGAATGGTAACTTAGCGATTGAAGTCCGATGCAAGCATGTTCCCAGTGTACGATGGCAGATGATCCAAAAATGAAAGTTCGCCTCTTTTGTGGAGCGATATGCTATACCGAAGCAATACTGGTTAGAAGAAAGAAAACCAAACTTCAGTCACGGCGGGAACTCGCGGTTATGAGAGCCTTATTGTGAGGGATCCGGGATATAAGTGCAGATTGCATTTAAGGTTAGAAGAAGGAATGGAAAGATTAGTTATGAGACTGGAGACGTGTAGTATCCGACACGGTGGAGGTCTGCGTCTTTGGTCGGACAGGGTTCGGGAAGATGATGCGAAGAGTGAATAATGCGGTATAGACCGCAAGTTTTAGTGGGTTCGGAGTCTGTTTTCTCCGGGAATCTGCTGACTATCGTTAGCTACTCAAAATAGTTTTGTGAGTTGTTATCAAAGCTTAGTCTCTATTCCTAAAGCAAGGGCAGGCAACCAATCCGGATCAGGAGCCTCGTTTTCCCCCAGGTAATCTGCACCCTTGATAACCCTCTTCTGATGGGCAAAATGTATCCGCTCGCATGGATTTCCCTGCATTATTATCAGACCATCCAGTAAGATAGTGATCCCTTTGAACTGCGCCATAATGTGCCCTGCCCGACGATGCGAATGATCTTGAGAGTGAATCAGTGAGCCTTCAGAATCATTGAATAACTCATCGGGCTTCCGTGGGCTGGTACTTCTGATCAAACGGTAAAGTTTGGTACTACTGTCAATAGATGCAGCCTCCTCAGACCCCACATTTTTCAACCCGACGATGCTCGCGGTCGCTTCTCAAAATCTTGCAGTTGATGTGTCAGGGATAACCGCGTAGAAAGTTTCGTCTGTAAAGCAGATCGTCGGTTATCATCTAGCGGCAACCGTGCGGGGTGAGTGACTTCAGTGTTGGCGTCGCCACAGACGAACCCGTAGCAAAGCGGGATCTGAGTCCACAGGCTGGAACCTGAGTGAACGGCAATGTTCGGTTGATCCACGCTAGCAGCGACCGATGACAATATGGCCAATATAAATTCAACGTTGTGAACACGTAGATGAACGCCGTGCGAGTCATTACCGCTTCCTAAGCAAACGGGACGGGAAACCACTTAGGGTCACTTAACGATACTGTCGGGGTTTTTGGACTTGGTACGTAACATATGTTGGACGCATTTGAATAGTACGAGAATAGGCTAGTGTAATATGATTCATCATGCAGCTTCAACGCTCAATTCACCATTGAAAACCATGAAAGCACTGTACGACCGCCTCATCTTCGTTGGGAACCATCAGCAGTGCAAGTCCACTGAGCCCCCACGAGGACTCGAAGGCGGGGTGAATGACTGCGAGTCTAACACCTTAACCACTAGGCCATTCGGGCTGGCTCTCAACGGTTTGTTGAACATGACAGCACCCTCCCGTCACTGGCTTTAAACGATAACAACCCACTTCTGGCACAGCGATTGACTCCTATGATGGATGATTTCTCCGTAGGGGTCTAAGTACAACGATGGTACTCCGTTATAAACAGCCTGCACAGCTTGGGTACTATGTGCATTTGAGTAGTAGATGTTGGGCGATTGTACGTTCTCCAGTGAGGGTTTGGTGGTTAAAACGCCTATCGTCTCGTATGTCCACGGCTCACCCCCCATCTACAGTCGGGTTGGTGGACGACATCAGTCAGCTGTCACCCAGCTCGCGAACAAGCCTGACCTATTGGGACCCGTAGAGCCCTAATCTGTGTTAGTGGATTATGATTCCGGGTCATACTCTAGTGCATTGGGCCTGCGACTTTGGTGCACGTGTACCCCATCGTGTTCATGCTCAAGAATGCTATGGGAAGCGTCGATTCTGGATGTGATTGGTGAACTATCCTGAGGGAGCAACTTCGTATAACGAGGGCACGATTTAGTGTATCTAGCGCTTCGATCTTGTTCATAGCACCCGTCTAGATATGTGGCGGTGTCACCATCAGTAGATGATGTACTGGTCAATAATGATTGTTATCTGTTTGTTGCAGAGTGATATGATAACCTTGTAATTGATAACTGATTGACTGGGTCATGTCCTTGTTGATAGGCCCATTTCGTCGCGTACAGTGACATCCATGCCTTTCCATAGACATGCATTGTAAGTCTATTTAGTGAACATTTAGCGCATGTGGCCGTACAGTTCGAAATGGGAGTTGCTGGTATTGTACCGAGGCAATGATTACTTTCAACATACTCGAAGGTTATTGGTAGGCCTCCGACCAATACTAACCACGCGAGATTCGTCAGTCATACTTTGTTTCGCGGTCTGAAGTACTCATACGCATTCGCCCATCACAGCATTCCAAAATACTATCGTCTGTGATGTGTCACGAAGTCACCCTGGAACTGTAGTCTCCACAGTTTACTGTCATCCTGCTTTCATCGCTTAACACAACCTAGTTCGTTTAGTTGTCACTGTCTGTTATTTAGCGGCCATAGTCTAGGGTACAGTAATCAAACCCTTCCGACACCCATTCCGAGGAAGGCCAAATCACGTGGGTTATCCCTGCCAGTTACGAGAATTGGTAACCTTGTGTGAGTCACGTGAACGGCTGCGTGCTCGATGCAGATTTGATGACCAACACTTTTCAAGTTACCGGCTGAATGAGTGCTTCAACACTCAAAATTCTCAATGGAAGAAACTAAGATAATCGACCTAGGTGAACAGGTAAATGCAGATTCGCGTCGTAAGCGGAAAACGGTCAGTGATCAGGATAGCGAAGGACTGCTCATTTTGCAATGAAAGGTGGCGAACTAAAACATTTCCTACCATCTTCGAATGAACACAGCTTGTAGAGCCATCGTGAAACGAGACGGAATGCAAACCTAAAAGAGAATTCACAAAACGTAAATTTTCCGATTTATTTGTGATGGAACTGTGCTCATTAGTAGAGGAGTCCTATAATCAGTTTCAGTAAGATGAAGAGAAAGATGGGACTGATACACTCAAATCTGTCGATCGGTTTATCTTACATTGGTCGCCTTCTCGATGGTTATGGTTACAGGGCGAAGAAACTGTTCACCCGATCGAGTGGAACAGGGCTGATGTTAAACAGACGAGCTCAATGCGTGGTCTGGTTTCAGGAGCATGGTAGCTCTGTCTTACGTTTTTTGCATAGACGAGACGGGTTACAACATATGATGCTCACGGACACGAGGGCGATCAATGCAGGACGAACCGTGCATCAGGACTTTGCCATCAAACAAAGGTGCAAACGCCAATGTTGTTGCTTGCTGTTCTACCATGGGTTTGATGAACGGCTGAACCCTGATGTCGTATTTCTGTTCTGAAATGCTCCAGTTTACCGACGGGTGGGTGGAGCACTGTTGGCAACCGGACATGTCCGGTATCTTCCTATCCATAGTCCATTCTTTGATATGACCGAGGAGGTACTCAGTGTGTTTAACAGAGTCTCTGATCACTTCTACATGAAAACAGGGCTCTGATTCGCCGCCTTCCGGGAGATCAAACTGTCAAAGAACAGGTTCAGGATGTTGGTACAGTTTTGCATACAGGCAGTGAGTTAAGTTTCGCCCGTTTAATGTGCTGCAATTTACGGGCAGAATTTCATTTTTATTAGGCCCTCAGAAATTGTTCCGATCTGTGGACCTGATTTTCTTAGAGTTAGTCCCTGTCTGTTTACGATAGTGACTCGCCCAAGGTTATTAGTTCTGGTAACTGGGGCGATAACTCACGTGATTTGACTTTATGCAGTGTGGGTGTGTCAGAAAGGTTTGATTACTGTGCCTTAGACTATGGTCGCTAAATGAAAAACTGGCCACTAAACGAACGCCATTGATTACCGAACAACAAGACGTGTGGTAACAGCATTCTGTCTGGTATAATATCACGGGAAATGCCTGTCAGTGGACCCACATTTGTGTACAACTTGAACGTATTAAGAAATGTCTCATCAAGACATCGTTAGCGCGTCTCCCTGGGCCGTTATTGGTTGAGTGGTTTGAGCGTCCCAGGCTCGGCCCCCGTCACCGGCAGTCACATTGGTAGTAAACATCAATCCGGTGACCTCGCCTGACCTATTAAGATCTTATGTGGTTTTCCAATCAAGGTTCCAGGGTCGGTAAGTACATACTTGGACATGATTTCAGTGGAAGGGACGTGCTCCATAGCCTTATAATTATATATATATATATATATATATATATATATATATATATATATATATATATGCATCTATGCGGCTGATGGAGGACAAATTCAGTCACAATAGCCCGTTGTACATCCAGACAGTTTCTGAGAGCTACAAAGAAGCCTCTTAACCAAAGAAAAAGATAGTTATCAGTTGAGCATACCAAGTCGGGCCAACCAGTCAGCACACCTGTGCCCACGCATGTCACTGATTCAATCGTTTGAACAAAAACAACCACCCGACCTAACTAAGGGGAATAAACCCGACCAGGGTGACAATCCTACTAGAAAGGCACGTCAGAGATTACACTATCTTCGCTTTAAGTTGCACGTTCTCATACCAGTGCACTAATTAGAAGTGCTATGCTGTCACATGATTTACGTTATCGGACTGTTCGGATGGAAGCTGCAACGGCGCTCGATTGTACAAGGGTTCGTAGACGACTCGCGGAATAGGAACACGAGGGACCACAACAGACAAAACCGGAAATCATGACTCTAAAAAATTCACCAATCCGCGATCGACTAGACATCATCATCATCGTACAGCGTTACACAGTAGAGCAAGTCTCACTGATCACTACCTTTCTCACCATGTTGCACGTTGAATTAGAAAGTATAAATATACAGGATGGACAGGTGGTGGACTTACACAGGTGGGAAAAGAATGCCCTAGTAGCCAACACACGGAATACACAGTCTAACTGTACAAACGCACATTGACCAATCACTTGGAATCGACAGAAAATGACAACACGATTGCCACTGTTCGCGGTTCGCTGTCATATCCTTCAGTGTCTGTAGCCAACTGGTTGAGGGGTCTTTTGGACCCCAACCATGAGGCACCTACCTTTCCAAAGTTCGCTGTGATCAGTGATCGTACGTAGTATAGGAGGAAACATTCTCTCAGCTTCTGCGGTTGCTTTCGTCGAGGAGGTCAACGAGAAAATACCATGGAGTGCCAACCGCGTGTATTCTCAGTGGGACTAAGTACGGAGACCGCACGCTGGCTTGTGCCGAGGAAATGTGCCGAAGTAGCGCTAGCGGTTGCTGCGTGCGCAAAACATACAGTCGAACAAGTGACGGGGTGTGATCGGCCGATCACTATAGAGGCCCCCTCCTAGACGACCGCGAACAAGAAGGGCTTCGACTTAGGAGCCTGGCGAGAGAATGAGTACGTCACATGTGATAGTGCCAGTGAAATAAATAAATGTCACCATTCCTTGTAACTTTGAAGCCGTTCGTGGGTTTTGACCGCAGCGCCATAGTTTCCACATCACGATGGTATCTTCTGTGGATGACATCCGGTCACCTGTCAGACAGAAAACACGACAGCCAAAGAGACAGGCGAGGTTACTCCGAAATGAACGAATTTTGTTGAAAGAAGAACCACTGATTGAAATCATTTCACTTGCGTTAAAAACGAATTGACTGCATGGATCCCCCAAGGAGAGAAGTAGAAACACACAAGAGAGAGAGGACACAGTTACATGGGGTAGAATGTGGCGGTTTGCCCTCGAAGTGAGACACAGGAGAACCGCCGTAGCTGGCTGCCCAACCCGAAAAACCTCGGAGGTTCAACGCGAGAGATAGGATTTTCCGGTGCTTACTGCAATGATGTCGGTGGAGTTTTCTCTCCGCTCGCCCCAGTGAATGATTTAGTACAGGTCGGTTTGGTAAGGGTCGGTCTTTCAGGTAATTTATGTATCCTGCTTGTGCGCACCTGGTGCGAGCGCAGTGGATGATGAGTGCGAAGACTTACCGCATGGTAGCTGTGTTCGTGTCGTTAGTAAACAAGTACTTTGAAGACAATGCGGGTTTCCTCCAAAACTGCGGGCTTTTAGTAGTGATCTCACTGGGACGGATGGGCACAGAAGCATGCAAAAGTTGCACAGCGATAAAATAGAAATGTTAGACGGCTTCGGTGTGGGAACAAACTTCGTGTAAGGAGCATTAACATGGAAAGGAATAAAGAACGCATAACAACGTTTTTTCCTGTGTACGTGTTATGCATTTTTGTTTAGTTATGGAATAAGAAGTACCGTACTGAAAAAACCAACGGGTTTCTTGACCACTAGCCCGCGACTGGAAGTCAATAAATATGGCTCTGTGTGGGGGGTTGCGTCAGGACGGTCGGCCAATTGGGTCACTGTCGTCGATATGGTCGACATGTAGAACGTTGGTGTCGTGGGTGTTGGTCCTGAGGAATTCGATGAGCTGTAATGAGACGAAATGGATTCGGCCAGAAAAGCTGGTTTAAGCCGGATCATGGTAACCGTATCCTTTCTGCCGTTATGGTCGATGACGAATATTTTTTTTTAGACGGCGTAAGACCATGTGGGGGCCGGAGCACGCACGTTGTAGGAGAGCGCGTGCCTCTGTCCTGAGGAAGACGTGCGTGGAGTGCTGGAGGTGTAGGTGTACGTAAACGATTGTGTTTTGTTCACGAACCGCGGGAAGGGGTAACCTGCGCATCCGGTGCGTTAACCTGGTGACGTAATCAGCGTAGTTAAAAGTGACAATGGATTCTGGAACTACCATGTCCCCAGGAAGTCGAAGCGCGCAACCCAACGTGAGTTCGGCTGATTTAGTTTGTAGATCGGCCTTAAGAGCGTTGTGACAACTCAGGAGTACTAGTGGTAGTGATTCCCGCCAGTCTGGGTTTCTGTGAGCTGCTAAGGTTGTCTTGAGCCACCGATGAAAACTTTCTACCATTCCGTTTGATAAGGGGGTAGGCTGCGGTATGAATGCGATGGGTGCCTAAACGTTGCAGAAGACTACTAAAAGCTCCCTCGAAATGTGAGCCGCTGCCTGCGGTAACCACGACTAAAACAACTAAATGCGGCTACCCTTAGTTCTGAGAAAGCTTGGGCGATGGTTTCGCTAGCTGCATTGTGCAAAGGTATGGCTAACGGCCATCCGGTGAGACGATCTATGCGAATGGGAAGATATATGCTACCCTTTGATGGGGGCGACGGCCTTAGTAGATCAATATGCATGTGTTGGAAACGTGGGTTGACTGCTGGAAATCTGGATAGTGGACTTTTCGAGGTTGATGGGGCCGGAGGTGCTGAGGTCAGGTTGTGAATGCGAGATAGCGCGTCTGAGACAGGATTATCGACACCCGAGATATGACGTACATCATTGGTGAATCGAGCGATGCAATCCAGATGTCTAGACTCTCTGGGGGAGTATCTGTACGTGGTGGCAAGCAATACGTGGATGACTGGTTTTTGGTCGGTGTAAACCGTGAATTCGCATCCCTCAAAGATGTGCCTAGAGTGATGGATGCTTAGGTAGATATCAAGGATTTTGCCACCAAAAGTGCCATTCTTAGATTCAGCCGGTTGTAGTTTTTTGCGGAAAAATGCAACGGATAGCCAAGTATCGGCTAAGTACTGTTGCAGCACTGCGCTCACGGCTTTGTCTGGTGCGTCGGTGTCTAACGCAGTTGGGGTCCTTGGTTTTAGGTATGATAGCGAGGCTGTGTTGCTGATAGCCTGCTTCGGCATGGCGTGGTGTGATGGTTTGCGTGCCTCCATGACCCAAAGAATTATGCAGAATCACTTCCTTAAGCCAAAAATGCAATCATGCCTGACAGGTCAAAAGGTAAAGGCAAGACGAAGTCCACTCTCAGAATCGGTTGATAGGCAACATCTGGTTCTATTCACTATGCTCCGGGAGAGGACACTTCATCGAATAAGCATGGTGAGAAACAGTTTACCGGTCTAAAAACCTCCACTAGACGGACGTAGGAGTGGAGTACCTTGGGTTTCTCTCGACGGTGGAAAAAGTCGTCGCACTTCATTGGGCAGCTATTGCCTGCCTAAGCTGGGCAGCCCCCTTTCCAAAGGATGCTGCCCCGTCAACGTTTGGCTTGCTCCATTGGGTGCATGAGGCTAAGGACTGAATCCGAAAAGCGGATCGATCACAGAGCACCAGCGACGACAAGACAGAACGTATGCAGTAATCAGGTCTCACGTGTCAGACCAAAAGGGGTTCCTCCAAGGGTTCTTCGGCTACGCCGTACTGGATCAACGCCCCACTGCCTTGTGGGTCAGACTTTTCAATCAGAGGCTCCGGTTAGGGTTCCTAGGAAAAAACTCCTGCGTTGTGGGCAGCCGCGAAGTATGATTTGGCCAGAAGCCTCCAGCATCTTTCCTGTAAAGGGCCTTACCTATCTTCCCTCTTTTAACTTAAGATCGATGCAAAACGCCACGGGTAATTGCGGCTGTGATGAAAGCAGTAGTTCAGGAGTTGGGTATAAATCAAATGCACTTCTCCAGCCTAAATGTTCACTTCACTTGGCTGCGTTTAACGTCCGCACACCATGTCAGATAGGGCAACAGGCTGCTATAGCTAAAACTCGTGGCACTTTTTAAATAGATGTATGCTGTGTCTCCGAAACACACATACAAGACCCCACTTCTGTGACCACACTTCGCACCCCGGGTGCAACCCCAGTCTCTCGCTTCACTCTTCGTGTGTCGGGTGATCCGGTTTCTAGAGCTCGTGGTCAGGTTGGCGTTAGGATAACTTTGAGCATGGAAGCTGAGCATTCACTACTAGACTGGATTCCAGTCAGCAGTCGTTTGTGTGCAGTTCGTTTGGACGGTTCTGGTCGTGTCAAAAACAACAAACTGAAGCGTCGACGCTTGTTCGTCGTGTTTGTGTATGGATCGACTGACTGCAGTTTCTTCGAGACCAAGGACGAATTCTACCAAAATTTGTCTCAGCTGCTTCCGAGAGTGCGTTCAACGGACGTCATGGTCATTGTTGGGGATTTCAACATCAAGTTGGCCGTTTGGGACATTCCGAAAGACATCGGAGGTCCATTTGCCGATCGTACTGGTAACAGCGATCGTCTCATTCAGCTGTGTTTTGACCACAGATTGTTTCTGGAAAGTACGAACTTCTGCCAAAAGAAGCGGCATAGACTGACATGGCGTCCTCTTTCGTCTTCACAATGTTGGACTCAGATTGAACATGTCGTGATTGGCCCCTGCTGACGTGGATCAGTTGAAGATTGTCGTTTATTTCAGTCTACGCCTGTGGACTAAGATTACGCCGGATA
Organism: Fasciola hepatica; assembly: GCA_948099385.1. NCBI lineage: Eukaryota > Metazoa > Platyhelminthes > Trematoda > Plagiorchiida > Fasciolidae > Fasciola > Fasciola hepatica. The sequence goes on along the minus strand of CANUEZ040000189.1, from coordinate 1,553,151 downwards.
TGCATTACCCGGGTGGACGCTGGGAACAGATCGTGGAACCTTTGTATGCCGCTGCAAATGCTACCCAGGACTCTGGTTCAAATGGGCCTCACAAACAATTAATATCTTCGACGTCAGTTGGTATGTTGGATGCCCGCCAATCCGTCTCCCCTGATGCCATATCCACTGAAGTGCGTAAATCCCTGAGACGCCAACTAAAGCGGAGCCTGAGAAATGACCGAGAGCAGTGGTGGATTGTGAAATGTAAGGAAATGGAAAAGCTGTGTCCATTAGCAATGCTCGTAGCCATTATCGTTTGGTCAAAGGCACTGGTCCACTGAAACCCAGCGTAAGTGAATTAATTAAGGAATCTGATGGATCACTGATTCACTGTCCGGGACGTCGTCTGGAGCGTTGGGCAGAGCACCTTAGGGAACAGTTCAGTTGACCCATTTCTACAGTGGACCTTCCAAATATACCTGCGAACGAAACGATGCAGGTGGATATCACTCACCCATCAGAAATGGGCACTATACAGGAGATAGGTTACTTGAAAAGATACAAAGCAGCTGGACCGGATGGGTTGTCTCTGTCCTTTTTCAAGGATGGAGGTGAAGCTTTGGTTTCAGAGTTAACAAAAATCCCCTGTATTATTTGGAATAGCTAGCGGATTATCAGGGAATGGTGTGAATCGGTAATTGTACCGATTTACAAGAAAGGTGACAGATCTTCTTGTGGAAATCACAAAGGAATTAGATTGGCAAGTATCGCATCTAAACTGCTCACCGGTCTTATTCTCCACCGATTATCCAGCACCTGAGAAATGTGTGCGCGTGAGAATGGAGCCGGTTTCAGACCTGGTAGGGGTTTTATCGACCACATCTTCACTCTTCGGCAAACCTTGGAGCACAAACACATCTTCCGTAGGCTCACGATCTCAGTCTTTGTTGATCTGAAAGCGGAGTTCGACTCAATCGACAGCACAGTTCTCTGGTGCTGCCTCTCATTGATGGGTGTGCCGGAGAATTTTATTTTTCTTCTCCAATGCTTGTATGCAAAGAGCCGAAGCCTGAGTTCGTGCTTACAGCGATCTTTCACCCGAGTTCACCACGAGAAGTGGTGTTGGTCAGGATTGCCCTCTTTCACCCTTCCTATTGAATTTTGTGATTGGATTGACTCTTGAGTTAGTCCTATCCTCGTGTGAAAGTAATGGCATTGTTCTTTGGTCAGGCAGCAAACTGTCTGATTTGGAATACGCGGAGATATTGTCCTGCTGAATAAAGATCCGAGCAAGTTGCAAGCTCTCTTAGATAGCCTTAACAACAATGTAGCAATGTTTGGAATACGTTTTGCACCTTCAGAGTGTAAAGTGGTGCTTCAGGACTGGGTTGGCTGAATACAAAACCTCTTCTCGGCAGGAGAAGCTCTAGCTGAAGTAGTTTCATCTCACCAGGTGGACAGATAACGAATGAAGTGTCATTGCGTATACAGAAGGCGCGTTTGGCTTTGCCAGTCCCCGTCATCTGTGGCGCTGGCGTGACATCCGATTGTCTTTTATTGGTAGAGTGTACAGTGGGGTGGACAAGTTCGTTCCTTCATGCAGTTCAGAATTATGGCTGCTGACGGTAGATAAGCGAAGTCCGTCGGTGTTCGAGCATCGATGTCGCCATATCCTACCCCGAACATCGTATCAGGAACGCTGCGATTCGGCGTAAGGTGTCGGGAACCAGAGGTAAGCCTCTGGATCAAGTACTGAATCTGACCAGGTTGAAGTGGTTGGGGCATGTGTTGCGCATGCTCACCAATAGACTTCCTCGGCATGCGCTGTTCTCTGAGTCAGGTGGTGATTAGAAGGTTGGTCGAGGTGGTCAGTCCATGACTTGGCAAAAAGGTATGAAAACCTTAACCAGTGAACCTGGGGAAGTAAGACTTTAGACTTCCAGGTTGGGGTTCACGTGATCCATCTACTAAATGGTTTAAGACATTAAGTGATATGGCTAGGTGTCGTTGTCGCTGGCGTGGTTGCATTTGGACTCTTTCCTTAACGTCCTGATTTCCCCTTGATACTTTACTTCTTTGATCTTTATCACTTTGCTCTTATTCTTTCTGCCCTTTACTGGACGATGCCTGTAGGTAGCAACCGAAACCAAAGCACAGAAGTGCAAGTTTAATGATTGAATAAACTGAAACTGCAACTGCTTCAGCACAGCGAATGTGTTTCGTGCGATTTCTGTGAAAATCATCCGTTTCGCTTTACATTTTAACCGATCTGCATTAACTGAGCGCATTGTGGAATGAAAAGCCGATAAAAGTTGACCAACCCGTCGAAACGCCGTAGTTGTTTAAATGACGTAGGTTCTGGTTCTTGCAATGGTATGATCCCTGTGGAAGTAACCTTATGGCCTAGAAATTCTAAGACATTGACGCCTATCACACACTTTCGCGTTGACCGTGGCTTCGTATTGAAACAGGCGGTTGCAAAGTGTACGTATATGTGCTAGATGTTCTGTCTTGGACGAGCTTCTAGTGCTACCGATACACGATTACAAAGACTAACAAATTCGTTTATTTGAACAAGTGCCGAATTTGATGGCGCCACTTGCTCCGCCGGTGTACACCGTCTGCGCGCCGTTGCGCTCCTCCAGTATACACGTTTTCCCGCTCCAGCGTTTTGAGTTCTGCTCTTTTGCGCGCTGCCGAGTATATTCGCTAACGTGTCACGAACCGAGGACTGGGGGCTATAGACTCTATACGGGAACAGGTCCTGACTTAACTTAGGAGAATCCTAAAAGCTGGAAATCAGAATGTCGTCGAGATAAACGAACACAAAATCCAAACCACTGCATACCAAGTCAGTGAAACGCTGTGAAGTTTGCACAACATTGACAAGTCCAAACGGCATTCATAGGAACTCGATAAGACCGAAATGAGTCGTTACGGCCGTTTGGGGGATATCTGCCCCAGCTACTGGTATTTGGTATATGCCCGCACCAAATCTATTCGGATGTGAATCCATGGAAAATCTAGATTTGGTGTCATTCCACTGTGATTGATTTATTCACCATATCTGATGAGGTCGCATACTACTTGGAAAAATATGCCTCTGTTTTCGATGAGGAATTGGGAAAGTTTCCGGGAATGGCGATGTAACACGTACATGAATCTACAGAACCTGTGGCACTACCGACAGGGCGTATTTCATACTCAGTTAGAAAACGATTTGAGCGGGAATGGTATATTCTCATATCGAAGGACGTCCTCGTTAAAGTTGATGAACTGACAAATTGGGTAAGTCAAATTGTGGTTGTGACAAAAGCATCCGGGGAACTTCGCATTTGCATTGATCCCAAACCATTAAACAAGGCGCTCAGGCGCGAACACTTCGTTACCTGTTTTTAACGGCATTCTTCCTCAGTTATCAAACGCGTGTTGCATTACGGAAGTTGATCTGGCTTCAGCGTTTTGGCATTTACGGTTGGACGAAACTTCGAGTTATCTGACCATGTTTGGCACACCACATGGCCGTTATCATTAGGAGCGACTACCTTTCGGCCTGAAGGTATCAAGCGAAGTATTCCAGAAGGGAATTCTCCAATCAGTGGCGACTTACCTGGAATGCTCTGCGCAGCAGTTGATATTCTTATTTTTGGTCAAAATATCGAGGAACGACAGAAGGTCCGATTCTTTTCTTCAACGATGTTTCCGTGATGGAATTAAACTGAAACGGGACAAGTTGACATTTCGTCAAACAGCAGTCAAGTTCCATGGTCACATTTTCTCAAGCGAAAGTGTCGAACCGGATCCGGGAAAGGTAAGTGAGATTGTAGATATGCCTGCGCCAATCGACACGAAAGGTTTCTTACGTTTTAACGGGATGATCAACTACCTGGGCAGATTCTCATCAGAGGTAGTGGAATGGATGAGACCGATCCGCCGATTAGCATATGGAGGAGAAGGATGGATATGGGCATATGAACAGCAATTTGCATTAGATCACATCAAGCAGCTTATCGTGAAGTCCCCAGACCTGGCATATTATGATCACACCTTACCTCTATGCATACAATGTGATGGTAGTCATCATGGCTTATCAATCGTCATTTCAAAAAATGGGTGTCCGCTTGATTATCGCAGTAGGACGTCAACAAGTTGTAAACAGAAATATGCGCAAATCGAGAAAGGACTACTGGCAATCGTGTATGCCCTGGAGAATTTCAACAATTACACTTTCAGTCGACTTACACACATTCAAACCACAAGCGGTTGATGACGGTCGTGCATGAGCCGCTACATCGAGCACCAAAAAGATTTCAATCGATGCTAACACGTCTCCAAAAATATAACTACAAACTACAATATCAGCGAGAAAAACAAATTTTCGTGGTTGACACTCTCACGAGTCACACTACCGAGCACGGAAGATGAATGTAGAAATGATACCGGTGAGCATTACATTGACGGTTACGGAATCTAAATTATCCCAAAATCCAGAACGCCACGGTGGCAGGTTCGTGTCTGCAACCTCTGAAGGAAGTTCTCACCCAAGGTGGGCCGGGAGATAAAATAATTCCATTAGCAGAAGTACTACCTTATTTCAAATTTCGCAATGAGCTAAAAACAAATGATGAATCGATATTTTGAGGTGAGCGTTAGGTGGTCCAAGAAGCTTTTCGAAAAGATGCTCTGCATCGTTTACACCGATCACACACACGTATCAATGGATGTGTCGGCCGAGCCAATGAAACATGCTACTGGCCAGGTATGACGGAACATGCCCTGGCAAACTGTGGCACTGGAAATCTTTTTACCATGGGAAGGACAGTTACCTGGTGACCGTCGACTAGTACGGTGATTTACTCGAAGTCGACCTTCCGAGAACAGAAACAACTGCAGAAATTATCAACCAACTTCGAGCCAACTTAGCACTACATGGAATCTTAGTTCGAGTAATTTCCGATGGTGTTCCTCAGTTTCGCAGTACGGAATTCCAGCAGTTCTCAAAGATGTGACTTTTCAGTCGCCACGTCACCAGTCCTTACCACAGCCAGTCCAGTTGTGAACCAGAGAGCGCTGTCAAGCAGGCGAAGAAGATGCTCAACCACCTGTCATTGCCCCATCTATCCACCCATAATGCTCCCACTGATAACACGGTCGATGCTTTCAATGGTTCATTCTCAAGTAGTGTCGTAAATAATCCGCAATCGCATAACTCGCATTTTCTCAAGCCTCGTCAGCCTCTGAATCTCGGCTCCTTTAACGTGCGTACACTCATGCAGGCCGAACAGCAAGCGTGCCTAGCCCTCACAATAGATTCTTTGAAGATTGATGTCTGCTGTGTGAGTGGAACACGTATCCAGGATTCGAGCAGTGTGATTCAACTAACTGCTCCTGGTATCTCATCGAGGTATTTTCTGCGCAATTCTGGTGTAGGAATAGTCTTGAGTGACAAGGCCGGGGCTGCTCTTTTAGACTGGATCCCGATTATAAGTCGTTTATGTGCAGTTAGACTCCAGGGGTCAGTTGGCTTTCGAAAGGATAGCTGTGTTATGCGCAGATGGTTTGTGATCTCAGCATACTCTCCAACGGACTGCAGCTCTGACATGCAGAAGGATGAGTTCGATGATGAACTAACCACTCTCGTTCGCAGGAGTAAAGGTTGTGACATTGTAGTGCTAGCAGGTGATTGTAATGCCTAAGTTGGCAAACTTAGTGCATCAGAAGCTTGTTTAGGTGGCCGTTGTGCTTTACCCACTGAGCGTACAGATAACAAGGATAGGTTTACCCAGTTCTATGCAGGCAGTCGGTTATTTCTGTCTAGTACGAATTTCCGACACAGCTCGCGTCGCACAGCGACATGGCACTCCAATTCTACGGGCACGTTGAATTAGACTGATCATATCGCCGTAAGCTACCGGTGGTGCAGTTCTGTTCAAAACTGTAGATCTTACTGGACCACGTACGTAGAGTCGGACGGTGCATTAGTTTTAATGCGATTTTCGCTCCGACACCGTGCTTATTGACACAAACCGCAAAACCGGTTAGCCGTGCAGCGTTCGTCTGATCCAGTAGTCCGCACCCGTTACGAACAAAAGTTAGCACATGAACTAGGATCTGCGACGAACAGTAATGTAGATGAGCATTAGGCCCATATCCAGCAGGAAATGCACGTGGCAGCAGTTTTCGCCTGTGATCCCAGATCCGATGCCTTTCAGAGACACTGCATTTCGCAGTAATCGACCGGGCAAACAGAGCAAAAACGTCAGCTCTCAAACTGTAAGGAGATAAATAAGATACGTAGAAAACTACAAAGGCGAGTTACGAAAAGCCTTAAAAATGTTTGTGAAAATTGGTGGGTCAAGGTAGCCGAATAAGTGAAAATAGCGGCTGCTTCAGGTAAGTCAAAGACTGTTCAAACTTATTCGCGACACCGGTGGACGACGAACCCCGTTCAGCGAAACGACATGCGACAGGAATGGAGAACCCATTCATAGCAAAGAGCAAAGGCTGGACAGTTGGGCCGAATACTTCAAGGAGCAGTTTAGCTGGCCGCGCTAATGTAGTTACTCCTGTGTCGACAACTGCGATTCCTTGGGACTATCACTTGAGCCCCCATCAGAAGTAGAAGTGGAGTCATGTATACGATTACAAAAACGAGGGAAAGCGGCCGGTCCTGAGGAAATCCCTTCAGTTCTTTTCAAAATGGGTGGTGGTGCATTGATAAAATCACTTACCACCTTGCTCCGTGACGTTTGGAAGGAGGAACATATCCGCTGTATTGGAGTGAATCATTGGTTGTTCCCATCTTCAAAAAGAGAATACGCAATGACCGTAGTAATCATCGTGGGATTAGCTTAATTCCGATAGTCACCAAAGTATTAGCCTCGATTTTGCTCCGTCATCTGACACCGGCTCACGAGAGGAACACCCGCGAACAACAGGCCGGATTCCGCCCAGGTCGAGGATGCATCGACCAGATTTTTACTCTTCGTCAATTACGTGAGGTGCGTCACACACACTGTCGATCGACAATAATGGTTTTCTTGGACTTGAAAGGTGCATTCGATTCAGTTGACCGGACGGCGCTATTCAATGCTCTTCACCGGAAAAGTATACCACAGAAGTTTGTGAATCTAGTGAGGTCATTGCACTTTCATAATTTTGGCCACATAAGGGTTTGCGGTGAACTATCCAGTCGGTTCGAGATGACCAGCGTTGTTCGACAGGGATGTCCAATTTCTCCATTCTTGTTTAACTTCATCATGGACGAAATAATAGAGAATGCCTTGGGAGATCTCCAGAATGTGGGCATCGAACTAGGAAATAGTGAGAAGCTGTGTGACCTAGATTACGCGAACGACCTTGTTTGCTTGTTCGAATGTACGGAACATGTTCAGTGTGCACTAGTTAGACTTGCGAGAGCTGTGGCTCCATCTGGCATGTGCTTTGCACCTTCAAAGTGTAGGGTGATGTTGCAAGACTGGACGACAACGATTCCGAGCCTGATGCTCGATGGGGAGGAACTAACAACTGTTGACCGCTTTATTTACCTCGGAATTAGCGTGACGACGGACGGGAACACAGCAGTAGAGGTGAACACGCGTTTATCGAAGGCTCGAGCGGCGTACGTTAGACTGAAGCACATGTGGCGTCGACCTGATATGTCACTGAAGTTGAAAGGTCGTGTGTACTGTGCCACGGTGCTCTCAGTTTTGTTGTATGGTTGCGCGACATGATGCTTGCATGCGAAAGATGTTTGCCGTCTTGAGGTTTTCGATCATCCATGTTTGCGTAGTATCGCCAAGATTGGATGGAATCACCGGGCGAGCGATGCTGAAATCAGAAACAGTACTGTGTACCAGTTCAGAGAATATTCTGTCACAACGTATACAGCTTAGTAAACCTTGTTGGTTGTGGCACGTATTGCGTTTGGCAAACACACGTCTACCGTTCTGTGCCTTGTTTTCCGTTCCTCCTCAAAAGTGGAAGAAACCACGTAGAGGTCAACAGATGACGTGGCAATGGGGGATGATAAAATGCACAGCGGACTTTGGAAAGGTAGGTGCCTCATGGTTGGGGTCCAAAAGACCCCTCAACCAGTTGGCTACAGACACTGAAGGATATGACAGCGAACCGCGAACAGTGGCAATCGTGTTGTCATTTTCTGTCGATTCCAAATGATTGGTCAATGTGCGTTTGTACAGTTAGACTGTGTATTCCGTGTGTTGGCTACTAGGGCATTCTTTTCCCACCTGTGTAAGTCCACCACCTGTCCATCCTGTATATTTATACTTTCTAATTCAACGTGCAACATGGTGAGAAAGGTAGTGATCAGTGGGACTTGCTCTACTGTGTAACGCTGTACGATGATGATGATGATGATGATGGGTGATCCATTTATGGCTCCTGAGCTTCGAAATATGCCTTCTGCAATGGTGAGAACAAGCCCGGCAAAACGCCTATTTGGAAGACGGACTCGCACGACCTTACCTGTTTGTGCTGTTTTACTGGACCCAGATGTAGCGTATTCAGTAATCAAATTAAAACTGAAGAAACGAATGGCTGTGCAAAAGAGATTTTACGATCGGGGCAGGAAGCCCCCGCATCCACTCAAGCCAGGTAACAGTCTGGAGTCAGCCAATAAAACCGACAGAAAAATCCTGGATGAAAGGAGAGATACCATCGCGTGTAACAAATAAATGATACGCAATACACTCTGGAGGTCGTCGGATATGAAGGATTAGAGTGCATCTAAGAAAATCAGAGGAAGGCGGTGATGGATAAGAGACAAACAACGGAAGCGACAACGAAGGTGAGGAGGAGGAAATCGAAAAGGATTTGACAGTGACTGAAGCAGATACCACTATACAATCATAGGTCAGGGAGGAGCATTCACTGTCTAGGACTCGGAGTGGGCAAATTTACCAGCCGGTGCGCAAGTATAAGCATCTCAAAGCAGGAAGGATATGTTGGATATGCTTTTGTTTTACCCACATCAATAACGCTTCCTGATTGGTCAGAAAGAAACTTTTGTTTCGCACACCACAACCTGAGCAGTCCGATTAGGGACAAGAGGCTTTGTAACCCACCGAAGAATTAGCAGTGGTTGAGACTTCCTCGTTGCAAGCTGTAACAATATACTGATTGTTTTCCCCAAAAAACTGGCTTTTGACACCGGGATGAATGATTTCGAGTCGACTGCCCAAATACAAGTCCATCCCGACTGTCTTTTAACGGTTTATTGAACGTCAAAACTCCATTGCATGGCACTCTTCTGATACTGGCTTCGCTGCCCGCACAGCGATGGACTCCTGTGATGAACAGCTTCTCTGCTGATCAGTCATAACAAGAATGGAATAGCTTTACATGGCTTCCCTGATCTTCATTACTGAATTGAGCGTTGATACTGCTTGATGGATCATATTGCCAAATTTTGCTTTGATTCAGATGGTAAAATTCGTTGACCCTGGTGGTAGCGTCTTCGCCTGGGTTTAAATCCCACCGGAGTCAAGTACTATTTACGTTCGGATTAATACAAAATCCATCGAATCTGTCAACTTGTATTTCAGAATTGTACTAGTTTTTTATGGTCTGAAACTCTCCGAGAACTGGTATTTGAAGTCATTGTGATACCTCTTGGATTTCCTGCTGACTGCTGTTCATGGATATGGGGATAAACTGTTTCATCGATTCACACAGTATGCGATTCAGATCACGAGCCACACCAACTGGACTCAGCTTTTCAAATTTGTAAGACCAGGGTTACTTATATCCTTCCAAAGATCCGCGCACTCCGGTAATTTCGGTGCTGTATGACGAGGCGCATACGGCTTCTTATTTTTTGCGTTTCGGTGCCAACGCTTTTGTTTTGGAATTCAGGATTCCATCTTTCTGCATTTAGGAGACTTAGGTGCACCCGATGGCATTGTTGTATCCTACTATGCGTGCTATTCATGAGTACGCGGTCTACGCACGCAATCACCTCATCGCTCGAGTCACGAGTACGAAGCCACCCTCATCATGCGCAACTTGATGTCATACCACGAATCGACCAATCACATAAGTGTTCGGACACTTATCAATTGTATTGACTCTGTACTTCCCCGTTGACCTGGGAGCTCGGAGGTTTACGACTGCTTGCACCCATGCGGTCGGTGTATAGTACGTACAGTACAAGTGATATTCTACTGCCGACCTGCTTACTTGTGATCACAAGCAATAATAATAATAATAATAATAATAATAATATAATAATAATAATAATAATAATAATAGTAATAATAACAATAATAATAGTAACTAAGTAGCCGCCGAGTATCATCGATTGGTTGTTATTGTCGTACTGTACACAGTACCCTTCGAAATGCCGGTAATGAATTTCAGCCTACTAATAGTAGCTGAGTTCCACCGACAACGAACACTGACACATTACGATTGGTATTTTGAAAAATGAACTAGTCAACATCCAATCTGATGAAGTAGTGAGTTAAGCAACAGAGCGAACGGAAAGTTCACATGAACCTTCCTAATTGACTGATGAAATAAACTACTATCAATTGAAGCCGGGGAAATCCTCCTTCATGATCGACGACTTGAGTTTCGCGGGGCTGCTGCATTCCTGTACGCGGCTAGTAAATTCGAGGGGAAAGAGAACCGCAGGCCGCCACCCGTCTCGCCGTTGGACTATTTTTTTAATTACATGATTGTGCATGGGTGCAGTAGAAGGGGTATATGCCCCATAGCCACGAAGGCCCACTGCACTAGCAGATATAACCGGCAACCAGACCCATAGATTGGAGTAGAGAATCACATAAGGCCCTAATAGGTCAGGTGTGGTAACGATCCGGATGACTATGAAGTGCTGTCTACCACTAAAGTAACCGGTGGTGGCCGGGGTTCGAACCTCGGACCTCCGTGGTGGTAATCAAACGCTCTAAACCACTCAACCACCACCGGTCGATCATGCGGATCAGAGATGACGTGCGGATCCAGGCGGCTGGTTTGTTTCAGAGATGTATCCGGGGGTTAGAGGAGACCTGATATGTATCCGGCGAGATAGAACCTGAAATGCAAGTAAAATTCCTCCTCCGAGACCATGTGTACACTAGGGAGCATGTTCTGACACTTGAAGCTGCAGTCGGTTGATCTGCCCTTGGTCTACCGTCTTTCCAGAAGGGTGACTAAGTTGTGGAACTCACTGTTAGCTGACGTGGTGGACGTTAAAAACTAAACACTTCAGGCGGAAGCTGGATAGATATCTGACTGAGTGGTGGCGTGGATCTCTCCCCTGAGACCAGAATCAGGAGCTGTAGGTGACGAGGCTCTTACGCGAACTGATTCACTGCCTGTGATCTTGAAGACTTTGAGACTTGATAGCAGTCCTGCGTTGTTTCAGAATCAGGTAAGCGGTGGACTGCATAACGTGTATACGCAACGTTCCAGGCTGAATACGCATTGAGGATTGGCATGGCAGCTCGTTGATTACTGGATTGTTTTCAAGTTGATAATCAATCGTTATTTTATTTTGTTTACGTGAAAATTTCACGCAAACTAAACAGTGTTTATGAATTCTGACTTTGCATTAAACTGCACGTCAAATCGCCCCGTCCCTCCTCTATAGGCCAATATTCTGTTGAATAGAAGACAATTATGGCAAAAAGCCAGTGTTTTCGGGCTGGTTGTTGAAATTGAGGCACGGAAAGTGAAACCCACAAATATAATATTTGTGTTTCACATCGAATGGTCCAGCACAAATGATCAATTGAAAACAGTCAGTTCAGTTCGGACAACAACTAACCATGCACTGGGTGCGGGGGTTCTGGTTGCTATCACTCAGTGGGAACGTCACTCGGAAATATATAAAACAATACTGAACAGAGTAAGGCGAGAACTACAAAAAGTAGTGTTGAGCCGATCAAGGGAGTTTGTAAATACAGGGGCCCTCCAGATCGCGATACCTAGCCGTATCCCCCAGAGTAAATAATCACTGAGTTGGTGGATTTCTTGAACCCCACTCGTAAAGTCTAACATGATCTACACGACCAAGTCTTCATACTTCCCTTCCATACCATAAACGGGTCACCTTTTTTCGTCCTCTAACCACTATCCGCTTCAACTGTAGCATGAAAGCAGAAGTCTGTCTGAGAATGGCAATTTATACTAAGTGATGCCTAGTATAATAAACTGTTACACCGTAATAACAGACATTACTGGTTAAAGGCTCAATGGCTGTTCGGGATGTTCGTCCACAGGAGCGAGTGACAATCCATAGATACACCGTCTTTCGCGCCACGCAGCTTCCTCCATAATTAAGCACCGCCCCGGTGCCTGGCCAAGCCACCATGATGGGGTACCTCTACTCCCGCTCCGTCATCTGGCACACTTTCCCTCCCATGGGGCTGAGTAATGATGTCGGGGCTGAATACCAGTTTTAGTCGACTAAAATGTACCGTGAATGGCAGTCTTTGATTGGAATCATCGCGAATAATACACAAGAGTTCTCGGAAGTTATTCCCCTACCACAAAAGGACCTTCTCACACTTCGTTGAACTTGGTGCGGGCTCCCGTTGGCACTGTCTCAGATTGTAAGAACATCTTATCTCCCACATCTAAGGGAGCGCCGTGTGCGCCGCGATCATGATACTCTTTCTGTTTTCGGTGACTTTCTTGTAGGTGTTGTCAGGCCAGTGTACATACCCTCGCCAAGGTTTCTTTCCGATTGACCACCTACGGTGAAGTCAATTGGGCTAACCGGCCCACAAATGGCGTTCGCAAATCACAAAGTATTCGCATTTCCCTCCCCGTCCATTGGAAATGCGGTGTATGTCCAGTGGATGAATGAGCAGTGCAGCGGTACGCCATTACACAGTGTTCCAATGCCTGATCCCAATGTCTCGTTTCTTCCACAGACGTTTTCATCAGTGCTTTGAATGTCCGGTTGGTCCGTTCGACTAACCCATTGCCTTCAGGATGGCGTGACGTCGTACGAGTTTTATCGACTTGTAACAGTTTGCATAGTTCGAACACACTGGGGAGTTTTCAAAACTACTCTCTCTATCCGAGTGCAGCTGCCCGGGTGCGCCGCGTTTGCAAATCCAGTGGTCAGAAATTGCCTGAGCTACAGCTGCCACCTTTGTGACCGGAACAGTAACAAATTCTACCCATTTCGTGAAATAGTTTAGCGTGACAATAATATATTTGTTTCCATTCTAGGTTTCCGGCAATGACCCCATCATGTCGATTCCCATCATTTCGTTTGGGTAACCCGCCTTGACAGGAATCAAGTCTGCTCTTCTGTTCGGAACGGGGTCTTTCTTCTCGATGCATATTTGACAGTCTGCAGAAATCCTTGACGTCCCTTCGCTGATGTGGCCACGAATATCTTACACGCGCTGCGTCACACATTTCATTTTGATCTGTGTGTCCGAGATCATGGTGAAGGATTTCTAGCATCCTTCTCACTTGAGATTGCGGCACTACAAGCCGTCGCATGTATTCTGGACCGTACTGTACGGACAAAAAACCGTCGATCAGCCTAAGGCTGATCCTTTGAATACTAAAAGCGGACATTACGCGTCGACAAGGACACGTTCTCCGATATCTGACTTCCGGGCGAAGCTCTATTGCCTATAGAAACAGAACAGGATCGACTTGTACTAGTTTTCTATCGGGTCTTTGTGGCTCAATTGCTCCGATGTTCCGTGTAAAAATGATTCTCATCTTATATTGTTCATTAAGGAGAGTTCGGTGTTAGCAATGTACTATTGTTACGATACAACTTTGTAATTATATCCCACGAACTGTCTAGTATTGTATCCAACTTTTCAACTAAAGACTGAGCATCTATCAACGAGTAATTACCATAAGGAAGTGGATGCAGTAGATCAATATCTGACGATAGCCTGTCTCCCCATGAGGTAAACTATCGTAATTCGCAATAGACTTACGAAATGCGTTTTACCCCCAGTGATTGAGTAGTTAAATCGAATTCGGTTTTGTTCTGTTTAGTTTGAACAAAAGTTCACCCAGTACTGGATGCGGAGGTTCTGGTTGTGGACACTCTCAGAAAAAACCTCTGGTAGGAACCAAACGATCGAAACTACGGAAAAAGATAATAAGGCGGAGAACTCTGAATTATGGTGCCGAGTAGATCAAGAATTGGTGCGAATGCAATTCAGCCGTTAGTTTCGAAATGCAATACTGTGGATTGGATTGCTTCTGTAGTCACATTATATTCATTCGTGGCATAAGTTTGCATTTGTGTAGTAGGTAGACTTATGCAAGCAGTATGCCGACATTTTAGCCATTATACAGAAAAATGAAACATGAAGACTAAACAATATGTCACAAATGGCAGTACGCGAGCGATTAGAGGAGAACTAGGTTGATTGTAAAGTGTTGAAAGTAACTGGATTGTTATCTTCTTTTTATTGGCCAGAACCCGCGCAGCATATGTGTATGGGGAGTGGGGGAGTTGTATAGATTCATTCTAGAGGAAATGTGTCGGTATGCAGAACGTGAAAATGAATGGGAGCGACCAAAGGATAAGTCAGTGTGTAGCGGATAAGTAAGGTCCTGGAATATCTCGTGGGCTAGGGTTAAACAAGGTTCAATATGCTGATCAACAAGTTCAATCAAAAGAGTCTCAATGGGGATAGATGAAGCGCGAATTGTATTTACCAAGTCGCGTCGCAGAGCTTTAGGATCCTCTTCAAATGGCCGATAAAGATTGCAGGACAACAACAAAGTAGGATAGGAAGAACACATTAGAAGACGAACTTTGAAATAACTGACTGCGTTGTTCGAAGCTGCCTGAATTTCCATACTTAGAGAGAGATGTAGCACTTTTCCAGTGCGCTTTGAAAATGGGTTGTCCATCGTAGATTGTTATCTAAGTTAACCTCCGAGTACTTGACAAAGCTCACTTTAGATAAGGATCTGGAATTAACGAGAACGTATTTTTTTGGGAAAGGTGAACGGGGATTGCTGAAAACATTCGAGGCATTTCAAGGAGTTCAGTTTCAAACTAAATCTGGCGTGAAAAAATGTTCTGTTTGAGATAGGTTTTTACCGAACTATCTAAAATCGGAGAGGGTGGAAATGACTTGACAAAGAACACCATCGTAAGCGTATTTAAGTACCTCGGAAGGTCACTGATATAAGTGGAAAATAGGAAAGGAGATAACACAATACCCTGGAGTGCCCCAGGATTGTTGAAAAGGAGTTTAGAAAAATTGTGTACTATCTTGGTTTTCTGCATTCTACTGTGAAAGTAGTTAGAATGTCAGGCAAGAATTTGTGAGGGACAGCTGAAAGCTTCAAACTTTCGAAGAAGAAAACGGGGTACTGAACCAAAGGCTGAGAAATAATCATGATACACAGCGGGCGACTTACCGGCGAATTGGGCAATGAAGCGAACTCAAGAAGCTACACCACCAAGAGTGGATATTCTGGGTTTTCGTACGCAAACTGACAAGGGTCAGGTGGTACATTCAGGTAGGTTTGAGGACTACTTAGTATAGCCTCCTAAGCAATTTTTAGTGCTGCTGATCTATGAGCTATCGGACAAAATGTTTATTTGTGCCAGATGTGTTGGGGCTCTCGGGAATTGGAGTAATGGGAACTGGTCGCCGAAAATGGGGGATTGAACAATTCACAGGGATTCATTCAACAAAGTTTCCATGAATTCCTCAAGCTAGGCGGCCCCATACCTGAGAACTACGGGGAGGGGCCATCTGAACCCTCAGAAGAACATGCTTTAAACTTGAGGATTTTAAATATGCCAACACTACAAACGTCTTTGGCTAGTACGCTGAATAAGGCTGTTTCGTGGTCGGCTGCCAATGACATTTTCTCTTGTGAGTCACACAACTGTCCTCACCAATTACTTTTTACTCTTCAGGCCCTGATAAAAGTGTCCGTGGCTCGTAAATTATTTTTTGCTTTAGCTGGAAGCAGTAGTTGACCATTGGTTGTAGCCAACGTTTACGTTAGCGTTGACAACGTCAGCGGTCCGACACAAGTTCGCGTCACCTGCGACTAACAATTCCAACAGAGAAGCTGACGGCTGCCAAACGTGTGCTTGATGAGGCGCTCTTCCGTGCGGGTTGTGCGTGGACTACCTGAGATGACAGGGAATGAAAACCCGACAAACAAGCTCACTAAGTGTAAAATCGCGCACCAACACTTACATCAAAGAAGACGGGAATGGCAGTCTGTGCCACAACGTTGCACTGTGTTTGAGGCACATTAGTATGATTCTCCTCGTAACACCTGTCTTTGTGTGCGTAGCTCGATCTAAGAAAAGGCGCACCTTCGCAAGGACGACTAGATACACAATTTTGTAACAAAAGAAAGAAAAGCATCAAGGATGCCATTCTGCCCTTATGTGAATCAGTTCTGGCGTGTATGTTGTTACCCTTTGAAAAGTAAAATATGAGAATGCTGGATATTCGGTGATACTGTTGATTGGTTTTACTTTGTAAAATGGCTGAAAGACGAAAAGCATGTATTCTTTCAGCAAACATTACTTTGAAATGATACTGCTTATGTGACTACACTTTTTGATATTCTCCCTCCCTGGATGCAATGCAAGAAACAATTTGAGCAATACCGATTATAATTTCGTGATAAGGGAAGGCTACTGTATTCGTAAATGGTGTGTATGCCATTCCGTCTGCCTTGTCCTATTTTGCGACTGCTATCGAATCGAGAGCCAGGACATTGCAAACACCTTCCAGACAATGAGACCGACTATAACGATAACTACATATTTGTTGTCCCAAACTGTTATTATCTTAGTTGCCACCTAGCGAAGTGGTTCTCCTAAGCGGACTTTTGATAAATAGTTTACACAAAGACCTCTTATTCGTGTGAGTAGGGTAGGTCGAATCATACTTGAATTCGTCAAGATCAAGACTGAGAGTCAACAGTCGCATTTGTAGACTGACTCACGAATCACAGTGAACCAGGGAAACCGATCTACGACGTTATCACAGTAGTATTTAGCCAAAACATTCATGTTGCATTGTCTACGGCTGAATTATAACAAATCACACCAGTTCCTTATTAGTTCCTACTGAAATGGGACGGATTTTTATCAGTTTCACTTTGTTCCACAGGCAAAATCTCAATTTTTGGCCCCGACTAATCTCATACACTGACGGACAGTTGGAGTGGTAGCTGACACTGCGTGTATTTGAATAAGTCAGATCCATTTCGGGTAGCAATTAACTCATCGATTGCGCTTTTAAGTGACACCAATCATGTGGTGATCGATACCTGTCCCATTACTCGAACCAGTGATCATATTGTAGCATGCGAATGCAGTGTCCTCCCTTGTGGGTTACACGTGCACGATCTGAGCCGGAGCTCAATGAGTGCATAAGCAAGCATCAAAACTTCACCGATAGAAATGTGCTAAGCGATCTGTGTCTGAGCACGTTACAATATGTTCGGGCACAACTCGACGTGACCTTGATGAACCAACAACCAATATATATATATATATATATATATATATATATATATATATATATATATATATATATATATATATATATATATATATATATATATATATATATATATAATATCATCGACTTGAAATCAAGCATGGTGTCAACGCAGCGACAACAACTACAAAAATTTGGGAAGGAGAGTAGGACACAATAAAAGAAGCAGTAAAAAGACAACACTATGTGATTTTTTTCTGTTTTTTTTCACAGTACACTTTTTGACGTTTCTCTGTCATTTTATTCTTTGGTGACATTTTGTGAATCTGGGGCACGAAAATTCTACAGGTAGACCGCACAGCATTGGTGCCACTGAGTTCTGTTTTGAACCATGTCTCTCAGCGCCTCTAACCAGCGAAAATCCTCGTCCTTTGAGCCCCAACCAGGAAGCCGGGAAGCACCAACCGAAGCCAGTGCAAATGCTAGCTTCTTTACACCTCTACGCCAAATCATAGCCTGACCGTTGCATCGCTTCTCCCAGCCTTGCCCAGCACTTGCGAATAGAGCACGGAAAGGTAAAAGATGAACGGGCATTCGGAAAACATGACCGAGCCACAGGAGGCGGTGTGGAGTAATCACTTCGTTAAGAGGGTGGCCATCCGTGCCGAACACGACGTTGCACCTCGTCATTACTCACTCTGTATTCTCACTAGATGCGAGCAACGCTTCGGAGACATCGGCGTTCGAACACAGAAAGGGGCCGACCATCTTCATATTTTGCTTCAGTTTAATTTAATTGGAAGACTAGATAAGGTATTCCACAGATGATCCTCTGTCGCAAAGTTGTCGTACTCCACTGGAGACGAAGAAAAGGGGCGAAAGCTGGCCGGAGGCCCTAACCTGACCTGAGGTGTGACTATACAACTCATTTAGGATTGATACATACCTATCAGGTACTGCATTTCTCAACAAACAGTCCTATAGTGCAGTCCTATCGACTGAGTTGAAGGCCGCGCGAATGTCCAGGAACACGATGATCATTGATCTTTGGAAAGTGTGACGGTGCTCTAGCAACTGTCGGATGGTGAAGATTCGATCGATATGTCCACGACCGGCACGAAACCCAGCTTGTTCTCCGCGGGTATGCTCTTCACGCCTCTGGTACAACCTGCGAAGTATGACAAACGCAAGCAGCTTCGACGCTATTCGCATAAGGCTTACACTCGTATGGTTGGCACAATCACTGCGCGACCCCTTCTCAAAGATGAGAACAACAATCGATTACCCCCACAAAGAGGGAACCTGCTCGGAATTCCAAACTTTTGAGAACAAAATATGAAGTTGTCTACCAAGGTGCATCCCACCATCTTTAAAAATGGCTGAGGGAAGGCCACCGGAGCCCGGTGCTTTGTGACTTCCTAAGGCTTGTATTTCCTTTCGGATCTCCGCCTCGGTAGGCGGATTTATCGAAACGCACCACTGGACGTGTGCCGAAAGAGCTATAGGAGAGGCTGACACTGAGACCCAGCGCTCGAGATGACGTTGCTGATTGTGAATTGGCGAACCGTCAGCTTCACAAATTGTTTCATGTGCACCTAGCGGCTTTCTGCCGGTGACTCGGATGAGATAAATCAGCCTGCGCGAATTTGCCATCAGCGGCAGCACGTCCCACTTCTGATGCACGTAGCAATTACCAGATTTCGTGGTCACTACGAAGACTGGCGTTGAGTGCACAGTTCATTACGAGTCGCCCTTCGTTATACTCGCTTTCAGACGGAATCGACTGCCGTACATCGAGAAAGCACAGAGGTTCGGCGGAAACCCAGGGCCTTGCGGCACGACGAGACAGACCACAACTTACTGGACTAGCAGAATGCAAAGCATTCTTGATAAGTGATCAGAGCTGGTTGATGTAATCCGGTGGGGCTGCTTTTAGCTTTCCAGCTGGCACGTTTTGTGAGGTGAATAGACGAGATGGGTCGGAAAGCTTATAACAACCTAGCCGTGGTTGCAGCATGCGCTTGGACCGCCCACGGGAGCACATGGACAGCTTAGTGCAAGCTAATTCGTCGTTGGAATCAAAGGGGGTGCTCCACTACGAGCAACAGTCTTGTATGCAACCTCGGCATTTGTGGCTTATAGCGATGTGATCGATCTGGGTCCACTGTTGATTCTAAGAGAACGGATGCCACTTAGCGTACCCGCAGGTAGAACGTCTGAAGTTCATACCGGCGAGGAACGGAGGATGGTCTCGGCACAGGGCCAAAAACGGTTCCTCGTCTTTTGAGTGACAGGAATCTAGCCCAAAAGGGTCTCCGAAGTGCGCCTCGCTCGATGACAACCAACCAAATCTAGCATTCATATCTGTTGCCAAAATCACGATATCAGGGCGGCTTGCTTTAAGTAAGAGGTCGTGGAGCTTTTGGTTAAAGTTATCTTTGATTGCATCTAGGCTGCAATCGGTGGGTGCATACGCCGACGTCTATCAGAACGGCGACTACTCACTTTGCACGAACCTCTGAGTCTCATCGCACATGAACAACTGCGAACCAGCCGCTTCAGCTCTTTCACTGAGTACACTTCTTGGGCGATGCTGTGATTTTTGCGCGCTGTTCACAGTCCTGTCCGATAAGAATCATGTCGACTGTTTCTGTTCGTTCTGAGCGCTCACCTTGTATGTTATTTGTTGTACTATGTGATGGTTGTAGTTTTTTGATCGGAACTCAGTTTTCGCTGTCGTCCGGCTCGTGACCATGCTTAACCTATTAGGGACCTTATATGGTTCCCCCCCCCCCTGAAGTCACGGGATCATGGCTGTCGATTTCTATCTGATTGTGCAGTGGGTATTTGAGTCTATGGGGTATAATCCTACTGCACTCATGTGTAATTTTGTTTTATCTATTTTTATCTCTGAATTCCCTTGTCTTTAATATAATCAAGATACAATATTTCAGGAAAGGAATCGCGTCCAACTAGGGAAAGTGACCGGTGGCGAAGGCAGGATTGGAACCCAGGACATAAGGGTCTAAAGTCCACCACGATGACCACTAGACCACCGCCGGTTTACACGTACTGATGATTAAAAAAGCTTTCGTAGCGAAAATGACGTTGCGCAAACAGTGACACTAGGGTGTGATCAAACGCTGAAAATTGTAGGCGAAATATCACCAAATCCAAGGTCCCATTCTCCCTGTCGCTGAACAATTTACCGATTTGGCAACCGTCAATGAACGACGTTATAGCCCGTGTAAATGCGGTACGTTTGTCTTACCATAAATATAAAAAGCAAAACTAATAAAAGGCAAGCAAGCCCGTCCAGCTGTGTATACATAAGTTGGCAAACATAACAGAAGTTGATCTCCGATTGATCAGGACGGTTGGGGTTGAAACGTGACTCAGGTCAATACTGCATGTGCGTCTGTGTCTGTTCGATAAAGTTATCGATCAACCGCCGTACCTAACGTGCGGATGCTTATTTATACATGTATTTGCGTGGGATCGACTGATTTTGACACAGCACTATCTATTCCCATTTGGTTACATTTTTTTTACAGCGGTAAACTTTTGCGCGTGACTACGGGCTTTTACTATAATTATGCACAGTGGTCGATCATTAGCCTGCATTCATCGATATGTGCGTATTTATCCGTTCGATCTCGTTCATATGATCGTGTCCCTAAGCCATAGCAATCAGCATCCCAGAGAAAACAAATGGATCCAAGTCATATCAACTTTGCTACAGAAAGCCAAGTTAAAGCGATCCTTATCGGAAAACTTGCCAGCTTGCAGACAATGATTCTTCATTTCTTGTGGTGACTTTACCGTATCCCACCCATCGCTCGTTGCTTCAGATGCGTCGATGACATTGTTTTAGTACAGTTAAATCAGGCAAATGCATCAGATATAGGTCGATTTACAGTCGAATAAAAACAACTAACATGAGGGTGAATTGGAATGCGGGGAGGAAGGCGTGGAAGCGAAATAAGACAGCAAACATATCGAGATTGACGACGACCAGGGTGAAAAAATTATCATTGTTTACTTGTTCACGGGCCACGAGTAGGTGGACAAGATAAAGGATGAGAGTGTTTCTATACATATAGACGTACATGAAGGAAGTATTCTGAATTTGGAGCGAGTGGAACAGTTAGTGATGCATTTATTAGACCATAAGGTGAAGGCAACGACTGGTTTTAGGTAATAACCTATGGGTCAACTTGCCCGAAAGCATCAAAATGCTTCCTAGTGATGAAATCGGTGAGAATGTCTGTATTAGTGTTGCTACAACGAGAAAAAAACTGAGAGGCTTTGTGATAAGATAGAAATCATAGACTTTGAACCAGGAGAAACTACAATAAAACTGTGAGACCAGCGAGGAAGAATACAAGATGTTGCAAACTGAAGTGCAATATTATGGGTGGCACTCCAAGTTTTCTTGGTCTGAGCGATAGAAAAGAAAGCTTTCTGACTTTAGTGTACACTGTTTTAACAGGGCTAGTTTAACAAAGGTTGGGTTAGAGTAACTCCTAGGTAACGACGAGAAACTTTTTGGGAGATGTTGGTTATCAGTGGAAAGACATGGGGTTTTAATAAAACAGTTTAGTGGCATGATCCACGCTGAAGGTTGAAGGGCACATCAATGCATTTTAGAAGGTTAAGAGAATGAGAATGGGAAATAAATCAGTGATAAGGTTCACTCAGACTGTTTTGAAGAAAATCCAAACTGTTGTTTCCGTTATAGCACAAGATCATCGGCATATCTGTAGACAATAAGCTCATGTGAAATAGGGAGCTCACTGATATATAGAGAGAAAATATGTTGTGCAAAGAAGAAGAGAGCGTGTTATCACAAGCAGTAAATTGTGTGTGATCAGAAAAATAGTCGTGAAAGGTGTCTCAATTACCACGGTCAACTCCATTATCATGCAGAATACGCAGAATGGTACCACGATGAATAGAATCAAACTCGTTGGCGTAGTCAAGAAAAATCAGCATATTAGGATGGCTTTCGTGGTCAAAAGCAAAAATAACAGAGTTAGCAGTTAGCCGATGGCATCAAGGGTTGACAGACAGGGTTTGTGGGCAAATTTTGTAGGGACGGGAGAGTGGATTTGGGGAATTGTGACGGAGAGGTATATTCTCAAATACTTTCAGCAAAGCAAACGAGTGATCTATCGGACAATATTTGTTGGGTCCTTTCATGGGTACAGGTATGATGCGTGCTGATCTCCAACAATCGAAAATTATCCCCAGAAATAGTGCAACTATTAAACTGACAAGTCAAAGGGGATGTGATTTCGAAAGAACAGGCCTTTAGTAACATTGGTGATAGCAAATTGGAGTCACTAGACTTATGGCAGTTGCCTTGCAAAATTCCGCGGATAGATCCAGGTGTAACGGGGTTGGGTTTTTGGAAGTCAAGATATGAAGGAAGGAGCGTGGATACGTTGGAGTTTACGGTGAACTGATGATTCAGACCTTTGACGTTTAGCAACAACTTGGGCTTGGTAGAGCGTAATCGTGTTTGGGTTTTCCACATGTCATACAGTTCTGGTTGTCTAGCACTGTGTCTACAGACAGACTACTTGGATACCGTAGTTCAGTTTTGATGAGTGTGGATAGGTGTTTTACCGCATAATGCTAACCAGATTAGGATTTTTTTTGTTAGAAATAGTATTGTATGGAAATGGCAGTACAAAATCAACCCGCAAGCATCATATGTCCCCGTTTTGAAGGTTAGCATTGACTAGCCGACGAAATAACTTGATGAATCACCTTGAGATTCTCAAAATGGACTCCGTCCACTCACTCTCAGTGGTCCAACTGATATTGGGTGCTCCATTAGGATTCCTCAAAAGGAACGAATGTCTGTGGATAATACTGACGGTACTGGCATTTTGGAAACTACACCGTCTCAGAGCAGTTGTCCAACTTGCAAATTATTTTCTTCAGTGCCAACGAGTCTTTCCAAATAGGCGTTTTATACAATTTCTGACCGCATTCGAAAATGCATGAAACTCGTTGTCGAGTGCGAGGAAACGTATGGAATTTAAAAAAGGACCGTTTTAAGACAGCGTTTGACCTTGGACATTGGTTCGAATTCGAGATCGGGAGAAGAAAACCAAATTCCTCGGTAAATCACAAACAATAGTCCATCAGTACTTATAAGCATGGCCCCAGCAGTCGAATTAACATCAGCTACATGAAAATATTTCACACATTCAGAATTTTTCTAATCAGTCTGGTTTCCTGTTAAACAATACAAACTGTCAAAGGCGCGTTTCTTCACCTCGCGATCGCGTTTTATAGAAAACATTGTAACCAATAACCCTACTCCAATTTCGCGGGTTGACCGTGCAAAATATCACAGCGTTATTATACGAGAGAACTTGCCCTGGTCTTTGTACATCGAAATTTGTAAGCTAGGGCATTTCTATGCTCCACAGTCTGTCATTTCTTCCTTCGCACATCAGTGCGATTTTCCCATAACTCCATATTGTTCCTCTGTTATTTTCCCCAGTCTTCTTCAAAAGTACTACATCTCTCTTCATGAAGGCGTACGTTTTAATACTTATGCTTCCGATATAGCCCTATGATATATCACGCTTATGTGATAATCATAGCACAGCATCCACTGAATTTACGGGAAAGACCTTTGCTGACTATTCACACCCAAAACATTGGGACCTGTCTCTTAGCAAATCCCACCCATAGACCCGTTTCGATTGCTTCATTCTAGATTATGGCTGTACAGATATTCGGTAATCCCGTTCCTTGCTTGCGTCTTACCAAACACGGATAAAGTTTTATCTGAACTACTAATCCGCTTTGACACGTAGAATTTTCCCCTTTTCTGAGGACTGATAAACAACGAAGGACCACGTTCAAGCCAGTGTGGTAATGATAATAATAATGATTCGACCGAATGACGGGATAACCAGTGACAATTCCATCGATTCTATGTTAGAAAACGCTTCCTCATGATGAGTTTTACTGATTTGTCTCCTCATTACACACCTTGGTTCTGACGACATAAACCACGCAAATCCTAGACTCATGTCTTATCGATTTTGTAAGCATTTCAACCGACAACGAAATTCTACAGAAGACAAAAGATCAACGGCCTTCGAACGTGTCTGCCATTCGACCTCGATGCAAGTTAACAACAAAACCGCCCTCGGCTGACCGAACGAAGTAAAATCGATCTGGTTCATTGTTTTGATCCGCCCCACTAGCGCCAGTGAGAAGACTTTCCTAGCTCCGAGTCATCTCGGTTTATTGGTACAAAATAATCATTTGCGTAAGATATGCGGTGACTACAGTAAAATTCTTGCGCACCAGCTTATTGGCTCAATTTTTATTGACGAGCGGCTTGTCTGGCGGGCTGATCTGGTTGCAATCCGATTGGCTGATTCGGCCGCGGTTGGCTCAGCTAAGTGTTGGTCATTGATTGGTCCATCACTCGACTTCGCTGGCCCCAATCTTGTCCGCGATTCTGGACAAGCGATGACGTACGATCTGCCCACCAAACCGTCGACATGTTTCGCTGAATCCAACCTTGCCCTTGATTCTGGACGTTCGAAGGCGTGCTGTCTAACCACCGAACCAGGGCGTTCGGATAGACGTGTCAGCCATAACCTTCGCGGTCACCGGATGTGAAAAATATATTGTTTAGCGTGGCACCGAATGTCATGCTCGTAGGGCATCAATCCACCAGGGCTACCCAAGTTAAACTTTTTTCATCACCGAATTCTACGTTGTCCCATTCAGCCTCCCATCTGATGTGTTTTCTTATCCATTTGACTCGATCTGATGTATGACGTTCGGTCATCCAGGATACTGCTTTTATCTTTCTATACCGTAGATGTGTTGCTGCTTGTGGCACTTTCCGTAAACAGGGAACGCTAATATTCAACTGTATGAACCTCCGCAACTTTGATGCACTTGTAATTTGGTTGAATGCAACACGTAGAATTTGAATCTTGGTCTTTTCAGAAATCTTTATTCGTATTCCGCGCATCTTGGATACTTCAGAAAGTTCCAGACAGCTTCCCTTGATCTGTGAATTCTTTTGGCAGCCTTATACCAATTCCTGTGTTTTTGTAGGCAAGTGATTTTCCGTCCCAACTCAAATAGCCGCATTTTATTTTCGTGGACAACAGGCGAAACTTGCAAATTGATCTAATGAATTGGGCGAGATTTCTTCACAAGGAACTGGTAGTAACTTTACCCAACGACATATCACAGAGCATCGCTTAAGGCAGCGGTCATTTGTGTAACTCATTTTGGGTGCACGTATTGGACAATGATCGCGGGGAGCCCGGAAAGTATTTCGCACCCCTCAGGCACATTATTTAAGTCAAAATTCAAATCCGTATACGATCCCAAAATGATGATGGACAAGACATATATACACCAAGTTTCACGATCCCATGCGTCCGTGAGAAATTGCAGAAAAACGGGGGTGCGGTAAAAGCATTTCGTACACTGTATACAAACGAGTTCTGGAATAAAATTACACCGCTTACCTTCTTGCTACCTCGGAGTACGTAGCTCCGCGTTGAGGCGATTTCGACATGTCCAATCCGTCCAAGTATTTCTAACAATACAATTGACGTCGTGTCTAGGAATTGCCTTGTATAAAAAATATGTCATGTTCAGTAATGATGCATAAATCAGAATGCAGGAAATCCGTTCATTAACGCATGGGAAAGCAAGTACGGAAAGACTGAGCAAGCGCAAGCTGTACCTGCAGTCGGCATGGCCAAGCAAGACCGTCCGGCGCGTATCGAAATGCGATTGATGGATGGTGAAGTCAGACGCAAGGTGCATGCGTGTGACTTATCGTTGTAGCGAATAAGCATGAATCAATGGACAGTAAGGTTAAAGTCATTCGTTATCGATCTAGACGCCCATGAAGCCACACAGCAGTATGAACACGCATACGGGTGCGTCAGAAATCAAGGTCTGAACTGAACTGCTCGAGCTTTGGTGCAGTTCACAAAAGAATGTGGAGAAAGAGAATCAGGCGGCGTTCTTACTGACCACAGATGACCGTTTATTGCATTCATTGATGAAGGATTTTGCTTCCTTCAGAACCCCAGCATTAGCTTCGTTAGAATCTACTACTAAATTACCCCGTCCAGCCATGTCCCAGCATATTTTCTTGCCTTTCGAACTGCATGTATCTTCTGGAATCTTCCAAAATACAGTTGACAAGACGATTCATGGTATTAATAGAAAGATGGCACTTCCAGATGATACGTTTCTTTTTGGATAGATTGAAACAGGTGCTGGATTGGTTCATGGAACGAAACCTGTGAAGTTTAGTCACACAGTGTGGATTCGGTATCACCGAACGGGTTTTTCTCGGTTTCACGAATGATCCAAACGGACACCAACCGGATCCGGATCGCTTCAGACTACTAGTTAGTATGGTATCAACTAAGCGTCCGGCACATTTGCAACCAATCCTGGGATGACTGAAATACTATTAGCGATTCATCCTGAAATTCGGGACATGAGCACGACCATTGTTTTTAGCTCAGTCATCGAAAGTGTGGCAGAGGGGGGAGAGTTGTGAGGAGATACTATGCGGTCCCCTAACAAAATATCGTTGATCCACTAACACTAGCCCATTTCCACCAGCTAAGTGAACTGTGCTTATCACTGACGGCTTCGACGAGGGGATCGGAGCAGTATTTAAGCAGGATAAATGTCTGATCACACACTGAGCGACAAAAGTATTGGACTCTCATCACTTTCCCACATATTTCCGCTTCTGGGGTCCCTAACGAAACCATATCTGGTCAGAAGGGTCGAACACCCATTACGGTACAAGATATAAAACTTCACATCAGAAAAATTGGTTATGAGCTAATTAAATCAAAATATGTGAGAAAGAGGGTGGTAAAAGTGTAGGACCTCCAGCTCGGCTTCACTAGTAACTACTTAAAATCAGGTGCAGACGTCGTTTTGCTTGAAGACGTCTGCTCGGCATACATCTTTCAAGACCTTTGATCTTCCGCTGGTCAATATTCACCCTTTCTCGCTTGAGGGCGGTTATCAGTTCACTCTTTGACTGGCAAACCATAGAATCCTTGTACACCTGGAGAGCAAGTATGCCCCATTGGTTCGCAATCGTATTTAGATCTGGTCTACAGACGGGCCACTGCATGACCTTGATCCTACAGAGCAAGGGCCATCATTTTGTAGCGTAGGATCAGTAGACAGAAGCATTGTCATGCTGGAATATGGCATTATCTTGTGATCTGTTGATCGCTAGCTAGAGCAAAAACTGTTCCACAGTGGGAATGTACGAAACGGAATCTTACATACCCTCAAGTATAACTAGCTCACTTTGAAGGTCGGCTGAGAAGGCTCCCCAAACTCTCATTGGACTCTCCTCGTTGTCTCTTTGATTGAAAATATTTACTCCATTTCTGATATCACATCATTCCAGGAATCCAAATTATTTTTTGTCACTAAATTAGACTTTATCCCTCTTGTTTGTCCGTGCTATGTGTTTTGGCCCATGTTAAGCGTTGTTCTTTATGCAACGTTCTGAGAACAATGAATCTTGTAATTTTTTGTATTTCGTCTACTGCAGGGCCTTGAGCGCTCATCGTTACGTTCTTTTCGAAACGCTGACTCCGACCAAAGATTTCAACGTCGACGTGGAGCGTGTGTTCATGGAGGCTAAACAGATTAATCTGAATTCGATTTTGGTAGTATTTTGGACGACCATTCGCTTTTCGAGCGCACCTTGCTCCTTACGTTCCAGACTATCGTCGTGTGACATTTCTCGATCTCTTGCACTGCTTAGAGATCTCATGCAAACCGAATCCCATTTGGTGGGACGCGGATATTTTGACCTACACAAAATCTGCTGGTAAATTTCCGTGTGACATTACGCAGACAAAATTTGGTGAGTTCCGCAAGGTGCATACGTGCAACCAACGCGAATGAGGGTCCCTAGGGTGCATCACGTGCTTCAGTGCACATGAATCACGTGATTCTGGTTCTCATGGCTTTGTCAACTGCCAAATCCACAGACCGAACCAATCAGCTAGTTACCGCCTGTCTGGTTTTGCGAAAGTATCCAGGATACAGCGCATCGGAATGGGGTGTCCTGTATTCTGACACCGATGATTTTCATATTTTCTCTTCCAATTAGAGCACAGTGTGTAGTTTCGTTCTGAAATTGTCATACTGTATAGTATTTCACATTTGGTCGTTCTAATCGGATATATTTTCGTTAGAGAATACAGAAGTGGAAACATCTGGAAAAATCAGGGGGTCCTCTGCTTTTTTTGCGCAGTGTATGTATTTCGAGTCTTTTCACTGCTGTAGACAGGGGATATTCCCGGGCGCGTGTTTTGGGCGATGCGTCATCTGCACAAGCACCTCTTTGGACTGAAGTTTGCAAGTGAAACAGATCACCAGGCTCTTCAGTTTCTGTTCAACTCAAACACAGCAATCACCTAAACCATGACTTCCACGATTCAGCGATGGAGCATTGTCTTAGCTGCTCAAATCTACGACTTTATGCATCAATCTGGAAAGGTGTTTGCAATAATTAGACTTCTCATGAAGGCACTCACGCTTCGCAGCTGCGGAACAATGTAATTCCGTATCCCGGTTCCTCCTGTATCGAGCGAGGAACTAAGACAACACAGAACGCTGCTACTCATCTGTGATTTCTGCCTAAAACAAAAGGGTCGGCAATCCATGATAAAACGAAAGTATCCTCAATTATTTACGCTGTGAAAAGAATTCAGCATACAACGGGATGGAGTCCTGTATCATGGCGACCGACTTGCTATGCAAACACTTGCTTAAGTCTGTTCTAAGTGAATTTTACAGAGGCCGTTGAGACCTGGTGAAAATGGAGTCACTGACGCGACAGATTTGACGAAATATGTGCAATAAGGCAAGGAACTGCGACGCATGTTTGCGCAGTGTCAGTTCGAGTCTAAAAGATAAAAACCTTGACACAGAGTTCGTGCCGACGTCCACAGCTTATTCTTAAACCGATACTGACACATTTATACTTTAGCTGGACGGAGGTGCTCGTGACGCATACACCGATGGCTGCGTTCGTGATCTGAGTGTTACGAAAAGAAATAATCCGAGAATTAATTCTAAAATACTCTTCACCGACACCGGGTCTCAAGTATTCTCAGTCGAGTTGAAATGTCAACCTGAAAAAATGGTTGTGGGCACCTGCGTACGGCCATACATTACCCGTACCCTAAGAGAACCGAAGAACACTGTCTGACCTGAAGACATTCCATGAGAACTTCCTACTGCAGTATCGGAAGGCAGTGCATGCGACCACAAAGGAGGGCCCTGCCGTTCCAAATAAATCGAGAAAACTGAGGTCATCGCTAATGTGTCATGATTCCAGCAACGTCACGTACTTCCGTGACAAAGAACTTCGACAAACTCGCGGAATCACTACAAGACAACTTAGCTAGTCTACGGATGTTGTTATGGATCTGGATGATGCATTTGTACATGGACGCCATCTCGGTCATATATATATATATATATATATATATATATATATATATATATATAATAGAAAACGTGATGGTATGAAAGTTGGAAAATGTAATATTTGTGTTCTTGTTTTGTTCGGCTTAAACAGTAACGTAGGTAGAGAGACCCAGTGTCGCACGCACACGCACACTGGACAATTCTATCTAGCGTATCTAATACCGAACGGTAGAGTCTGTTTGCAAACTGGTTAGGATCCACAACGTTGGTCTTTGGGGAGATTCCATGCAAAACGGATTTTTGAAAGATTTTGAGGGGAGCAGATGTACAGGCAATGGGAAGCGATTTCGATGATCCTCTTCTAATCACGTGAATAATAGAAGCCACTCTCCAGCAGTTGGGAATGTGCTTTCGAGTTGAAGATCTGTTGAATAGTCCCGAAACTATTGGAGACAGTGTTCCTGCAAGCTCCTTTAGGATTATCGCTGGTAGACCGTCTAGACTCTTCACTTTGTTTGTCGAGAGATATGTTAGTTCTTTGAGCACTTCTGAGAGAGGAATAA
Source organism: Fasciola hepatica (assembly GCA_948099385.1). NCBI lineage: Eukaryota > Metazoa > Platyhelminthes > Trematoda > Plagiorchiida > Fasciolidae > Fasciola > Fasciola hepatica. The sequence goes on along the minus strand of CANUEZ040000189.1, from coordinate 1,522,658 downwards.
AACCTGAGACCGCGTTTCGTTAGAAGTCCACAATTGAATTCGATTTTCTTGCTGGTTGGGCTTCAGCAGTTTTTCAACACCTACCGGAGATGAATGTTTACTAGATTTTAAACCACTTAACTGTATAATGGTTTTTCAAGTACCACGGCGGTTCTTATTAGAAGTTATGGATCTTGTGTATAGGGAGTTGAGCGTGATAGACTTAGCGTGCTGACCGCAGCATGGTCTCTATTCTTGAAATCTCGTTCCTTCTTTCGGCGTAATTACCTCACACAAGGAGAGAAGCATTTTGTCGGAACGGATGTATAACGTTTCTGTGGAACAATATACATTGCATAAAAATCCAAATAGTCTGTTGAATGTTCACACGATAACGATGGGTTGGGTTGAAGAAATACACTTTAATCGGAGTTGGTTATCCTCGAGTCTGAAAAGGTTGTCCGAGTGACACTGTCGCCTTACGATCGTTCGGTCGCGGTTCCGGGTGAAGCCCTCGTGGTTACTTTTACAATAATTCATGTGAAAAACGTTCACCATGGCATAATGAGAATTCTCTATCGGGAGGTCGGTAAGCAATGTGAAATAAGTTAGGAGTGTTTGAAGGATATAGGTCCAGATGAGTTTTCATTGTAGTGGGTAAAGTTACAATACTGGTCAGACCCAAGTTGACGAGGAACCTCAAATCAAAACTGATGAAATCGCCGCATGCTACACACAAAGGAGATTCGAGAAGACTAAACAAACTGAAGGGAATAATCTCAGAGGATTCATCCAGTTCAGCAGTAGAACATCGTGAGGGAATGCAAATGTTGACCAGCATAATCAGTCGATGATGAGTGAGATGTTTAGGCTTACACTTAACAATGGAAGCACTGGTGTGAACCGTGGAAAATGTGACCAGATTGTGGGAAAAATTAATCCAACGCTCACTTTAGTATGTTATGACATCATCACGTTTTCTATAGGAGACTGAACGATCAGCGCAAAGTAATTAGAAACTACCAGTTTCGACAACTTTATGATCACTGTCAGAGTGAAGCCAGCTACCCTACATAAGAACAGCTTCCAATACTGTTTTCACGTCTTTGCATGAACAACCTGTAGAATAACCTCCGTCACACTCATCCTTGAGATGCAGCACAATTTTGGAAGGTTGAAGAGGCCAGAAAATCACTAAGTTCACACCAGTCAGCAGTTATCTACCACCAAAATGTGCCACAAGAAGATGTGTCAGGTTCGCAGTGGAGCCGTATTGAACGGAATTTGTGACTATGATTTAATGCACCAAAGAGAGGAGATGCGGGCAAGTCGAAAAGTCGTGAAATGGGGACGGGTGTCTGGAACTAACAAAAGATTAACAATGTGTGCACGTCCCTGCACAATAGGCACCAATTTATTGTGGTCTTCCCATATTCTAGACAGTGTTAAAATACTACTACTACTAAAACATTTTGTATCAGACAAGCTGTCATTTTTTCTCTTGTCCATCAATGTATTCTCCCAATCTTACTTGGATGCACTCTCATTATCCTTCCCGGTCCATTTAATGAGGATTTTCTCACAACGCAGCGGTTCAGCTGCTACCAATCATTATACTTTGATTCTCACAGACTCTTACTTCCAAAGTATGTGAATAGCACATCCTGGCGTGTGAGAAATTTGTCGTGAAAACTCTTATAGACCCCACGTATACCTTTTGTCCCAACTTACCTGCACCCTGTTCGCATCCCTTTACACGTTCGGAATTTAGACTGATCCTATCCCGTATAAATATCTTTCATAACTCTGTTGTGAACTATATAGCACGTATTCTGATTAACAAGGTGAAAGTCATAGTGGAACTTCGCAGGAACCGCGGTGGCTGAAACAGGTTTCTCTCTATGTGCACATTATTTTGAACTCATTTCAAAGTGAAAGTTATCGATTTTCCCCCTTGTTTCTTTCTTGGCTAAAATTTGATTTTGTTAGATAATAAAGTCCTCAGTACAGTACAGTTCAATACAATCAGAGATCAGAGTTGAGAAGTTGATCAATGGCAAAAAGACTTTAGACAGTTCGAAGGCTTCCGTTTCCCAACCTAAATTGGTCACAAATAATGGAAAATCCATAAGTCCAGTGTCAAGGTCCGGAGTTTAACGTGTGACTTTCCGCTTACCGTGCAGCTATCCTGTCAGCTGAGCTATCACGGTTTAGCCAATCGGAATATGGGACATTCACCAAGGGCAGTTATGTAACAAGGTGGGAAATGTAGTGCAGAAAGGAACTAAAACCATCGAAAAATGTATCACCAGTGATAGGTAGTGATGTGCTCGCCACTTCATGAGCCATGGGCGGTGAAGAATCCCGGAATTTGAAAGAAAACGCGCTTCTCGGATGCACGTAACTCTGATTGGCTCATTGCAGTTTATCAATTGCACAGCGATAGCAGGCAGGGGCGTTAACTGGACAGCGGGCGAAAGTGAATCATGAAAACACAAGGAAGACATAGGTCACTAGATGCAAGCGTTTGGCTTATTTCTGTCAACCGCGAACGTGAAACACGTCAGTATATATACGCGGTATAGCAGGGAGGGCAAACGTAACAGTGAAGTGGGCACAATCGAAAGTTCTTACAGTGCGTACGTTGGGTAGGGTGAATTCTGATGTGGTAGTGCCAAGGTGAGCAAACATTTCGGGGCAATCACTTTTGTACACAGAGCGCTGGCTGACGCTTCATGATAAGAAGCCCTTCGCTAAATAGTTTTGCGTAACAACGCTCTAAAACATTGGATCAGGTCAACTTTGCGACCGGATGCAATTAAGTGTCTTGAATCGAAGACTCCGGTATCTTCGCGTCATTGTGTATTATCCAAGTGGGTTGCGTCATCATTTTTGACAGCCATTTGGGTATGAGTCCTAGTACTCGTTGAATCAAGCAGCGATCCCTCCTGCCTATGTATACGTCACCGCAGCCTCAAGTGAACTGGTAGACAATATGTGAGACATTGGGATCAACCAGACTGTTTGAGTGGTTTTGAAAACGCAACCTTTTTGTGGTCTACAGAAAATGCAACTGGGCAGCTGTGTCTGTGTGCCTCAGAGTTGATTCAAGAGTACGATTTATATGATTAAAGCAATGGGCTCCTCTAAAAGGCAAAGCGATGAAAACTTGCTTCTTCTCGATGGTCATTATTTTCTGGCTTACCAGTCTCGGCTTCTGATGTTGTTTGGTATATTTCTCGGGGTAACCGTTGACCATCAGAGTTTTTCTTGTGAACTCCTATCCATTTTGTAGTTGGTCTTCTGGGCTCTGTTGAAGGGATTTCTGACCAATCCACGTTTGCAAGCTACCGGAGTGAAGCAATCCAATTGTGAATAAAGTCTGCCCCACGCAGCTTTTCGGTGGATTTTGCACTGCCAAGTCCCATTTCGACTCTTGGTTGATGAAACATCTAGGAAAAGAAACAGTTATCCGGTTTTTATTCGTGAGGAACAGAGAGATTTGAGTGAATAGAGTTAGGAATGTTAAAGAAAGGGATAAAAAGTCCTTCAGTAGTAAAAAGTAAAACATCATCCACGTATCGGCTGTAAAACGGAAGTTGAGGAATATTTTCAAACAGTTGTATTCTCGATTATCCGCAATATTTAAGTCTTCCAAGGCTGGGCCCAGAGGGCTTTCCACGGCGACACCATCAATTTGGTTGTAAGCTTTCCCTTTAAAATTAAAACGAATGTTTTCTGTGCATAAAAGAATGAGGTCCTTAAGGCATTCGACAAGAATACGTAAACGTAAATTATGCGAACAAATAAAATCAGTCAGAATGGTTTCTACATACGTGACAGAGTGGCAAATAAAAAAAACACTATCAACAACTGAGAACGCGGGGTGATCAAACAGTGGCTCTGGAGGGAAGTCCGTGGAATAAAAAACCACAGAGGAGACGAAACAAACGAAATTCCAGTTAAACAAACAGTTTAGGCAACAGCGGAAACATATATCCTCTGGGTTACTCAAGTACACATACCCAAGCGTAAACCTGTTTGAATAAATTTGGAAAGCTGAGAAGCAAACTTACAGCTGATGCCACAACATGCGCCCAAGAAAAGTGAGCAGTCAGTCAGCTAGCTCGGAAGCGCATTGATGGGCTATTCAATAAGCGCAACTAGCCCGGGTGACAAACACACTTGAGAGGGAATGGAACCAGTCAAAAAAAGGTCAACTACCAGTGAAGGGAAACTCACCAATGACACTTAGGGTCGGAAGGGCATGCGTAAGCAACCATAATTTAGGCGAGTGAACAACAGTTGAGAGTAGATGAGGACAGAAAAAAGCAAACTGGACGTACACAATCATTGGCCAACTGATAGGGCATACGATTTTGCAACAGCAGAAGTAACACCACTGGTGCGTGTGTGTATGTTTGTCTGCCATTGGTCAAGTAACGACTCATCGTCGGTTTTTTTCGGGGAAGGGGAATTATTAATAGCCAGAATGCCCACAGTTTAGAGCATATCGTCACTCATGGTTGCTTGATTCTACTACAGTAGAGCACAAAATTCGCGCCCACAGACTTGGGATTCGCGGTTCGTTTTTTACGAATCACTCAAATGCTGGAAGACATTCAAATACACTTTAGCTTGTTGAATTATCTTCGGAGCTTATCAAGTTCAGTTTTATGATTGAGTACTATACTCATTCAATCTTCACACCTTCTTCGGTTGGTTAAATTAACCGAATTTAATGGATTACGATCAGATCGTAATACCTCTGTTGCACTATTGCAAATTTTTTTCACTTAATATGTCCGCCTATACTGCAGGTAAATCCAAAAGGCCTAGACAAGTGAGGATGAGCATCTGCATCATTCATGCAAATTCTGTTCAAGAATAGCGTTTTCCACAGTCGAAGACGGCACCTTTCTGGGCTCAAGAAGAGTGACGGACAAATCACCACTTACCATCGGCATTACATTTTCAGATAATTTTGTTTAATTTCTTCGTCACATTTCTTCCTTTGTCATTAGACTGCCGCGGTGACCTCTGGTCGTTTGGTGCTTTACCGCAATTTCCCAATATTGATCTATTGTAACGATAATCATCTCGATCGATGTTTTCGTTTGCAGTTGATCAAAACACACATTTGACAGAAATATACAATCGACAAATTAATTACTCAAGTCCCAAAGAAACTAGGGACCTTATCATTCAAGCTGCTAAAGTCGATGGCTAGGGCAATCCTGTAGCAGAGACAACAATGTGATGCATTTTGCAAAATGTTGAAAGACCTTCCGAGAGGCCTCGTATTTCAGCTGGTAGAGCTTATGCACGCGTGCGTTAAGTGGCATCCGTGCGCATTTCTGAATCCCACAGAAGCGGAAAGTTTTGGACAACTGAATCTGTTTATAGAAAAAGCGAACAGCGACCAAACTCGTTTTCGGTAGCATCTTCCTCGTGGCTAATACAGTTACGTTTATGGTTTACAAAAGCATAAATTGTGAACGACGTCTGTGTGTTAAAATGTGATCGGGTAGTCATCAAAATTGGTGTTGCGTAGTTAAGAAAGATAAGAGAAATATAGTTGATCCGTCGTTAGGAAAAGAACCAGTAAAACAATGAACATGGGTTGAAGGGATTATCCACTTCCTGTTTCAACAAGGGCAGTATGAGTGTTTTGACGGCACGTCTTTGAGAACAAAGCGGTGGATTGAATAATCTGATGGTTACAGCCTCTGCCGCTACTAGATGTTTTCTAGCGACTTTTAGAGCGTTCGTAGGGACTCTGTAGACTACCTTGAAAGCGTCGTCGTTTACATAATGTCCAAGGTAACACATAGATATTGTTCACAGTCTGAGTTTCTAACCTATAAACGTAACTGTATTAGCTACGAGGATGACGTGGCCGAAAGCGAGCTTGTTCGCTAGTCATGAATTACGCAATTGAATCTCTTCATCCTTATTCGGTTTTAGCCAACCTGTCGTCATATACATCTCTCTCATCTGCTTAACAGTTGTGCTTTCCCCAAATTGAGAAGACAGACTGTACTGACTCAATAAATAGTTCACGGGACAGCTTGTGGTACCTTTACATATTGTGGAAAACCTCAGTCAATCGAAACAGCAGTGACCAGGAACTACAAATCCACCTTTGACTGATCAGCTGGTGATTTAACCATTGGTGCCTCTGATCTTACCATTCATATATATATATATATATATATATATATATATATATATATATATATATATATATATATATATATATATATATATATACAGGAAAGTGTTGTGCAATAAAATAAAAGTACCTTTCTGCAGCGTTGGCCTTCTTGCTACTTCGATGTACGTAGTTCCGGTTTGAAGTGATTTCGATACTTTCAGTCAACTCGAGTATTTTGTATAGCAGGCTGAACTGGTACGCTCTGCGCCTGCCAGAAATATCTGTACCCTTTCATGTCATTCGAAGTTTTTCTTTCCTTGTGTATGATCTTGCTGGTTGTATTTCTCCCCCGTGATTTCCACGAGATTACCAGTTTAAAAATTCACCAATGGGAACAGATATTTCAAACCCCAGTGCAAGTAATCTTCCCAACATAATTCATTGTAGAGCATCACCTAATAATCGCCATTAATTTTCCGGGAGAAATTTTTGAATGAATTAAATCGCCGATTTCACAAGGACGCTAGCATTTGTACTTTCTGTTCATCCACTCGCATCAGATACGGAAGGACTTACGGGCGCACGACTGCCTAGTGGTCCTCTGTTGTCCTTTATCTTGCTCTTCCCCCACGTAACCCAGCGCACATGCATGCCTAATGTGAACTGCATTTAGTTATTCTGTCCCTGCATAGCGTTTTATCACTCATTCCAGGAGGATTACTCCTCTGCTTCTGAACCATCTCGTTGATTATAGTTTCAAACGGAGAGTGCAGATATGGAAATTCGAGTAGCCGTAGCCCGAATCTGCCAGGAACTTACTGGCTCATGTATTTTTGACGCCAGCTTCTCCTGGCCGATTTGTTTTATTTCGGCTACAACAACTGGTTGACTGATTATTGCTTAAGTGATTCAGTAGGAGCCGATTGTCAAATTCCCAAATGAGGTGGCGCCAGGCGTGATGGTTATGTCAAGCCTTGCTCACGGTGATGAAGCTGGCTTTCTAGCCAAGGTGGGCTGCGTTTTGGCGCGATATCAACACCTACCCTGATTTCTCCTTTCTTTAATAAGAGCAACTGCTCCTGATTCTCCCAGGTTCACGTAAATCTTTGACCTCCTCCAGGGCATTAGCCATTTTACTTACTTATGCCTTCTGTTTCCTGCATCTACTCCTGTGTTGTCCACTTCAACCTAGCAGGATTTGTTTTCCAGGCATCATCTGACTGTCCCTTTTCTCCATCGATGGGGCGTCTCGGAAATATCCTGGACCAATATATTTTTCTTAGCTCTCATTTGCGGCGGATATTTTGCGACACGACGTTAATAATACTTTTGGTTATCTCTTGGCTGGTGTAAACGGCGTTGTGTGTCATCCGGAGGCTGCACCATTGGTTCAAAATAGCTACCCGCAGTTGAAAACTGTGTTTAATTTCTCCTTTCTAACAGTCTTTGTGCCGGACTGAACTTCACAACTGCCGTTAGATTGTTTCGTTTTCCAACTAGCATCAAATAGGAGTCATCGCCGAATTCTTTTGCTAAGGTTGATATTATCTTCACCATCTTCACCGCTGATTCGGCCGTGCCATCAGGTTAACTAATATGTCGGCTGCTGGTATGGTGCTCGAATTTCCATTTCCGACAGAACTGCTGGAATTCAGTGCTCAAAAACTGAGATCCATTGTCGGACGACAGTGTCCCAGGAACGCCGTGCCGGGAGAAGTGAACGAGTAAGTGAGTAATCCTCTTTGTTGCTGTCATGGTATGGATAAGTTCAACTTCGAAAAATACACTGTAGTAAATTACCAAAACAAGATGGTGCCTCTTTCCGTGCTCGAAGATATCTATGGCTACCAACTTTCCAGGGGTGAGCAAGCAGCTTCCGAAATAACATCACTTCCTTCCTTTTGTACGCTTTCATGTGTGCGAAATAGCCCATACTGAGGTGGATAGCCTTTTATCTAGGTGGCCATTTGGGACCAAGATGAAACTTTTACTGTCCCAATCCGTTTATCGTATCTATCCGCCGATGTCTACATTCGTTAGGTTTCCGTGTGCCTGTTCTCGTTCCTACTCGAATCCGCTGTTCGCTTGAACTGAACTGCGCTCAGTCAAGATTGATAACGTGTAATCAAGAAGCGCGTACCCTGTAGAATGCTGGGATTCTACACTCGGTTTTGACTTCTTGAGGATCAGCGAATTTTCTGATTACACGCATGAGCATAAATGCAGTGGTATGGGCTCATCCTATAACCTTAAATACTCAGTGCGCTAGCGAAGATAATCAGCTACCTGACCCTGAGACTTGGAATGGAGAACCATGTAAAATCTTGACCGGTCTGGCGTGGTAGTGTGCCGTACGAAAGCGCATTGCTATCTGTTGGCGTCTACTTCACGTGTTATTCATTCGTGCTTACACAACGCACATGATCGTCTCATCACCCGAGTCACGAATACGAACGCATCATTCACAAGCGCGACTGAAGGTCATATTGCGAACCGACCAGTCATGTCCCTGTTCCGATGCTTACCGACTGTTGTGATTCCGCACTTCCCCGTTGACTTAGTAGTTCGCACTTTTACGTCTGCTTTCGTCCGCACGGTTGGTGTATACCACGCACAACACAAGTGTCATTCTGCTTCCAACTTGTTCACTTCTGAACACGAGACAAACAGTGACGACAGGATTCGAATCTCTCACCCCCGAAGTGATAAGCATTCACACCGTCCAGCGACCACTGACACCTTCAGAATACGTCTAATAACGGAAAGGCTTGCTAGTCTTCAAATCCACAATAACTCAGGATCAAATCAAAGAGTCTCAACACCACAAAGTTTTGTAGGAAATTTACTACTCACGGTAGTATGATTTAGTTCGGTTCCAGAGCGGTGCAATGAATATTCACTAAATGGATTTTGATTTCTGCCATGGAAGAGAACAAGGACAAACTCGAAAGAATGTTTGAAATTCATTTTATGAAAATGTGCAGTTTTTGTTGACCATAGGAATTCTTTTATCAGAATGACACCAATTATACGTCTAACCTACGATGAACACAACCTCACACTCATAAGACGAAATTAAGAAACTACGAGATTCTTTTTCTGTCCCTGTGCAAATTGACCACTTCTCTTATATTTTCCCATTGACTTTACTGCTAGTTTCATGTTGCTCATGGTAACTGATAGCTGGTAAACAATGGGTTGATATCATCGGTAACGCATGATTTTTATACTGAATGTATGTATGTATGTATGACTCAAAAAATCCCATGTCGCTTGTTTGTTTAACACGGGGAAATGCGGTGCAACTCTGTTGTGAACCTGTTTTAGTCGATCTTAGTATTGGGTCACATAGCCACTGATTTTCGATTTCATACAGTGATATCTGAGCCTCTGTGTGGGGGGTATAATGCGTCAATGTTAGGTTGACCACACCTTTTTTGATGGTAATCAGTCACGTCTTTTTGAATGTCTGCATTTGTGCATACACAGTCAACTGTCTTATCAAATTCTTCATTGTTTGAAAGTCTTTACAGTTCATTTTGCATAGCTCTTACGATAACAGGCAAAATTAACATAACGGTCTTGGGAATTAATAATCAAAACGGCTGCCTCCTTACGAACTGTTCGTGCATCATGTGACGGACCACGTCGGTGCAAGATGAAGTCTGTGGCAGGGCAGAGCATCTCAGCTTTGTGAACTCATTCTTTCGAGCCGGTGATTCAACATGCAAACTGATTTCAACATGACTCGGTTTCCTGTGCAAATTTGATATGATGCTAGTTTGGTTGATCAGGATAACTCTACAAGCTCGGAAAATTCATCCTGCATGCACCCGCGTGACCGCGGTCAACTTTCAAGACGAAAAGCTTACATGTACCTATCCTATCTATTTGTAATAAAACTGACAAAGCACTGGGAACTGGAAATTTCTACCCGAGTTATTGCAGCTCAGAGATTCCCGTGGATCGATGTTCTCCTTTCTAACAAAGTAAACCCGTTACAAGCCTTCATATATACACTGTTCGCTGAAAGACGCTCCAATTCGTTATCTGTGAACATTTCAAACAAGCCGAACACAGTTGTACCTCTACGTCATACAGTCTACTATTGCATCAGCGGAAATCACAACATTTTTTATGAAATCAAGCACACGAAAACGCGTGCGTTCTTGTTTGAAAGCCCATTGTTTTATTTGTTCTTTTCAGTTCACGTGATGCTCACAAGGGCGAAGGCCTTCTGGCATGTCAGAATGTGGGGATCAACAGGTCACGCCACAAGATTACCAAGTATTTTGGAGACCAACCTTTCGGACCGATGAATTAGTACTTCCGGTCAGTATAAATTCTGAATGTTTTTGTCATCACTTTATCAGGCAAATTCAGGACATATTCCGAGATTCCTTGGGATGGCGATTTGGTAGCCAAATTCCTATTGCTACCACCTGAAAAAGGTGCACTGATTTGAATATAAACGAAATCAACCACGCAAACCAGAACTGCTTATTTGCGTCTTGGGTGTCCAGTTCATAAGAAGGCAGTCGTAATCCGATTGGGGATATCATCACGTGATTTGTATGCCTTTCTTTATCTTGTTTCGTTCAGTCTGTGTGACTTAATCACGTCCTTTGTCGCTTCATTATTGTCCGTACTTGCGTTTTACGCAATCAACTACTTACTAGCTCAGTAAGTAGCATTCAAGCTCCTCCACACTAGATGATTACAGCAAACAAGTTCAAGTCAGGATCATCTATCATCTGATGACAGCCAAACACAAGGCTGACTCGATGTCATCTTTCGAACCGCTGTTACACAATTGTAATTCGAGACTGTTATCACGCAGCAAAACTGCTAATCCAATTGCTCATTCTTGCTCTTTGTGGGACAGAAACTACAGGCACAGTTAATCCGCTTACCTTGGGAATAACTGGTTCTTCATTGTGAATAGTTAGTGCTCAACGGCCGTACATTATAGTTACCAACACAATTTTGTATAAATTTCAGATTGATCGTGGTTGAGAAGAGCGAGCAAAATGTTAACATCTTGGAGCATCTGTCTCCTGTGGATAGTGGCTAATTAATTAAAGGATAATCTGTGCTTTCAGTGCGAAAACCATCTGCTATAGTAATTTCGTCACATAATATTTTCTAACTCAGAGCTATTTCCCTAAGAAACCGTATCAGTTGGATGCTTCGTCACGATTTCAACTCAACTACCTGACTGGATGGTCATCAATCCGAGCAGTTTCGATTGTACTCAGTTTCAAAGGAAATGGCATCTTGTCACATATACCTGTGAAGCTAATCATAAGTCTCAACATTTCCCCCAGAAAATCCCACCGTTCTCGACTGATTTCATACTCTGTTTTCGTCAACTTTTATCCGGAAAAATGTATATCGGAAGCTTCCTTCTATCTAATAATGCATACTGACTAGGAATTAGAAGTACACATCTACACATGAGACGGTACACAGATTTTCAGATCTTAGCGTATGATTCCATAGCTAGTGGTTAATTGGATGTATTCTTTCCTGTTGATTCTCTGGGTATATGTATAAGGGGAGCACATACGCCGTATTTTAATGAAAACACAGCCTCCAGCACATTGCGCATACAGACATATATTAAACATTTTTCTCAAGAAGTTGCCTTCCAGGTGTACTGGTTGGGATTTTAAAAACTGAACGGAAAAGCAAAATGTCATCTAACATGGGGGAGTGATGAGCTGATCCCTCAGTTAAAGTAGTTTATATATTTCCATTTATGTATGATGTCTGTGAACCAAATGTTGAAGTTATTCAAAGGCCCGTATCAGAACTCCATTTACTGGATAATCGAAATGCATCTGCGGGCTCAAAGGCATCGATCGTAATACGCCGTCATTCACATTGATAGCGTGAGGACAACTTGATTGTCTCGTAAAATCACATGACCGCAAGGGTTCACCCGATCGACGTCTGTCCCTGAGGACGAAATGACACACCACTGAGGTCTGTGCCATTTTTGCACGGAAAAAGAATAAGACTAAAGGCGGTCACAACGGTCAACAATCGCCCAGGGAGGCCTGGAACCAACTGACCAATGAGATACACAGTACAGTTGCGAAAACCAGCGGCTGCGTTCGGTTCTCAGGTAAAACTGATAGTTTTCCAAATCCATACTATGATTTCTCTGATCGATGCAAAAATTTCGAAATCAACGTGATAGTTTCTCAGCTCGGTCTTTAAATGGTATAACTTGACAGCCCACACGTTTATCTGCTACTTGGAGTTCACGTGATGCTCTGAGAACAGAAGGCCTCCTGACGTGCAACTGGAATGCGGGGATCAGGAAAATCACGCCATGAAATTACTAAGTATTTTGGAAATCAGTCATTTGAACCGCTGAATCAGCATTTTCACTATTCAAGAATCATCGCTAAAGGTGTGTTTAGAAACAAGTCTATGGAACTAATAAAAGTGATGTGATGACAGCAATAAAGCAGTACAACGGAGGTTCAGTGACCGACTGGGAAACATCTGGCGGGAAAGTTGGAGTGAGCTGGTATTTCTGGACGATATTATCAATGGGCAAATTTTTCTAAAAGTCCTGACCCAACACACCTTGCCAATGCTGAGCACAACTTCCAAAGCGATTCTCCAGGACGACAGCACGCCGGCACATCGTTCCCTTTTCGTAAGTGAGTAACATGTGCATCACAGTACAGAGATGCTGTTGTGGCCACCTCGATCACTCGATCTAAATCCTATCGAACGTTTCTGGGATTAGCTTGGGAGGAAGGTGGATCAGAGGCGGCAAAAGAAATCTCTCGGGGGTTGAAGACTGCCTTGAAAGAGGAATGGGACCGTATGTCACAAGATACTACTAAACGGTCGATATCGAGTGTGACTGTTAAATTATCCACACTATTATATTCAAAATGGATAGTTTCGATCTCAGCAAAGGATTTCACTAATTTACGGCCTTTCAGTTATTCCAGTGGGGAAGGAGAGATTTTTTGGCGAATAGTGTATAAATTAGTCCGCATGAACACACTAGTCCGTTGCACTATCATGGTTAACTGATGTCGGATATTCTAGGTATACGAAAAAATCCCGCATCGCTTCTACCAATCACCTGAACAGAGTATTTACACTGAATTTGATTCACATTGATTGTTACCTATTTCTATAGGTTGGGATAAGTTGACCTTTTGTCTTATTAGCCGTTACAAATCTGTATTTTTCACAGTCAGTCGTATTTAGAATACCGTTTTGTGCTCACTGTGTGGTCGTTCTTGTTGCCGTTTGTTCACAGGACTGCGTAGCGATACAACAACCAGCACAAAATAATATTGAGACTCAGGACAATGAACCACCTATGACCCCAATAAGACCAGTCTCTGTGGTGCGCTGGACGAAGGCAGACTTTGCGTACTACCGAGCTTAATTGACTGACCGTGGTGCAGTCAAAAACTGCGTGCGCGGATTCACAAGTCAGCTGTTTAAACGGTTCGATCAGAGCCGGACAAAACGTTTAGTTTCACGTCTGTCTGTATGTCTTTCTGTCTGCCTATTTGTTTGTCTAAAATTAAACACTAGTCGGTCCCGAAACAGTGCCACATCGGAAATACGGTTGCAAAATCTGTACAAAATATCTCATGTAGTAGATTAGTGCGCTATTCCGTCAAGTTCACATGATTAACATACTTTTAATATTAAACAAAACTTATTAGCCACATCTCCATGCTTGTCTTGATAATCATGACATTAAAACCACCAGAACCTCTCGACTGCCGCCGCCAAGTTTCATTGGTAAGCTGAGTCGTTGCTTCGGACGGATTTGAACACGTGTGGACGCCATCTAAGCTTTATTTTGGCGTGTGGTTTAACAGCTAAGCTACATGACCGCACCAAATGACTTTGGACATTTTGCAAATAGGCCATACTGCTTACTCGCCGAATTTCATTGAAAAGGTAGAGAGAACAAGTGGAACTAACAGGCATATTTACTGACCAACTGTGATACTTGAACTATTACCATACTTTTGTGATTACATTTTACTTCCTTTCGTTTATTTTATGCATGTATGCATTCTTTTCAAGAAGAAGAGTCCCACAGGTTATAAGCTACGAGGAAGGAAATTTGACCAACAGAGGTTACTTTAGAATCCAATACTCTGCAGTCACTAGCCCTCAGTGCTTAGATGTCTACCATCTGTCTAATACTGTGATGCGTTAAAACTACAGGCTATTTGCTACACACTATTCGTAATTCTTAAGCTGTGTATTTTACTGAATTGATAAGGATTAACATAAGCAATTGCGTGCATATCATTTTCGTAGTTGGAAATTATATAGCTGTACTATGACTTGATCCTAACGCTTATTCTTGCTTGTACGGTAAACGGAACCATTTGGATAACCGATCCTGATCCGAAATAACAGACCTGATGCAGATGTGTCACAGCATGACAAACTGTGTTTTTGTTTATTGGTATCATCTCTGAAATCCAGTGTTCGAACGCCGTCCACATTCGTCACATTGGGGACAGGCGGTGATTCACTATGACCCGGCTCTTTACGACGCCTGACTTATCGGTATCCTTCCACAGGCTCCTGATCGCTCAGCTTGGTGATTAGGCCGCAAACGTTCAATCATCCGTTGTGACGACACAGTCAGTGGTCAGGCGATCATTACCACACTCGTCTGCTGTGACAGGAAATTTGACCCTTGGTCTGACCTGGTCTCTCAGATGAATTTGAAATTTTACCATTACCAATTATGAAAACTACACCCTATGATGAAGCTCAAAGGGCGACAATTCAGGCGACTGCTATAGTGAGCAGGCTGTTGGTAACTATATTAATGTCCGAATAATGTAAGTGTAGGATTCTGTGGATGCATCTACTGATTCTTGGGCTCAATGAGTTTTCTTTTCTCTGCGTTTTGCAGATCGAACGCAAGCTATTCTTCGCACAAGAACACTGATCCTTGCAAACTACACCGTAATTTCGTTTCCTCAAGGTTATTTTGATCTGAAACGAAAAGTGGTGTGAATACCAGTTCGAAGGAAACACACAGATATCGGTCATGATGCTGGACTGTCACTCGATGGCTGAGTGACTCACAGAAAACGAACCTCAAATCCCACGTCTGATTATGAAGGCTGACAATCTGCTTGAACTCTGGGTGAATCAGACAAGCGTAGATGATGACATGCCTCAGATTGTGGGAATGCAATCCCAACCAAATGATGAGTGTCCAAAACGCTTGTCTGGTGGTGGTAGAAGGCATATGTAAGTGAGTCAAGAGGTTGGCAGTTAGATAAGACACAGAAATATGTGAAAAGTCAGTGTTTGGCTTTGGGAGAAGTGACATTGGAAGTGGTGACGCAGATAATGAGACGTGGGGAAAGAAGTCCAATTATATCGCAACAAATGAACAACAGAGCATTGACCAACAGAAAATATGACTTGAATCAGGCAAACAAACGGGCCTAGATTCATTAGAAGCAATTGTAAGAGTGATAAGTGTGGAGACAATTGCATCAAATGGACCGTAGTGGATACTGATAGCGTATTATTGCTAGTATCGTAACAAAAGAAGCTGGACGGATGAGGCGAGCCTGTATCAGATAAGCCAAACAAGTCAGGTCATTAAACCATGTACAATCGTTCATATATTTCCTTTTCCAGATTGCGATACAACACTGTCGATTCTCTGGTTGCCCGAGTATTTCGGCTCCGTTTTGGACAGGTGCTTGTCTATAATAGGTTGATTCTTTTGCCCGTCATTTCGATCGGTTGGTTCTACTGATCCGGTTGGCGGCTTGATCGGTAGCACTTTACATGGGCTATCTTGCTGATTGCCTCCTATCCCACCGAATTCCATCTATGAGTCTGCATGCCTCTTTCCGTCTGTTGTGGGAAGCTTCCGATATATTCACGGTTTCTTCTTTGGTTTGTGGCTCTCGATTGATTGACTCGATCGGTTTGATATTCGTCTCGTTTTGTTGCTACAGCGTTTCCCGCTACAGTATAACTGAAACTCCGTCAGCTTAGTGCACAAAACATAGGTCGTGCTCGGCCCTGGAACAAATACCTCAGTCAAACTGATTTCGTAGCACGATTGTTTACCTCGTTTCACTCCCAAAGGGCTTTTTTCATGGTTCAGCTAATAAAGTGTAACTTACGGATCTCGGGCATAGCATACGTTCAAGGTCAGTACTAAACGACATCATGTCGAACTGCAAAAATAACTTGTCCAGTTGTTTAATTATTCTAAATTTTAAAACCTGGGTAATTTTCCGGATTTTTCCTTGACGACACTGATACCGCATGATACACCATTCCTTGAGAAAGTTGACAAGCTACCTGTGGCAGAGTAAGAAAAATGGGCAGAACCAACAGTCCTGTACATCGGATTCAAGATCGACTCAATATTATTATTATTATTATTATTCAAAAATACATCGTCCCGGTGTTATTTTTTATTATAATGGGTGTTGGTCAGTAGGTATTTGTCATAGAGGTTCAAACTGTTCGGTTCCACCAGTCAATTCCGTTAGTTCGGAACAGTTCATTGTCATCCGACTCGTCACCATTACTAACCTATTGGACTGTGATGTGATTCTCCACTACTATAAACTGAGCGTCAATGGGTTCACGTTTCTTCCCAACGTTATTCAGCCTTGTCGTATCGTTACTCAGTTGAGTAGGTTATTTCTCATCCAACAAAGATATTCAGCTTAAAATCTGATCAACTGAACTCGCTGAACTCACTTTTGGGAAGATCGTGTCAAGAACGACGCTTGTTGACTGGGAAGCGATGCAAAAAATAGGGCGGGTATTCCGCTGCGTCCTACTCACGATGTCCATTTAGAGAGTTCAATTCATACAGATTTCATGAAAGAACGTATTCATCAATTGATAATCATCATTCACGGCTGAGGATCGAAACGACAAGGCTACGTGAGGACGGAAAAAACTTGCATAGTTCTTCTTGACGGAGTAGATTAGGAAAATTTTTACCCAATTCATTTGGAATTAAGCGGAGAAAGTTTGTCGTGCAATCCAGGTAAAATGCGTTACTACTTATGGCAAAAATCCAAACAAGGGACCACGTATCCTCGTTCTGAATGATAGCTGTGTCAACCAATGGAATAACTTTGAAAGAATTACCTGATTCTAACGATGGATCCTTTGTTCATACACGCTCTTTACGATTCAAATGAGATTACAGCCGTAAATCAAATGTGGAGTGTTCAAGGATAGAGAGGATTGGGTAGAAGGGTACCAGATACGCATACCTGATGAACGACAACAACCGCTAATCCGATCGTATGCTTTCGCGGAAACTGTCATGTCATCCAGATGCAATACTATACTACCTATAGTGATAACAACTAGAGTATGTGTTTTTGATTGAAGTAACAACACCTAACCGTTGAATTGGTTTCACCGATTCTCTCCTGAAGCTAAAAAATACGCAAGTAAACGACCTTCGTTGCAACTGGCAGCCAGCTTTCCCGACACATTCTGAGATAGGTTTATTTCTTCTCTAACAAGAAGATCAACTTTTTGCATTGGTCAATGAAGAGTCACCGGAATGTCTATAATCAGGAACATCCAGACCACGCGCATGTTTGTACACACTGATTCACTAGTAGGCACAAGTGCATACAAATGTTTATTTGTCTGAAAGGGCCTAAAGAAAACAGTGAGAACAAAACGGTATGGCGAACAAACTCTCTTTCGGCGTGAATAGTATTCATGTCAGTACGTGGAATTACTTATGATTCACAAAACCAGAAAACGGATTGACAATCCAGATCTGTCTCTGCTCGTACGTGTATGCGCGCGAAATTCCTCGCAGTGGAGAATAATTAAATGGTTAAGTGGCTGAAGTGGCGCTAAACAGCTTGCACAAACTGCTTCTGAACCTATCTTCGTACGTGGTGATCAGGCAGAATATGCATCTGGCCATCAAGTATGAAATAAAAAGATAAAACCCTGTCTGGGAGTTGAATCTACTAATCCATCCAAGTGTGCTAGAATAACTCGTACTCGGAACTACTCACCGCAGCAGTTGACAAGACGAGAATAACAAGTATACATTGTCAGCTTAGATTGGTCAACAGTCCTGCTATGTTGCACCCCTCGGGTTTCCGGGACTACGGGCCCATTCCCGAAAATGCGACATATCGTGTTTGTCAGTACATTTGTAAGCAGAGTGAAGAATTACGAGGAATACTTACGATAAATAAGCAGGAACTTTGAATGCTACCCAACTTTTGTTGCTCGTTGTAGTCTCTCAACTATGGGTAATTTATTAGTTTTTTCTAAGCCGAACTTCGGATTTGTTCATACATTCACACAAATTGGCACAACAGAAAATCCCGCAACAGTAAATGTGGTGATTCAGCTGCCACCACACGTGATACGGCCAGGTACAGCTCCGTAGCTGCGCACGCTGATAAGCCTCAACCAATGAGGACCACCGAGGACGGGTACGGCAAAAGCTTGCTGGGATTGGCCAAGTTGTAGTCTGCCAATTATTTTCTTTAATTTAGCGTATTTATACAAATCAGTTCTGCAAAAGAATTAACGTGCTATTCCGCAGCCTTGGTCTTCTTGCTATTTTGGTTTGTGTAGTTCCCAGTGGGAGCGACTTCAGTATGTGCTATAAATTAGGGTTTTGCGAATATTACAGTAAATCTGCCAGAATGAAGTACGCACTTCGTGAAAACTGCTTTCAGGTTAGCTGCATCGCATTGTTTTTCGAACTAGCCCTTCTGTGCGGGAAATTCTGTGTTGAATCCCTAAAATATGCCGTGTCACGTAATCGTCGTCAGCTAGAGAGCACGATGAAAAATCCCAAACGTCTCACACACAACGCAAACATGCACTGAATTTAGCTTGCCGGGCTTGTTGCACACAACGACCCACGGCTCATCCATGGTTAAGTTACCACGTGAAAAACCGGAGTGACTTGAAGTTTGGTCGGTCAAACGAGATAGGCTGAGCTATATTTATCAACCGTGAGGTTCATTCTTGTTACATGACCGGAGATTACCCGTGTTCATCGTCTACCCGTTGGCCCAGGTTAGTCAATGCGTCCGAACTGATCGATAGACTGAATTTCATTCCTTGTTTTCTATACTCTTTCCTTGAACCCCTTGGCTCCAGAATAAGTCCCGCCTTTGAGATTTAATGTTCTTTCCGGCAGCTGCTTGTAATACAAAGCTGTCTCATGCGCACTGAAAATATCACAGTCAGTATGTCCATGGACTAATGCCGGTAACTTCACTCGAAAATCGTTCGCTGGATCATGCGGTACTGTCAGATTTTCGCTGCAAATCCACAAAGTAGCTTACATGAGGCAATGCCTGTCTCAATTTATGGTAGCGGATGCCCCTTCTGTCTGACCAGGAGCGAAATCAAACTTCGAAAGCCTTAAAGTAACCAAGACGCAACTTCTTCACTATCTCCATGGTTTTCTTGTAAACAACGCTCTCCACAATCAGGAATTCGCCATGCATTTCCTTCGGAGAGATAAGCCATGCCAAGGTCACTTCACTTACTGCTCGTAACTCTTCATTAGTTTTGATGTGGCACCTTTTCTGAGAAGCACTAGTGTTCAGGAAATCTTTGATAACCATTCGATTGCACATCACAATGTAAACAGTCTTCCTTGAAATACCAAGTAACTTACCCACTGAGCTCTGCGTTTCATGAAGCTGATTACGTATATCCAGCACATTCTTTTTCTCTCTGCCGGACAATCACTTGTCCACTGTCACATCAAATACCACCGAATTGCACTCTCGATATCTGTGTACGTTCTTCACGTGTTAGCCAATCAGAGAGCAGCATCATATGCGTCACACAAGCTGAGATGTCATTGGCTGAATACACGCCCGTCGGTCGATGGACAAAACCTGCATCGGTAGACGACAGGGTGAGAAAGTAGTAGGAGGTACGACATACTGTCGAGGGTACATTACATGTTCACCTCTTATGTTTTTACACCTACTGTTGGTTTGGGGTTGTTGAAAAGTGGGAAGTGGGAAATGCGACGTTCCACAGGCGGACCATAGCAGGAGTTTGATGTGTCACTATAAGTAGACACTGTACTAACCATTCGTAAAGGGAGTTGATGATATCATGACGATCTGACGACCCAGGTCTGTCTACAAGTAACTGGGAGAATCCTGGAACGAAATTATAGCTCAATACGCCGAGTGCAGAAACGGGCTAGTCACCACACCCTGTAAATACCAGTCAAGATTACCCGAAAAAAGTATTTCGCCGTCTTTCGACTTTCGGTACACCATCTCAATTATTGGTTGGGGGCTCATAATGCTCCTCATTCCAAGTCACAGGGCAACTCTGGTACAAAGTACACTCTCGTTTCGCTTGTCGTTATCAATCTCACACCGTCCGTACTTTTGACCATCTAAGTTACGAAAATCTAATCTAATATATAATAACTCTTACGTGAACAGACCTGGGAAAATCCAAAAGCTAATCATTTGAAAACAACAATGAATAGAATGTATCGAATGATTTATCCCACAGACTCAACGCACAATTCATCACTGAAAATAATGGAAGCTGCTGATGATTCTGGCCCGATGAAAATCAGGCCAGCGGAGCAGGTTGATGATCCAGTCGCTTCGTGAATAAACAGGATGAAATCATCCAATCACCCGCCAACAGTCACCCGCCCCGAACTGAGTGCAATCCACTAGTCAGCGGCCAAGAATAGTTTTGACCGAACGGAATGTAAACCAATCACTAGGCGACCAAGAGTGGTTTTACCCAGAAAGAAATGAAATCAGCCAATGAGCTACCAACATTTGTTTTAACTGACCTGGAGTTCGTAACCAAAAGAGTCAGTCAGAAGACCCGTTTATTGAAAGCATTCTGGACCAATGCGCTTCTTGTCATGGTTTTGATTGTGGTCATCTACTGTCTAATATAATTGTTTGCTTTTGTGTAATGAAACAAGAGGGTTCGGAGGCAGAAATTCCTTTCTACTAGAGCTACTGGGACAGACCAGAACATGGTGTCAAGACGCTTGACGAACCTCGCAGCAGTTTGGCGATGAACACGTCAAGAACATTTGCCATAGCGCCTCCAGATACGGATCGGCTATCATCGATTTGCATAACTTCAACATTGCCTGTTGATATGTATTGTGTGTGCATCAGGTGCATGCATGCATTCGATCGAGCGCTCCGTGTGATCTGTCTGACTATCTTCCCCTGTGCTTACGTGCAATGCTATTATTGGTTTTTCACGTCCACTCACAAGGTCACCGTATATTGATTGGTTGATTTGTTCATAATGCTCGCGTAGTCTGTGTCTGGCACAGATCACATACATGCTTGTTTACTTACTCTACCAGAGCTCCGTGATCTGATTTACAATACAACAATATGGCGTTCATCTGTGACAAAATTTCAACAGTAACGAATCATCGTCCATAACGGCGATCGGTTCGTCTGATTGACATCTGACGTTGCATATTGAATTATTTCATAAATACTACAAATTTTCTACCACTCAGATTGATCAAAGGGAATTTTTCAGATGATAAGTTGGACGGTACTTGCAGAAACTATCCCGATTACTTGAACTTTCAATATAACAGAAAACGTGGTCTCACTAGCTTTACGCACGATATGGGCTGTACACGGCTACGGGCAGCAGAACAAATTCCAAATGGATAACCGTGTTTATCGTAATTTCGTGGTTCTAAACAATGCAATACATAAAAATACATAAATGCAATGACTTACAGCCAGGTGAACAACCAAGGGCAACAGTACAGACAGTTATCCGAAAAATCGGGACAGCGCGGTCATAAACGGTCCACTCAACAAGGGGTCATGCGAAACTGTAGCGCAGCACGGTTGCGGTACAGACAGTGGGTCAAGAAGCGTAAGTGAAACGTTCTGCAAATTTTTCTTACAAGGGGAATGTACAATCATAGAACAATCGAGTCGGGAACATAACGTAAAATGTTCACGCACCATACGTCGGAAAGGGGTAAATCTGAACTGTGTCAGTACAGTAAAAACAGGGAATTGGATCACAAGTATTCGAGGTTCATGAGGGATATACACGCTACTCACGAGTAAGACAAGCGAAGATGTCGTCAAAAATACAAATTACAAAAAGCAATTTACACTGCCCCCGGGGTCAGGGAACCTCACCAGCCATATTCGTAATTGAAGCGTCACCTTCCAGCAAGCACAGTTGTCGTAGATCTCGTCGGTGAATGCCGTTAGCAGTGCGTACAATGACTTCTCTTGTTCGGCCGTCGCTTTCAATGGTGGCGCTTTCCACGATACCCTTACTTGGTGAAACATGGCTTCAGTATCTGCAACCAGGGTGTACCGATACTCCCGGAACCTCGGAAGAACTCCATATAGACTGTTGACGAGGTCTGAACCCGTCAGCAGTTGCTTATTCAGGGACGTTTTGTTGCATTCTGCAGCACAATCGAATACAGCTCTAACCTTCGTTTGATCTCCGTGCTTGTACACTCCATGGTGTGCCAGATACAATACATGCGGGCCAGTCAAGTTCTGTTCTGAGCCGGATACAATCTCAGCGTAGCCTTTCGTAATGTACTCTTTGACCATGGCTGCGCATTTTTCTTTAAGGTCATGGTCACTTTCGAATCGCTTCTTGAGAAACAGCAGTCTCTTCGGTGCAACATCCTTATTATCCGGCAAGCATGGTCCACCGGGCTTCCATGGCAGGGCTATTTCATAGTGGCCGTTGACCCAAATCATTGAGGCGGTCATATGACGTAAAGCTGTTTTATCATCTTCTGGCATACTCCGTTTGATGAAAGACTCTTCCACGAACTCAGAGTTGAACATACGCTCCGAGCTCATATCCAATTCAGTGGCCGTGACATGACTAACATTGGCCGTCGCGTTACAAGGACGTTGGCACGAAGTCGGTCCTAATATCACCCATCCTAGAAATCCTCTCACGCCATAAGGATCATCTGGACTGCCCGTTCGTTGTTCTAGCACCCAATGTGCCTTTGGAACGTCGGCACCAATGAGAATACGGATGTCGGAGTCATCAATGGCTGGCATCAGGACTTCTTGCAGATGACTCCAAACTTCTAAATCTTGCTTTAGGTTGAGTGGTCTCAGTTTAGGCAAGTTTTCTACTGCCCACGCTCGGCGGACTTGGATGACTTCCTGACCGTCTAGCGAAGTTAATGTAAAGGATACAGTGCGCGCTTTGGTTACACAATTACTATCGATGGTCTTAACCGTCACAAGCTCGGGCTTCCCATTGAGACCCAATTTTGTCAGGAGCGACTGGTCTACGAAAGTTGTGTCCGATCCATTGTCCAGCAATCCATTCACTGTGACCTCCCCTAAAGGACCTCGGAGGCGGACTGGCAATATAGCAAGGGAAATTCGACGGCCGGCGGTACTTTCGTCTGCTAATACATGACCAACCGAAGCAGTGTTGTCTGTTGGCAGGGTTTGGTCACGATTAGATTCTGGGGTTTTTGGTCGATGTAGCATCGGGTGGTGTTGGCCTACACAGCCCTTCAGGCCACACGTCTTTCGCGAACGGCAGTCTTTAGTTACATGATTAGGCTTTAAGCATGAAAAACATAATTTCAGCTTCTTCACGGCATTGTACCTGTCTATTACCTTTAAGTCTCGAAATTCGCTACACTGGTCCACGTAGTGGGGATTTTCACATATAGGGCAAACTTTGTTGGGGGTCGGCTTAGGACTGGTGCTAGATGGCTTAGTCTCGGTTGACATGATTGTGGCTACTCGCTCGGTGGAGTATAGACTGCTAGCAGGCTTTCGAGAATCTGGTTGTCTAGACGCAGAAATGGCCGGTCGCGATACGTAAACGAGGCTAACCAAGGCAGCATCACCCTGATCGCTGACAAAACTCGTTAGTTCATCGAAAGTGGGCTCCCGTCCCGATCTGAGAATGAAGGATGCCCGGTCGAACCATCTAGACTGAACACTGGTGGGCAGTCGTTGCACAATAGCGCTCAGCGTCCGGCAGGCATTCAGATCAGCTTGGTAGCCGAGGCTCTTCATCGTGGCCGAACACACCTTCATCTGATCCGCCAATTTTACCAGCGCCTTGGTATCAGTTTGCTTCAGCACAGAGCCGTCACTTAGCTCATCGATACATTTTCTGGCAATCACGTGAGGCCTGCCGAACCGGCGTTCTAGTATGCGTATGGCTTCGTCGTAGCCTTCCTGCGGCTCAAGGACCGTGCACCACCGAATGGCTTCAGCTGGCTCCCCCTCACAGGCCGAAATCAAGTAATCGAGGAGGTAGGCGGGGTCGTTATTGTACCTAGCGACTGTGGACTGGAAATTTCTCACGAAACCAATGAAATCCATGGGATTTCCATCGAATTTGACTGATCGGCGAGCAGGCAGGCTCATACAAGCTTGCAACAGCCTGGCGGTCTCGCTGACGTGGTCGAATTCCCTGGATTTAGCGGGCAGAACACGTATTCCCGGTCCGTTCAGTGTAATTTGGTCTTCCTGCCTTGTTTTTGACCCTGGTAAGGACATGACATAATCGTGAACAATTTTCAGTCTTTCACTGCGAGGTGGCGTAGGTGGCGTAGGTGGCAGTATAGGCTCCGATCCAAAACTGCAGTTATCGTCGGACAATTCTTTGACGATTTCATCCTTGACTTCATTTATGCGTTTGGCAGCCTCGGCCTCCAGCTCTAACTGCCTAATCTTCAACCTGGCCAGTCGCAGTTCACGTTGTAGCTCTGGTCTGGAGGTTGAGCCATTTTCTGACTGAGCCTCTCTGCGGTTTGCTGGATGAGCCTCCATGCGGTTTGCTGAATGAGCCCCCATGCGGTTTTCTGAATGAGCCTCCATGCGGTTTGCTCAATGAGCTTCATTGCGGTTTACTGAATGAGCCTCCATGCGGTTTACTGAGTGAAGTACCATGCGGTTTGCTGGATGAGCCTCCATGCGGTTTGCTCAATGAGCCTCCATGCGGTTAACTGAATAAGCCTCCATGCGATTTGCTGAATGAGCCTCCATGCGGTTTGCTGGATGAGCCTCCCAGTAGTGTTTCGGCAAACCAGGCAATTCATCATTAGAAGACTGTATACTGGACGTAATTGACTCCATTTCAGACAAATATTGGTTACTGGCTAACTGTAGAAACTATCCCGATTACTTGAACTTTCAATATAACAGAAAACGTGGTCTCACTAGCTTTACGCACGATATGGGCTGTACACGGCTACGGGCAGCAGAACAAATTCCAAATGGATAACCGTGTTTATCGTAATTTCGTGGTTCTAAACAATGCAATACATAAAAATACATAAATGCAATGACTTACAGCCAGGTGAACAACCAAGGGCAACAGTACAGACAGTTATCCGAAAAATCGGGACAGCGCGGTCATAAACGGTCCACTCAACAAGGGGTCATGCGAAACTGTAGCGCAGCACGGTTGCGGTACAGACAGTGGGTCAAGAAGCGTAAGTGAAACGTTCTGCAAATTTTTCTTACAAGGGGAATGTACAATCATAGAACAATCGAGTCGGGAACATAACGTAAAATGTTCACGCACCATACGTCGGAAAGGGGTAAATCTGAACTGTGTCAGTACAGTAAAAACAGGGAATTGGATCACAAGTATTCGAGGTTCATGAGGGATATACACGCTACTCACGAGTAAGACAAGCGAAGATGTCGTCAAAAATACAAATTACAAAAAGCAATTTACACTGCCCCCGGGGTCAGGGAACCTCACCAGCCATATTCGTAATTGAAGCGTCACCTTCCAGCAAGCACAGTTGTCGTAGATCTCGTCGGTGAATGCCGTTAGCAGTGCGTACAATGACTTCTCTTGTTCGGCCGTCGCTTTCAATGGTGGCGCTTTCCACGATACCCTTACTTGGTGAAACATGGCTTCAGTATCTGCAACCAGGGTGTACCGATACTCCCGGAACCTCGGAAGAACTCCATATAGACTGTTGACGAGGTCTGAACCCGTCAGCAGTTGCTTATTCAGGGACGTTTTGTTGCATTCTGCAGCACAATCGAATACAGCTCTAACCTTCGTTTGATCTCCGTGCTTGTACACTCCATGGTGTGCCAGATACAATACATGCGGGCCAGTCAAGTTCTGTTCTGAGCCGGATACAATCTCAGCGTAGCCTTTCGTAATGTACTCTTTGACCATGGCTGCGCATTTTTCTTTAAGGTCATGGTCACTTTCGAATCGCTTCTTGAGAAACAGCAGTCTCTTCGGTGCAACATCCTTATTATCCGGCAAGCATGGTCCACCGGGCTTCCATGGCAGGGCTATTTCATAGTGGCCGTTGACCCAAATCATTGAGGCGGTCATATGACGTAAAGCTGTTTTATCATCTTCTGGCATACTCCGTTTGATGAAAGACTCTTCCACGAACTCAGAGTTGAACATACGCTCCGAGCTCATATCCAATTCAGTGGCCGTGACATGACTAACATTGGCCGTCGCGTTACAAGGACGTTGGCACGAAGTCGGTCCTAATATCACCCATCCTAGAAATCCTCTCACGCCATAAGGATCATCTGGACTGCCCGTTCGTTGTTCTAGCACCCAATGTGCCTTTGGAACGTCGGCACCAATGAGAATACGGATGTCGGAGTCATCAATGGCTGGCATCAGGACTTCTTGCAGATGACTCCAAACTTCTAAATCTTGCTTTAGGTTGAGTGGTCTCAGTTTAGGCAAGTTTTCTACTGCCCACGCTCGGCGGACTTGGATGACTTCCTGACCGTCTAGCGAAGTTAATGTAAAGGATACAGTGCGCGCTTTGGTTACACAATTACTATCGATGGTCTTAACCGTCACAAGCTCGGGCTTCCCATTGAGACCCAATTTTGTCAGGAGCGACTGGTCTACGAAAGTTGTGTCCGATCCATTGTCCAGCAATCCATTCACTGTGACCTCCCCTAAAGGACCTCGGAGGCGGACTGGCAATATAGCAAGGGAAATTCGACGGCCGGCGGTACTTTCGTCTGCTAATACATGACCAACCGAAGCAGTGTTGTCTGTTGGCAGGGTTTGGTCACGATTAGATTCTGGGGTTTTTGGTCGATGTAGCATCGGGTGGTGTTGGCCTACACAGCCCTTCAGGCCACACGTCTTTCGCGAACGGCAGTCTTTAGTTACATGATTAGGCTTTAAGCATGAAAAACATAATTTCAGCTTCTTCACGGCATTGTACCTGTCTATTACCTTTAAGTCTCGAAATTCGCTACACTGGTCCACGTAGTGGGGATTTTCACATATAGGGCAAACTTTGTTGGGGGTCGGCTTAGGACTGGTGCTAGATGGCTTAGTCTCGGTTGACATGATTGTGGCTACTCGCTCGGTGGAGTATAGACTGCTAGCAGGCTTTCGAGAATCTGGTTGTCTAGACGCAGAAATGGCCGGTCGCGATACGTAAACGAGGCTAACCAAGGCAGCATCACCCTGATCGCTGACAAAACTCGTTAGTTCATCGAAAGTGGGCTCCCGTCCCGATCTGAGAATGAAGGATGCCCGGTCGAACCATCTAGACTGAACACTGGTGGGCAGTCGTTGCACAATAGCGCTCAGCGTCCGGCAGGCATTCAGATCAGCTTGGTAGCCGAGGCTCTTCATCGTGGCCGAACACACCTTCATCTGATCCGCCAATTTTACCAGCGCCTTGGTATCAGTTTGCTTCAGCACAGAGCCGTCACTTAGCTCATCGATACATTTTCTGGCAATCACGTGAGGCCTGCCGAACCGGCGTTCTAGTATGCGTATGGCTTCGTCGTAGCCTTCCTGCGGCTCAAGGACCGTGCACCACCGAATGGCTTCAGCTGGCTCCCCCTCACAGGCCGAAATCAAGTAATCGAGGAGGTAGGCGGGGTCGTTATTGTACCTAGCGACTGTGGACTGGAAATTTCTCACGAAACCAATGAAATCCATGGGATTTCCATCGAATTTGACTGATCGGCGAGCAGGCAGGCTCATACAAGCTTGCAACAGCCTGGCGGTCTCGCTGACGTGGTCGAATTCCCTGGATTTAGCGGGCAGAACACGTATTCCCGGTCCGTTCAGTGTAATTTGGTCTTCCTGCCTTGTTTTTGACCCTGGTAAGGACATGACATAATCGTGAACAATTTTCAGTCTTTCACTGCGAGGTGGCGTAGGTGGCGTAGGTGGCAGTATAGGCTCCGATCCAAAACTGCAGTTATCGTCGGACAATTCTTTGACGATTTCATCCTTGACTTCATTTATGCGTTTGGCAGCCTCGGCCTCCAGCTCTAACTGCCTAATCTTCAACCTGGCCAGTCGCAGTTCACGTTGTAGCTCTGGTCTGGAGGTTGAGCCATTTTCTGACTGAGCCTCTCTGCGGTTTGCTGGATGAGCCTCCATGCGGTTTGCTGAATGAGCCCCCATGCGGTTTTCTGAATGAGCCTCCATGCGGTTTGCTCAATGAGCTTCATTGCGGTTTACTGAATGAGCCTCCATGCGGTTTACTGAGTGAAGTACCATGCGGTTTGCTGGATGAGCCTCCATGCGGTTTGCTCAATGAGCCTCCATGCGGTTAACTGAATAAGCCTCCATGCGATTTGCTGAATGAGCCTCCATGCGGTTTGCTGGATGAGCCTCCCAGTAGTGTTTCGGCAAACCAGGCAATTCATCATTAGAAGACTGTATACTGGACGTAATTGACTCCATTTCAGACAAATATTGGTTACTGGCTAACTGTAGAAACTATCCCGATTACTTGAACTTTCAATATAACAGAAAACGTGGTCTCACTAGCTTTACGCACGATATGGGCTGTACACGGCTACGGGCAGCAGAACAAATTCCAAATGTATAACCGTGTTTATCGTAATTTCGTGGTTCTAAACAATGCAATACATAAAAATACATAAATGCAATGACTTACAGCCAGGTGAACAACCAAGGGCAACAGTACAGACAGTTATCCGAAAAATCGGGACAGCGCGGTCATAAACGGTCCACTCAACAAGGGGTCATGCGAAACTGTAGCGCAGCACGGTTGCGGTACAGACAGTGGGTCAAGAAGCGTAAGTGAAACGTTCTGCAAATTTTTCTTACAAGGGGAATGTACAATCATAGAACAATCGAGTCGGGAACATAACGTAAAATGTTCACGCACCATACGTCGGAAAGGGGTAAATCTGAACTGTGTCAGTACAGTAAAAACAGGGAATTGGATCACAAGTATTCGAGGTTCATGAGGGATATACACGCTACTCACGAGTAAGACAAGCGAAGATGTCGTCAAAAATACAAATTACAAAAAGCAATTTACACTGCCCCCGGGGTCAGGGAACCTCACCAGCCATATTCGTAATTGAAGCGTCACCTTCCAGCAAGCACAGTTGTCGTAGATCTCGTCGGTGAATGCCGTTAGCAGTGCGTACAATGACTTCTCTTGTTCGGCCGTCGCTTTCAATGGTGGCGCTTTCCACGATACCCTTACTTGGTGAAACATGGCTTCAGTATCTGCAACCAGGGTGTACCGATACTCCCGGAACCTCGGAAGAACTCCATATAGACTGTTGACGAGGTCTGAACCCGTCAGCAGTTGCTTATTCAGGGACGTTTTGTTGCATTCTGCAGCACAATCGAATACAGCTCTAACCTTCGTTTGATCTCCGTGCTTGTACACTCCATGGTGTGCCAGATACAATACATGCGGGCCAGTCAAGTTCTGTTCTGAGCCGGATACAATCTCAGCGTAGCCTTTCGTAATGTACTCGTTGACCATGGCTGCGCATTTTTCTTTAAGGTCATGGTCACTTTCGAATCGCTTCTTGAGAAACAGCAGTCTCTTCGGTGCAACATCCTTATTATCCGGCAAGCATGGTCCACCGGGCTTCCATGGCAGGGCTATTTCATAGTGGCCGTTGACCCAAATCATTGAGGCGGTCATATGACGTAAAGCTGTTTTATCATCTTCTGGCATACTCCGTTTGATGAAAGACTCTTCCACGAACTCAGAGTTGAACATACGCTCCGAGCTCATATCCAATTCAGTGGCCGTGACATGACTAACATTGGCCGTCGCGTTACAAGGACGTTGGCACGAAGTCGGTCCTAATATCACCCATCCTAGAAATCCTCTCACGCCATAAGGATCATCTGGACTGCCCGTTCGTTGTTCTAGCACCCAATGTGCCTTTGGAACGTCGGCACCAATGAGAATACGGATGTCGGAGTCATCAATGGCTGGCATCAGGACTTCTTGCAGATGACTCCAAACTTCTAAATCTTGCTTTAGGTTGAGTGGTCTCAGTTTAGGCAAGTTTTCTACTGCCCACGCTCGGCGGACTTGGATGACTTCCTGACCGTCTAGCGAAGTTAATGTAAAGGATACAGTGCGCGCTTTGGTTACACAATTACTATCGATGGTCTTAACCGTCACAAGCTCGGGCTTCCCATTGAGACCCAATTTTGTCAGGAGCGACTGGTCTACGAAAGTTGTGTCCGATCCATTGTCCAGCAATCCATTCACTGTGACCTCCCCTAAAGGACCTCGGAGGCGGACTGGCAATATAGCAAGGGAAATTCGACGGCCGGCGGTACTTTCGTCTGCTAATACATGACCAACCGAAGCAGTGTTGTCTGTTGGCAGGGTTTGGTCACGATTAGATTCTGGGGTTTTTGGTCGATGTAGCATCGGGTGGTGTTGGCCTACACAGCCCTTCAGGCCACACGTCTTTCGCGAACGGCAGTCTTTAGTTACATGATTAGGCTTTAAGCATGAAAAACATAATTTCAGCTTCTTCACGGCATTGTACCTGTCTATTACCTTTAAGTCTCGAAATTCGCTACACTGGTCCACGTAGTGGGGATTTTCACATATAGGGCAAACTTTGTTGGGGGTCGGCTTAGGACTGGTGCTAGATGGCTTAGTCTCGGTTGACATGATTGTGGCTACTCGCTCGGTGGAGTATAGACTGCTAGCAGGCTTTCGAGAATCTGGTTGTCTAGACGCAGAAATGGCCGGTCGCGATACGTAAACGAGGCTAACCAAGGCAGCATCACCCTGATCGCTGACAAAACTCGTTAGTTCATCGAAAGTGGGCTCCCGTCCCGATCTGAGAATGAAGGATGCCCGGTCGAACCATCTAGACTGAACACTGGTGGGCAGTCGTTGCACAATAGCGCTCAGCGTCCGGCAGGCATTCAGATCAGCTTGGTAGCCGAGGCTCTTCATCGTGGCCGAACACACCTTCATCTGATCCGCCAATTTTACCAGCGCCTTGGTATCAGTTTGCTTCAGCACAGAGCCGTCACTTAGCTCATCGATACATTTTCTGGCAATCACGTGAGGCCTGCCGAACCGGCGTTCTAGTATGCGTATGGCTTCGTCGTAGCCTTCCTGCGGCTCAAGGACCGTGCACCACCGAATGGCTTCAGCTGGCTCCCCCTCACAGGCCGAAATCAAGTAATCGAGGAGGTAGGCGGGGTCGTTATTGTACCTAGCGACTGTGGACTGGAAATTTCTCACGAAACCAATGAAATCCATGGGATTTCCATCGAATTTGACTGATCGGCGAGCAGGCAGGCTCATACAAGCTTGCAACAGCCTGGCGGTCTCGCTGACGTGGTCGAATTCCCTGGATTTAGCGGGCAGAACACGTATTCCCGGTCCGTTCAGTGTAATTTGGTCTTCCTGCCTTGTTTTTGACCCTGGTAAGGACATGACATAATCGTGAACAATTTTCAGTCTTTCACTGCGAGGTGGCGTAGGTGGCGTAGGTGGCAGTATAGGCTCCGATCCAAAACTGCAGTTATCGTCGGACAATTCTTTGACGATTTCATCCTTGACTTCATTTATGCGTTTGGCAGCCTCGGCCTCCAGCTCTAACTGCCTAATCTTCAACCTGGCCAGTCGCAGTTCACGTTGTAGCTCTGGTCTGGAGGTTGAGCCATTTTCTGACTGAGCCTCTCTGCGGTTTGCTGGATGAGCCTCCATGCGGTTTGCTGAATGAGCCCCCATGCGGTTTTCTGAATGAGCCTCTATGCGGTTTGCTGAATGAGCCTCATTGCGGTTTACTGAATGAGCCTCCATGCGGTTTGCTCAATGAGCCTCCATGCGGTTTTCTGAATGAGCCTCCATGCGGTTTGCTCAATGAGCTTCATTGCGGTTTACTGAATGAGCCTCCATGCGGTTTACTGAGTGAAGTACCATGCGGTTTGCTGGATGAGCCTCCATGCGGTTTGCTCAATGAGCCTCCATGCGGTTAACTGAATAAGCCTCCATGCGATTTGCTGAATGAGCCTCCATGCGGTTTGCTGGATGAGCCTCCCAGTAGTGTTTCGGCAAACCAGGCAATTCATCATTAGAAGACTGTATACTGGACGTAATTGACTCCATTTCAGACAAATATTGGTTACTGGCTAACTGTAGAAACTATCCCGATTACTTGAACTTTCAATATAACAGAAAACGTGGTCTCACTAGCTTTACGCACGATATGGGCTGTACACGGCTACGGGCAGCAGAACAAATTCCAAATGTATAACCGTGTTTATCGTAATTTCGTGGTTCTAAACAATGCAATACATAAAAATACATAAATGCAATGACTTACAGCCAGGTGAACAACCAAGGGCAACAGTACAGACAGTTATCCGAAAAATCGGGACAGCGCGGTCATAAACGGTCCACTCAACAAGGGGTCATGCGAAACTGTAGCGCAGCACGGTTGCGGTACAGACAGTGGGTCAAGAAGCGTAAGTGAAACGTTCTGCAAATTTTTCTTACAAGGGGAATGTACAATCATAGAACAATCGAGTCGGGAACATAACGTAAAATGTTCACGCACCATACGTCGGAAAGGGGTAAATCTGAACTGTGTCAGTACAGTAAAAACAGGGAATTGGATCACAAGTATTCGAGGTTCATGAGGGATATACACGCTACTCACGAGTAAGACAAGCGAAGATGTCGTCGAAAATACAAATTACAAAAAGTAATTTACAGTACTCTTTGATGATCCACCATCATTCGTACATATACATCAGCAACCAGTAGAATAAGTTTCTCACCACTTAAGTTCAGTTCATTCATCCAACAATCTTGCACTCTGGTGCTCTGATTTTGGTCGCTTCCCAGTCTGAAGTAAAATAAATTGAGGACATGAAACGCAAGGGAATAGTTCAAAGAGACGTATGAGGGTCGTCCAAACTAAAAAATATTGGTTTGCTCTTTTCATTTACGGTCAAGGAAAGTCTAAATTCTTACTGTCTCCACAATATAATATTACCTTCAACTGAATCGATGATAAGTAGATCTATCCTGATCACTGTACGTAGTGGAATTGCTCGTACCCAGACTATGTGCACCAGGAACTGACAAGACCAGACAAGAATAGCAGGAATGTACTCTGTTGGATTTGATCAGTACAAACTCGTTTATATTATAAAGGAAAGCATGTGCCTATTGGTAGGTAACGTACCGACCAATAATAATGCGACCTCACTGTATCCGCGCAATCTGAGTGTCAAGACTCGGATCAACGTTGTTGTTCGGACATTAGAAATTACACTGGACCACGTACGGAACCATTATAATCACCACAGAATCTCATGCTACTTCAGATGAAGCTACCGATCGCACCACTCTCTAAACACAGAAAAGTCACTGATTTTTCAGTCATCATTCATCATCTGACTAAGAAATCTCTCTTCCCCATCATGACTTGTATTCACAATATTGATTTCCATCATGTAAGAACGGAATTCTTGTTGCTAAGCGTCATCTGTGAGAATGAATGTGAAACATGGGAGGGTTACGTCTAGTGATTGCTATGAACGCTGTATTGAATGTGAGACGTACGGCAAGTATAATCGACAAACCGATCGATCGATGGTCCATATTGTCAAGGCAAAACAAAGCCCTGAGTCAACGGTGTGGTTGGATAACAAAAGACTAGGGACACATTGAGACAGTTCAACAATGCGTGCAGACCTCTAGCGCATCGAATCGCTACGGTAGCCATCATTCGTTGTGAGCAACAGACGAGGAATTCCGTAACTGGAGGAGGCAAAAAGGAACGAAAATGTCAGTTCGTTGATAAATCATGCAGTTCTGGAATTACCGATAAGGGGTGAAATGAGAAAGCAATAGTGCCAGATGAAATGGAAGAAATACTGGAAAAACTAATATGTATTGGTTGCTATCACAGCCTGAATCATGACGTGATGAAAGCTAGCAACAGAAAAAGGTCGAATGCTTTGGAAAACTTGATAGAGAAGAAAAGGACTTTGATTTTCAAGGTGACACGGAATGGTTACTTATCACTTACAGGTCAGCACCAAATTTCTACTATAACTAGAGCTTTCGCAGCTAATCATCCTGTCGAGCACAAAAAAACGTCAGATTCTAGTTTTCAGGAATAGCTTTTAGGTAGAGTGATGACGTAGCAATAAGCAGTCTGCTTGATCCTATTCTGTCCGGTGTTTTCATGAGTATGATACGAGTACGATTCCATGAGGCTGTCAAAATCTGTCCAACGGTGTGGCCGTTGTTGTAAGTCGACTTGGAGAATTCTACAAGTTAATAATTGAATTCCACAGAGCAGACCTGAGCTTGAATTTCTTTCTTCTGTGTTTGAAAGCTCGTAGATTGAATACACTTATTTCTCGTGAAAAATACAATGCAGACAATAGGTTCATTCGTACACCCGGTACTTCCCCAAGAAACTCCCCCCATACTTACTCGAAGATCAGCACTCTGTAGAATCCATTTCTGGTTGGATCTATACGTTATTTCCCAGCAGTCACGACTGGCCCCGTGGCTGCAAACTATAGTTATTGTCGAAATTCAAATGAAATTATGCTCTTTGGAATTAGTATGTCCACGATGTACACTGTGACAACCTGATAAAATCCTTTCTTGTCTTGCTGAATAAAGAGCATCAGCTTATTTCTCCAAAATCTAGAAAATTCACCATTGTGAACAAACTACGGATTTTATGGGGCCATTGTTGTAAAAGAAACTTTGAAATTTTCACGGTTTTGCCACTATCAAGGCACATGACAAAGAGACTGATACGTCCACGGCAATGGGGTTAGCATTCCTATTGAAAACATAGCATGATACATTATCTGGACAGGAAGTTCCAATTCGACAGAGTGGAAAAATGGATCCTTTCGATCGATGAACTTTTGATTGTTCATAGAGTCGTAGATATTACTCTCCCAACTTAGATGATCGTGATATATTACAGCTCATATCAACTGGCGTAATCTGTTTGAAAAATTAAAAGTCAATGAAATGAGTTTATTGTTGAATTTCTCATCACGTTTTAGTTAACCCCATGCCTCTCTATGGAGAACGGAAGGCGAATTGAAAGTCGAAGCAAATCGCGATGACATTTAAATTTCTTCAAGATTGCTACAAGCAATCATCGTTATTGAATGTATACGGCCGGCTTTTGATCGATCAACAAAATAAACGGTTCATGATGTTTCATTCTTCTCCCTACTGGCGTGTAAGAATTTACGCAAAACTACTTTATCCGGACATATGTAGTGCTCTTTGACCTTTCGTTTTATACCAAGGCCCAGAAAGCTCCATTATCCAAGCTGATTGTGTTGGTTCTTTGCCCACAGCATTCTGGAGGATTGCCGGACTACTTTCATATGACTCTGATTTTATGGTAATGCCTTCACAAAAGTCAGTACCTATTTTCTCATCACCCTACCATCAACCGCGAAATCGCTAATAAACCACCAGATGTTACTAAATGTGTTTTGTACTGATTTCGTTTGTTTCTACCACGTAGAAATATAAACCATACTTACACGAAAGACATTGCTCCTGGTAGGATCACCATTTACCCTTCCGTGAGGAAAACATGACTTTGAAAATTCACTACAAGTGTGATTAGCACGAGGAGCCTGAATCTTAAGTAATAGAAAATCCACTTGAGTTTTTTACATTCAAAAGTTCAGTGCCGGGTGCCAAAATCGAATCGGATACGTTTCGCATATGCTGTACGAGCTGAGCTGTCACGGTACAGCCAGTCGGGTGGGAATAATGCATGTGAATACCCAATGATGCGTAAACCACTATTCCAATGATACAACAACAGCTCTGGTTCTAACCCAGGGGTAACCTTTTTGGGGAACTTCCCACTGGGACGAACAGCACGTGACTGAACCCGATCCAATGGACATTGAACTAATATTCATAGGAAGCATTATTGCCACGAGGAGCTTGAATCTTGTATAATGGAAAATTATTCATAGTCGACCGTTCACTGAATTCTTTCTGTCAACCATCAGTCAAATTAATCGTGTTATCCAATGTCACGTGATTCACACTTCGCACAGAATATTGCAGAGTTAACGTGAACAATATTCAGTTACAGAGAATCTTATATTTCCAATCTTTGTGAGATTTTATATGGAAAAATTACGAATGCCAAGCTCTTAACGAAGAAAATATTATTTTCATTCGAATTTCGACAGCACCTGCAGAACGGTCGCACAAATCCCAAGTGCACACTTGGTGCAACGTCTCAACCTGGTGCTCGAAGCTCACGCAAGCT
This sequence comes from Fasciola hepatica, assembly GCA_948099385.1. Taxonomy (NCBI): domain Eukaryota; kingdom Metazoa; phylum Platyhelminthes; class Trematoda; order Plagiorchiida; family Fasciolidae; genus Fasciola; species Fasciola hepatica. Next base: position 1,485,917 of record CANUEZ040000189.1, on the reverse strand, counting down.
AACGTGGATTATCGTTCCCAAAGTGTGCCCGGAAAACGCGCACTCAATCTCAACACAATCAGAACAAAGGTTACCCAAGTCATTATCGATCGCTCAAGCCGAGTCCGCCCTGCAAAAGTCCATGACCTTCAGTGGCACTGGTCAAACAACCGCAACCACACACACACACACACACACACACACACACACAAACGGACACGGACACGGACACGGACACGGACACGGACACGGACACACGCATACAAAAACACAGGCACACGTACACATCTAAGTCCCATGAAACCCGCCTCGCACACTACATTAGCACTCAGTCTGAGAAAATTCTAAGCGGTCATTACTGAATGTTTTTTCCTTGAATTGTTAGAGAACTTTGTTTAATTGGTCAGCATGCTCTATCCCATCGAGTCGGTCTTTCAAGGTAGAAATTACCATGGTGCATAAGTCCTTCACCCAGATTGTAATCTTCCTAATTGCAATAACCTCTACAAGAAACATTTTTGGTGTGCAAGATTTTCTCTGTGGAAAACCTCCCACCGTGCAATAAACCCCTCAGAACCGAACACGGAACTTTTCCACAAGAACTTTACAATCCCAGTAAGAAACAGCACCGGGTAAAGTATACATATGGTGCAAGAAATGCCTTACCCTAATAATGATACAGACTTCCGTTGGTTAGAAGTGAAAGGGTTTCCGTCTCATGCTGAGACCTTGATATTACTCACCTATCGAGGTGAGCCAGACACTGAGGAGCGGAAAAGTAATCCTGATGCTAGTAAACCGTTTTTGTGTCACATTTTGATGAACTTTGAGATCATGTATCTCATCATCACGCTTTTTGCCCGTGAATCATACTCAATTGTTCTTAGGGTTACCAAGTAAACACAAGTCAGCAACGATCCTTCAATGGAGTTTACGTACACAAACTTGAGTAATGAATCCATCGAGCATGAACATTCAATCCCTGAGTCAATAAATAAGAGTGATCCAACTGAGTGACTCCGGATATTGTGGTCAGAAGCTTGTAAACAATCATCGACATCATCCATTGTCAGGTGGTATGGCGGGTTCTATAGAAGAAAGACCCAATCAAACGACAATGGCAAGGTGGGACCAATTCACGATAAAATATTGTTACTTCCCGAACCTGAAAGTATCTTCATCTTGAAGAGAAAGTATTCCAGTGCCTTACTGGAGTACACCGGGAAAATATTCCTATTTATCGCAAGCTGGTACCAGAAAAAGAACAAGAAAATAGCAGGTGACATTGGGTGTGAAAAGTTCACGGCCAACAACGGTTGGCTATTCGGATTTCGACAGAGTCGTAATAGACGGTGCATCGTTTAGCACGGGGAGTCTTCAGAAGTTTCTGAACAGGTCATGAACGACTGGTTACAAATAATGCCAGAAATATGCACGGGTCACGAGCCGTCAAACATATTCAGTGTTGAGGCAATAGGTTTGTTATTTCGAAGCCCGCCACAAAGGAGCTTTGTTCAAGTAGGTGAAAAAAGTTCCGGTGCGAAAAAAGCTCTGCAGTGAGTCCGGTAAAAAATGGAAACCCTTCATCATCGGTAAAAGTGACAACCCGAGGTGTTACAAAATCTGATCGCAACTTTGAACTGGTTATGAGTTTTAATGTAACTGTTGGACGGTGGGGAGCACATTCGATTGTTGTATAACGTAAATGCGAACCCAGAGCTGTGCTTAAGCCTTATTATTTTCAGTCTCATAGTGACATCTAATTTGTTTGTGAGCATGATGCATCTCGACTCAGGAAATGACCCACCCTCGCAAAGACGGTTCCAGCTACATGTCTGTAGGAAATAAGTGAAAAATTTGTAGTGTTATTCGACTCTTGTACAAATCATTTATATCAAAAATGTGATGACTTGGATTTCACTGAACCGTTTTAATAATAAAAGATGAAAATGACAGTTATTAGATGATCCTTCTTGTTAAATTTAAATTGTAAAATGGCTGAACGACGAAAAGTGGGCATTTTTAGCAAACGCAGCCTTCTGTAACTTCTTCCTTTTGATCATCTCCTTGGCCGAATGCAAAACCTCTCATCAAGGGACAATTTGGGTGATCACGACTAGTGTTTCTTGATAGCAGGGACTATCGTATTGTTGGGCTTTGACAAGAAGTAGTGGAAATCTTCGCGAGGTCAAAGTTCTAAGTTACCGAAAAGTGTGCACCTGACCTGCTAGCGTACTACGTTTTGACTGAAAAGTAAAGGATGTTCATCTGTGATGTAAGTGGTACATTATTGTATCTGGATGACGGAACAAAATTTCCCTGGAAGCTTACAACCTGTTTTGGAAGGTTGTCTTTGACTAACCGAAGAATTACCTTGTCGAAGAATTACTTTGTGATTCTAAAAAAAGGGCACTTTATCCAACCAAAAGAGAATAAGATGATGTCCAACTGTGTCTGAACGGTCTGCGTGATTGATAGAAAGCAGTGTGACCAAGTGAAGTCTAACCAAACCTAGGCTCATTTGGACGCTGGCGTAAGCATTATAGAAATCTGTTCCTCCCTTAAATTCCATATTGTCCAAATACTGGCGTATCTGTGCTCTCCCTTGAGGCGGCATTCTGATCATGTACGAGGGTGGGCAAAACAGGAGTTGTGAAACTGTCCGCCTGGCCGTAAGGATACCACTATTCGCGATTATTAGAAACAATCAAGCATGAACGTCCACCGAAATCTCAAAAACACACGGAGCAGAGACAAGTTCGGTCCATTTCTCCAAACCGTTTATCTCACACTTCTGTGTTCGGACATGGGTTGCAACACCGTAGCATCATCGAAACTGCTAGCGTCTATCTTAATTCACAGGCTGTACCAAAAGTGTGTACCAAAAGCAGAATCGTGAGGAGCAGGCTGGGTATCATGTGAGCCTTGGACGCTCCGATGAATTCTTCATCCTCCGACAGTTGCCAGAGCACAGCCATACCTTGCAAAACAAAAGATCGTGGTTCTCCTAGATATGCTCGTGGCCTTCAACTCTGATGACAGGAATGCACTGTCGTCTTGTTTGTTGAGAAATGGAGTGCATGAAAATTATGTATCAGTCCTTAAAGAGTTGTATCATCACACATCAGGTTGGGTTAAAGCCTACGGTCAACGTTTGCCTCATTTTGTCGTATTCAACGGAGTTCAGCAAGGTTGCTGTTTATTCCTGTTTCTCTCCAGCTCTGTGCTATGAAACACCTTGTCTGGTCTTTCTAGATGGTGGAGTTGAACTCTCCAAAGGTAACGGAGTCTTCGACTTGAAAATCGCTGATAACTTCTCTTTGCAAAATAATATTGAACAAGCAATTCAACACACGCCTATTCACAGGACGATTGAGATGTCCAGATTCGGTAAGTACTTTGTGCCTTTGAAGTGTAAAGCACTTTTAAACAGTTATATAGCCATATGTAGTCTGTTGAGTGCAACTGGTGTTCTAAAGTGGGTCCGAGTTTCACCGAATTGCTTGATTTTCTGCATTCGGATCTATTCGACACCTGTCAGATCTTCCAGTTCCAATTCAATCTGTGTTGGTACCGGCACTGTACGGTAGTCGCATAATTTCGTTCACGGGACGATCGTTTTCTACTGAGAGTATTAAATGAGAGTATATGCACAGTCGACCGCGTATAGGTAAACAGTCTGACGGCAAATCACGCGGACGGCGGCTGTCTTTCAAATAACCAAGACTATCAATCGATCACTGTCAACGTGCTAACCGACATCTGGCCCACGCGATGGTACCTCAGCGGAATGACAAAACTGTTACGATTTTAAGTCAAACAACTCAATAATCTGGTCTGTCAATAGCATCTGATCATGTGACTTGAACGAGTCAAGGTGACGTCATCAGTACGCAGGTCACATCGACCGGTTACAAAACGTTTGTGACCTAAACGCCAAGTCTCACAAAAATCCTCATTTTCCAGTTTTGCCGGGGAGTTTTCTTTCAAGCAGAGGAAAACTGAACGATGCACACAAAGATAGTTATTTGTCACCTTGCTTTCCCTTTATAGAAATGTGGACACCCGTAATATTAGGAATGATAATTTCAATTTATTTTTTATTCACATGATGACTAAAGTATACCCCTAATGAGATAAAGCAAAATCATTTCAGATACCAATTGTGCAACACCAATCTGCTGTGTTCTCTTTTCAGGTTCACACCGGGAAAGGACTTTTTTAATCATATCCAGTTTGCGTATGAACTAAATAGATGCATCTGAGAGGCTGTAGCTTCATTTCTTCAATCACCCTATCAGTGAATGTTTGAACAGCAAGCAAAATCAGTCGGATGCTCTTTTTTCTTCCTTGTTTACTCTTCAGCATTTGACTTGATTCGTCGATCACAGATATTCTCCAGATGATAATTACTTTGAATGTCTAAAAATGTTACTTGCCTGGTTGCCTAACCACTTGCTTGCAGGGGTGCAGTTAACTACGCGTTAGGCAAGTATCTTACAAACCGTTGTTCGGTAACTCCAAAGTGTTCCGTGGGCTATCCTTCGTCCATACTTAAGGGAACCTCATTTATGAATTAGAAGATTGAGTCTGAAATCAGAAGAGGACTAAAAATAGCTGTATCAGTTCGATCAGGAAAATATGTGAATATATGATCGTCAGTGATCATCACACCTAGCCTTATCTTCCAATGTATCTAATCACTGAGTGGGTAGATTTCTTGAACCCAGCCCACGAAATTTAAAACACCTTGCATTATCGAGTACACTGATCAGGTTTGTCATGCCTTTTGCAGTATCGTGGATTAGCCACTCGTGATCATCTTCCAACCTCTTTCCCCTGCGATGAACATTGAGCGCCGAGGAATCCCATCTTGGGACGCAAACCCCTATGCATAGGGCATGTCCAATCACATCAGACTGATGTGCTTTTGTGTTTCATCCGGTGATACGTTTCGCAAGCCGAATAATCTGCTACTAATCTCAACCGTTTTCTGACACGGTGTTCCCACCGGATTTGAGCAAAAGGTGTTCAGATACCGACAATGTCCATGTTTCTTTAAACCACCGTTCTCTCTTTTCAAAATAACATGGCCGCAGCAGAGTACACTCAAAGCTTGAAAGATGAGCAAACGTCATGTCGATACCGCCGATGATTTAGGGTGGCAAAAGTTAGAAGCGCCTCTTTCACATGCGATGAAGCTGTACTGTTTCCAATATTCGAACTGAAGGAGCATACTGAAATCGATCCAACCCGAAACGACACACACCGAAGTAATGGGATAGCCAAGACCGTGGAACTCCTCGAAAGTTTTACTGTGGAACTAATTTGTATAAATATATAATATCTACGTCACCAGTTGATAGATTACAGGTTAGACAACCACAGCTGGCTATTGTTATACATGTGCACCGCGATTCGGATTGATTGGGACTTCTCAATGTACGTGGGCGAAAAGCTGTACAATGCCGTGTCCCGTGAAATGCACACAGGATTACCACAACCGTCATCCCTCAAGAAATCCTTGTCAATTTTGCTTGACTGAAGCAATGATATCCGAACTGAAAGTTGTGTGTGATTGGGCCTCTCCAACATTTACTTCCGCTTGCGGGTTATCAACCTCAACACAACGGGCTTCCGTATCCTCAGTTACCACTTTGAAGTAAATTTGACTGAGAAGGCTTCCATAGACGCATACGTCATCCGGATCCGTAATCTGGAACACAGACTGGACATTTTGTCTAGTAATGATTCTGCCAGTTGGTCGGTAATCAATCAGGTTTACCGAATCGTTTCCTAATTTTGCTTGACACTATCTATTCCATTGTTGTGCTCTGTGCTCCATTTGAGCACGAATTCGCATGTTTTACGTACGCAATTGAGAAGATTAAACGAAATGCTTGCTTCTCGCAATTTATGTCTTCTATCTGCTTTGATGAACTGGATCAAGGGGACCCAATGTTTCGAAGTTCCTTAGTTGGAAATCGCTGATGGGTGGTAGCGTTTTGTATATTTTCCCAATTTCTCCCTCAACACAAGAGCAACCGAGGAACTGGAATTGCATTGTCCTCTCGCCGAAAAGCCCGATTACCATGATGAAAAGTTTGCTCCCGGGATAGCCTTTCTGGGTTGATGAAGAATATAGTAGGTACAGGCTGCCAGGATAATGCTCTGTCACTGGATCATGACAGTCGTGGTTTTGACGACTGATGTGTTTGAGTTGAACAGGAACTGACGAATTTAGAGAGGTACTTTTGCAGACAACGCGTCGGCCAACTTGCAGCTTATAACTAGCCACCACCCATTCCTGAAATATTCTATCACACCACATAACAATTAGGAAGTAAATAATCGATACGTAATAAGTAATAAACATTTCTTCCTTCGGCTTCCAGGACTATCCGCTCTCTGCAACAATAAGAAGACGCGGAATGCATATGATCGGTTATCCATCCGGCTCCAGCACTACCTCAGTCCCCATTTCGTACGCTCTGATGATCATGAGCTTGGTTCGTTTATGTGCTACGAATGGAGATAGTGTTGGTCGGTTGACAGTATTTTGTATGAGACCGTGCGGTGTCTCCTCATACTGCTTGACCCACTGCCTCACATTGGACAGCTGGGCCAGAAACAACGGTTGGACTCGTGTCGTAAAACTGGGAATGAATCGGAAATAGTATTTCAGGCATATCCGGATCAGTAGTGAGTGCGCCTGGTTCGGAGGTGACCCTCTACCAAGTAGCGGTCTGAAGTGATCCGGATCCGGCTCATAACCGCTTGCTTTATTCGTGAAAGCGAGGTGATCCAGTCCAGTGACCGCAAACTCGCAATTTGAGGCAGTTCACGATTCTGCGAAGCACATGAAAAAGCACAAATAAAAAAAATCAGGCGGTATTCTTCATAACTGTAGGAGGTCGTTCGCAGTGCTTGTTGACGAGGAATCTTGCCTTTTCGTGTAGCCTGGGTGAAATGCATCCGAGGAATTGAAAGATCTGCTCCTAGACCAAGTTGTTTCGGGAAATTTCCAGGAACAAACCTAGCCCCATTTCTCAGTCCGTGGTCTCAGTATGAAGTTTCGTGAATTCATTCTCTCACTACGGAAGTAAGCAGCAAAATGCAACTTCGGGGATCACTTGGTGACCCAACTAAGGGACCAACTGATTGCCGGTTTAGATCATCAAGAACTAAAAATAAAGCTTTTTTTGAACCCTAACCCCACCTTCGAAACTCTGCCAATATGTGGACAATCGGATAAAATCTCAGAAGCAAAAGGAGAACTTCCCGTGATACATTGCCAGCACATTCCCGAACGAAAACCAAAGCAGCTGACTCGTTGCTTTTCGTTCATCTATGTTCTACCTTCCGCTTCCATAGCTCAGTACACTATTTCTGTGGGAAGACTGGCCATATCCGAAAGGTGTGTCGCCAGTCCTGATGCAATGTGGCGAATGTGACTCTTGGTAATTTGAAGGAAGATACCAATCCATTGTACATGTGAAGGATTGTAGGCGATTCCAGTCAATTCAGACGCAAGATTTTTCAGTTCCAAGGCATCCTTAGGCTTTAGCTCATTGTAGATACCAGGCAGAGCAAGGTCATCATTATATAAAATACTGGTCAACTTGATCCAGCCCATTGTGTCCATTCAACCGACTAAAGTGCTCATTCTTGGCGTACCTAGTCAAGGGCTTACATATCTGGGCGGAACCAACTGACAGTGCCGTCGAAAATCGAGTATTTCCTTGGAAGCTTTCTGATTTCAGCTGATAGATAATCGATCTTGAGTTTGGAAGAGCTGAGCTCCTTGGACCAGTAACACTTTAGACAACGTCCGAGACTCCATTAGACCAGTTGATTTCACGAAATATGATTGTGCCATGCTCTAACGGCAATGCTGGCATGGAGGCAGAACCCGTGAAGTTGAAAGTTGATGGAGATCCGATATGTCAGAAGCGAATCTTTTTGCCATAAGGTCAACAGGAGGAAGTTGTGAAAGTGCTTATGGAGATGGAAAAAAGACAGTGTCTTTAGAAATGTAGCCCGATCTACACGAAGAGTAAACAAACCACTTTGTTTGTGATTCAGTTGTTACAAGAATGTTTCAGCTGAGAAAGAATTTCACAACTACTTGTCACCGATACTGAATCGTAATTATTCTCAGTAGTGCTGAAAATTGGGTATACAAAATTGGATTTCGGTATCTGCGTACGGCAATAAAAGAGCGATGGATAGTAGATAGCATAAGAGAGGGTTACAGGTAGCATCTCCAAGTAGCTGATAAAAGGACGGCCACTCTGACCTTAGCCGCAAATACGGGACCGTCTGATTTTCAAATGTGCAGTCGCCGACGACCTGCGATATTTGATCAGGGACCTGATGGGTTCTCGGTAAACAACGACCTTCCTTACAGTAAAAAACCACAAAGTTCTATGGATGGCATTGTTACATGTAAGAACGTAGCTCACCACCAAATAAGGCTACTAGCTCCTAATACTTATTGGGTAGCTAGAGCAAGGTTCACAAATTAGGTGAAGAACCGATAACTGGCCACGGGCCTTTATAATACGGCACCGCAGCGACGGTAGGACGGCACACCAAACTGACTATATCTTGGTGAGATCTCACTTAGCCTCTTCAATTGAGAATTGCCGAGTGTATCGCGGGGGAGATACTGGAGATTAAAATGACACTGACAACGCACTAGTACATGCCCTCTTCGGTATGCATCTACCAGCCCGAAGGAATCTTCACTCCCGAGGCAGAATTATTGTCTCTTCGTTAGCCATTCCCGACAAAGCTTAAGCCTTGTCTGAAGTTATCACCTTCAGACTGGACAGCGGCTCTGTGGACAGTAGTAGAGATGCGCACTAAAAGTATCCATAACAGAAGAAGCTCTTGAACAGCTAGACAAGATATACGGGCATAGAAAACAGCGGAAATCTGAAGAAACCCTCAGCCTTGGCCCAACGACTAGGGAAGCGAGACTCCGAAATCCACTCGATTTCCGCAGTCTTCGCCGAGAAGCTACGCACTCTGTAAAGATCAAAGGTAAACGTTACTGGTCGTAAATAGCAGATGAGATGGAGACCGCAGCCGTCTCTGCAAATTTTGGAAAACTCTTCTGACTCATTTGATCTGTTTCAAGAAACACGAAACCCGTATCTCTCTCGCTACAGGACGACAATGGCAAGCTCATATCCGAGACTGAACAAAAACTCCGAGGTAATGTCAAGCCTTTCAGCGAACTGCTTAACCGTCTTTTTCCCCTAACAAGTTTTGTAGTACTGCCAGGCAAATCTGGTCAATAGGAAACAATTAAGACCCACCGAGCCTTTCAGAAGTGGCTTTTTCCATCGAGTAGTAGGAAATCCCCAGGCTAGAACGGCGTCCCATGTGACATATTTGTCAGCCTGCCAACTGGGTCCTCTGTGTGAGGGTTACGGGTTGATTCATCGTTGGTGGACAGCCAAGTCTTTTTAGCAGTCAGCGCGTCAGCACCTGCCCAGCACCAAGCCCAAGACTTGAGACAACGGAATCACGAAAAACAGGATGGCCGATCGATAGAGTAGATCGATAGAAAGAAAGAGGAATCCTGTTAGGTGGTCTTTAGCCTCAACACCAGCCCGTTAGAAGGCTTGATTGCCGGCACCAGTCGGACCAACACGTTTTTTGCGACGACTAGGTGCAAGGATCAGCGCCTCATACAATGGTTGCGTTTCACGATGCGGAAACGAGATTGTTTACTGGTTTCATCTGAGAGTTACGGTTTGGAACAGCGATTTCGCTATTCCGTCAAACACGGGAAACCGAAGTTTTCGGTCAAGATCCAGAAAACTCCGTCCCACGTCAAAGCCATCCACGCGAACTACAATGGAATCGGCCACATCAATAGCGGCTAAGCTTTTCACCCACCATAACCATATACTGCTTTGTTTCCATAGTGGATACACTAACGCGTCCAATCCAATGTGGCTTTGACAGGGGAAGAGGTTATGTTGATCTAATTTTCACGCTACGGTGAATCATCATGCACTGCTACAAATTACAATAACTAACCATAGCCTGCTTCATTGGTTTTCGAGCTGACTCCGATTCCGTCAACCGAGAGTCACGGTGGAACATACTAGAGGCTGACGGGACGCCCGAAAAGTACCCAAGGTTGCTGAGGTCGTATTCTTCGGTGATGCCAGTGCGTGTCCACGCATACGGCGAAGATTTTCCAAAGTTCTCACTCGACCCCGGAAACGGTCATGGTTGTCAATAGTCACCAATACTATTCAACCGCACCATAGACTGGTAGATGCGTCGTGCTCTCATTGGTAACTTTTATGTCGGTTCAAGTAGTCACCTACGCAATCACAGTCTCACACGCATGCACCTTTATTGACTGCCTGTTTATTGATGCCTGTTCACTACCACGACTAGTCACACATGCATGCATGTGCGCATGTGCAACAGAGAACTTGGTAGGCACTAGCGTTAGCCAACCCCAGAACGTTACCGGATTTGGAGACATTCGTCAGTAATTTTGCGTTACAATACTGGAATCCAGTGCATACGACCAAAAAGAAGAGCCTGGTCGCTCTATCAGAATCAAGAAGAATGAGGTCGCTGCTGTTGTTTTTCCATTCCATTGATGTCCCCAACTTCACAATAGACTGGGAACGAGTTTTGATGAGATCGATAAATCATTCCCAAGCACTTCAACCAATCAACGTTGAGCTTTACTGTTCTCATTGGTGCTTCTGTATATGCACGCGATCTCAGTCAAATTTCACTCACACTGACGAACGACGATCCCGATGAAGTCCTTGTTCAGGTTGATAACCTACATGTTCCACTGGAGGAAGTGACTGCCGAAGAGGACCAATCTAAAACCCCAGTTCCAGTCAGTGAGACAGACAATTTGAACTGACTGGGTGCTCTTGAGGGGGGGGGGGATGTTGCGGTCAATCAGTATGCAATTCTCGGGACACTGAACGATACAGCTCGACAGCCAAATACATTGATAATCTTCAGCCAATAAAGATCACTATGAACAAGCATTGCAAAAGCCCTCTGTGAGTGGTTAACCTGTGACCTACCAGTTGATACTCCTGTGCTTCACGAAACATACAAATGAGTTCTGTGAGAAAATTTCAGGACCTTTCAGCAGTCTTTGCTTTCTTGGTACTTCGACGAGCGCAGTGCCTGTTTGGAGCCCTTCTGAAGTGTCCTTTTGGTCTAGGTACTTCAGATCGTACAGCCTTCCCTGATTATTCCTCTTCGTTTGATTCTATTCCTTAGTCACGGCTGCTGGATAAGTTGAAATTTTTTGGATGTCCACAACATGTCCTCACCTGAGTAACTGATTACTTCACTGAAAGGTTGCAGGCGATGACATGCTGTCTGCTAACCCAACCAGGCCGTCTATACACGATGTGTCAGCCAAGATACTCGATGATAACACGTACTGGTGGTACTCCAATGTCTTCCTGATACTCCCACAAAAACATGTTCTAATACTTTGTACGCCCCTTCCTCGCATTAACATATATAATAACTCTCCTTTCCCATACCCTTTTCGCATATCGATGAAAGAGAAAGAGAGAGAGAGAGAGAGAGAGAGAGAGAGAGAGAAATAAATAAATAAAGAGCAATAGGTGTGTTGTGCACAGCTGCTCAGCACGCTGTAGCTTCGTTTCCAGAATCCAACCAATCAAGTAAACTCGGACTTTGGCAGTCAGATTGTGAAGATATGGGGGAATCGTTTTGTGATTGGTCGGTACTTTATTTGCCAATAGCTGCACGCCCCCTTTTATATATAATCGAGTTAGTACTAACCAACTCTGACAGAATAAATCCCCGCTGTTCTTATTCGATATCGCCAGTTCCTGATGCGCGTAGTCTGGGTACGAGCTATTCCTTTGCGTACGGTTGGCCGGGCAGATACAATTCTGTCAGTTTGGTATCGGAACAACCCAGGACTTTGAAGGAACAAAACACATACCGAATGCTGCTACACAGTTGTTTATCCTGTTCAGAAAGACTTGAAAATTACCTGTATCTTCACTTAGATAATCTATATTGTCCGCGTACGCTAAGCCTGGAAGTATTCCATCTGGTGAAATTTCAGTACCATCATCGTCACACGACACAAGGACCATATCAATTATAAGATTAAACAGAAAGTAAATAGAGGGAGATCCCGACAAAGTAAAATGAGCAGGGGGTGGGGGGTGCGGGGTGCGGGGTATCTCTTTTGTCTGGTTGTAGTGGTGATAATCGATTATGAGTTTTTGAGTTTCCGTCAGTGATTCGTGGCTTTTGATCTTGGCTAAAGTAGCTGAAGAGCCTGAATTATACCATTTCAAAATGGAGTTGAGGAACTTTCACAACGATTTGAAAAATTACCACGTAACACTGAAAAACTATCAGGATTAGGTTTCGATACTTTTAGTTCTATGACTCCAGCCGTAATTCGAAAGAGACGAAACATACGATGGATGGATTTGACAGCATGAGTCCTAAGGTGAACCCCTTCAGTGTACACTTCATTTATCGTAATTTAACCAGGTTATTATTTTAATATTTATTTTAGATATCTTCTGCTTCATGGGATTGCTCATGATGAACAAAGTTCCATCGGTTGTGTGGACATATTTAATTTACGATCTTTCAGGGTTTTAAAGAGATTTCCTCTGGTAGAAAATATGCCGAGCAAATCAGTTCAGTTCAGTTCTTTCAACTATTAACCTCACAATTATATGCTCTGACTTGACATCTATCACCAGCAGTATCGTCGATTCGACAGCAAAATGCTAATTCGACGAAAAATATGTTTGTTTTACCACGTATTACGTGATTTACGGTAGAGGAATAAACCCATGACCAAAATAGGTACAGTAAGAAGGGGGTTGGGGGATATTCAGGTCAGAACCAGTTTGTTTTTACAGCATTTGAAGAAAGAAACATTGTGTGTGAGTGAGAAGACAGAAAGGGGTAGACCGTTATACATTCTGGCAGGAGTATCGTAAGATAGAAGAGCAACATTTGGGGATAAGAACCCTATAAGGATGATTGGTCGCGTGCGTATGAGATTGACGCGTAAAGGTTAGAGGACGGGGAACAGCCAAGGAAAGCTCCGAAGAACAGAAGCTAAAATAATAAAGGTAAAATAGAGATAATGAAACTACCGCCCAAAGATGGACCACTGACTGCAGATTAGAGGTTAGGGAAGGATAGTCGATCAACTGGATGACCTTACATTGAACCCGATCAAGAAGAGAAATGACAGAAGATGAAGCCGCATTTTACACATGATTGCAGCATTCGAAAGTCGGGGATATTTGAGCTTTACACTATAGGCTGAGGTGAATTGGAGAAAAGAAACGTGTGGTGCGGAACGGAAAATCAACTTTGCGCGCAGTACCAGAAACAAGCTTGGATATGAAAGGCGATCAAAATAATGAAGTTATGGATAAGCCACGAAGAAGCCACGAATGACAGTACATTAAAACAATACGATTGTAGATGAACCAACTTTTCTTAACGAAAATGAAAAGAATGGAAGTTTTGGAAGCATTACAGTTAGCATGATGGTGGAAGCTCCAGAAAGAGACGTGCTCGAGATCGGAATACATTGACACGCTGACAACACTGAGATCACAATCAATGCTGGTAGTATCATGGTGGTAGGTAAGTTAATATACGGAATAACATAGGGTGGCATCGTGCGCAAAACCGTGGATTAGGTTGGAGATCTTGGACGGAAAATCATTCATGAATAGAAGAAAGAGGGAGAGTATAAAACCACGGGAAATAACAAAGTTCACGGGGAATGGCTGGGGTAGAAATTCATAGACTTGGATGGATATGGTTCGTTTATTTAGGAAACTTGATTTCCACGGTACGAGAGCCGGAGGGAATCCGAAAGTTGGGAATTTCACTTGTAGACCTTCATGCCAGACTCGGTCGAAATCTTTTGAGATATTGAGTAGGACCAAGTGTGATTCTCCGTGTTCATCGAAAGTAGTTAACCAAGAGTTTGAAACGAGAGCTAGGTGGTCACCCGTGGAACGATGGGACCGGAAGCCGTATTGGTGGTCACTCGGAAGTTCCCCTCTTTGGAGGAACATGCGTAATTGATCGGATATGGAGGTTCCGAAAACTTTCGAAATAACAGAAGTGAGAGAGATTACGTAGTGATTCTTAGATCACCACGGCTGCAACTCGGAAAAAACCATGGCTTGTTTCTAAGGCTTTGAAAAAGTAGAGAGGTGAAACCAGAGAAAGAAAAGATGGTGTAAAACGGGAGCAAACTCCGAAACACACATTCTAGGGACGATAAGTGGAATACCGTGCACGCTGAGTAACTTAACAGCTTTAAAAAAAAAGAAGCCTTTGCCGGATCTTTCTGGTGCTAATACAAGGTGGAAAAAGGTGATTATAGGAAGATAAGGAACCCGGTGGAGTGCAGAAATTGGGCAAGGCAAACAACCGAGTAAAATCCCCAGCTTCCTCGAGTTTTTTGCGCAAAAGATCACCAGAGGAATTTAAGATGTGTGGGAAATTGGAAGAGCATTAGTTCTGGGAGTCTTCTTTTCAAGGGACCAGAATGTACAGCTACCGATGGCAGGGAAGAGCGAAAATCGAGTCTCGGTACATGCTCGCTTTTGTTTTCATCTCGTCTGTGGTCGCACCATTGTAAATCACACCCGTCCTGTGCACTTGCTTCTACACGATAACGGACAATCTGCCTTTCAGGCGGAGCTGTCTACACAGTTATGGATGCAGCGGGATGTCCAAGACCCAGATGAGTGATGCCAACAGATCAAGGGAACATTGTATGCTGCCTCTAACGCCACAGAGGACTCCGGTTCAAGTAGGCCTCACAAACGATGAATACCTTTGGCATCAGTTGATCTGTTGGATGGAGGCCGATCTGCTCCTCCTCAAAGTGCAAATCCCTGAGACGCCAACTGACTAGGACCCTGAGAAATGACCAAGAGCAGTGGTGGATTGTGAAATGTTAGGAAATGGAAAAGGCTGTGTCCATTAGCAATGCTCATAGCCATTATCGTTTGGTCAAAGGCACTGGTCCACTGAAACCCAGCGTAAGTGAATTAATTAAGGAATCTGATGGCTCACTGATTCACTGTCCGGGACGTCGTCTGGAGCGTTGGGCAGAGCACTTTAAGGAACAATTCAGTTGACCCATTTCTACAGTGGACCTTCCAAATATACCTGCGAACGAAACGATGCAGGTGGATATCACTCACCCATCAGAAATGGGCACTATACAGGAGATAGGTTATTTGAAGAGATACAAAGCAGCTGGACCGGATGGGTTGTCTCTATCCTTTTTCAAGGATGGAGGTGAAGCTTCGGTTTCAGAGTTAACAAGAATCCCCTGTATTATTTGGAATAGCTAGCGGATTATCAGGGAATGGTGTGAATCGGTAATTGTACCGATTTACAAGAAAGGTGACAGATCTTCTTGTGAAAATCACAGAGGAATTAGATTGGCAAGTATCGCGTCTAAACTGCTCACCGGTCTTATTCTCCACCGATTATCCGGCACCCGAGAAATGTGTGCGCATGAGAATGAAGCCGGTTTCAGACCTGGTAGGGGTTTTATCGACCACATCTTCACTCTTCGGCAAACCTTGGCGCACAGACACATCTTTCGTAGGCTCACGATCTCAGTCTTTGTTGATCTGAAAGCGGAGTTCGACTCAGTCGACAGCACAGTTCTCTGGTGCTGCCTCTCATTGATGGGTGTGCCAGAGAATTTTATTTTTCTTCTCCAATGCTTGTATGCAAACAGCCGGAGCCTGAGTTTGTGCTTACAGCGATCTTTCACCCGAGTTCACCACGAGAAGTAGTGTTGGTCAGGACTGCCCTCTTTCACCCTTCCTATTGAATTTTGTGATTGAACTGACTCTTGAGTTAGTCCTATCCTCGTGTGAAAGTAATGGCATTGATCTTTGGTCAGGCAGCAAACTGTCTGATTTGGAATATGCGGACGATATTGTTATTCTGAATGAAGATCCGAGTAAGTTGCAAGCTCTCTTAGATAGCCTTAACAACAATGTAGCAATGTTTGGAATACGTTTTGCACCTTCAAAGTGTAAAGTGGTGCTTCAGGACTGGGTTGGCTGAATACCAAACCTCTTCTCGGCAGGAGAAGCTCTAGCTGAAGTAGTTTCATCTCACCGGGTAGACAGAAATCGGATGAACTGCCGTCGCGCATAAAGATGGTGCTTTTGGCTTTCGACTACCTCAGCCATTGGTGGCGTTGGTGCTACATTCGGTTGTATTTCTCGGATCTAGTGTACAGTGCGGTGGTCAGGTCCGTTTTTTATATGACTCAGAAACATGGCCGTTAAAGGTATAAAATGGGCAAAGACTGTCTGTAATCGAGCATCGATGTCTCAGTAGCATTGCCGGAATATGGTAGGAACATCGTGTTAGCAAAGCTGAGGTTAGACTTAGGGTGTTGGGAGTCAGAGGTTAGTCTCTGGACCAAGTACAGAATCTAAACAAGTTAAGATGACTGGGATATGTGTTACTCATGCCCACTGATAGACCTTCGGCTTCCCGCCACATAGCAGTAGAGTCTGAGGAGTGTAAAAGTCGGTTCTTTTCGTGGATATTAGTCACCAGGACTGGTAACTTGGCAACAGGAGTCAAAAGAATCTAAGTTTTCACTGACAGAAGACAATAAAGCAAAAATTGTGAAACTGACCAAGTTGGAGGAGTGGTAAGCGGTAATGTTTAAAAGAAGAGTATTGAAGCTCCAGCGATATCAAATGTAAATCGTGGTTTGAAAAGTCCAGTTGCGGGATACTGGAGGTGGCGACAATTTGATGGGTTTAGGGGCAGACACCAGCTTTAGATGAAAAAGAAGAATGGAGAAAATAGTTGAGAAACTGGATATGTACAGTTTCCGACGAGGCAGTTGTTTGTGTCTCGGTCCAAATGAGACAATGAGTGAAAACTTTGATAGATGATATAGGGGATCAATATTATGGTTCAAACCGTCAACGTTGGTAAGAGCGAGTGTTTTTCTGGTAGTGCGTGTCGAGTACAACTGATCGATTGTCTTTTGTGAATTGTGAATTTCTTGAGTATTTTGTTGGAATCGGCAACCCAATCCTTGGGCTTGGAGTGGGGAAGCATATAAGGTTCCTATAGGAAGAACAACGGTACTACCGTGGGCGACGGCTGGACGGTCTACCACCTGGAGCACTTTCACTTGAGAGGTAACTGAGATGACACTAATTATTATGGGACAATCTACCCGACTAACAGCAACTTGGATGAATGCTTCTTTGTTCACCTTAGATAATGAGGCTTTCAATATAAAACATTATCACAAAGAATTTCGGAACATTTTCCGAAGTAACTGATAAAATCGATGACAGTGCACATACCGAAGTCATCCTGACCGAAATTCAGTGGACCATCTGTTTATAACCAAACACAAATTTGATCCAATTTCGTCCTTCAGGCCGTTGTTATGCAATTATAATTGAAATTCCTTGATATTCCGCGAGGCTATTAATCAAACTGCGCAACCCTGTTCTTTGCACACACAACCTACAGACTCAGTCAATCCTCTAGATAACAGTAGTTCTTCATTAGTAATAGTTATTGCTTCTAGCCAGTTCATTGCAGTTGCCAGACGGTTTCGCATAGATTTCAGACTGATCATCTTTATGTGCTAACCAGTTAAATAAAGGATACTTGGTGATATAAATACGAAAATAACCTATCATATGTGTTTCGCCACGTAATGTTTCCAAACTTAAAACTAATTCATCAAGAAACCGTATCAACGGCGTTCTTCGTAGTGATTTTAATTCCACTAGCAAACAATTGTCAACAATCTCAATAGTTATGATTGTAGTCAGTCGCAGGTGAATTAGCATCTTGTCACAGATTAAAGGAAAGATTAAAAAAACCTAAGTATTTTCTCCAGAATGCCGAATAGTTCTCGACTTATTGTAGACCACATTTTCTGCTGTTTTTTCACAGAATATCGGAGGCTTCAAGTCAGTTCAATAAATTGCACTGTCTAGAAATTAAAAATGAACATGTTCACTTGAGATGGCACAAAGATTTTCAGATTTCAGCGTGAGCTTGCGAATGTTACGGTTGGGTGGACACGTTTTTCCTGGTGGTTCACAGAATACATGTATAAATGGGTATATAGGTATTATTTTGACTAAAATGTTTTATTGATTACTGGGAATCACGCCTTTTTTGCACGTACACACACATATATACATTGAGTACGGTTCGTGAGAAATTACCTTGCGAGTATGCCTGCTGTGAATTTAAAATTGTAGTCAACATGACAGCTAAAACTGCAAGCCATTCTTTAAGTTAAAGTATTTACTACCGTTTCTGTATCGTGTCGGTGAACCAAATGCTGATGTTACTCAGGAATAACTACCACAACTCCGTCTGCTGGATAGTCGAAATGTATTCGTTGGCCCAAATGCATTTAACGTAATGTGCTGTCATTTAAATTGATGGGAAAGCTTCTTTGTCACGCCCGAAATACGGTCCCTACAGGCGCACCGGACCGACCTCCGTCCGCGAGCGCGGTGTGACGCGCAACTGGGATCTGAGCCATCTATTCACGGAAAAAGCATGGTGAGATAGGTGGTCACAACGGCCAATCATCGGCGAGCGGCTTGCAGTCAGTTGACCAATGAGACGCGCCACACTGATACGGCAACCAACCTTTGCGTTCTGTTCTGTAAACCGAAGTTGGACTGGTTTCTATCGCCTAGATGGGTCCCGGAGCATAACTTTAAGTTTTTGTTTGGTTGACCGTCCTTTGGACTCCACGTTCCACGCAAGAGCCTCAGGTCATCAGACCAACCTGCACTCAGAAGCACCAAACTCGAGTTTCGCCCTCGTTGGAGCTCATCAGTGGTGCGCGTCCTCCGCCACACCCACGGCTTGATCCCGGACCCTCTCACCTCGAAGGCGTGCGTGCTACCACTGTACCACCCCGCTCCAGTTCGGGCCGATCCGAATCACTTAGTTAAGCTTGTTCAGATGCCGTTCCATCATTTGCCAACTTAAGTCATTTGCGGTATCGGCAAGACATGGGCTTATCTTTCAAGAATCGACTGTACGCCGCAGTAGTTAGACCACGTCTTCTGCACTAGTTGGAGGCGTGGCAACTGCTGCTTGAGGATACACGAGGATCATCAGCAATTGAACACCAATTGCCCGAGCCTGATGGGAACAACGTATCAGCAAACAGATCTTAGCAACAGAATATTGAGCACGCAAAGCATATTAGGTGAAGTACTGAAGCTAATAGGCTGATGTGTTTAGACACGTTGCGCTAGTCCCTAGGCTGTATTCCTCGGTGTTTTCGCATGTTCTTCTTCAAACAAATTATGGAGTGACCAATCCATTACACCTTAGTATATAATGCAATAAAAACACAATGTTTTGCTAGAGCGCTTTCCCCAATGAAAAGCTGTCGAACGGAGAGATGACTGGCGACCCAAGGATTCGTACTTGGGGCCCGTTTCGTTCATGCTTGGTCATCAGGACCGTTTACCCACCGCCGAAAGTCGCCAGCTGCTGTTGTGTCATTGGTCGTTTGGACTGTGGGAGCGCAAATTAACGTTTGATTAAAAAAAAAGTGTGACGAGGACACTAATAGGCGGGTTTGGGGACCAACATGGAGTGAATAATCAATGGCTGTGTTATTGACATGTGGGCAGCTTGTGGCTGACCAAATGGAACGGAAAAGCACATGGTACAGCCAGCCTTTGACGACATAAGCTGAGGTTAAACAGAAGGAGTAAATTTTTGCTGAGAAAGAGAAAGAGAGAGAGAGAGAGAGAGAGAGAATTAGAGGAACGACCAGATTCATTAAAATACATGAACGTAATTGAATTGGAATATTCTATGGTCTGTACTATAGGGGTAAATCAGCAATAATGTACCTCAAAATTTGAATGGATCCCTAGTCGGTCTGTCGTGGAAAAATGTTTGGAGATAGTGGAAAGCTGTCTTTAAGCAGCCATGTGTAATGATTCTGGCTAATGATCGTCATTGGAGTCAATTTATTGCCGTATCCTATCTATCACGTTGTCTACATATGTGGAGTAGATCCGCGTTCAACTGAATATCGAAAGAGACAAACTTGGAGGTTTGTTGGCTGTGTGACTGCAAACTGTGTGTGCGTGGAGTTTCACCACATTTTTGTGGTAGACAGTAATCCCCACTGTCATCCGGCTAGTCACCACACACCTGACCTATTGGGACCTTATGTGGTTCTCCATTCCAAGTCTCAGAGTCTGGTTGCCGGTCGTCCCTAATAGTGCAGTAGGCTTGTAAAGCTGCGAGCTGTAACTCTTCCGATTGACTCACACACAACCATGTAATTAAAAAAGCAAAACTCTTGGTATCACGCGGTTCTAACGGCGGCAAAGTTTGGAGGTGCCGCCGTTTTGGTCATTTTGTAGCCAACTCAATGTAACTGCCATCCAGAGCAATACTACCATCTACAAAAACTGGTTTCTTGTATTTCTTCTCGAGTAAGCAGCCCAAAGATAGAAAAACCAGTATTTCATAAGAATGAAAAGAGAAAGCTCAACTGGGAGGTCTTTCGCAATGAGTTGTGATACAGTTGTGGAAGTAGCATAACCTCATGTACCACTCCAAATAAAATCAATGAAAAAAGTCACCTGATAAAACGATATGTTCACTTTAACCCAGGAGGTATATCAAAGTTAGCCCCTTTTTCGAGTCGTCATGAGAAGTTTTGGAACTGGCCACTAGAACAGTCGACAGCTGCACAGCTCCAACACTCAAGCCGGTTAATCCCAATTACGTAGATTTGGGTTGCAGCCCAGGTTCATTATCTTGATCGGCCGTGGTCCAACGGTCGGCTTGGTGAACTCTTGACCCTCCGGTCCTCGGTTTGATTCCAGCACAGTCAAAGCCGGTCACTTTCCCAAACGGCAGCCTCTAAGCAGCCATCACCCCGTTCGTGGAATATCGTACTATTATTATGATTAAACAGTGAAAAAAGAAGTAAATAAAGCATTATTTTCGGTTACACCGTACACAAAAGCACGTCTCTTCTATATCTCACTTAGAGCGAGTTTTTCAAATCGGTAAAGTTTATTTCCTATTACATTTTTGTGCTTGAATGAAGGTGAAGAAGTATATCCCATAGCCTCACAAACCCACTGCACTATTAGGGATGACCGGCAACCAGACTCTGAGACTTGGAGTGGAGAACCACATAAGGTCCTAATAGGTCAGGTGCGGTGACTAGCCGGATGACAGTGGGGGTTACTGTCTACAACCAAGTTAACCGGTGGTGGCGGGGATTCGAACCTTCGACCTCAGATACGATAATAAAACGCCCTAAACCGTCCGACCACTACGGGGCAGTTTTCCTGAGGAGTAGAACGTTTTCAGAACTGAAATCGAATGAGTGCAACATTATGATCAGAGAGGCACAGTATGAACTCGGAACACAACAAGCAGGTGGAAGTCGAGTGGCTCAGTGCGTCCACTTATCTGCTCAGTGGTCAATGGTTCGAACCCACCATCGCCGGTCACTTCGCTGGTAGAGATAGTAATCCACCTTCGTCCAACTCGTTAACACACATGACCTGTTAGGATACAATGGGCTTTCCACTCCAAGCGTTAGGATCTGGTTGCCCGCTATACCTAATAATGCAGTAGGTTTTTGAGGCTATGGAGTATACCCGTTTCATTGAATTCACGAGCAAATGGATAATAAAAAAATGAGTTCTAAGACGTTGCTCATCATATTTGTCCAGTTACGACAATTCAATCAAGCTAAATATCGCGCCTTGTGTTTACTTATTGCTTTAGGTTTCTGAATATCAAGTGGTGGGTAAAAGATTCGAACCCCTCCAGCACCGACCAGCAATGATTGGGTTCTTCACTTCTGTTCTCAAGGTCAGGGTTGACCACTCATCGTGGCAATGTAGCGAGGCAGTTCTTGTGGCTTCGGTGCACCCTTCTCCTTGTAGGGTTATTCATAAGCTTGGAATAAAAAAATCTGACAACATAGTTCTCAAATAAGCGTGACTACATGGATGCTTTTGCATGCTGCCCAGTCCGCCATAATTTAGCATCTAATAATCAACCGGTTACATGAAGCCAGACCCTGATAGTCAGAAGGCCTTGATACAATCAGATAGCTTCCTGATTGGTCAGCTCATTGGACACCAGTTATGACACGCCCTGGTTTATAATCTAAAAAAATCTAAAGCAAATTCTCGTCTTGTTAGTTTTGTCGTGTGTAGTTCCGTGTACGAGTTAGTTCAGTACGTGTGGTTGATTGGGTAGACTCAAAATGAGCAATTTTACAGTTGATATACAAAATACGCTAACTTCCGCGACTTCCTGGTGACATTAGGTGGCCCGAGTGTTGTGCTGCGGTCTGATTATCGGAGTTCGTGATTTGGGGGTTACTGAAAGTTCGTGTTCAGAGTACAACTAATTCACTTTTCGGTTAAGCTTTTTGGTCAATGCGGAATACCGTATAAACAAAAATATCTAAATTATTGTAAAGCCATCTGGATCAGTTTGGAGCGTATTTAAAAAACGACTCTCCGCGTGATATGTTACACGTAAGTGTTTATGGTTCGGTAACACAGAGTTGTCGGAAAAGACGGCAGTCAGTTGAAGTTTCGGCTACCGTGGTTAATCTATCTTAAGACCAGTTTACGATCGAATTCACCAGTTTACAACTGATTGTAAACTGGTCTTGGAAAAGGTTACCCACGGTAACCGAAACACCGACTGACTACCATCGTTTCCGATAAAGCCGTATTACTGAACAATGTACACTTACCTATGAAATATATCAAGTCTAGAACTACGCATCTACAGATATGAGAACTCCGGAATGTCAAGGACGTATTATAGTGAGATTTGTTTTAAAATGCTGTCACTTAAAAATGAAGTAAAATGTGACACCATTGGTAGATAACGCACTGATTAATCACAATGCGATTGAGCCATATCAGGATGATTTAATCCTCTTACTCCTGATAAGTTGAATGGCTTGAGTCTTGTCTCCATTGAAAAACACGAAGCTACTTTTGACTGCGCGTCAAGTACAGGAGCCTTCGAAACATCACAGTGTGTTTCGACGATCGAGTGGTTTGTGCGTGAGAAAGAGAGATAGATAGACAGAGAAAGAGGGTATAGCAAAATAAGACAAGGCAATAATGTAGCCATCACATAGCGGAATTCGCTCGACCATAGGGCCAAAGTAAACAGTTGGAATCGGCCATTCTCTTCTTCTCTCTCTCTCTCAAAAAGAAAAAAACGATTTTTAAAACCTGATCTGAAAGTCATCTTTTTCCGAAAGACTTTCAGTTAACGTGTTATTTGCGCATTGCTTTTGTGGTATATTATAATGTGATGATTATTAGTAACAATACTTCATACTGTTTTATTGCATCTGCACGTTCATGTACGCTCAAATACAAGTTCGATTGTGTGCTCTTTCAGCCGGTGTTCCTGATCGTCAGTTACACATAATTCGTTATAAACAGTACACGTACTCAAGTCCAATTCTTAATTATTACATTAAAATACGAGGTTAACTTCTAATTAAACATTGACTTTAGAAACCGAAAATCCCCACGAAAATGATGACCACCATACGTTAACTGAAAAATAGGTTTTATTTGTCCACTTTTCAAGTGCAAAATCAATGGATAAAGATATAACTGGCGTGATTAAGCTCGCATTTACCGAAGCTCGACACGGTATGGGGATTAAATCGTCGTCGTAGTTCTGTGAAAAGAGATTCATCCACCTTTTTGCCCATTGAGGATGATCTGCCAGCTCAATAGCTACCTCAAAGAGTTAAAGAAATTCTTGTAAGGGTGTAACGTGTTCCAGTTCCTCACACGATATGATCGGTTAGGGAGTCACAAATAACCTCCCTGAAGTACTTTTATTAATCCGTTTCAGCCTTCCAAATCAGACCAATCAGAAAACTTCTCGACTGATTGAACTTTCGTGGGCAGTTCGATAAAATTAGTTTCGAAGGCTTAACCAACGAGATTAGTCTGAGTCTTGGCAATCTCTTCGGCCCAACAAGGTACAAATCTGCCTGGAAGCCCAAGTTCGGAGTTGATCTATTTTAAGTACAATGTTATTCATTCATGTAAATAAGACCGTCATCCTTTTGATTTACTTTTGCGGGCTGATGTGATAGTCTGGTGCAGTATGCATACTACCTAATAAATAAGTAAGTAGCTGACTGCTCAAAACACAACTATGGAAAACTGTGGACTGACAGCGAACGGGACTACGTCAGATGGACCGAATGCAATAAGGTGAAGGAAGACATATGAACCAAGTGATGGCATCCTCCGACTGAATAGTGACGGTTTTCAAGTGAACTTGACAGGTATTATGCAAACGAGCATTATTTTAATAGCTGATTGAGAGGACGGAGATGGTACGGAGCTTCCTGGAGGACTTCGAGGAAGTGACGGGGATTCGGTCGGATATGGGTAAGTTGGTGACCCTCAAGCTGTTCTCAAGGGTAGATCGCAGCGGAGCTGGATGCGGCGAGAAAAAGCCCGGAGAAGATGGAGTGGTTCGCCGCCAACAACGCCCTGATCTCTGGATTCGACACTTTGGCTGACCGTGAGGAGGCGAGCATTAGTGTAATAGTTGATTGATTTTGTGGATGCCCAAACGGGCAATTTCATATAAACTACCTTTCTATCCGGCAGGTTTTGTGGGTTATAACAACAGGAGTAACTAGCGGGATGATGTATACAGGCCATTCATCAAAATCACAGAATAGAACTCGAAGAACACAACATGGTCCACAAAATGCTTCATCTCGTTCATGAGGCAAACTGAACTGATTCACGCCAGAGCACTCTGAGCAGTTCAATATAACTGCAGGGGCAATTACACCGACAAGATCGGTCGGTGTGTCATTAATGGGGCCACGCCGTGATTTTTAACTTAGGTCGGCTAAAATATCACAAGTTGCTTTTAAAACAGGCCAATCAAGTTCAAGATAACATCTTCAATAGCAAGAAATCTGCAATGGTCGTTGTGACGGTATGGGCTGACTCGTCGTCG
Source organism: Fasciola hepatica (assembly GCA_948099385.1). NCBI lineage: Eukaryota > Metazoa > Platyhelminthes > Trematoda > Plagiorchiida > Fasciolidae > Fasciola > Fasciola hepatica. The sequence goes on along the minus strand of CANUEZ040000189.1, from coordinate 1,460,810 downwards.
ATAGACAGCCAAGTCTCGTTGGCTGTCAACGCGTCAGTGATTGTTCGAAATCTAGGTCAAGGTTTGGGCGAACGTCACCATGAACAACAGGACAACGGATTGATAAGATGAAAACAAATTCCATTTAGTAGTGGCTGACCGTATTACCAATCAGCCAATCAGAAGGAACGTTAACAGATGCAAATTTGAAGCAATTTCTTTGTGGTGCGATGATTGGTGAAAATGACTCTGGCGTTCTATATAAACCGTCAGTTTCCTTTTAATAGAATAAGATAGTTCGAAGCTAGAAGAGTCTCCTTACTAAAGTTAGTGGACGGCTACAGAAAAGTCAGGAATTCATTATTCCGGATAATTTGCAATCACTCGAACAAAGATGTTCTTAACTTCGTTTTCTCAGACCGTATCAGTCAGAATAATTATGCTTCAAAAGATAGCTGAGTACAATGACGAGGTTGCCACACACGATGAATTTCGACCAATGGTGTTGCACTTTATCATCAACCAATCACATCTACACTTACATGAGACGACTTATGTTGTTTTCATTGGTTGGCAAATTAGAAGGCAATACGTAATCGAGGGAATCATCTTGCAGTCTACATCTTCTGATTGCTCTGTTCCGGGAAAAGCTACGGCCTTTTTATTCTGTCAAAGCCCAGCGGACAGACACTTTAGAATGCATCATGCTTCAGGTTAGTGCACAGGACCTACTCTTCTTATCGGTTTAACCAAATTTTTCATCCAGAATGTAAAACGGAAGCCATTCTGCGGTCCACTAAAAGGTAATGTTAAATTCCATTCAGGATACCGTGTTGATGAATTTGAGTAAACCAACAGTGTCACCTTGGTAGATGAAAATATGCAGACAACTCAATAGTCATTAGACAACTTGCAGACAGAGATGCCGAAATGAGGTATGCAGTTGATCCGTTTGACAGGGATGGTAGGAGCCTGTGTCTGCCATCACTCTTTGCAAAAATTGGCTACAAATAGCTGGTGACCGCTTAACAGTCGGAAAATGCGTCGGACTTCGGAGACCGTACCATGAATAATGAGTGAGAGCATGACCCGATTTTGTCAATCAGTGGCACTTACGTGTTAAAGCTTTCGGTCTGCGTCCAGATGAAGAAAAATAGTATGCGACATGTGTCGTGCTAAATTATGATTATGACTCCTCCGTTCAACCTGATTAGGGGAAACTGTAGTTTCATCTCTTGGTTTCAAAACACATCCCCGATTCTCTTAGTGGAAGATGGGTTTGAGGTCGCACGGTACGCATCTTTATACTTCACGGTTGGGCGACGTGAAAGTTGGGAGCTAAGATTGCTCAGTTATCTGCGTAATCAGTAAACTTCTGTGAAGCATCACTGTCTTTGGTGGCCAATTGGGCAAGCAACTCAGTTTTTGTCGTAGAGTAATAAATGTCAATGACTTTCCCCTGATCAGGATAATTACAGTTTCACCTCCGATGACTTGCTCACAACTTGGGCAACGTTTTATTCCGGTCTGTTTTGCTACGCACTACTTTTACATTGGCAAGGCTGAAGTAAGCAATTCGGCGATAAGACTAGGGCGTAGAGTGGTGTCAGCAATAGTCTCGATGTTCCATATTGATTTCACGGGGTAACTCGGATTCTAGATTATTGGCAAAAATGCAGCTTAGTGAAGTCTCATGGCTTTCTACATACAGGAAGACAATCAAAAATCGAAAATCACCGATTATTTCGGGATAAAACACAGAATGACTTTGTTTATGTGTCCTTGTCCATTCAATTTGAAAGTTGAAACAATTAAATCCTTTACGGAATTTGAACAGTGAGGCCAGAATCACAATAATGCACGATTTATATCCAAGATTATTTCGTTGTATCTCCACACATTGAACAGTCCGGAGAAAAAATAACAGTCCCGCAAATCACATCATTGTAAACTAAATGTAACACGTGGTTCATCCTATTTACACAGAGGGGTTTCATGCGCTTGATGGCTATCACCTTGACCATCCTAAGCAGTTTGGTTTTCCCGGACTTGTAAACAATCAGAAACGTTCTTGGCTGGTCAGCCTCCGGTTGGGACGTCAGTACTTGATGAGTTGAGTTTGCTGATCTTTGGGTCATTTGCACGTTGAACACAAGTGAGAGAGTGTTCCATAAACCGATCACGTAGCTACCTTTCTGTTCAGCTGTCTTAGGTGACTCCACACCTAATCTGAGTTTGATAAATCACGTGAGAGGTGGTGTACAGGTGGTAAGCGTTTATTCAATGAAGCTCGGTACAGTTTATGAAGTAAATCGTTTGGTGGGAATTAGGGAAGCGTGGCTGACAATCAGAAGATCACGGCGAAGTTCGCTGTCATATGTCTTTCGAAGCCCGACGAATCATACAGGGGACAGTAGAGTAAAACTGAAAAGACGCACAAGAAGTCAAAATAAAAAATACCGTTTATTTAACCAGAAAGTGTTTACTTTTGCGAATTTGAGTAGAAGATCACCTCAGTTAACCAACAGAAAACAGAATACGGGTAAAAAGATGGAGATCGAAGAATTCGATCACTGGATGAAGTGCCTTCTGGGTAGGCAGTCAGAGCTTATAAGTGATAAATTAGAACGGGTGAAAGATAATGATCTACTGAAAATACATTTATCCAAATAGGAAGACTAAGTGATACCGCTGAATGCCAAAATGTCCGGTTACTTAATGAGAAAACGTGACCTTTTAGGCTCCCATTGCTATTTCGAACTTTAGAAGTTTTCCTTTCTCCCCATTCGTAATTATTCATCCTTTTCACACCTTGGTTTTTCAGTAATCACCCTACATGATGAGTCATATTTTGTAAAAATTTAATATCATACCACTAACAAATTCTGACGATATTCACACGAGTTATCGAAGTTTTCAATCAGGAATAAGACTAAGGTGTTTCGAGATATGGTGCACGTGTCCGTAGTTGGAATTCCCCATTGCTTTCGATGAGACTGGTAATGGTTGGAAAGTGCAGTAAGAGTGGATAATCCACAACATGGTCATAAGTACAGAATTTTGCTACTTGAAAATAGCCACGCAGGACGTGCTAGACCTCGTGGTTGGGGTCCAAAATTTCTACCTACGTGGTGGTTGCAGAGTGTGTCCAGCTGTCGCGATCTGTGGCGCTCTAGTATTCACACACGCACGCATGCACACACATACACACACACACACACACACACACACACACCTCCTCTACCGAACTGACACTACTATTTTTACTTTTAACTCTGATGTTTCTGTTCCTTTGATTTTGCTACAGCCGGCTGCGATACCATCTGAGGAACAGCTGCCAAGACCACCACACTCCCAATGAAAGGTTAGTGGTTGATATATATATATATATATATATATATATATATATATATATATATATATATATATATATATATCTTTTGAAAGCAGTCAAATTTTATTGAAATGAAAACGGAGACGGCGAACGTGAGCGTACAAACCCTTGGTTGGTGATTGTTGTATCTGGTTAAAGTCACGTATACTACGCGGAGAACCGATCAATATTCCTTTCATGCATGGACACACACTTGCTTGGTATTGATCTTTTGTCACGCTTCAGTGTGGACAGTACAAAATGATCGATCTTGCCATGCATCGAATGGCCTTACTTGTTTGCACTTGAGAACGCACATAGCTCTGCTTTTTTGATAGTGTCGATTACATTTCTACTTCATGGAGAGAAGTAAAAACAATACAAAATCATCTGGTGACGCATTAGAAATTTCACGGCTGCTGTTGTCTTTTTTGGCACCTAACGACCCCGAAATCAAGGTCATATGAAAGTAGTCCTTTAAGCATCCAGTTTTTTTTGTCGATGTGTAGAAATGCTCAGTCAGGGCAGATACTTTACACCACACTATAAGTAAACAAGCGATAAAGTCATGATAATGCATTTTGTAGGTTCTCCTGTAAAAGATTTTCTAACAAAACCTTCCTATAAACGAATAGGCTTTTTCCAGATTATTCATGTTAAAAATGGCATTACAACAAGACGCGGCGTGCAAACAGCCCACGCTATTGACTGGATAATGGTGTTATATGGGTTTTAGTAATAAACGAGCTGTGAGAATCTAGGCAAAATGTTGAAAAAGCAACCCGACGGAATGCTTGTTGGAAACCGGAATGAAGCATCGGCAAAGATGGATGTAGTAGTAGTTATCGAGCTTGCTTACTGGTCACGACAAGGATTTTGTGTTTACTTTCATAGGAAGAAAATGGAATGCGTCTATTACGTGTTCTACTACTAACTACGAACACAAAATTTGGCGTCGCGGTCTCGGACCTGAATCTGTCAGACCTATTGTATTGCAGAAGTTTGCATCATCACTGAATATGTCGCTTATCTGGATGGTTTTTTGTAAAAACTCACTGAAAGTTTCTGTTGCACTACCGAATTCCTTGTTGCCGTCACAGATAATGAGCTCTCATGGATCTCCGCATATTCACCAGAGAAAGCGTAGAGATTTTATGAATACATCATCATGCCTACGAGAATAATCCACTACGATTCGGAAAGTGAACTTGCAGAAATCGTTACTTTTGCTACTCAACCGTTCTACTAGTTGTGGATGATTTGTCTTTTGTAGAAATTTCCGCATTATTACTTTTTCCGACTTAGGATGAATGTGCCGGAAGCCCTACTGACCAGTATATCTGCAAAGAAACAAGCACGCTATTAGTATGTCTGCTGGTTAAAGTAGTAGAAAACATTTTATCCGAATTTCCTTTGAAATTTGTGAACGGGACTTATGTAAATCAGGGTGCTGTGTTATGACTTCCGACAAGCTTTTGGTAATGAAATTTTTTCTGGTTTTCGTTTAACGTTTACTCTAATTCCCCGCCATTCTTGCTCGCGTCAGTCCTATGTGTATCCCTCATCAGACTATCGCCAGTTATTTTACTGTTTTATGTCATATTACATGCGTATTACGAGTAATACTGATGTGACTAGAATTAATACTGGGATTACTGTTGCTGCTATTTCTACAGCTACTACGGGGATTACTTTTGCCCTCGCTGCTATGGCTGCTACTGATGCTGCTACTACTATTACCAACGTGGATAAGTGAATATACTACTTAGTAAGCGGTTGATTGCTGAAAACGCAACTATGGACAGTGTGGATTAACAACGAATGCAGTTGTCAGAGGAACAAACGCAATAAGACAAAAGGCTTGTAAACTATTTGCTTGCATCCAGCGGCTAGCGAACAACTGCCTTGAAGTGGATTGGGCCACTAGAATGCAAATAAGTATTGTTGTTCCATATGGTTAGTTGTGATCACTTCTGAACGGGCGATTCCTGATTAACAATCCACTACGCAGGCACGCCTTGTGAATTATAGCACTAACACTGCTAATGCGGCTGCGCAGCGATCATAGGTCCCACAACTACTTCGACCACTAATTCTGATAACGCTATTGCTACTGATACTACTGTGACTGCTACTGCTGATACTACCGTCATCGGTAATACTAAGATTACCATTACAAATACTTCACCCGTTGTGCACCATGTATTTCTTTGTGAAGGGAGAGTTGATGTTGTGTCTGGTTAGATTTACACATACTACGTAGACAACCGATCAATATCCCTTTTATGCACGGACCTACACTTGCTTGGTATTGATCTTTTGTCATGCTTCAGTGCGGACAGTGTTGACTGACCTATCTTGCTATGCATAGGACGACCTTATTTGTTTGCAAGTGAGAGCGCATGTGACTCAGCTTTTTTGATCGCTTTTTCATACACTTAAATGTCTGCATATATGCTTGCCTGCGGCTTACCTGTCGGCTGCCGTCGGTTTGCATTCGGATTCTTGTAGATAAATTGAGTGCAACAATTGTTTTATTGCTACTGGTGGCTCACACTATGATTAAGAACTGAACGGCAGACTGAGACAGAATGATATCCCCGTCCGCTGCAGATACATGAAGTTCAGTCTAACTTTGCTCACAGCTATAAGGGTGCACACACACATATAGAGTCTAACGGGCTCTATTTTTCCTTCCACCTCTCAGAATGGTTTTTTCTATCGATCTATCGGTTCTGGATGTTCTCTGTCACAAAACCTGCCTATATCGTTACTCCTGGGCATCCTGAAACAAGAATAAAGGTGTCAAAAGAAGAAAAACCTGTTGTGCCACTGTTCATGCAGTCTGCATTCAATCCATCAAGACTAGTTCTCGGTAGAAGCTAATTCACTGCCTGCCATTCACCGAGTAGAATTAGATTCTGCATGCTTCTTTATTGGTCCCAAGTACATCACGTGAGCGAAAGTAATGCAAATATTGTTGTATTGATGATGGGCACCATACTGGTTACTTTCAGATAACTGATTATTGTACTATTGATAAACCGATGAAATCGCTGTTGAAATGGGGTTAAAAATGATGTTAAAAGCTGGCGTGGAGTCGAATTTACTAAGAAGTCATTTAGTCCAGTTTAGTGCGTGACTGTTCACGAATGAAGAAGAAGAGGCCCACAGGCAACCATTCTGGAGAAAGTGGATTGGCTTGAGTGTGACTGAAGTCTGATCGCGTTATACGTATATATTTGCTAATACTGACATTTGATAGTACACAAAAATTCGCAGGATGCGTGGTTATTACCCAACAGCACCGCACGGCATTTACCCTTTTTCATCAACCTATGAAATGAGTCAGTTGTTTTTTCCTTGGAACAGTGGGGAATTAACTCCAGTTTTGTAATGAGGTGAATCAAAATCACTGACCAGCATTTCGTTAATGTGACTTGAAGAGGAGAGAGGAGAAGAGTGTGTCGACATGAAAAATGCAAATCATACTTTCATTTGATTAACCGTAATTGAATTACTGAAGCCAGTTTATACAATCCTCACTCCTGTAATTTTTTGACAATCGATTTGTCTTCGTCTGACCTTACTTTCCAGACCAGACGAGGAGATATGATGGACTACGTACAGTCCCAAAGGAGGTTCATGTCGCAGACCCCCGGGCGGAAAATGACAATTCAAACGGACTGGACACTACACATGTGTGTGCATGCTTGCACGTAAGCTGATACATTGGAGCACAATTCAGATATTGGGTATCACTGAAACTGTAAAGACAACGGTTTCGCTCAAGAAATGACAATATGCGAACTTTTTTATTTAACACTACTGCTGAAAAGACAAGGTTTAGTGTTCCCGTGAGAGTGAATCTCGTTGTGGCTATTCGATCCGGTCCTGATCGTTTGTCAGTTAAACTAAATGTTGAACGCGTTCAATAATTGTCCAAGACCTCTCTAGCTCTCCCCACCTCCAGAAATACTGTACTATTGTTTATTTAAGCTAAATACAACGAATTACAATATCCATAACAATTGCGTTTGCAGTTATCGTCAAAACTTTCGCGGCATTACTGTTTTTGCCATCAAGTTGTCAAATATATGAGGTGGCAGTGGAGAATGAGAAAATGCAAAGCAAACTTAGGGAAAGTAGGCGCCTCACACATTCCTTGTTGAGGTCCAAAAGATCCCTCAGCCAGTTGATTTGGGACGCTGAAAGATATAGCAACAAACCATGAACAGTGAAGATCGTGTTGTCAATTTCTGTTGAGTTGGAATGATTGATCAATGTGCGGTTGTACAGCTAGACTGCGTATTCCACGTGTTGTCTACTGGGGCTTTCTTTCCTTTATCCACCCCTGTAACTTCACTCCCTGACCACTTTGAATGTTCATTCTTTCTATTTCTACTTGCAACGTGGTGAGCAAGACAGTGGTCAGTGGGGCTCGTCCTGCAGTTTAACGCTGTACGATGAGGATGATATATCCTATATACAAAGTCGCACTTAGTAAAGGATTTGTGTTACCAGGAAAAAGAGCACAAACTTCTTTCGACCCAAAGAATAAATCCTCATTCATGTTCAAGTTGGGACTTTCAAGAGGAACTTGTAGAAACTGAGTATTCGCAGGAGTCATAGTTTCTTCACTGTAAAAGCTTCTAACAGATGGATAGATTCTTCCTCGGTTGTAAGTTGTACAACCTCATACACGACATAATCCGATGCATTATTCTGCAGCAAGATAGTTTCTTCGAAGAAAGCGGGGTTTTACAGAATGGTGACAAACATTTTCTGAGGGTACCGCTGACAAGACTCCCTAAGCAATTTTGAACCGATTTGTCCATGCTCCAACTACAGTAGGGGTCTGCCGACGTTTATTGACCCTTTTTTACAAGGTAAGCCAAACCCGAAGGTTCGTTCGGCATAAACAATTTACACGTCTCAGTTATTGCAAGAGAGACTTGACAGAAAGTGGTTTGAGGCGTTCAGCCAGACAGATTGCACATTTTCACCTTCTGTCAGATCAAAATCAGTCCTGTAAATTGTTTACGCAGGTTTAGGCTAAGGCCTAAAGCCAGCTGGCTCCAACCTTCGCTGCCTCAAGAAAGGCAAGACAAGGTTGCCCTACATCATCTTTTCGTTTCGATTTTACCATAGAGGACGTATTATGGAAAGTCTTGTCTGTTCTAATAAACGGTGGAGTTAAGCTCCTTCCAGGGAATATAGTTTTCATTTAGAATCTACCTAGAACTCTTTCATTCTGAATTACAACACACACGCAATTCAACACACTGGACCCCTGGAGGGTTGTGATTTACAGATGTGATGTGCACTTTGCACCTTCCAAGTACAGAGCGTGTTTTCAAGACTGGCGGCTGCTTGGGAGGAGATCACATCGCGAGTAGTGATCCAGTGCTTCCCCGAAAATAAGACTTGGTCAGATATTTATTTTTGACTCAAAAATTGCACTGGGCTTAATTTTGGGATGTCTTATTTTCCAGAAGTAAAAATCAGCATTCATGCACGTACGAAGTTCTACGTTTAATCAAATGCAGTCACGTCATCTGGGATTTTGTCTTAAATTCCCAAATACTGAATTTCTTGTGACTACATTTCCTGTAGAGCCGTTGGCTCCAGTCTGCGTTGTTCAACAATGAAGTTTTCCCTGAATGAGCATTCTCTGTACACGTAGCCTGCTCGTTGTGCATTGGTAACACAGCTGTCAGTGATTTCATCCTATGATTTTTTTCACCCAATGCACGACCTCCGTCAAATTAGGCTACTTTTCGTTTCCACGCTGATTTCCCTCTGCTTTACTTTCAATGAAGTGGTTGATTACTATGCGTAAGTGGTTCTAAAACGATTTGTTTATCGTAATGTCAAGAGTCTAGAGCCGTAAAGTCATTTCTGCTGGAATCCTTATTTGATCTATTCTTTTGTCTTCAGAGCAGTTCTTCATGTCTCTAGCGCGGTGAGTGTTAGTAGACCTAGCTGGTAATCTAGCAAAACAACAGGCGGCAATAAATCGACCGGTGTTCTTTTAACTGTTTGTATGCACTAGGTTATTTCGGTTGGGAGAGCATAAATACCTGAAAAACCTTCCGAGTTTTCTTTATTGAGAACAAAACGCTGGAGAGCGAACAATTGTTTTCAATGAATCCTGTACGTACTCTTACAGTTCATATGGGTGAGGTGACATTGGAATGCGTTAGCCATTGGCCGGAGTAAAGGTCATTGTCGTGGCGTTAGGAAAAACGGGGTTGGTGGGGGGGGGGGTGTCTCTATCGTGTGCGTGTTGTGGTGAGAGTTTCACTCCCACCGTCACGAGTGGTAATCGATAGTGGACTTTTGGGGTTCGGTCGGCGATCCGTGGTTTCCGGTTTCGGCCAAGGCAGCTGGAGAGCCTGGACTAGTCGCTTTTGTGCACATAGATTAGAGCTTAGTAAGCGAATGGCGATTGCCTCGGCCGTGGCCAGGGATCGAAGTCGGACTGGCTTTGATCGATTGGGCGGAACTCGGTATATGACCTTGGCAGCTTTTTCGGGGTCGATCGTGTGGCCACTATCCACCAAATGACCTAGAATCAAACTGGTAATCACACCGGTTTTCCCGTGACTCAATCATCTTGGGTGATGTTCCTTAATGCGCTGAGACAAACGCCTAGCCGTGCGACCTATGTAGGATGCACCACATTTTATCGATCTTCTTGGAGACAGGTTATATCACTGAGGATAGCCATCCAGACAGTGTTGTAATCCTCTGGATTCTATGAATTTTTTCAGAAAGTGATGCCATTACAAAAGCAACCGCTTGGTTATCAGCCCTGCACACAACCAAATTCTTTGCGATCTTGTAGATGATATGTTCTACTTCGCAAACTACTGGCGCTAGAATTATACTCATTTATTGCATTTTATTGTCGCGTACGATTGTGATCCACATCCGTTCATTATCAAGTGTTCATCAGTGGCGTCTTTATTTCGACTAGCCAAGTGACGATTGAAGAAGCCAGACCTGCGTAAACAATTTACAGGACTCATTTTGATCTGACAGAAGGTGAAAAAGTGCATCTAGTTTGGCTGAACGCCTCAAATTACTTTCTGTTAAGTCCTTCCTGCAATAACTGAGATGTGTAAATTGTTTATGCCGAACGAACCTTCGGGCCTGGCATACCTGCAGTTGGAGCATGGAAAAATCGGTAAACGAGAAGACATAATTTTTTTATTTATTATGCTTTGCCGTTTGCTCAGGTTTCGAAGACTCAAACTGAAAATGCCCCGCCGTCTAATTTTTTGACCATTGTTGCCTCGCGGTACCTGTCAGCGTGCTTCAGCACTGCCGAACCACCCGGTAGCAGACGGTTTAAACTGGAGCTTATTTTCGGGATAAAGCTTGGATTAAAAAATATTGATAATTCTATCCAGGGTTTACTTTTGATATAGGTCTTAGTATGGGGAAACAACGTAGATAGAAGAATGTTCCTCAATCCATGACAGCTGTAACGCTGCCGTATCATCCGACTAAAACGCCACGGTTCACGGTGTCTTTCTCTACGGTTTCCAGACCTGACTACTCCCCGTTGAATGTGCTCTGAGTCTTACTGCTTTTGACAACCGATGTCTCAGAAGTATTGTTCGCACCTGGTGGGAACTTCAAGTGGGAAATAACGAGGTTCGTTTTTGTTTGTTGGGTGCGGTTAGTTTCCCTCTAACCGGGACCATAGCTCTACACCGCCTCCGATGGCTTGGACATGTTACGCACGTGTCTGCTCAGAGTCCGTGCTTCCGTGCCATGTTCACGCGCACTGAGAAAGGCTGGAAGAAGCGACGCGGCGGTCAGGGCGTGAATCAACTAAGGGGTACGAAAAAGAGCATCGGCAAGGACTTCATCTGGTTGTTTTTCTCCTTTCAAACAGGGGTTCGAGGAATGAAGATCGTTGTTGATTAGTATGTAGTTATCACCATGATCTGAACTGACAGGACGTAATGAAATTGTCCCCACCCAGAACTATGCGATCGAAAGTAGCAAGAAGACCTAGGCCGCAAAATAGCACGTTGATTGTATTGCAGAGTGGGTTCGTATAAATATATTAAAATAGAGAATATAATTGGTAGACTCGAAGATGACCAATCACAGAATACATTTGTTGGACTTGTCCGCGGTGATCCTCATTGATTGAGGTTCATCCGTGTACGTGGCTACGAAGCTGTAACTGGCCATATGACGTGTGAAAGCTGCTGAATCACCACAGTTAGAAATGCTGAAAAGCATGGCTTATAATGCAAGTCAACGATTCAAATGTTGTACGACCTGTTTTGTGTGCAGTACTTCCTTTCCGCGTAAGCACGCGAAAAGGAACAAACAGAAATATCATTTCCTATTACTAACCGTGTATCGATATATATATATATATATATATATATATATATATATATATATATATATATAGTAGGGAAATGAAAAAAGAAAGATCACAAATCAAAAACTGCTAAGAAGTTCAGCTGGTACGCACGCTCGTGTAGTGAGGATTTTGTCCAAATAAGTAACAGTATTCTGGCTGTGGTTCAAGCATCCATCCTCCCCAACTCTTTTTACTAAATCGCTTCCATGTAAATGTGACTGCAGCGATCTGCGAAAGAAATTACTGAAAACATACGTTCACCCACAACTCGTAATTCGTTTACATTACTCTTGGGATAGAAATATAGTTATGGAGTAGTCACGGTCGATTTATGCAGAAAAAAGAGTAGTTCCCGGAAATCCGTATTACGGAAACACGTTCTCGTTGGACACAATGTTTTTCCTCTCCTGGTAGCCAAAGTAGTAGTTTTGGGGTTTCCAAGAAATATTCTCTCAAAGTAGCCAGCGCAAAAAGAACTTTTAGTGAACCACGGTCCTACGACCTTCGTTTCTAGGTCGAGTACTCCAAACAAACCGAAAGCTTACTTCCGGCGATCCTATTTTCCATTGCCCACTTGCTGTTGAATCGCGAAAAAAACAGTATGCTCCAAATGCGATCGCTTTGTTTGTACTTCTTTCTGTTGCACAGACTCCATAAAATCATCAACAAAAAGGAATATGTTACCTATTTCTCAGTGATGGGGACTTCTTTTGGCGAGTTTTCGGTTTAACAATTAGATACAGTTAACACTACTTATTTTAAAGTTCATGCCAACAAATTCGCTTAATTTCAACTGCCGCAGACTGCCATATAACTAAAGTTAAGAATAAAAAGTTATGCAAAATTTCACTTCTCAGCTTCGCGCTTTGCGATGCTACTTAAAGTGGAGAAAATAATTTGTCCAGAGAATTTTGAGGACATCTATACTATGATTCACAAATATTTTGGAAAGCTGTCGTAGGACCAGATAGCTGCTTGCATTAAAAACGGTTGGCCGGCCGTGGCCGAACTTTAGCCGTGTGGTCCCCGGTTCGAATCCTGCCGTCGGTCACCATCCTTTCGGTAGCCTCTGATTTAACGCTACCCCCTTCCTGAAATATTGTGCAATTTCTTTGTAACGTAATATGGAAGTAGAAAAGTGGATGGATACAGCTATGAACCTTTGTGATCGATCAAGCTTATGCTGACAGATAAATGCATTGTAAATATTTTAGTAATAATTGACAATTTCCACTAATTCTTTTCACACAGCCCGCGATTGGTACGTCACCACTATTTTTTGCTTGCTTGTGACAAGAGTTGGCCACTCTTTTTGTGCAACTGCTGTTACAATGAGTTGACCGTAAATACGTAAGTGCTCACCAATGATGTCATCTTGACTATTGATAGGATATTTTCTCCCTAAAAGCCAGAATCAGCGGGCAGGAGGTCACGGAGACCGGCAGTGGTTAAACGATCATAATCGTGTTCTTTGGACCTCGATGTCCTGGGTTTGAATCTTGTAACTGCCACTGGGCACTCCCGTTTTCGATAGCCTTTGATTGGTAGTGGCCTTCTTCCAGATTTATTCTGTAATCTATTGTATGTAATAACTGAACGGAAGTAAATTAGTATTCATTCGTTTTTTATATTTCTGCACTCTACATGGACTTCAAAATCTCCTAATATCACAAGCCTATTGTGTAGTGCCGACATGGACTCAATCGTTGTGTATCAGCCCAAAACAAGCTAAAAGTAATATGGTCACTGAGAAAATGTACTCATAAAGTTTGAAACATTCTATTCTTTTTAGAAATACCTGCTTTGATTATAGTCTCCAACAATAACGAGACTAGTGTGCAATGCTCTTTTTGTAGGGGCATGATAAATCTGTATAGTGATTAAATAAATACCTTTCCAAAGCAGATTTTCCGCTAGTGAAATATAGATATCAAAATGGTCTTCAGGTATTGAAAGCCAAGATTTGTAGGTCTTATTCATCGCTCTACTAGTCGGAATGGTGTAGATGGTAGCAATCCGACTTGCACCTTTCGTATACAAAGTTTCACGCCGCAAGCCGTAACCTAGGTTTATCCTGGACAAAAAGTAGATATTTTAGTGGACAACCGATAAGTTATCAATATACCTAGATGGAGTCCCAAAAATGCCCTTTACCTTATGGTTGTTGGTCTGGGCAGGTAGTGGTTCGTGCCAATGGAATACGATTTCCGTACGAGAAGAGGAACAATGCGGAAGGAATTGACGTTTTACACAAAGCTGATTTTTAATGCCCATTTTACATCGCTGCATAAGGATCACAAGTGTAAACCAGTATTTTTCTGGGTGACTAGGAATAAAGAAAATGTAGGATTCATAGAAGATCGAACCACTTTGGTAATGAACTCAGTATACGGGTTGAAACTGTTGGGCACAGACTAAGGAACAACGATAATTATTCACGACTAGGACATAGAACTAATCAGAATCATTAGATCGAAACTAGAGAGGAGATGGCCGCATGGAAGATGAGGTGAGATCACAAATTACTCCTACAATAACAAGTATCTTTTGACGAATAATTTCAGGCTTTAAATGTGTCATTTACAAAACGCTGTTTTTGTGATCTTGTAGTGATCCAGAATACAGATGGCTGGTCAATACGGTGACCTGAGTCCTACAAGCAACGTGTCACTCTACGCTAGATGGTAACTTAAAGCAACAAGAACCCATATTTATCAGGAAGTGTTTGCAGATTCCGGTAGATAGACGGCTTCCTGTCTTTCCAGAGAAACGAAAATCTCAGGCACGTAGAAATTGGTGAACGCCATTAGAACAGGAATAATATCCGGTCTATTTAAGTTAGTACGACTGAGACAGCGATGTGTCTGAGATATTTCCTCCATATTGGTTCAGTTGAAGGTGTCTGAGGCCGCTGTAGTGATCTGATGGTATATTTCAGTGGATACTTCATCCCCCTTGAAAAGCGAATGAAAAACGTCTCTGTTCTTCCCTAGTAAATGTCTTAGTTTGGAACTTTGAGGAGAATAAACGCCAGTGAGTAGCCTTTAGCTTTGGCATGCGATTTACGCAGCATCATACGGCAGAGCTTTGATGCTACGAACAGCGATATGCCCCAGCCAATACAAACAGCGTTACCAAGTTCAAAGACAAGCAGCTGTAATTGGTCGACCAGTAATTCTTCAATAAGTTTATTGAGCGTATCTATACTCACAAACGCGTTCCGAATGTATGTAGTCCTGGAATAGAATTACTTCAATGCATCCGCTTGGTTCAAACACTAGTTTGCTTACTCTGACTTTGCTTGCTCCTGTGAGGAGAGGAGCTCGCTTCGTGTATGTCACGAATAGCACCTGCCCACGAGCGACCATGAAGAGTGAAGTCTAAACACAGATAAATCCATTTCTGCTTTCAGTTACAAACGCCGAAGACAGACTGGAATCCTAAGTCGCTTAATGTCAACTTTGACAGTACTGATCCATATTTTCAGTTGTCGTGCAACGCGACAGCTCCACCCTGGACATGGAACAGGAATAGGCACCGTTTTGAGATCTTCGCATTTGGACGTCTTAGGACGTTTCGTAGCATGCCTAGAATGCATTAGGAAGCAGCGTTATAAATGCGTAGGTTTCCCCCGTCCTTGACTTGACTGTTTGAGAGTACCGTGGAGCTCAGACATTCGAAAGCCGGAAGTGCCCAATTTGTTCACAGTTGACGTATATCGGTTGTTTGGACTGTGTAGTGTTAGTACAAAAGATCTTGGTCTCCTACATACTGATCCCTAATCCCACGGGTTTTGTGGATGATTCTACGCGATTCCAAGCCGACTGTGAGGTAAACGGGCTGTCCCCAGGGATGACGATGTCGTCCGACGATTCAAAATCAGCAGGAAAAGTATCGGTGCTCAGCTGGATAACTCAGTAGTCGGTGAGCGCTTGAGGCATTATCCAGTCGATAGTGTAGTTGAAGAGCACTGGCGACAAAAGAAAGCCCTAACTAATACCGGAATTAGAAGAGAAACCATTGGATTCTTCTCTGTAGTTATGCAATATCGCATGTTCGTTTGAGTAGTGAGATCTCATGAAACTGGTCAGCTTCTGGGGCATTCCATGTGGTAGTAGTATAATCCATCGCGAATCGCTATCGACTCCGTCAAAGGCGGCTCGAAAATCAACGAAACAAGCTGCGGTCGACTGCTGAAACTGGTACCGATATTCTGATACGGAAAGTGAATATTTGAATCACGCTCCCACAACCACGGCAGAAATCTCCTTGATTAGGAAATGTGCTTGCATCCCGCACTGCTGAGAAGCTGCTAAGCTCAATCACGGAGAATATTTTTGGGGTCATCTCGATTAGGTTGATGCTACTGTAATATGCGCACACAGTCCTGTAACCATTCTTCGGAAGAGGGGGTATTATTTAAGTACCCTAGTCGGCTGACACTTGTTCTTTTTCCCAGAATGAGTGGAACGGAGTGTGAAAGGGCTCTAGTAGTGTCAAAAGACATGATTTGTATATCTACAGTGCAATCCCATAATCCCCAGGAGACTTTCGGTTCTTCAGTTTGCGTAGTACATCGGCAACGTCCTCTCTGATTGATAGGTTGCTAATGACATCGTGGTATTCGCTTTGTGACTCTGGGATTTAGTTCACGTGTCTTGCCTCAGGGTGGTTCAGTAAATAATCAAACTATCCAGCCCATCGCTGCATCTTTTGTATCCCCTTCAGGGATGAGTAATCTGGTATTTCAAACTGTCCCACTAAATCTAGTGAGAAATCTACCTCGCCCACGAATCACCTCATTTTATTAGCACAAAACACATCGCTTATATAGGAAGAAACAACCACTGACACCAATCGTTGCAACACAAATCAATGGGTTCATACTGGCATCAAGTAGCTTGTCTTCTGATTGGTTGGTTGGTCACATGACTAGCTACCACTTGATGGGAATCCGTTCATGTCTCATCGACCAGCTACCATATCATTTGCGAATGCGCTGGCACCAGCACTGACCTGGATTCCGGACAGGTGCTGACATGCCGATTACGGACGGGACTTTGCTGGGTTTCGACCATGAGTCTGCACATACCCTCACGCTGGCAGCGCCGCATAGGAGGGGTTCGGTCATCTGACTCTTACCAAGTGTATTTCAGATTAGGTGGAAGAGCCTTGACAAGTCACCGCAGTTGGCAACACTCTCCATGGTTTTCGTGATTTCGGACCAGAAGTCAATGCAATCCCTTCTAGCTCAACAGGTGGCTTGCCGTCGGATATCCCGGAAGTCTGGGTAGCCATTTAGGCGAGCATTTCTAGCAGTTGCGGGTAACTGAAGAGTCGCCCCTTTGATCCAGTCCTTCTGTCTTTGGTTCATTAAACTCACTTTGTCCAAAACGGGTTGTTGAACGGACACCTTGAGTGGAGTTCACTGATGTTCCACCGGTACTTCTTCTCTACTTGAGTGTGTGATGGGTAGGTGGGAAGTGATAGCGTCCAAGACCGCTTGGCGCTCTCTCGGTGATTCTAATCCAGCCGTGGTAATCCTCTTCGAGAGACAGTTTTTCGTCGTTGGCTGAGTCTTGAAGCGTACACAGACAAGGGTGTGGTCGGCGGAGTTCTTATAGTCAGCCTCTACCCCTCGATGAGACTGACAGTCTTCAATCAAAGAAGACCATTATGATCATACCAGGATGTAGTCAATACGGTGCTCTGTGTTTTTGTCATTAGAATACTTCTTTGGCAGGTGCTTCTTAAAACGTTGAATGGCATACCGAAAAGTCAAAAACGCGACAGTTTCAGCTCAAGTAAAAGCCAGTCCTTATTCTACTGTCTCTTCTCGGAACACAACTATACTACTGCTTCTAAGCCTGGAGACAACCTATAGCCAGAGATATCAAGGTATACGAATAGTGGCAGCGACGAATAACGAGGTAGAGTGGTACGTGCATCTACCCGGAAACCGATTATGATGGAATAACTCACATCTAAACTACGCTCGTCAAGAACTGACACAACGAGGATAGAAAAATATATTCACCGTCAGTAATAATTTGTATAATTTTTTTATACGTACATAAACATTATACACATGTACTATATAATATATATATATATATATACATTCACTCACGTTTGACAACGAGTCCTAGTTTGGATCGAAACGTCACAATAAACGTTTTACAACTCAGCGTACGCCTTGACTTCTCTATAATATATATATATATATATATATATATATATATATATATATATATATATATATATATATATATATATATGTGACGGACCAGTTTGCCGTATTCGAAACTTCCTAGAGTTTACCTACAATAAAAAATGTTTCATGCGCTGGAACCTAAGGGGTCGAATTTCTTCGGACAGCCTAACCTTGAATCACCGGTGTAAGCACTTTGAGGATGAGGACAAAAATACCGAAAAGAAGCCGGCTTCGCTTGCCCCAGTTGCAACTGGTCAGGTTTTTCGCGTGGTACCTCGAATTCAGCAATCATTTTCGGCACTGTAGGCAAGACCGACGAAGTCGCCAAATTGTAATATTCCTTCGGAACGGTTTATGCAGTTTGCAGACAATGTCTGCATTAGACGGCTTGTAATGAGCGGAAGAACACCGAATACTACGTTCAATTGGAATCATACAAGCAGAACTCTTCATGGGTCCGAAGTTATTCGAGTAATCTATTGGGCTCATTCCCAACGGACAACATCGCATTATATAAAGATCACAGCCCAAACCATCTACAATTAGTCAGTCACGCCCGATTTCACTAGCTAACCGCAATGCAATATCTATAGCTTTTCAAGACAAGCTCACGAATGACTAAATAGAACCCATCGATTTATCGGAATGGGTCCAGCCGATAGTCACTGTGCTTATAAAGGACACAAGTTTACGCATAAGCAGTGATCGGCGGGGTCTGAATAGACAGATTTTGGTCAACGAATTCGTGCTGCCTTCCAGTGAGGAACTCATTGTCCGGGTGGAAGGAGCCCAAATATTCACTACGTTGGATTATCACAGTGGCTTCTTTCACGTCTTTAACGGAGGATTTTAAGCATCTTACTGATTTTCTGACGACAAAGAGTTTATTTTAGTAATAGGTTCTCTCAATGGGACTTATTTCCGCTCCTGCAGTTTAGCAGCAGTTTATGACTCAGGCTCTGAGTGGTTTGACCGGTGTTATCGTGTTTACTGACGGTGCTTGTGTTTAGTGATGATCAGGAACAACATGATCAAAGGCTCGATGCTGTGCTTAAAACACTCCAAGTATTAAATCTTCGACCTAATGAACACGAATGCACCTTTAGCTCATCCCAGGCGGCATTTTTTGGCTTATCATATCTGCTGAAAGCGTCGGACCGAGCCGGGAGAACACTAGAACCATAACCGAAGCTCCGGTTCCTACTGAAGTAAAACAAGTGAAGTGCTTCCTTGATATGTGTTCCTATAACCACTTGTACTTGTCTCAGTTCGCGTCAGTTTCTGGGCAGCTCCGAGCCCTCATCCAACCTGGAGGTAAATTTATCTCCGGATCTCATCACGAACAAGCTTTTATTACACTTAAACAGAAATTTTCATGCACTCTTGCTTTTGGCGATTTTTTCTCAAACTGTCCAATCTACGTGACTACCCATGCATCAGAAGTGGGTCTGGGTGTCGTTCTTTGCCGAAAGCCACTGAGGGTGGAAAAAGTTGTCGTATATTCATCGCGTAAACCATCGAAAGTTAAGTTGAAATGCTCTACCGGAAGTTCCGCTTGCATCTGGGCTTGCTAAACATTGCCTCTTTTTCTGTTCAGTCGGTATTTCCTATTGCGCACGGTCCATTCAGCTCTGACGGCTCTGCTAGCCCTTTGGTCGAAGGGCCACTGCTCATTACGGACCAACCGCTGGTATGGTTGACTTATTATTTATGATTTTTGTGTCGTGTATCGACCTGGATGTCGAAATCAGATAGCCGACGGTCTTTCAGGGCTACCGTTAGACGAAGTGGACCTGAAAGACGTATAAGATCGAATAATGGTGTCTGCACTTCACGCAAATCACGCCGGGGTCATGGCCAAGGAAAATCTACGGAAGGGAAAATGATCCTCGATTTTGGTAGATAACCGATAAGTGCTGGATTCCAAATAACAAGGTACCATGTGAGTTGTATCCATTTCACTCTATCAGAAATGAGCTTTCTGTCGCTGACGCTTGTTTGATGCACCGTAATGATTGTTTTTCCCTCCACATTTATTGCTAAGATCATTTCCTACGCACATTGTTGTGTTTGGCTTGTGCCGTCATGTGCTCACGCACGCACGCTTAATCTGAATCCCGTGCAATCATGGACACAAGCCTGCAGCCGTACACACATGTACACAGCTGACTTTGGTCGTGCATCATCCCGGACGGCACTGACCAATCAAATTGTACCACGTGCTGCACGACCTGGCGCACCCTAATCCAATTGTACGATTGCCTTGCGCTGTCGACCGCACACCGCTGACTTACCCAGTTGCACGTTTTTGCGTTCTTAGTTGCTCGCTTGTACCGGCGGCTACCGTATATTGCTAGAGGGTACGCGTTCACCCATACAAGTGCGCCTTCCTTCAGCTTAGTGATTACAACACTCATGTTGGTTACCCTGGAATTTCGCGCAGGAAACGTAACCCAGTCAGCACAATAGTCCCGAAAAAGTCCCAAATTAGTTCCAAAAGTGTCCCAATTTAGTCCCGCTTGAAACACCCCAGAGACTTTTTGGGACTATTTTTGAACACATCAAGGATGCTTCGGCCCATGGGCTTTATTTTTAAAATTCGGTAAGCTATACTACATTATTTCATCTTGAGGTGTTAGTTATGGGACTTTTATTAATTTCCATTTGAGAAATGAACATGATTTGCATATATCACCAAAAACTATTTGACAAGACTCGGGTATTTTCTGGTGCCCAATAAAATGTAGCATTTCACAAAGAAGTCAGAGTGTACTTCCTTGTTGTGAACCATTCTTTAAGTATCGGGAAAAATTCTTCAACTTATACCGCATTGATAAAACGGTTCGAAAATAGTTCCCCGAGGGGTTCTTTCAGGACTAAATATTCTATCTTTGTGCCGACCAGACTGGTAGACTAGCTATTTTTTTTAAAGTATTTATTCTCCCATATTCAAGACATTTCCAAATCTAATTACATCACAAAAACTCTCTTCAAATAGTATGATAGAAATATGCCCTCAAGGGACTTTTTAGGACTAAAAAATACACCACTGTGATGACTGTGAGGGTTCAAAACTACTTTTGGTGGCCCAGCATGTTGTCTACCATTCGAGCCTTCGTTTATAATTGTTCGGCTTGCCAACTAGCGGATAAGAGCGCACATCCAATGGAATTTCCCTGGGGACCATGGGCCAAGATCATTGTTGGCATCATGGGGCCCACTTTTTATATCAGCGGATCAAAGAATTACTTATGCATGTTGCGTGTGACAAAAATCGATCTGGACAACCATATGCAGAAGTTGATCAGGGCATACTCCAAAGTGAGTTTATTGGTTACTCTATTTCACCATTCCTTCAGTCGGAGATCCCTGGTCTATCAATCACGTGCTGAACTTAATTAGACCTGAAGGGAGATACAATTTGCCAGCAGCGATCGATTCTCTTGTTTTTCAGCGAATTAGCTTCAGCTGAGGTCATTTATTCGAAGAATGTTCACAGTTTTTTTCGATACTACCGATGTTATCACGGTATCCTCGATCATCTGGCTCCTGCTTGTTTGCTACCCTTGAAGACGTCAATTCCAACTGATGATACAACCAAGGGCATAGTCGTTTATACTTGTGGTGTCCTGGAAATAATTCAAAATGTACCACACGCCCTGTCACGTGGTATTAAAAACGTGGACGAAGTCCGTATGTAGATTCGAAACCCATCGAGCTGGAAAACGTTTGACATTTGGATCAATTCAAAAATCAAAGTGTACAAATCAAAGTCACTTCACTCGAATGAATCGTAATGTGTGGTAAACAATGAACCTGAATGAAGTATTTTCAGATATCAGAAAAAAAGATGAAGGCAAAATATTTGTAATATATGATGCAAAGCATTTCATAGTTCTAGTGTAGGTACTAGATAACGAACACCAGGGTTGTCAGCTTTCAAGTTCATTGTAGGTTTCAGGTCACAGCCCCGAGGGACAATAAACACAAATTCTGACGAACACAGATGAATGTGATGCCAATCCAGGCCTCTGATCGTGGCACGTAGTTTTATCAGGTTCCTTGGGTATCTACTGATTGTCCGATTAACCAGTCGATTGATTAACCGACTTCACACAATCATTTCTTTCCTTACTTTGTTCGCATATAAATGTGATTGTTTTGGACTTGAGAATGAAATCGCGAAAAACATGTTTGCCTACGTCTTGCTTTCTGATGTTAACCAAGAGCCCATTCCGTGTAATGTGTGATTATTGACCGGGCGTCATTCGACATCCAAGTAGGTCGTATATATGTGAAAATCAAAGGATTCAGTAAGACACAAGTCTCTTACGGCGCTGCTTTGTGCGCGGTGCCCGGATATGCGTGTGTGTGTGTATTTTACATACAAAAAACTTGGGCACAAAAGACATATGAATGAATAGAAAGATGAATGTGTTCAACGGTGCTCCGAATAAAAGCATTCCGAGAGCTTGTTGCTTTTTGTGGCCACGGGTCAATACCTAATCACCTTAGCTCTCGGGTAGATTCCTGATCGTGGTTAACGCCTCTTGTTTTTAGCAGGATGAGATCAGAAATAAAATTCGAGTACAAAAATCCAACATCTACAGCTTCACTCATCCTCATATGGGAAGTACCTATTTCTGAATCCGATTACGTCCATCTATTAGTCTCTGAGTCGAGAATTATGTTATATATATATATATATATATATATATATATATATATATATATATATATATATATATATATATATATATATATATATATATAATGTACTTGGATGTGCCTTTGTGTGTGTATTTGTTCAAGAATGTCATGGCTTATGTAGTTCATTCATGATTTGGTAAATACGGAATATCAAATAACTGATAAACTTTATGGAATGCATTTTTTTTTAATTTTTATTTATTTGTTTACCAGAAACGACATTCTTTACCCACTCCTCACTTTTCTAGTCTGCATTCCCTTTGGGTGTTTTACGACCGCTTGCTGCCGGCTAAAATTGAGAATTGGTATTTTAGGAACGCAGTGTGGGTGCAATTCAAGTCGAAGTCACATCTACGCTTCCTCAGGATCTGTCGACTGCAGGAGAGATTGGAAATATACAGATGGTGAAACGTTTGCCTGTATTTTTCGCATCCCTAAGTTCAAGCTGTGAGCTTGAATCGAACCGGCGAACTTTCTTTTAGCAGGTGTTTGCATCACTTGTTGAGCTATCGCGCTACGGCCGACTCGTGGAGTCATCGATAGATACTGCAGGTATATAAAACGTCCTTTGAATCTCGTTCAGCCGTGTACTGTTCGCCCCATTGTTGAGTGACCGACAAGACTAGTCCTTTGATTAAAGCGAACACAGTTGCTGTATCATTGGAATAGTGGTTGCGTATCATTGGATATTGACTTACATTATGCGCATCAGACTCGCGGTACTGTAGTTCATCCGGACCGATTCAGTCTCAGGGCGAGAAATTTTGGATACGATTAATACAAGCGGATTTGCATTTACAAATAATTGGTTTCCCACCAAATTTATTCGGTATTTCCGTAGATTATCGGTATGTCCAGAAAGCAATACCGTAGTAGGAACGGTATGTATTCCATCACCATAGGAACAAACTGACATGTACAAACATAGATTTGAACGAAACATCGATCGTACATGGACCGACCAATGGGCGTCAAGGGCAATCAGAGTCAGTCGACTTGAGGCACTTGACTGGGCTGGTCAGTTTTAATCGCACGAACATGCATGCAACGAGTAGACAGCATCCAATGTCAGTACATGGCACGAAATGTTCGGCCCGGTCAAGACACAAAATCGCCTTCCCTTTCCCCTCCTGAGCTAAATGTAACATTCAACTGGAAGTCGTTCGCGGATGGGTCTTCAGAGCCCTACACAGACTGCTGCCGACATGCGTAGAAAATGTGTAGTACTCGGTGGAAGTGGCAGTGATGTTCGTTTCCGAAAGTGCAGTGTAAATTCGACGGGCGTTAACTTTAGTGCCGTCCTCTAGAGTGTATGTACGGAAAGATTGTATACTTTTAACTTTTACTGAAGCCGATAGCATGTTCTCTGGGAATTTGGGGTTTACGAGGTCTGACAAATATTTGACCGTATCGCCTGTATTTCTTTTGGCAATTGGTTCTCCTCTCCTTCCGATTTTGAATCACTGTACTCCGGTCTCGCCGTGTTTAGTCACGTTCGTATTTGTCTGCCCAACATTAACTGTGAAGGTGTTTTCCCGACTGCGTTCTGTAAGCGGCCAGTGCAGCGGTAGGGGACATCTTCAACTTCTCCCCTCCGATACCTATTGGTCCGAATGACTTCTATCCATAAGTGATCTAAGCGTCCGATCATGCCATTGTTAGCGGAATTGTACGTGTGACACATTGTACATTTGTAGCGGTTGCCATCTTCATTCGTACTTTTACCACGTTTATTGTTTAACTGAACGCGGACTGCCAAGCGCGGTTGCCATTTGACCGTTGCTCATGCGCACGCTCTCACGCACGCTCCCAAATACACGCTAACCACTATCTCTCCCAATCGCCTTCTCGTTCTCACGGATCGTGGAGAATACTGTTCTGGTTAACATATTCGTGCAGTGCCGCACACTAGAGTAACGTGCAGGTGGTCCACACAGTACAAAGGACCGAAGCACGCGTTTACTAAGGAAACCGCGAAGTAAGGTCTAATCAACCTTACACATTTCTCGAAGCAGCAATTGCATGTGGCCGGTTTAATATCATTTTGAAAACACTTTTTTCCCGACACAAATTTGAATGAAAAAAGCCAAAAACACTCGTGTACACAATATATACCCAGGATCATTTCGCTACATCTTGACGAGTGCTTACTGCATTCGGAGTAATTTTTTTAATACTCAGGATAAAACAGACTTTGAAGGAGGCAAATTTTAAATCAAACATACGTCGGCAAACTAAAGAAGTAAGGCAAGGGTGGGGCAGATTGTCACCACAGTAGGACTGGACTGATGGTCCACTCACAGTATTAGCGCAGATCTTGGCGTAACTTAGTGCTCTAGTGTTTGTGCCTGATCAGATAATTTGAAAGGCATTTCTGGAGCTGGTACAAGGCTTTGATTACCACAGATGTTGTGTCATCGATGACATAAATTTTGTTGGTTTTGTTGATGACATCTGTGTTGCAAAATTGTCTTCTATCATTTTACGTAACCACACCAGGGTGTGTTCGGTTATTCAATGACGCAACAGCATCTCTCCTGCCTACGTAGACGGCTGAGCTTCCACACTGAAATCGGTAAATGCATTTGGATAAGGTGTAGGGGGACAGTGGTTCTTGCACTGGTGGTGTGGGTATCAGAGTGGTTTTAAAGACAACCATCAGTTCGGCTCCGAAGTAGGCACCTTTGACCGAGGAACTCGGACTTTTATTGATTAACCGACTGACCTCATCGCCTTTGAAAGCCACTTCCACGACTGTCCGCATTTTTGTCACGTCCAACGATTTCTGCTCACTCTCATTAAATCTGGAGTTTTGCGAATGAACACGACTGGATAGCCGGTTTGCTTGTAGCTTTGTCTTTTCAGCTTCTACTTCGTCGTCTAATGTATCCTCGGTACGACTTGCACGTGCTCTGTGAAATAGCCTTCTGACAAAGCTGATTCTGGGGGCAAATGGAGCAAAACTCACAAAATATCAGTTTGCTGGATATTTTTGATGAACTATGGATAACTTTGTGCTATCCCCATAATACCCTACTTTTGTATACTATCATTTGTTAGCATACTTATTTCTTGTCTACCTCTTTTTAAAGAGCCATTACATACGGAACCGTACGCACGTGGTGAATGTAGTTTTGAAAAAGGCCATTTTTGAGTTCACACCTGCAAAATTGAGGACTACTATCGGTGACCGTTTCTTCAGGTAGACCGAATCTCACAAAAAAATCTTGCAGCCGTCCCAGAATTATCAAAGTAGTGATTTCTTCACACGGAAAAGCCCCCGGCCATTTGAAGTGGGAACACATGGAAATAAGAACGTTTCGTTGGTGGTAAGAGGCTGTGAAATTTTGTCCCACCGAAACAATAGGAATAGTAATCCCGAAATAAAATGGAGTATGGACACAAATGAATTTGAAGCAAGAATTGGAATTAACATTTTTCTTCAATTCAAGGTCAAATATATCGAACGCAATCAGATATGCAACACAAATGCATTTCACGCACAATCACCACACCCATCACAGCTGGAATGAATTTGAGGGTGTTTTTAATCTCGATGTGGTAGACTGACCAAGCTTTCTAGACGTCTGCACACAACACTTATATCAGTTACCATATCTGTATTGAAATTAGATTCACTTCTTGTTCCAACGTCGACCAGAAGTTCTGGTACATTGTATGGAATTAGATCAAAATACACGAGGTGTAATGAACCATCATCCGTATTTTGGATCCTCGCCATCCATCCTTGTGCCGAGTGGACCTAGAACTATGCCACAGACTAGTGGTGGATCGTATCCACGTCTATATGATACGTTAGCTGATTCCAGGCATCTTAAATTTGAACGAATTGTTCAAGACTCAAAGAGCTTTGTTGGATTAATATGTTTGGTGCCGTGGGCAGTATTTCCGTATTGAAGTAGAAAGTTATCCACTCCTCTTTCGAGTTCCTGAACGTGGGCACGGACTGATTGATCTGACTGCACTCTTGAACATGCGAAAGAAGTTCTCTGCTAACCTAACAGATTGAAAATGTCTTGGTGCCACGAATAAATGTTTGCATTCTAAACCTTTTAGTCACTGTGCCACCTTTTGAGTCATAAAATAACTGCCATTGTCAATAACCAACGCCTGTGCCACACCTTCACGACTGGATATTTTACGCGCAGCTTTGATAAAAAAAATCCGTGTCAGCAGGTGTAGTAAATACATTTCTGGCCAACCATAGTATGAGTCAATAACCACAACGGCCCAATATTTATTTAGAAATGGGCCACAATAGTCAGCATGTATTTTTTCCCACACCTCACACGATACAGACCAAGGCGTCCGCTTCGATGGTTGAAAATGTATGCACTATTTACACTGACTTGCATGCCATGAAATATCTTGATCAGTTCCGAGCCACCTTCATATTTTCAACTCCCAAATGACTAGAATATAAATCACAAATAAATGGCAAACGAAGCGATGGAGGAATAACAACGCGATTATTTAGGCACGATATATCGTCAGGTGATACAGCGAACTCCTCCCGCCTAGAGTTAAATAACGGAAATCGATGTTTGGTAACTGGTGTCCATCCACGTTTAAATGGCCACAAAAGTTGACCAAAACAACGGTGAACCTCATACATTAGTTGTAAGTGGCTGATAGGAAATGGTTGAACTAGTAAACAGTCAGAATCACAGTCTGTGATAGAACATGCACATCAAGAAATGAAATCAACATGTGTAATATGTTTGGCATGACGGTGTTCGATACCATAGTCATATGCAGATAGGGAATTACACCAACTTTGTCCCATAGAATTAGTGGGCCTACGCAGTGATTGAGATGGACGTAATACTTCACTGTCGGCAAAAATTGTGAATTTGGAACGAGAATGTATCGACATTCAACCCTGATCACTTGTTTAACACACATTAGTGTTTATCTAAACTCTTGCTGCGGAGCGAGGTGGCCGTTTGACCGTTGCCCGTGCACGCATGCTTTTCCAGTGTACGCTAACCACTCTCTCCCCACCGATATTCTCCTAACCAGGGTTCGTAAGAAACATTGCCCTAGTGATCGTGGAGGCGTACTGAGGAGTACCACCGTAACGGACAGGTGGTCCACGCGTAGTGGGAAAGATCAGCGAACGCGAGTAGTAAGGAAACAGCTTGGTAAGGTTTACACGACCTTACAAGACAAATATTGATGTAGACGAGTATTTGACCGGTAAACAGCCGAAGCCTCCCTTTGAGTTTGAGAATGACCTCTTTTGGCAACACTCAGTCTCCCTGAAACACACACAACCGGATAACCGTCCTGTTCCAGGACTGCACTAATTCCAGTAGGAGAGGCATCCGTGATAGGTGTGGGTTGTCTTGAAGGTGAAAACGAACGCAGATATGCCTTTGTTTTTGAATAGTCTAAAATGGAACAGAACGTGTGGTCACGTACAGAGGACTAGTGAAAAGTGCCAGTGGATAACAAATGAAAGATCGGTTCCAGTACAGCAGACAGCTGGGAAATGAATCGGGAATAATACTGCAATGATCCAGCTAAGGAATGTAATTCACTCAAGTTCGCAGGGATATGTACTGTAAGTAAAGGAGCTACACGACCGGGATTCTGTTTAAAATCGAATTTATTAATTAAATAGCCAAGAAATTTAAAAGATGCTGAACTGAAAACATTTGGATGCGTTGATGGCAACACTGAATTCACAAACTCGTTACAGCGATTAATTTATTCTTCCGTAATGAATTGCTTTTGTGGACCCATGAATCACTGCATCATCTTGGTAACATTCAACAACCAATCCTATAATAAGCAAATCCATCACAGACAGGAAAGTGACTGGGAAACACTCAATCCGAATGGTAAAATGTTATATGGATGCAAACTAAAAGGAGTGTTGATGGAAGTTAATTCACGATAATCAGGATGAAGAGGAATTTGAAAATAGACATCTTTAACATCCAGACGTGAGAAATAGCTTGATCCACTGAATTGGGATAATATGTCTTCGGGCTCTTTTGTGGTACATGTCTGTTGACCATGTTATATTCCGTCCCACCAGCTCTAGTGAGAAAACTCTACTGCCTTCAAATCATTTCAATTTATTAGCACAAAATATTGTTTATATAGAAAGAAGCAGTCACTGACACCAATCGTTGCAACATAAATCAATGGGTTCATACTGGCATCAAGTAGCTTGTCTTCTGATTGGTTGGTTGGTCACATGACTAGCTACCACTTGACGGGAATCCGTTCACGTCTCATCGACCAGCTACCTTATCATTTGCGAATGCGCTGGCACAAGCACTAACCTGGATTCAAAACAGTCGCTGACATGCTGATTGTTAATGGGACATGGCCGACTATTGACCATGGCCGGCGAAGTTTGCCGTAAGGCGTGACACGGTAATCACCACACGTCCTCGGATTTTTACCACCACATTTCAAAGGTGTGGCGATGGGCCAGGCTCACTTCGATGAACTGACAAGTTCGAGCACACGAGCAGAAACTAAAGAATGCAGCACCTTCTTAACAAGTTCTCGCAAACCATAAGACAAAACACGACGGTGCACAAACACAGGATCACCGTCTACATCGAGCTTCACATAGGAAATTTTCATGCCACCAGTGGCTTTGTAACATCGCAAAGTAAGGTCAGCTAAAGACAAACAATGATAAGACAGGAGAGATGAAAATACCAATGATAATGTATCAGAACCGAGATCGGTTCGCACTGTATCGAAAGGTCGATGCCTCATGTGAAATATCATGGTAAAAAATTTACTGGTTTTGCAAGCATGTAAAACCAGTCTTGGGAAAGGTTACCCGTGATGACCGAAAACTCGACAACCTACCAACGATTTTGACTACGTTGTGTTATTGAACAATAAAATATCACCACAAATACTAATGTCCTCCATGGACTTTAGCTTTAGTATGGAAGGTCCTGAATGAGTGACAAGAAAATCACAATTGATGGAACTGCCATCTGAATCTGTGGGGGGAAACGTACAGTCGCTCAAAAATGGTAACGTATGTCCGGTAATATCCTTCACAACCGTGTCAGTGGGATCAAATTCTAAATCTGTAACGACATTTCGCGCCACGGTCTCAGGAATGAATGACTCAGCGCTACCAATGTCAACGATGAAATCATGCTGAATTTTACCACCGACCGCAAAGGAACGCAGAATATGTTTCTGTGCTGATGCGCTCACAGCGAGGGGAAAACTGGTCGAATCATCCGAGATGAAATTGTTTGCTGAATGGGAATAGTGTGACCGAGAATTTCGACAGACTGGCTAGAGGTGACCAATTTATCGGACCTGAAACACAGCACCACTGAAACGACAGGTGGGTCGCGAATGAAACTTTACACAAGAATCACATTGGGCAACTGTAGTCTTCGCCTTAAGTTCATCATTTCGAAATCTCAGGGATTGAGATTGGCAGGTATTCCTCTGTTTGAACTGGTGGGGAGTCACCGGATTATCTTTGGCTTTCCCGGAGCTGTGACTACACAACAGGATACGAGAGGTGGACTCCGTAAAGTTGTTCACATTGCTTAGACACTTCATGAACACACTGAAGAGTAGGACTAGCAAGCAAAGGCAGTTTTTGTTGCAACTACCAATTATTGATGCCAGCAATCAGACGGTCACGAAAATGCGCTTCTAGTTGATCTTCAAAGTTACAACATGCAGCTTGCGTCTGAAGCTGAAGAACAAACTCACGGATATCCTGCGAACATTTCCGTTGAAGTTGGTGGAATGTGGCACTTTCAGCCATTTCAAAACTTACCGGTAGGGCATGGCCGAGCTTAGAATTCTTGATTTCTTCGTATTCCAGAGGAACAGGCTTCTGTTGGAATGACAAACTCATGATAACAGAATACACCGACTGTCCAACTATATTCAATAAAACAGCAGTTTTGCGTCCATCCGAAATTTTCTCACAAGCAATATACCACAATTCGAATCTTACGAAATAATCCTCGATCTCACACAAAGGCATTTAATTCCGAAGTTCCATACTGCACGAATGCAAGATTTCGACTAACTGCAGCGACGCCAAGTGCGAGTTTTTATCCGACAGAATCAATAGGAAGAGAAATCCCGAAGTAAAATGGAGTATGGACACAGATGAATTTGAAGCAAGAATTGAAATCAATATTTTTTTCAGTTGAAGGTCAAAGATATCGAATGCAATCCGATGTGTAACACGAATACAGTTCACACACGATCATCACAGAGGCGTGTCCAAACTGTCTCATGAAATCAGTTGCAATTTTCGCCCAAGATTTCATGGGGCAATCAAATGGGTTGAATAGGTGCATTCAGTGGTTTCACGCTTGTATCAGAACGTTGGCAAGATGCACATTCCCTTGCATATACTATACTATGTTATATATATATAATGTATATATATATATATATATATATATATATATATATATATATATATATATATATATACTTTTTACTTACTTCTCAATTTATTAACCACAGAGCAGTGCACAAAAATTCAGGAAGCGGACCGAGCCAATGAAAGGCTGCCAAAGGGGAATTGAGACCGGGTCGTTGTGGTCCGAATTCCACAATGGTAACCGTTTGATCACCGCTGGTCTTATTGAAGCCTCAACACTGGAGTTGGACCCTGGCCACCCGTTGTACACGCGTATGCGGGCTTCCGTTCGCATGATACCGGAGTGTCCTTCGTGCCCAGCTGATACGACAGCAGGAACCAAACTTTCCGACGACATCTCATGACTCAGTTATTAACTACCGACAACTCATCGTTGACGGAATGAAATAGTAACAATTCGGGTTGTGCTTGTTGTCCATTTGGCCATTCGATGGAAAAATAATTATAGACGGATTTCATACCCGGATCGCCCGTGTATTTCTTTGCTCTACTAAGCGTAATCGTTTTGGAGTTCCCTTCGTTGAGAAATGCTATCATTTTAATTTTCTCGAGATCCTCCCTCTCACGTAAATTCTCCAAAGGAAGACGAGAAAGAGCATCAGACAACTTGGTTGTTTTGCCCGGTAATATAGACCACGTCAAAGTCATTATTCAACAGTCGTTCGTGCTAGCGGCTAGTGCGTTTGGGGCGTTGGCTTTTTTCTATGGCAGCAAATCATGATGGTCAAGGGGGCATGATCAGTGGGCAAAACAAAACGCCATCCAAGGAGGTAGAGGTGCCACTTTTCGCATGCCCAAACACATACAAGAGCCTCTTTCTCGCCGGTAGAGTGACTTCGCCTCGTAGCAGATGGAGACCGTGAAGCATTGTCAGCTACCATCTTTATATCATTCTGTAACTGTGATAACACAGCTCTGTTGTGTTCGTAATTGACGGAGAACACAGTACACAACAAATCCGTTTATTAGCTTGTCAGTAAACACGTACCCAGACGAGCAAGTAAGCAAACGAGTGTATCATCTATCGGCAAGCGCGAGCAGTGCATGCAATCCAGTGCGGTCAAGCAGGGCCGCTCAGCAGTAACGAATCAACACCCATGTAGGGTTCAGGGCCAAAGTTTGATTGGTTAGAGCAAGCTGTCCGTGGCATGTGTAAAGTCACACTGGAGTGCGTACGTGCGTGCATGCGTGTGTGCGACCGGTCGTGTCAGCGAACAAGCATGAATCAATAGTCAATCAGATTAGAGTCATCCTGTTATCGATCCGAACGCCAAGGAAGCCATTCAACATGATCCATTCTCGAAATCAGAAACATCTATAGAAACGTACGTGGGGCAACTCTCATCAAAAATAGCTAGTGGGAGCTGGAGGAGCCAGCTGAGGAACAGGATTTTAAGCACGCATGTTCGGTATTCCAAACATATTTTTGACCATTTCGCGTCAGTTTACATAATGGCTCCGAAATGATTTCAAGTTTTAAAATGTCGTCGATAGTAAGTACGAGGCTTAGAAAGTGCTTTACTTGCTTGTATTCTCCTCATTAGGTCTCACTCCAGCCGGCGTGGCTTAGAAACTCAATTTCTTGTCCAGTGAATTTAGTTTATTCACGAGAAGCAATGTGACATTTTGGTTAGGTTCTTGTTCTTCAGGAGATTTGCAAACGAACAAATATCATGCATGTAAACTAGGCAGTCTTTCAGGTCTACGAAGGAATGTGTCATACACTTTGGCCAGGCGACTGGTGCACTAGTCAGCCCCATAGGATGTACTTTGTGTTGAGAGAGTCCATCCTGAGTTAGAAAAGCCGTCAAAGGTCGTAAAATCATCGTGAGTAGCATGTGAAAATACGCACTTCTCACATCCTACTTCGAAAATACCTTAGCACTAACTAACTTTACGACTTCTTCATACGCAATTGGCAAAGGAAATTTGTCTACTGTAGCTTGCTTGTTTAACATACGTAAATCAGTACAGACCCACACGGATCCATCTTTCTTGAGAACTGCAACTGTTGTGCTGGGATTCGGTAAGCAGAAGGAACGCATGCTTGTTCGAATAAGCGTGTGTTCAGAACCAATGTAAGGTAAGCGCAAGTACAAGCAAGCAAGTAAACACGTGGGCAAGTGCGTGGATCATCTTTGTATGCAAGTGAAGGAGTAAACCAAGTATACAGTCGGGGTGGATCACGCAAAGTAGTTTACCACGTGATACGATCTGATTGGTCGGTGCCGTCCGGGACAAAGCACGACCAACGTCAACTGTGTACGTATGTGTACGACTACAGGCGTGTGTCCATGATTGCAAGGGATTAAGATCAAGTGTATGCAGTGTGCGTATGCATGAGAGAATGTCTGTCTAGGCACATGGCTATTCCAGTCGAACGCGATGGCAAAGGGAGTATCCCCTCAGAGCAATGTACTGGTTCAATTAAATCATTCTTGAGCATTTCCCGAAGTTCTTTAGTAGTCACCTCTCTTTGAGCAAGTGATGTTAGTCGAGGCTAGTGTATGCTGAATGGAGTCACTTTGGAAATCAGTCGCAATCTGTGTTGTCCGGTCGGAATTCGGCTAACATCATCCTTAAACAAACTGGGATAATTCACCCTGAAACCGCCAACTTCCACGTTTGCCACAAGCATTCTGTCAACGCACGGAGGTATCCACAGCGATACAATGGCGTTTTGGCCCAACAGTGGTTTGTTGTAATTGCTGGGCACGTACACAGCCACTTGGCACATACTACTTCTCATTCAAGAATAAAGTTACATGTACTAAATGAAGAATGTGCTAAAAATATATGACGATGGGTGTATCGACAAAGTTTCAAAATGGCTGCAGTAAAAATCTCATGGTATTACGGTTGAAGTTGAGTCTATTTCCACTTTTAAAGAATGTACATAATCAGCATGCCCGAAGAAGACTGTGTAAATATCAGGCAAGGGTAATTTAAGACGTAAATACTGTCAGAAGGCTGATTTAGGGAACATAGGTCACTTGAATTCATGTCACATACGTGAGAAGTAGTACGTTTACGACAAACGAGTGCAAAATGACCACATTTACAGCAAGTGCAGCACATTTGATGCGGGGCAGAGTTTGTAGTCATTTTTATGGTGAGCGCTTTGACACATATAGAAAATACCAGGCAGTGTGGAGACACAATTTTTATTCGGTGCAAAAGTTCTGATACGAGTAATATGAATATTGACTATATCGGTGCGAAATAGCTTCCCTTGTTCATGAATATCGCTTTTAGTAGAGAAATGCCACATGAAATATCCCAAATGAGCTTGAGGGAATTTTCCGCAAATTCTATGATAGCAAAAGTCCGGAACTGGTATATATTTGTATTTACATGAAAAACACCTCTTTTAACTTTATTTGCTGGTAGGGAGTTTTAGTCACAACAGAGTACAGCACAAGAAAGCCAGACCAACAATTTTATTTACAAACTGCTGCTTCATGAGGGAAAGTCTTCAACGTGTCACGTAGGTATTGACGCGCAGTCCCTAATGTTTGCCTAAAGTTTCCAACGAATCTTTCAACGATGTTTTCATGTGTAAATCTAAGGAGTCAGCAAACCTTCGTCCTTCACCCCCCCCCATATGTAGTCGAAGGATTTTCAGCCTAAATTCTTCTGAAAGCTTTATGTCAGCACTGAAAACGGGCAAGATCTCCACATAGTCGACGAAAGCAAATTCCCTAGAAATCCACGAATCCGAGGGCTATTTAGCAGCAGCACTGATCCAAAAATGGTCTGGAGCACGAAGTGTAGTAGTCATTCCTCAGGTTTGAAGCCGCCACGCGAAATGTTATGTTCACAAATCGATAACGCAGTAGGAAAAGAACCGAGTGTCAGAACATACGGGCTTAAATGTTGCCCGACTGTGATTATAGCAGCTTTTACTGAAAAACCGTTTTAGACAATGAATGAGCGTTTGTAGAAAATGAGATCGACCTGGACTCTTAGTATGCGACTTTTGTTCGGGTATATCCTGAAAAGCAACTGTACTATTCACAATACCCGAACTGGCAGTGTAACGAAGACGACCAGACGGGTTAGGACCTTTGTATTTCGACAGTCAAAAAAGTTTATGAAACATGTACAATCGTTTATATAGCTCCTATTCCAGACAGCGCTGCACCACCATCGATCTTGCGGCTGCCTGAGTGTTCCGGCTACGTTCTGGTCAGTTACCGATGGCCGACAGCTTGATTCTCTTGGACACCATTTCTATTCGGCTGGTCCGATTGTCCCAGGTGACGGCTTGATCGGTAGCCCCTCACCTATGCTCTCTCGCTGGTTGCCTGAGGTCCCGCTGCTTCCCATCTGCTAGTCCGTATGCCGCCTTTTGTCTGCTTCGGGATGCCTCCAACATATTCACCGTCTGTTCTTTTGTTTGTGGCTCTCGATCGGTTGGCCCGATCGGTTTGATATCCGTGTCGTCTTGTTACTCCAATATTCCCCGTTACAACACGACATTTGAAGACGCTCCAACCCGGAACTACGCAAACTAAAGTAGCAAGAAGACTAAGGTTGCGGAATAGTACACTAATTGTATTCCAGGATTGGTTTGCATAAGTATGTTAAGTCAAAGAAAATAAATCGTAGATTAGAAGTTAAACAATCACAGAGAGCCTTTACTCTATCCGTTCTCGGTGATCCTGATTGGTTGAGGCTTATCAGCGTGCGTATCTACGAAGCTGTACCTGGCGGTGATTTTGCTTGTGTAATGCCCACTAAATCATCATAACCCTCCACTCTCAAGAGTTCCTCGTCAATCTGGCTAGCTTGTCGTAATGATCTTCGGACTGGAGCTGGTGACTGTGTCTCGGCCGCTGCAGCAGTCGTTTCAGGAGGCGGAATAGATGGATTACTTTGACCAACACGGTCACCGTCTGGATCCTCGGTCGTCTCAGCCGTGTTATCGGTCACATCGTCGTTTGCCACTTGAAATGGATTTGACGATGCACTGATGCATCATCCAGGTCCGTAACCTCGACCATAAATTTACCAAGTTGTCTGGTGATGATTCCGCGAGTTGGTCGAAGCTCAATGCCGTGAAGTATGTGATATCGCTGGAATCGTGAAACATCAGCGATGACCGTAGTCTTCTGGACTTGAACAGAACGGCTGGACTCTCCTATGTGATCGTATGCACTGCGTTTCTGTACTGCAGCAATAAATTGTCGAGAAACGCTTCCAGGTCAAGCGACGTTCTCGGACTGACCGATGCCAGCGCAATTTTCACGGAGGGCACCAAGACCTCCGCTGCACCGTTATAGCACGGGTGGCGTGGCACCGTATGCAGATGCCGACATCCAAATCTGTCAAATCAGGTTTTCAGCTCCGCTGTACAGAATTGCGATCCATTATCAGTGACCAGTAGCTGCAGGATGTGTTCTCGGCTGAAGCACTTACATAAAACCTGGATTACGAATGAGGTGGTTGGTGAACTTTTCAGGGACACTTCTGGCCATTTGGAGTGTGAGTTAATCAGTATATGAGCGTGACATCGGTTCAAGAATGGGTTGCAGAAGTCCGCATGAATTCTCTGCAATGCAATATAGCGTTCAGGACATGGGTTACAGTTGTTTGGCTTTGAATGGATTTTCAGCAAGCATGAATCACAGTTCTTTGCCGTAGTCCAAACGTCCGCATCCAATTCCGGCCACCAACACATCTGTCGAGCCAGTGACTTCATTTTATCCATGCCCAAGTAGCCTCTGTGCAGCTTATCCAAAATTGACTTATGCAGTGACACAGTCTTGCTCCATTTTGGTAGGCACCTTCAGAACACACACACTCACTCTAACCGTAAGGTAACGCTCGGCGTTTCCGAAACGCCGGATCACCACCCATTTCCAACCTCACAGGCTCAACGGCCATGCCACCTTTTTTTTACAGCACTGTGCGACCAAATGCTGGAGAATAAGCTAATCCACCGGATTCTCGGATGTCTTTTGGAAGGTTACCGACTGCTCCAAGGCATACAGAGCCTTCAAACCCAGAATCAAGGGACTGTCTACGGAAATCACGAATCGTACCGGGATACAGCTGCTCTTCAGCCGAATCATTTGTGTAGTCTCGCCGAGCTGTGGAACTCGATGACCAGTGACACCATGAAAGCGCACGTCAGTGGGTTGTATGGGTACGCTGGGTTGGATCAAGTCGAATACCCTATTCGGAATGATGGACTTGCAGCTCCCAGTATTCACAATGAATCCATGTCTCAAGCCAAATTGGAACTGGGCTGATTTGCACAGGAATTAGTTGGATTCACTGGAAATCTTCAGTGTGTACACCGGATTGTCATCAATTTTCGGACCCTCAGGGGCTGTACTCGTTGCGTGGCACTTGGATTGGCGGCACACCTTGAAAATATGACCAGTCTGTCGTACTTCGAATTCAGTAAGTGGAAGGAAGGCACGCTTGTACGGATGAATGTGCACACAGCAGCAGCATATGTCAAGCACAAGTACAAGCATGCAAGTGAAAACGCAAACACGTACATAAGTGCGTCACTCAACCACGTACACCGTCGAAAGCGGATTAAGGTGCGCAAGGTCTTGCAGCACGTGGTACAATCTGATTGGTCAGTGCCGTCCTGGACGAAGCACGACCAACGTCAGTTGTGTACGTGTGTATACAACTGCAGGCGTGTGCCCATGATTGCACGGGATTCAGGTTAGGCGTGCGTGTGTGTGAGCACATGAGTGTTCGAGACAAACAACACGGTTTTTCCACACGAGTGGCCTACCGTATTACGGGAGCGGCACGTAGGACGTAGGTGGAATTCGCCGCGCGAGAAGCAACGATTCAATTGTATTGGTTTACGCCCAGGAATCACCTTGTTGGTTGGCTTCCGTTGAGGCGTTTGACTTGAAAGGGTTGGTTTACGAGAACAAACGTGTTGGTAGTGCACTACGGCATGTTCAGCCGTCACATCGGATGCGTCATCGAATTGCTCGCATGATCGAGCCTCAGAGAACGTGAGGTCGGCCTTGAGCAGTAGCTTCTTTTGTAGCTCCGGATAATTCATACCGGCAATGAGGCGGTCCCGCAATCGAGTCTCCAACTGATCACCGAAATTATACTTGGCAGTCGGTGTTTTTAGTGTCAGGATGAACTCGTGGAACTTCATGTTGGGACTGCGAACCAGCAAATGGAATCTGAGGGGTTGGATAGCCTGGAAACTGACCGGAACCACGTGGCCTAGCAGTAGAGCCTCTAACTCGTCGAACGGAACTACAGCAAGGGCAAGGTTTTTCATCAAAAGCGGCAGGTGGAACGTAGGTGTAGTTCACCGCACGAGAAGC
Source organism: Fasciola hepatica (assembly GCA_948099385.1). NCBI lineage: Eukaryota > Metazoa > Platyhelminthes > Trematoda > Plagiorchiida > Fasciolidae > Fasciola > Fasciola hepatica. The sequence goes on along the minus strand of CANUEZ040000189.1, from coordinate 1,422,389 downwards.
AACGATTCGGCTGTACTGGTTTGCATTCAGGAATCATTTTGTTAGCAGGCTTCGATTGAGGCTTCTTCTGTGTAGAGATTGGTTTATGGGGAAGAACGTGTTGGTAGTGCACTACGGAATGTACAGCCGTCGCATCGGCTACGTCATCTAATTGTTCGCAGGTTGACCGGGCTTCAGAGGACGTAAGGTCGGGCTTCAGCAATAGCTTCTTTTGCAACTCCGGATGATTTATGCCGGCAATGAGGCGGTCACTCAACTGGGTCTCCAACTGACCACCAAAATTACACTTAGTAGCCTGTGTCTGAAGTGTCAGGATGAATTCACGGAACTTCATGCTGGGATCACGAACCAGCGAATGAAACTTGGCGCTTTCGGTAGCCTGGAAATTGACCGGAACCACGTGGCCTAGCAGTAGAGCCTTTCGTATGCTACACCATAACTCGAAACGTTCAATCCAGTGCTCGATCTCATACGCACCAGCATGCAGGTTCAGCTGTTCAATACTGGGCAGTTCCATGACGCGACGTCAATCGTAATATACGCAATACGCGAACTGATAGGACATTTGAAGAAGCTCCAACCCGGAACTACGCAAATTAAAGTAGCAAGAAGACCAAGGCTGCGAAGTAGCACACTGATTGTATTCCAGAACTGAGCATGTCAGGACCGAGTGAGGTTCGGAGTGTATCGAAAAAGTGATGCGCCATGTGATTTGTCAAATGAGAAGATGTAATGTCGGTACCACGGCGTTGTCAGTGGAAACCGAAACGTCGGCTTATAATTTTCCACCGACAACGCCGTGTCACTGACATTATATCTTCTCGTGTTGCCGAATCGGTTTGTATAAACATATCAAATCAAAGAAAATAATTGGTAGATTAGAAGTTAAACAATCACAGAGAGCCTTTACTCTATCCGTTCTCGGTGATCCTGATTGGTTGAGGCTTATCAGCGTGCGTATCTACGAAGCTGTACCTGGCGGTGATTATGCTTTTGTGATGGCCACTGAATAATCACATTTACGCAAGCATTTTGGGATGGCTGCTTTCGTTATGGCTCTCGCATTGATCGGTGATTACGAAATATTTGCCCGGGTATTTTGCGATACGTTTAAATGTTTTCACATTTTGAAAACGGGTTTGCTTGTGTTTCAAAAAGTGACCTTAACGACATTTTGTATCTGTGATAGTGGATGTGATTCCAAGTGGCTGCGTACGTACCCTGGGGCTTTTCCGAAGTACCTTCCTTATTATCGTGTTAAGCTTTGTAGTGTACACAATGGGAGGCGTAAGATGGCTGCAACGAGGTAAGTGTTGCAATATTAACGTGTAGTAACCCCCCCCCCCCCCCCCTAGATACCGTAGAGCATACTTTCCCGCGTTCGTGCTTGTTGGGGCTGTCGGAACCTAGTATAAAGTTGTACATTGGTGCAAAGAACAATCGCAATTTTCACCTGCTGATTGGCACAGGAGACCGGTTCCTGATCAGAAGTCTCACGTTGTCGAAATGATGACAAAGTTCCATAATTCCAAGGAAATTTGTGCATTTGCTCGGAATAACTTCAACAGGATATTTTGACTTACCTGGCAAAAAATAAATTTTCACCCTCTTAATAACGAATTTTTTTCATCAACCACTGAAACTTTCGGTTTGTTGCATTTTCGTATGAGGATGAACGGGAATAGTTCGGGTACTGGGTGTGAGGTTGTTATATAATAATATTGTTGTTGCGGTAACTGCGCCCGGTAAACCTGGTACAGAAATGACTGATTAAATCCGTGCTTTTATTCAGCCTTATGTGTGTGTTGAGCTACTGAAACAAGTGTCTCGTCGCTTTGGAGAGAAAATTTTTCCCATGAAACATTCAAGTATTTTACTTCAATAGTTTAAACCGTTCAGTAGTCATTAGTCGAATTATTCATCAACCATTGTTAGGCATTACAGAAACGGGTAGGTCAACAGTAACGCCGGATGAAATCGTTTGCTAGAAAATAGCAATTTTCCTCAAGGCTTTCCAAAGCAGTTACTTCTTATTAGACCGTGAGACGGTATCAAGAGTACTGTGACACGTAAGGGCAATGCTGTTCCGACCAGGGTCTCACGTGTGTGATCTGCAAAAGCACAAAAAGAAGAAAAACTCCATGAGCTGATACTCAGTAAGTGTTATAATAGGCAATAACAGTTACATTAAACGAACAACAAGATGGCGGTCTTCAGTCTGGCCGGTTCAGTACATTATTATACAGATCAATGCTTTCAACGCCTGCCGATACCAGCTACCGTGGGTTCGTAATTTTACAGTCATCAAGGATTGCACGATTCGCTTAAATGGGTATCAGTTATTTTGCATGTTTTAAAACTCTGCCAAGAGTGGCTGCTTCCCGCACCTACGGATTTGTTTCGACAGAAAAAAAGTATTTTGTCACCAGAACTGGATAAAAACAACCTGGAACCTAAAAACACCAATTTGAAAGAAACATCGACCACATATGGATCAAACCATGAGCGTTAAGGGCAAACAGAGTCAATCAACTTGAGGCGCGTGACTGAGTTGGTCAGTCTGAATCGACACGCACGAACAAACATGCTTGGAATAGGAAGCGTTCACTGTGAGTTTGTAAATTGCCCGCGAACGATAAGACCTTCGTATGTTTCACACGGTGTCCTACAGCATGAGTGCATGCTTCAGATTCAGTCCGGCCAAGGGGGTAAGCTTCTCACAGTAGAAGATCAACAGACCGGTGGTGGTCAAATGGTCCTCCTGGTGGGCCCTTCTGTCCTGGGTTCGAATCCAGTCGCCGCCGTTCACTTCCCCTAAAAGGAAGAATCTATTTTGCGTCTGAAAAACTGTAACAACATTATGCATAATGAAACGAAAGTAGTAAACAAAAGAATAAAAGAAATAGTACAAATTACGAAAATCTGCCAAACCGCAATGCATTATTAGACCATGAAGTTGCAGAATACTGTTCTCCACCCGCAGCGTGGTCATTTTGTGGTTCTTGTGTACGTTTATTTCAACATAATATGCATTTTGTTTTTCTATTCATTGGACCTTAAGTTACCTCTTCGGTTTCCATATCATTCTTCTAAGCTCTGTTGTAGGCTCATGTCTCTCTCTCTCTCTCTCTCTCTCTCTCTCTCTCTATATATATATATATATATATATATATATATATATATATATATATATATATATATATATATATATATATATATATATATAAAGCCGATCTTCAGTGAGTGGGATCTACAGTCCCGCACGGTGACCGAGTTTGAACAATGTTTCCATAATTGTTTCTTCCTGAAAATTTGATTTCTGATAATTTGGGTTATATTTTCATGAGAAATACTAATTGTGTTGCGATTTTTATCAGGAAAAAAACAACAGGCGAGGCATCGTAACTGACTTTTCGTGAAAATAAAAGTACGCGGCCGACAACAAATGGTCACTAGCTTTATATTTTTGAAATAAAGAAGTAACTATGCTTCATAAAACACGAAAAATAGGATTAATAAAGCACACTTCAATGGATCAAATCAAGGACCACGTTCCGGTCGAGAATGGCAGTTTCACCGAAAAACCAACCGTATTTATGTTTCATATAGATCTGCCTATAAAGTGTCACCGAATTTCTTTTTAGACAAATTTAAGCTTAGCAGTGCTTTCTGTTTAGAGGAAGCTAACAAATCGGAAATATCATCTAAGTTGTAACCGTTTTGATTTTTTGATGTGATCAATGCCAGTTAGCCAAATTAATCCTTTGAACGTTGGTTTGTCAATGTATTGATATTTATCGATCCCTGTTTTGAGGAGTATTTGGCGGATGCAGCTGTTTATCCCACCTAAAACCCAGATTGTTTTGGTTATGTTTACCACCAACAGTAATCCCTTCTGACTATTATGCCAAAATGCGGGCTTGCACACACACGCACAACAAAATAACCCACAACACCGTTATCTTTTAGTAGTTTGAATTTGGCATCCTGCATGCCTTACCGGACTAATCGCTTCTAGGACAATCTTCCGAATTATCTACCAGAGAATAATAAACTCATGATCTTAAAAATGAGATACACAATGAAGAACTGGTCTAAGTGGTAAGGTTTATCACATACCTCGAAAAAATTGTTGTTTACTTCATAGAAAACCAATTTAAACAGAAAAAATCATTATTCTTTTCTTGTAGCTTGAGTTTGAAATATTAGTGTTCGTTAGCTCGCCTAGGTCGGCAAGTGAGTTGCAAACGTGTCGTCCCCAGCCAAGGTGACGTCATCATCGATAGGGTGGTGTGGCAAACGCTAGTTTGCTTTCCTTCTTGTATATGAGTCACCCATCTTCTGAACTCGGTATCTGAATGGCTGTCTTTTGCGTGTACTAATCACCAGAAATCAAAGCTATGATCGTGCCTAGTTTCATTGTTCGTAGTTGCCTTTGAATGATACCTCATATACTGGGTAGACTCCATCCTCGTTGATATGCACCCATTGAACCTTTGAACTGCACCGGTGATTAAAGGTGGTTTACGTCAACAAGCCTCTTTATCGATCTGCTTGGGCAGTACGGGGTCTAAAGAAACATTCTTGTTATGACTCAACTGTTAGGAGGCACAGAATATCCGATCACTGAGCCGATCTTTTTATGAATGAACATGGACGTGACATACGGTCACGTCTAACAAAATAGATCGATAAAAGGAAATCGATACAAAATGAGCAATTGTGGCTTTGTGAATAACCGGACAATACGAACACTGTTTCGTGTGAGCGTACGCGTACGCGGGCTTGTGTGTGGGTGTATAGGTGTGTATGCATGCGCATAGTGTCAGCTGACGGTCCGTTTACCTCCCCCCGCAAATAGAGGTCGACTCGTGAGGTTTTTTGTAGGGATCAACGGAAAGTCTTTTAACAGGGGACCGTGACCGCATTGAGTATCGCCGCTCGTTAAAACAGTCAGAACTTGGTGGCCCAGGTGATGCCGTTTTCATCTCTGTCACTGGTAATGCAAAGGTATCCAAAAGTACATGTAGTGGTAGTTCTACCTCGTTCTTCTCATCTACCGCTGCCGCACTGTAACGCCTCCTGATGTGGTTGACATGTCGTTTGGCTGTTCCACTGTCTAACCGAACACCATATATCACATTACCCAGTCGGCTAACAATTACTCCTGGTATCCATTGTCTTGAAGGGTGACGAAAATCGAGAACATAAACACGATCCCCTTTGCTGAGGCTGCGTGGCCTTGCACCGTTATATCTGTTGAAGCACCTTTCCATGTGGTCGTTTCGAAAACTTGGTGTGACCGTAGGGTACATGGCATCTAACTGTATTGGCATGCGTCTGCCATGGAAGGCTTCTGCTGGTGAGGCATTGTTTGGGACTGATGCGTTAGGAGTTGGGCGGTACGTCATCAGGAAGTTGACAATTATGCTTCCTTCCCCTTGCAACTTTTTGAAAGCCCGTTTGAGTGAGTCTAAAAAAGCGTTCCGCCTGGCCGTTTCATTGAGGGCGATAAACTGGACTCCGCACGTGCTCAATTGTCATGGATTGGCAGAGGTTAATGATCTCAATGGAGGTCTGGGCGTCGTCCGTTATCAATGATAAAGCCGAGAAACTGTATGCTTGGGATAAAAAATGAGCATTTCGCGATGCGTAACTTGAATCCAAAAAGTTGGATCTTATGTAATACTTCGTTCAAATGTTGCACATGTTCAGCTCTAAACTCACTAACAATACCAAGATCATCCATGTAGCCCAGTGCGAATAGAATATCAGTCAGCATTGTGTCAATGATCTGATGGAATATGGCCGGAGCGCACTTTATTCCGAATGGCAATCTATTGTATTGATACAAACCGCAGTGGATAATGATAGTTATGAACTCTTTGCATGCACTATCAACTTCAACCTGAAGGTAGGCATCAGATAAATCGATTTTTGAGAATATTTTACCTCCGTTAAGTTTAGAAAACAAGTCTTCAGGGGTCGGTAGCGGATACTGATGTGTTTCTAGGCGATCGTTAAGTTCAGTGGAGAAATCGACACATATGCGAACCGAACTATCTTCCTTCTCAACCAACACAATTGGTGCGGCCCAAGCGGAATAATTAACTTGTGTAAGTACTCCTGATGTCTGCAGTCTTTCGAGTTCCTGATCTATTGGTTTCAAAGCGGCGTATGGAACAGGCCGTTTTGGGCCAAAGACTGGTTTAGACCCGGGTTTTAGATAAAGGATCCCTTTAGGCCTAGTGCACAACCCAAAGTCTGGCTGAAATATTACGGCGTGCTTCTCCCGAATATCCTCAACTGTTGGAGTATTGGTAATGTTTGCAACGTCGTATACGTCTGGTGAGTGTGAGCGTGACAATGAAGTCGGTTAACTGAGTCACAAGTGGAACTGAACGGTACATCCCATAACTGAAGCTTATTTATCCAGTCAATACCGAGAGTAATTAAATTACCAGCAATTGATATATAACAAATGCCATTACCATAGTGGTCACGAAAATGAAACTCACATTCTAGCTCTCCAAGAAATGGTATTTGTTGACCCGTGGCATTTCGAGCAACCCGGTTTGTAGCATTGTACGAGGGTTCACCAAGGGCAACCCAAGTTGAGCGTGAAATGATCGTCATGTCCGATGCCGTGTCCAGCTTCAGAGTTGCTGGATGGCCATTCACAGTTGATGCCAAGTATTTCCGCAATTGGTTCAGTGAAGAACTCGCGGCTGCGAATACGGCGTTTGACTGGTGCCTGATGCGACGAAATGCACCGAAGCTATTCACAGGTCTTCTGTTTTATGAACGCCCAAAAAATTCTTCTCTGTGCCCCATACGTCCACACTCCTGACAAAAATGTATCAGGTAACGACAAAATCGAGCAAAATGCCATTCTCAACAGTTCCAGCAGGCAAAGGGCGGTCGCTGGAATGATATCATTGCACGCATTTCGCGAGGTTGTGAAACTGTGTTTCCAGTTATTTTTTCTACAATAATATTTTCAGTAGACGGTGATACGTGCTGGATCATTGTGGAATCTTGTTTTAAGTTCATGAGTCTGATATATTCAGCAGTTAGATCTTGCACGGACTGTTTTTCTGAAAAGTCCAGTTTTGCCAGCAGCGTCGTGCGCAGTTCGGCATCATGTGGAGATGTCAACTCAGCGACGAAAATCAGTGACTTGAATTGATCGTTTGTGATTTCTTTAAGTTTAAAACGTTCACACTCTTTGTTGACCCAACCAGAGTAGGAGTCTACTTCTTCGGCTGAGTTTCTGGCTATTTTGAGGCAGTTGTATCGTATATTGAACAAGGACGACCTTTCGCCAAAGACTGAGCTCAGCTTAGACACTGTTTCCTTCAGCGGAAAATCTCAAGGATGCTGTGGCAGGATGTAATTGCAATACTGAGTGTGTTCTGTAGGTCCCAGCTTCTGCATAAGTAAACGCACTTTCGGTCGCTCGTCCAGAGATGCACCGTCAGCCAATAAAAACATCTTCGTATCGTCTCTACCACGAAGTGAAAGTAACCCCATTTTCTGCGTCGTAAATGAATTCCTGAATGCTGGTGGCGAGTGATTCTTTCAGTTTCGTTATCGACGACTGATCATTGCTTGTGACATTACCAGGAGCAAAGTGTGCTGTTATTAATTCTATTATCTTCGTCCGTTGCTGTTGTTGTTCAAAATTGCCTTTTGCTGTTGCTGCAACATTTTGATGAGCTCAGATTGATCTGCCATTTCCCGTCGCCAATAACTGTTATGACTCGACTGTTAGGAAGCACAGAATACCCGATCACTGAGCCGATCTTTTTATGAATGAACATGGACGTGACATACGGTCACGTCTAACAAAATAGATCGATAAAAGGAAATCGATACAAAATGAGCAATTGTGGCTTTGTGAATAACCGGACAATACGAACACTGTTTCGTGTGAGCGTACGTGTACGCGGGCTTGTGTGTGGGTTTGTAAGTGTGTATGCATGCGCATAGTGTCAGCTGACGTTCCGTTCAATTCTCCCGAAGACTGACTGAAGGTCTCCGCTATCCGTGTCTGACGTAATAGGGCTAATCGATATCTTCAGTTGGTCGCCAAGGTGACATTTCGAGTCTGAGCCGAGTGATGGCAGTAAGCTCCTGTTCGTAGGTTCTGTTTCGGGTCGGCAAAGGTCATGGCCGAACCACTGTGGGTGACATCGTTGGGGAAACAAAGGCAGTCGTTCTGTGTTTGCACAGTGTTAACGTACGGCCGAGTTTGAGACGCCATCATACCACTAGACTTTGGCCATGTGGCGGAGACACCAGTTATCGAAGCGTTCCAGCTTTTTTGCATCGTGTACTCTTAAATGCCAGGGTTCGTATGCGTACATAAGGACTGGACGGACGACAGCTCGGTGCGGAGCTTAGAGCGGAGGCTTACTTTGCTGCGAGACCACAGTGATCTGCGAAGTTGTACGAAGGCTCTCCTTGAGCGGTCTACACAAAGTGTAACGTCATCCCTGACCTGGCTGTTTGGCCGAGTAGTAGAAACTAGATACTTGAAGTGGTGCTCCCGTTCCAGAGCTTCGCCACTGGCGCATATAGAATGTGTTAGACCTTGTGAATTTGTGAAGACTTTCTTTTTTGTAGCGGTTATCTCCAGATCAACAGACTTGGTTTTGCATACAATAAGATCGAGAACCGATTACAGAATTGCGGGCTCCTCTCCTAGAATGACAATGTCGTTGGCGAATTCGAAGTCTCGATACTTTTGAAAAGTAGTGTTGGTTGTGGCTCAGGATAGTGGTTTTAAACGGCTTCTGATCGCGGGGCTTGGCTTTTCGGTTGCAAACGTTTCACCAACAGTCGAGTTGACATCGGAAGTGTTCACTGACTATATCACCTCTGCTGGTGATCGAACATTTGCTACTTAAACGCCAAGCTCAGCTATCAGAAGCCTTTGAATTTGAGATCCGTAACCCAAGAATGGCGGCTATGTTGTATTCCTCGAGAGTCGTTGAGGACTTAGTGCATTATCCATTCGACAGCGTGGTTAAATAAGTCTGGCAACAGAGGACATCACTGGTGGGCTCCTGAGTCGAGTGTGAACTTTGGAGACTCTCCGCCGTAGCACGGACATGAGCTTGTATTGTCGAGTAGTATGATACTAATGATCTGATGTACTTTTTGGGCATCTTGTGGCGTTGCAGTACACTCCAAAGTGGTTCCGTCAAAGGAGTTGAATGCTTACCAAAACTCAATGAAACACGCTGAGGTGGGTTGTTGAGTTTTGCGGCAATGTTCTAGAATTCGTCATAACGAGAAGACCTGGTCAAAACCACCTATTCATCGACGAAAACCACACTGGCTAAATTGTGTTTGCGTGTCCCGAATAGCAACAAAGCGATCTGACAGAATGACCCCAAAAAGCCCAACTGCTCTATCGACGAGGCTGGTACTCCTGTAGTTCACACAGACAGTTTGGTCACCCCTTTTGGTATAAGAAGTAGGAGAGAGATTGATCAGTCTCTGCGAGGAATTCCAGTGTCCCAGATACGAATGAATAGCGCACCTAGTGGGTTTATTAGAATTGACAAACAAGATTTGAACTTCTCTAGTTGGATGCCCTTCTACCCAGGTGACCTTTCGTTTCTCATTATCTGAATGGTGGCGATGGTTTCCGATTCGTTGGGAAGCACGAGTTCGATTGCATATTGTTCTATATTGCCTGGTGCCGTTACACATATGGATTGGATGGAAGGGCGGTTGTGCATGTGACTGAAGTGTTCGACCCATCTATGAAGCTTATGGTCGCAGCCCGGTATGAGGTGGCCATTACTGTTGAGTAGCGTGGAAAGAGGTAGTTGCACTTTCCTTGAATTGGAGCGTATTAGTCGGAAAAGCTTCCCAACGTCTCAAACGTCGGCTGCTGTTCTTATCCGGCTGCAATTCCAGACCAATATCTTTTACTGTCGCTCTTCGCTGAGCATGTAGCTTGATGGCAAAGTTTCTGGTAGTCAGGTAGATTGCGGAGTCTCGCATCCTTAGCCTCAGCCCAGCGGTTAAGGATATCTACAGAGATCCAGTTTTTCCGTGCCACTTTTGTTTTGTCTAGCTGTTCAACGGATGCACTGACGATGAGTACGTATAGCCTCATCCAATGCCCATCCACGCTGCCATCCCCGTCGATTGCAGCTGGTCTGGATTAAGTCCCTTTTGACAGAGCTTCGGAGTTGTCCGAGCCTGTCATACGCCTTTTGGATCGTGGTCTGCCAATCTTAGGAAAGGGTTGCCGGTAGCTTTCTAGGAGCTCATTCACCATTCGGTTTAACTGACTATGAGCCAGGGATCCACGCAACTCTGTTTGATTGGACGAATTTCTTTCGTAGCCGTTGGATCCCAACAGACCTCGTTCACCTATGCAGAAGTGTCCGTCTTCGCAAGCTGGGTATCTTCTCGCCGAGGTTTTCAGTCTTTGGCTATCCTCAGCCCAATTCGGCACTCCTGTCGAGCGGTTCGCCGGAGAGTGGCCGTTGATGCAAGCTCAGCTTTGTGGATCCACAGGTGAGAGCTCGATAAACGATGGAGACCGAAGACATGGAAGATAACCCGAGGGATAAAACAGTCTACCAACTCGGAGATGCTATTCCTCTCGGGTACCCCATCCCCTATATTACCTTCTATTACCAAGTTCTCTTTTTAGTGTATATAATGGAAATTCGTGACGTGAAATACTTTGTTTGGATGGTATTTTCTGGCTTTTATTTGCACTTATCTTTTCACATTAAAGCAGTCTAAATGCTTTTCACCGTTGAGTACTACTGTCACATTTGTATTAAGGTCTACCCGTCTTCCTTTTCTTTTCTAATTTGGTTGCAATGTATAGCCATTCACTTTCGAACCCATAGCATCTATCCCCCCATCCTTGGACGGGTTTCCCCGCTGTCCGCCACCCTTCTACCGTTAATTTAACAGATTAAGTCTACATCAGCCTCCTCGGTTCTTTCCTGTGAATCTCATTTGTAAGGGCGGAGTCGAACAGTGCTGCTTGAATAATACTTGTTTCCCTAAAACCCAAGAGCTTCGGAACGCCATACTGTTATTTTGATGTAAGTAGTATGTTATTGTATCTGGACGACAGGACCAAACTTCCCCGGAAGCACACGACCAGTTTCACGGTTGTTGCTGCTTATCAGGTATACGTACCCGGTATCCTTCTGACCAATCATCCCCGTACTTGCGCATTCCACGGCAGGTTCATCACCTTAATCTCATTTGAATCATGAAGAGCGTGCATCGACGAAGAGTCCATTTTTAAGAATTATGCTTTCGAAAACTTACCATATACTTTCGAAAAAGGGACTTTCTCGTCCATTCACGCTCCTCATGGTTCATACGAGATTAAGGTAAGGCACGGTTTTGTTTGCAAAACAAAACTGTGTTAGGGAAGAAATGTATTCCGTCACCAGGACCGGACAACACCGAACTGAAGTTTACAAGCAACGATCTGAGTGGCGTATCAATCATACACCGATAAATCAGTAAGCGTCAACGAACATCAAAGTCTATCGATCTGAGGAACGTGATTGGACTGGTCAGTTTAGATCGACACTCAGGCACACACACGCAACAAGCAAAATAGGATTTATTTCCAGTACACGGCACGACACTTTAGGGCCAGTTGGCACATTACACGCGCAATATTGTGTTTTTCCTTCTTTTATTATTCATTCTTTCTTCAGGAGTGCAGATTAACCGTAGCTACCTTAAATATGTGGTTGATAGGATTTGACTCTCCTACTTACCAAACGTCGTATTTATTCACATAAAAATAACCAGTCCGATAAAACAGTTCCACCCTTTGTGTTATGGTACAATAAAATAATTGATTTTTCTCCTTTGTGATATCCTCCAATACCGATTGGCACAAGTGCATGCATTTTAAACCAATCAACTAAACCATTTAATTTTGATGGGATATTCAAAATGTTCACTTTATGTCATCATGTGTCTTCCCCATGAACGATGATTGGATTTTTAATCGCTCAAAGACGTCATATTGTGCACTGATTACCGGACAATTTGGTTGCATTGTAACTGTTGTTATTAATGGTATCCCATACTTCTACGGATCGTTGAGCACACACGGGAGAAATTCTCTGTAATGCAGTGGTGAGCTAACAGATGGACAGCCGACTAGTACATGCAGTGTCGATTTGCCAATTTGCGGACGGAATCACTGTTTCATCAAACGTGTTTTTCCGAACCGACATGAAATTCAACTCAACTTGTTACGATTTTCTCACTAGTTTCGAAGCTTTGCTTAACCCTTCTTTTAAAACGCGTGGGTGCTTTGTTGTGTTGGTTCAAATAGTCACGTACGCAATCAGTCGGTCTCACACGTATGCGCCTTTATTGAGCGCCTGATTGATGCCTGTTCGCTATACGACTAGTCATAGATGCATGCACACATGCAAGCACATCACGGTGACTTTACACATGCCACGGACAGTTTGCTCCAACCAATTAGACTTGGGCGCTGAGCCATACACGCTTATTGATTCGTTACTGTTGAGCTGCCCTGCTTGACCGCACTCCGTCGCATGTATTGCTCGCGTTTTCTACCAGATGGTTCGCTTATTTGCTTGCCCGTTTACGTGTTCAATGATACGTTAGCAGGCGGATCCGTTGCGTACCATGTTCTCCGATAATCCCGAACACAACATGCTTAACAGGACAAGATTTCTGTGAAAAGTATCACTACATGGGTTAACCAAATCACAAATGAATAATATGACCTTTGTAATTAAAAAGCTGAGACGAAGCGGAATAAGCTGCTTCTTGGATGCTGGCTGTTATGACTTGGTGCTGAAAAATTACACCAATTTCATAAATGCAACCATGGATCGAGTAACGCAGTTAGCCGTACATTACCGATAGCCTGTAAGTAGTTGCGTACGAGCGTCACTTGGTGTATTATCGATCGTCACGTGTTCGCTCTCCACTTACAGTGGTGTGGTCGAATGTGTGAATCAAACTGACGAGGTAAATAACTAAGTCAATTTCTTCAGCTTTATCTAGATAAAATTACAGAAGCTTACCAACTGATACGGGTATTCTCGAGTCGATGGTCTTATTGTTATTCAATAGGCTATGAATCTATAGAAAAAATTCATACACTTACCTGAAAATGGATCAATAAATAGTGAGCAGTCTGCGGTACACCCCCCTCTCCCTTTAGATCTTATCATGATCACACTAGAGCAAAAATAACTGAAGAATGGAAGTAATTCAGAAGGAATAGAATATTCCAGATAGAGCGATTGCGCATCTATTGATTACATCGATTCTTGACCAGCCGTGGTCGAGCGGTCATCGTGAAATTTGGGTCATGAGATCCAGCGTTACTCCTTAATTCGTCAACCTTTGATTGGCCGTGACCCCCTCCCAGAAATGTACAAACTGCCAGATATTAATTAAAAGAACTAAAAGTTTATCAATACTATTATTATCATTATTATTATTATTATTATTATTATTATTATTATTATTATTATTACCGTTATTATTATTTACGACAGCTTGTGAAGCTCTTGAATGATCGTATTTGTTTTCCTGGAAGGGAATGCATTTCCAACGAAAGATACATGGTATTCGGTGTCCAAAAGTATCTTCTGTATAGTCCTGAAACAATAACTCGCTGAATCGTCTCCATTATTGATAAAATTCCGTTGGTTTTTGAGGAAAATACACCGACAGTTGTTCGTTTTCCTTGAACAATCTCTCACCGATTTAAACCAGCTGTAACGATTAAACGAGATTAGACATCGAAATTTAGCTCACCAAATCAAGAAACTCTACTAGATTGTTTTAGTCCTGATCTCATGCTTTCTATCACAATTTTTACCTTGTATTTCCCATAGGGCTCCTTTGTTTCCCATGCGCTTGGGCCACTAATTTCCATGCGGACCACCACCCCCTCGCGTCTACGCCCGCTTGATAATTGCTTGTCCATTCCCATTGCGTCACACAATTTAACTTTGTTTTTATGACAAGCTTTGATTGACCTTAGCCGGTATCTGTCTGGGGTCTATTTGTTGGCCCTATCTGTTCATATCGAACACTGAGTCCTAACAGGTTTCGCCGCTTTCGTACTCTGTATCCCCCGTTCTGTCTCTATGTACACTTATTCACTGGTAATCATGACCCGTTCTGCTATTACACTGTGATTTCCTCGGTTACTTGACTATGCTCCATTGCTAGGAGGAAGATCTCCCACACACACACACACACTCTCTCTCTCTCTCTCTCTCTCTCTCTCTCTCTCGTTCCCTCTCTCTCTCAGCCTTGCCTGTGGGAATGACCAAACTTTGGTCGTCCCGTTTTCATTGTGCTATTTTCTCAAAGCTGTGTCATGCGTTTATTCTTTTTCACGCTTGTATGTCTCCTCAGGCGATTACTTCTATTCTGACTGTTGATTGGTCAAATGCCTCCCATAAATGACGATTTCCTTTATGAACCACTGCACTCGCTCCTGAATCACCATTTCCAGTTTTTCCCGTCCATAGTTGCTTGGGCGTTTTGAAGCCTTTTGACTGTCTAAATGCTGCGGTCGGTTTGCCCACATTCTGAGTGCACCCAGTAAAGCGAGCTTGTGTTCTCTGCCGCGGGACTCGGGGTTCATTTATCTACGGGTCACTCAGTAAAGGGTCGACAATCCTGTACACTGGAAGATTATTAGGTTTCGATCCTCGGGACTGATATTGCGCAATGTAATCCCTAGTCAACTGAATGTTGAACTGCTGATCTTTAAGCTGTTTTCTTTATTCAGGGGCCTTAGCCACACTTTAAACTCTTTTATTCAGTTTGATGATTGGTGGGTCACGTGCCTCTTTCTCCGTCTGCTAGCTGTTTCCTAACCAAGCTCCGCGACGTGTCTTTCGTCTTCCGTGAGATACTCTTCGTAGGTGCATTTCTCAGTAGTGTACACCGAGGAAAATATATTCGTTTTCTTCTCATTCAAGAGCATTTTTATCAAAGATGCTTGGAGGTATCACCAACCAGATGAAACATTGGTGAATAATCTGCAATAGATAATTAAACTTCTCTGTCAAACAGCATGCGAGACAATGCGCTCCAAATACTGCTACCAGGGCCATTGTAATACATGGGGACACTGAACCCGTGGACTATGAAGGACATATGGTCCGATAAACCGGATGCCCAATCGAAACAGTATGAATTACCCCTATTCATTCACGGGTTCGTGCCGGCCAGTCTATATTCTGCTAGCTTGTGCACATCCCTGAGACTTCAGTATACCAGTAGTATTTATACTAGGCCACAATCCGATACTCAGAATAGTGAGCGTTCGATTGTGCATAACTGAGTTTTTTGTGTTTTGGCATCTTGTTTATCGTTTGGCAGGCATAAATTACATAGGTGGTTGCAGATATCAGTTAGCAAGAGATTCCTCAATTCTTCTTTTGCTTAGTGCATACCAAATTGTGAACCATCCAGTTTTCTTGATCCACGTGAACAAAATAAGAGCAATAAAATTACAAAAACAGATACTGGTCATTTACATTGCCTGTCATTACCACCACCACTGTTCTTGCATGGCATAGCAAACCGAGGTAACACAGGGTCGAATGTCCACCCTGTAGTGTCCCGGATTTGGTAGCCAGAATAAAAGCACGCTTGCGCAATGGAACGTATATTCAGCAACAACGTACAGCAAACGCAAGTACGGGCAAATAAGGCAAATGCAATCATGCAGACAATACATGAGTCACTTGTATGCAGGCGAAAGACCAAACCAAGTGTAGAATCAGGTGAAGCCACACAAGGTCGTTCAGCACGTGGTACAATCTGACTGGTCAGTGCCGTCCGGGACGAAGCAGGGCTAGCGTCAACTATGTAGGTGTGTACGACTGCAGGCGTGTGTCCGTGATTGAAAGGAGTTTGGATCAAGTGTGCGTGTGTGTGCATCAGGGAATGTCCATCTGAGCCCCTGACAGTTCAAGTCAAAGACAACACACCTAAATGAGAAAACACCTACCAGAGAAGCCCAAGCTCCGAATCTCTAAGCTAGTGGCGAGGTCCAGCCCACGTTATCTGCTTGTCACAGCCCAACGAGCTTACCCGGCCAACGGGTTCCATGTCCGAAGATTAAGATTCATCGAAATGACGATCATCCCGAAAACTCCGCTCCAAGTCTGAGACACAGTTCTTTGTACCACGGTAACAGCGAGATACCATCCCACACTCCTCTCCTTATTTTACTCAACTGACCCAACTGGCATACAGTATCCCCTCCCCACCACCCCCGTTCACCCCCCTCCAACACATTCAAGAGGATCATTTATTATCCAGCACTTTCATCTTTCACCGCTGTGTGGAATCGAAGTAATCACACCTACGCTGTAACTGATTAGAGCAAGAGTGAAATAACATCCTAGAAAGACTTTCTTGCGAAAATTTGGGCATATTAGCATTCAATAAGGTGAATAGTCCCTTAAATTGAGCTACGTCATGTCCATATATGGATTATATGTCACAAGTAAAAATTCTATTATTGTGACTCGAATACATTTCCGAACGCGAATTGCAAGTTTCTGGCCATAAAAGATCCTTTGAAACCAATGCATTGTTCTAGCCTCTGTAGCGTACTACTCTGTCTATATGGTACACTAAATGAATGTCAACAATATATAAGACGACACTAGCAAACTAAGATGGGCGGAGGAGCGTGCGGTGATAAAAAGGCCAAAAGGGTATGTTCTTTGGGAATTAAAATGAAACAAAAGGTGTGACACAAACTCACAGTTGTTCAGTGTTCTTGTGATCAGGAAATGAGCGTCGAAGAGCCAATATCCGCCAATGTCTTCAGTTCAGTTTGGTCTGACAGCCATCCGTTGAACAGAACAGGATGATATTGAGCGAAGTGCCAAGAGACGCTGTGGAAAGCTTCTAAAATGTTTTGTTTCACACAGTTAGTTCCGACCGATATAATTCCAAGACACTCCAAACCAGAAAATGAGACCGTGCCAGAATGAAAGATTTATTTACAGCCTTTTTGTATTGCGCGGTGGTGACGACCAAAAGGTGTGTGTGTTTTACATTAGAACGTCGGTACAACAAAAGGAGTGTCGCTCCAAGGGACGTTGAAAATCATGGAAAAAGTTGGAAATGTACAGGTACCTACACCTCTCAGCCACCCTTCAAATCCGCTCCTCACCATCCAAGCTCTGCGGTTATTCTCATAATCAGCTAAAATTTGCGGTCGATTTTTCAAACATCTCGGCTTGGGACTTTTGTCGATCATTAAGAGTGTCAATTTTCCACCGAGTAAATTTCAGCACAACGTTACTGTTAACCCATCTTTTGGTTTTTCATGCCAAAACATTTGGCATCTACTTGAACAAGGCTTCAGTTTGATAGGCTTTTCTTGCGGGGAGGTTATTGGAATCAAGGAGTTTGCTATCTAGGGGGACTAATGTACTCATTTAGTCTTCTGTCGGGTCATTTCAGGATTTTGGTTTGTAGTTGAAGTCCAGTGCGATTGGCCTAGGATGAATCGTAGTTACATAACGAATCATCCCGAGACAGCCTCTCATGGCCGAACTGACGTACGTTGTCCAGATAGACCAAAGTGCTAAGTATTCGTGACTTTTTGTAAACAGTGTATAGCTTCCAAAAATAACCCAAGAGGAGAGTATTTTGATATTATGGATCGAAGTCACCGAACCACTGAATGAACTTAGGCGGTGGAGGAAAACACTAGCTAATGCAGGAGTGCGAGGTCATAGGATAATAGTGAAAGTGCAACTGCATAAAACAGGCCCAATACAAGGTTATTCTCAGACCCACATGGAATATGGCAATGCAGATTATCTGCACATGGTAACCGCCCTAGCATTTGGATCATTCAAACAGTTGTCACATATCGCCAACCCTGCTTCAGAACCATTAAAAATAGCGGACGGGTACAGGAATTTCACGTGCTCCAAGTGTCTGGTAAAGTACGAACCCTTGTTCACAATCAGCAAGAGTGAGGAATGTAGTTATAAAAGAATGTAAGTGATCTAGTCCGTAAAGATGGATCTTTTCCATTGAATAAATCTGGCCACAACTCGAGCAAGTGCGGTAGGCAAAAAAGAGAAGACGCTCACTGAGGGTATTATTTTTGACTTCGGAACGAGCTTGTTGCATAAGTGTGTGCACGTGGGCAAGGTAAAAGGTGAGTGTAAGAATCGTTCCTAACCGGCCATTAGTCCGTAGTGAAATAACCTGGACCCGGACTACGCGCTGTGGAAGGAAGACAAGACCAGACTAGAACGACAAGAGTGTATCCTGTTACATTTGGTTGGTGCTCACTCGTTTACATACATAAATAGGCATGTATTTATTGGCAGATAAGGTGCTCACTAACCACAAGGCGACTTTGCTGTATCTAGACGATCTAACAGTTACGGTCCAGCTTCACCTGATAGACTGGATACTGGAAATGAAGCTATAGGGCACTGGACCGCGTGTGGAGACAGTCAGCTTACTACAGCGAATCAGTTCAGCAAAAGTACTACGCAGCGGAAGAGGGTGAAAGGTAAAGGAATAAATGTGAGGATACCAAGAACGCGCTACTATTTCATAATGTTCCACATACTTTACTTTAGTCACTGTTAAATCTTTGTCATGTTCACTAACCAACTAGTTGCTTGAAATCTATCTATCCAACAAGTACTATGTTTGACATTGTGATGGTAAATAGCCTGATGACAGCCTTGCTGTGTTCCGTATTATTCGGTGTATCATTAACGGAACACGATTTTGTCGAACTTGAAAAATTAATAATTCCGATGATCCACAGTAGACAACATATCATAAATGAGAGATACCACTGACTTTTACCTACGCAACCTTTCTCTTCACTGGTGATACTGATCGTCAAGAATAAACTAAGGGATCGGATCGGCGTGAATAAGAGATTGGCGTACCTGTCGTTGAAAAACGACACTGATTCACTTGTTGTCAAACGAGTGAGCGAGTTTGGTTTCATGAACATGATTCCCGATGTTGTGCTTCCTCGACGAAGTCGCAGGGCTGTAAGCCATAAATGCAGAGTGTAACCCCCCCCCCCCCCTCCACACACACAAAGAAACTGACCATAATTTAGGACGAACAACAGCTAGATTCACATTTTTGTGTTTATTCAATCCTCATGCCTAACTGAATAGACTCAACACTAGAACGAAGAGAGAGAAAACCTTCAACGAACGATCGAATATCCGTGGGGACGCCTTACCCCATAACTCCGGAAATAATTGTCCCAAATAAACTCGAGTGATCTCATTCGAAAGCCAGTAATGAGAGTATTTCAAAAATAATGTAATTAGAGGGGAATGAAGTGCAACTGTGAAACGCCACTTTGAAACCTTTGCACTATTGGTAGAACTGCAAAGCTCTGGTCCCCTACGTAGCACGTATTTTCATCCACCAACTTTCTAGCAATGAAATAACTCAAAAGCTATATTTTCGGTGACTCAGAATAACAAATTAGCTTCGGGATATCCCAAAATACCGTACGCTCAAGGTTAAAAATATTCTCGGTTTATCTATGTGGATTGTGAGAAATGATTGTGAGACTATAGCCTTCGTTTCACAAATCAACCATCAACCTTGAAGTAGCATCTCTAGCCAAAGGTCGACCACATCTCAGCTCCATTTCCAATACCTCAACGTAAGGATGCACACAGTAAACACAACTTTTTCGTGCCCACAAACATCCCAAAATTTGACGCCAAATTTATCTGGCTTGTTCGGTTCGTATGTAATCGGTTTTCTTCTGTTTCTTTTTGGCGGATATGAGGCTTCAATAGATAAAATCTGTCTTGAGCCATATTGTTCGGAAACAGCCACGACGCAGTTAGCACTCCATAAGAAACTGAGCAGTTTTCACCATATACATCGAGCTTCCATTGTGATTCAAGGAAACCCTCAGTTCGTTTATCAACAACGACAGTGTTGAACATCTCGTGTATTGCAGAGCAGTACGTAGCGGCGATTCGTCAACGAATGTAATGAGGGCGTTGAGTACGTCCTGGGATAAATTCAAAGACGTTTTCCACAGAGTTTCTGCCGCCGCTGAGGATGGCACCTTTGACATCCAACTGCATTTAGTCTTGTTGGACGCAACCTGTTGTATTCATTCATTCATGGAATAAAATTACCCAAAGATTCCCGTTCACATCTTTTCTTTCACGTCCTCAGAAACGTTAGCCGTATAGCTTCCTGTCGAGTCACAATCCAAGTCGACGTCGTGAACGGAATGCTTTCAGCTGAATATTATCTGGAGTTAGTCATCAGCTAGAAACAACCCAATTGGCGTGACCTACTGAATATGAATGATAGATTATCGGTACGTAGCCAAAGGGAGAAACAGAATCTAATGTTGTGCTGGTGGCAAGCCCAGTTGATGTGCCAGAAACATGATTGGGTCGCAGTTTGAATCTGTACAGTCGGGTGACCAAAACACTCTTGAGCTTTGGTTATCAGCTTTTGTGAGGATGGATCAGATAACACATAGCTCCATCTTTAAACAGGCGGACACGTTATTCTGTCCTAGAAAGCGATTTGGATTTTCCCAGAGTGTGAACCAGTTGATTGATTTCAGCAAGTTTTACAGGAAAAATGCAGAACTTATTATCAAGAAGAGTCAAGAGCTTTTGGTAAATTGCTATGAGAAACAGGAAAGCTATTCGATTTTTACTTCGAGTCAGTGTCCTCTTGTACTCCCTTGTCTCCAAAGCGAAATAAGAAAATTATATCCTCTTTCCTCTGCTGTTTTCGAATTTTCAATTTAGAGCAAAGAAAAGTGAACAGATTTACGTGCAGTAGCCTCATTTACTAGCCAACACAACCGCAAAAAATGATAATTATGAATATTCGCCGAAAATCGACCCCCTACTAAAAAAAATTACGGTTCTGAGGCTTAAAACCGTCAACTCTGAATGCTTCAAAAAAGCCTGCCATACTGAGGCCTAACACGGCGGTACTTTTACGTGATACTGTCTACCGTTGGATGGAAGTAAATCAGGAGATTCGCTATGAAGGTCACACAAACCCAAATGCATACTTCCTAGTTTGACTGTCCAAGCTTTTTCCTGTTCTTTTGAGTTCACGTGATGGTGATAAAAGTGAAGATCGTCTGGCATGCCATCGGATTGTAGGGATCAGGAAGTCACGCCATGAAATTACCATGTACTTTGGAAATCCCTCATTTGTAAGGTATTTTCGTTATACATGCATGATCGTCAAAGGTGTATTTGGGAACGTATCTCTGAAACTAATAAACGTGATATGATGACAGTGACAGTGTAGCACAGTGGAGGTTCAGTGAGCGTCTGGGAAACATCTGATAGGAATATGGAGCGAGTTGATATTTCTGGCCTGCATCGTCATCATCTATAAGTCCTGATCCAGCACCACCACTGTTGAGCACCACTGCGGCGATTTTGCAGGACGAAAACGCGCCGGAATATAGTTCTCATTCTGTACGCCAGTTTCATGTGCACCACTGTCCTGCGATCACCTAGATCATCTGGTCTCATTCCGACCGAATATTGGTGAGATCAGCTCACGAAAAAAGTATATTAGAGGCTGCAATACAACCCTCTGGAGGAGTTGGAGACTGCCTTGAGGTAGAAATGGGACCGTATGCCACAAGGTACTGTCAGACGGTTGATATCGAGCACGATTCGACGGGGAAATACTGTTGTATCATACAAAGGTGACTCAACCACATATACCATATATACTAATGAGTGGCCGTTTGAGAACCAACACGCCTTCCTATTCACAGCAGGAAATTCTGATTTCAATAAGGGATTTCACTGATGCATAATTTTTGGGTTATGCTGAAGGAGGAGGGGGCTTTTTTGGCAAATAATGTGTATTTGCGAAATCAGTAAAATGATGGTTCTGAATGGATGTTATCTGCTGAGTCCTTGGGAAACGGGAATGCTTGTTGTAGCTTCGTATTGAGCTACGCGAAGAACCAGAGGAAATCCATCCAAGGACGAAGATGAACTGGGTACAAATGTGCCTTTACGTTCAGGTAATAATGAGTGAGATGAATGAAAGTGTAAACCTCAATATTTGTCGATCGGGAGGTCAAACGATGGAACGGGGTCAGTAATCGCTAAGGTGTGTGCCGTAGTGAAGACGATAGGAACAAATAGAATTACCATTCAGGAAACTATAATAGTGGATGACAGCTGAAATCTCAGATACAACATCATACTATTCATTTCATTGGTAGATGAAATCTGGGAAACTGTACTGTAAATAAAATATAAGAGGTATGTGAACTACCAGTGCTCCGAATAACGGCTCTTCGTTGTTTAAACCAAGGAACGCAATCATGAACAGGCAGAAGTGAGATGGTACTCGATGAAGTCTTTGAGTTTCGGCGATAGAGTTGACGTATTTATATGTAATGCATGACATGAAGAACCAATAAGTAACTGGTGGGGTGGAGTGGAGTGGGTCGTACTTGTGTGTTTGTGTGTGACCGTGTGTATGTCCGTCTGTGAACACAAAGAACAGTGAGTCAGCCTAATCAAGGCGACTGAGTGGGATATGAGAATCGTGAGCCGTGGCATACTTGGCTTGGGTTGCTCAAACATGTGGGCACATGCACCACAGAACCTCGCTCGGTATGTGTTCGGTCATGAAACCCATGGTTCGAAACTCGAACTTGCCATCAACCGGCCGCACTGGTAGTTTGTCTCGTCACCGAAACAGTAACAGTTGGGTGGGCAGTCTTCGTTCACACTTCCAATAGACACTACAACGGTGTTATGGTGAACACTAAACACACCACATTCTGAGGCAGAACGACATTTTCATAACGATTCTCCACAATACTACAACAACAACAACAAAAACTACTACTACTACTACTACTACTACTACTACTACTACTACTACTACTACTACTACTACTACTACTACTACTACTACTACTACTACTACTACTACTACTACTACTACTACTACTACTAGTGTTATTATTACGACCACTACTACCACTACTGTCTGTTGTGTGGCCAACCCAGGTGTCATCGGCATTCGCATGTGATTCATTCTGGTCCCTTTGGCCTTGCACTGGCTTGCGCAATGCCTGTCTATCCCACACTCTGCTTTGTTCCTCTTTACCAATCACATGAGGTTGGGTGCTCGTGAGACTGGCATTGATTCTTTGTTCCCGGCCACATGACACTATCTTGCTTGCGTTTGCCAATAGATGATTCACTTATTTGTTTGCTTGCTCGCTTACGTACGTGTTTACTGATGTACTAATGAACGGATCTATTGCGCACTGTGTTCTCCGAATTCTGAACGCAACACTGCCATTACTACTACTGCCAACACTTTTACTAATACCACTGCTACTCATACTACCTCAAACAAAGCCACTATTATTGCTGCTACTAATACCATTGCTACTGTAATAGTCTGCAAGTACCGAGTAGACGCATGGCTTACCACAGATCACTTATTTGTACAATAAAAGAATCACCTACTAGTATTCTCGACATGCAGTGCATATCAAGATCTTCGTAATCGGACTGCGATGCCATCTTGTGGTTTGTGTGCCTTTCTTCGTCTTATTAAATTCAATCCGTGTGGAGTACTCACCTTCATTGTCTCTCCAAGACTATCCCTTTTGAGCAGTTAGCTACTTACTTGTTCAGTAAGTAGCATGCGTACTCCATCACACTACTGCTGTAAACGCCGGATTGGAGGCCGCCATCTTGTTGTTCGTTTAAAGTAGGTGTTGGTGCCTATTGATGCACTTACTGAGCCTCGGCTCACGGAGTTCCACATCCTCTTGTGCTTTTACAGATCACGCACGTGCAACCCTCGTCGGAAGAGCACTGCCCATGGGTTTTACACTACTACTACTACTACTACTGTTACTACTACTCCTATTACGAATACATCTGTCAATACCATTGCTCATAATAACAATAATATTATTGTTATTTGTACCAATGTTGTCAGCAATGCTAATAGTGTGATGGAGTTTGCATACTAATTATTAAATAAGTAGGTATTTGATAGCTCAAAACGCTATTGAGGACAACCGTGGATTGGTAATGAACGCGACTACGTCAGAGTAACCGAAAGCATGCGGACCACTCGATTGCATCCTCTGTCTGGATAACAACTGTTTTCACGTGGACTGGGCAGATGATATGCAAATGAACATTCTTGTTATATTCGGTTGATTTCGGCCATGTCCGAAAGTGTAATGTCCAGTAAACAACCTGGATTGTAACAATAGTAGCATTTTTGTGACCGCTATCGTGTTATGGTTTTGAAAGTACAACACAAGAAGGAACTAAGGCGCCGTGGGATTCTGACATTTATGCTCGGATACGACTATATCCGGTGTCTTCACCCAATACGTGACAAATTACATTCTAATTGATAGGCTGTGGTGTTAGTTCTAGATCGAGTTACTTGACAGATTGATTTTCTGACCAAAGAGATGGGTTGTAAAACCGAACTGCGGCCGTTTCGGCAGTGGCCAGCTATCAGTGGTGGATTCTTGTGGGTACACAGTGAGGAACTTTGTGCATTACTTTGATGGCGTCTTCGCCAGGTTGTCTGGATTAATGAAATGCCCGAGGATGACATTTCAGATGGTATTCATGTTTTGATTGCCCAACTAGGTTGACTTGTGCTCGTTCATTCTTTGAGAAAGCCATCTTGTAGTTCGACCTGCAAAGCTCATTGTACATAATAAAACGTATTTGAGAGATTGAGGACACAACCTGCCCGGCAGAAATTTGAACACAGAAGTGAATAACATCAAGTTACTCGATTCATTCCGGAGCATTTCGTTGTATCTTCGTTAGTACATACTGCAGTCAAGGTGATCGTTTATAAATAGCAAATGGTATGTTTGTGTGTGTGCATGTGTTTGCCTTTGGTCTCATGAAAGTGTTCAATTTACCATCTATAGATGACCAGCTTGCCTGCAGTATGCACAAGTAAAGATGCAGCAAAGAGCTCCGGAATACATTGTGCAACCTAACGCTATTGACTTCCGAGTTCGAAAAGAGTGTTATCATGCGTGGAGTTGGCACAGACCATTTTTATTTACAATCTCGGAAATCACCGGTTGGCTTGCAAAGTAGCCATGCAGACAGGCTAAAGAAAATATGCGGGTAATATCTCCTGCGGTGATTCAGCCGCCATCATATATGATACGGCCAGGTACATCTTCGTAGCCACGCACGCTGATGAGCCTCAACCAATGAGAATCGCCGAGAATAGGTGCGGCAAAAGATCCGTGTGATTCGTCAGCTCCTAGTCTAAGAATTATTTCCTCTGATTTAAAATATTTATACGAACTAATTGTACAATGCAATCAACGTGCTTTTCCACTGCCTCGATGTTCTTGTTACTTTAGTTTGCGTAGTTCTGGGCGGGAGCAATTTCGATACCTCCTATCAGTTTGGGCATTGTGAATACTACATCTCCTCCAGATTTTGGAACTTTACAAAGTGAGTCACTCCTGAAAGGCAACTGTATTCATAACTCCTTTAGTTTCACGGTGGACACCGGAGGCTTCTCAGGCTTCTCTAACACAGACTTGTTTAAACAACCGTTCTGGGTTACAACTTTCTGTATACACCTGTTTAACCAGCTTTAGGTCTTTAACACCATGGGAACAAAATTTCCGTGCACGAGCCAAAAGTTATCTGACAAGATTCCCTTTTCGCTTCGGGGGAACACAACCGGAGACGTGAGTTAATTGATCGGTTTATGTTGACACTCTCTGAACTGCACTGTTGAGTGTCACGTCAAATGGTCATCATAATGAATATCAAACTTTGACCACCCGGGTTTGACTCCCACCACTTCTGGTCACTACCTCATTTGGTAGCTTCCGATTGACGCAGGTCTCTTTCCGGAAAGATTGTGCTTTGCTGCATAATAACTAAAGAGAGTAAAATATTCTTTATGATTTTCATCAGGTTTCACTTAAGAAAGTGGGGAAGGATTATTTTCTTTCTAATTATAGTGTAAAGATTATCACATCACGGCTTTTTTACAAGGTATGACAAAATGTTTGCATATGTTTCGCTTCTTTTCAGGTCCTACATTTCGTCGACTTATATGGACAATCCAGATGCAGGTTTTTCACAGTGTTGGAGACAGAAATGCCGTACGGAAACAAACAGCCAATCAACGCAATTCCTAGCAGCAAACCCATAGCATCTGTATTAAAATTTTTAATTACATCATGACTCGTAATTTTTGTGTAAGAGCATAATCCTCCAAAGAAGTAACTGACTTTTGTAAAAATTAAATCACAAAAGTACTGCGTTGTATTTTCCACGATCATATGAAAAAACAGTATTGAAATTACTGTAGAATTATTCGTTTGTTGAATAATTTGAAAATATATTGTTTCAAACACATGTAATTTATTATCTTAAAGAGCGGTAACATTAACTGAGATGAATGAAAGCCATTTGTTTCATTTTACCTTGAGATAATATATTCGTACTGAACTACGAGACGTTTTTTCTCTTTGTTTCATGCGCGATGAAGTTGATTTGGAAAGTTGCCTTGCCAGTTAATTTCCGTCATCATCCGAGCCGTTTCCACCGAAGAAATGCTTGCGAAACATTATTTCCAGGAAACTATGTATCGAATGTACTTTAAAGAGTGCACCTCTTCAGACGGATGTTTTCGTGTCAACAACGAAGCACGCACTGCACAGAAAAAATGTGCCTGGGGGAAAACAATCGATAACGCCACACCTGGTGTTGCTCTAATCAGGTCTGAATCACAATGCCGTGCACTTAAGCCAAACCTGGACGTTGAATGATAAGACTTTATGATCCACCAAAGTAACGGCCTCACAACATCCCTAGCTACTTAAACAGAAGCCAGTTTTTCTGGATTAGCCTTGATATGCATGAAAACTATTAATTGTGATTCTTTGTGAAGAAACGAGAAGCTCCAAACTCTGCAGTCATCAACAAAACTCGGAGTAGTGATGTTGCTCAGTTTAGTTTAGTTCAGTTCAATTCAGTTCAGTTCAATTCAGTTCAGTTCAATTCAGTTCAGTTCAGTTCAGTTCAGTTCAGTTCAGTTCAGTTCAGTTCAATTCAGTTCAGTTCAATTCAGTTCAGTTCAGTTCAGTTCAGTTCAGTTCAGTTCAGTTCAGTTCAGTTCAGTTCAGTTCAGTTCAGTTCAGTTCAGTTCAGTTCAGTTCAGTTCAGTTCAGTTCAGTTCAGTTCAGTTCAGTTCAGTTCAGTTCAGTTCAGTTCAGTTCAGTTCAGTTCAGTTCAGTTCAGTTCAGTTCAGTTCAGTTCAGTTCAGTTCAGTTCAGTTCAGTTCAGTTCAGTTCAGTTCAGTTCAGTTCAGTTCAGTTCAGTTCAGTTCAGTTCAGTTCAGTCCAGTTCAGTTCAGTTCAGTTCAGTTCAGTTCAGTCCAGTTCAGTTCAGTTCAGTTCAGTTCATTTGGAGCAGCTGTTAAAATTACAACAGATGCGGCTGTAATATGTGCTGTAATTTTACGAGAACCTCGCGACAATGAAACCAATTAAAAGTATTAGTCATCCATCATGGGAGTCGATCGCTGTGTGGGAAGCGGGTTGTTACCGTTCAAAGCCAGTGACGGAAGGGTGCTATATCATGTAGTGTAGATGTTCAACAAACCGTTGAGAGCCAGCCCGGATAGCCTTGTGGTTAAGGTTTTCGATTCACAATCGTTCACCCCGAGTTCGAGTCCCCGTGGGGGCTCGGTGGATGTGCACTGCTGATGATTCCCAACAAGGATGAAACAGCTGTACAGTGCTTCCATGGTTTTCAATGGTGAGTTGAGCGTTCAAGCTGCATGATGAATCATATTATATACAAATCTAATCTCCTACAACTCAATTGCAAAAGTATTAGTGTAAGGCGAGGACTATATATTTTACAGGTCAATCGCTTGGTAACTCAGATCATTTGAAGTTTTCTAAACCAGTTCACTCAGGGAGCATAAAATTGGCTGAGTTGGTAATTGTGCACATTGTTCAACCGGTATTTTTCCCCGTGGATTTAAAGAAAGGAATCACGAAGTTTGTGAAACGGGAACCCTCTTACATGTTTGCAGACTGTATTCGCAGGTACTGTAATGGAATGTCCAACTGTCGCGGGATACATTCCACTTCGCAGCCTTGAACATTTTGGATGCGATGAACGCAAGTGGATTTCCCTTTACTCATTTCTAGTATGTCCTTGTGTGGCAGTATTCCTTCAGTAGAGACGAACGGATGTCTATCGTAGGAGGAGTAACTCACTTTTGCATCTTTGAAGAAAACCGCGGAGACGAAAATGATGCATACAGAATATAATATTTCACTTACTTTATTCATAAAACGATGATTTAATATATTTCCGGATGGGTGGTACAGTTAATCATGGGCTGTTGAGTGTAAAAGTGACCAGGAGGGCAAGAGTCGAACCCTGGACTTCGGGATCCAAAATCCGCTAGGAAAACCGTTTGACCACCGTCGACGAAGTTGATTTCAGTAACCCTGAGGGTAAGACATCAACGCTAATTTAGCTGCTTGGATTTACTGGGCACGTGGATTTCTTACAAACATACTGATACTCGCCATTAGAATGATGACTGGCCAAGGAGGAATGCCTAAGTAAAGCGATTTCCAGGCCTGTGGTCGTTTTCTCTGATGTGATAGCGCATGCGCGGGGAATTTACAGAAACATTTGAGATAATAAAGGTGCCGTCGTGCTAGGGTACTTTTCTCCCATCGCAGGGAGAAGCACAAGGAGGCACACAAATAGACTGAAAAGAGAGCACTCAAGGCTTCATTTTAGGGCCATTCAATTCACGGACAGAGTTATGCCCTTTTTGAACAAGTTCTCGGATGTGGTCATCAATACCGCAGCTTTGAAGGCATTTGAGAAAGCTGTAGACCTTTATTAGGGGCACAATACCCCCAAGATTTATTGAATGGATTAGGGGTCCATGACCAGATGTTAGGGTATGGACTGACTCATCGTTGATAGACAGCCAAGTCTCGTTGGCATTCGGAAAGCCAACTGTTGTCCGGACTCCAGGTCAATGCTTTGAGCCAATGCCAACGAATACGCAGGCGACAGGACAGAGGATCAGTTCCCGTCAGTTATTAGGTAGCAGTATCACAAATTGCTGAATCAGAAGAGAGGTTATCCGATGCAAGTGTGAACCATTTAGTTGGTGTTAAAACGATTGGCGGCAATGACTGTTTCTTCCCCTATAAACCGCGTGCTCTGACCTAATAAACTGAAATCGTTCGGAGGCACAGAATCATTTTACTGGAGTTGGTGAGACAGACCAAAGCACCATGTACACGTTATTTGTTTCTCTGTCTCTGTCAGAACTGATATCGCAAAAATATCCGACTTTTAGGAAAGGAAAAGATCACGAAGTGTTGAGAGCTAAGGAAATGCGCCAAGAACACGTTTATCCGGACACGTGATTAGCCCTGGCCACTCGAAGTTCGATGTGAACTGAACTAAACGGAAAAAAACTTCTTCAGTCTGCTTTACTTGATACCATGTAGTCCACATTAGTTTAGCATCAATCACTCTCTTGGTGTTGTGTGCAGCAATTGCTCATTCAACGTTCTTGAACAGGTCATAAATAATCCGTTGAATATGGTTAACGTGGTGATTTTTGCAATAACGCACGTATTTTAATATTCTGGGTGGGAGGAAGGACGAGTGGGAAGGGTGGGGGGGGGGGGGGGTGGACCACTAAACAAAAACGTTCGCGTTATTACCGGAGCCGAAATCCTTTCGTATTGAGTCGGAAAAACGATCCGCCTTGTGGTTATGTTCATGTAAATGTTTGATGCTTGGTAACCTGGCACAGTTAGAAATGACGGTAGTCGGTCGATGTTTCGGTTATTGCTGTTAATCATTCTCAAGACAGATTTGCAATCGCTTCAATTCCGACAACGCTGTGTTACCAAACATTGAAAGATGGCATTTAGATTTGCATGCTTAGTAAAGAGGAAAGCCAGTACTGAACATTACTCAGATCTTGATCTCCAATATATTAAACTACCAGAGATTTTAAGATTCCTTTCATTAACGTACGTACTGAGCTGGTTAGACAAGCCACTCGGTTCGTTTTAGTTTGGTCTCGTCACTGTTCATCTCTCGAAGAAAAACCGTCACATTCTAAGAAGTGTGCTGATGATCGCCCGAATGATGTACATGTGGGACATTTGGAGTATATCTAATATATTCGCACCTGCATTGTACGCAGTAGTTACCTTGTTTTTTCCTCAACAGAAGTTTTTGTAAAACGGCTGCTTTTCAAGCTTTTTCCCTATTTGTTGCTGCCATGCTATAAACGTTTTGATGTCAAGTCCAAGGTTTCAGTCTGACATTTCTAGATATTCTCTGTGTTAGGCACACGAAAAACTATATGAAAGTGAGATTAGAGTAATACGTAGCATGATTCGTCGTAAAGCGTTACCGTATGTTCCACATATTATACAATCTTAATCTTGTGTTCCCAACTGGCCTTCCTGTACAGTCTCGTTGATAAGAAATACAAACTCTAACTTCATTTTTGAGTGACTTTGTATTAGACGGTTGATTTTATTCAATGCTTACTCCATCAGTAATCGTACTGTGATTTATCCATAGCAAGAGGCACAAAACACGAAATATACACTCGTCTACGGTCTACCATAGAGCAGAAACATCGAAGTTCAACGTGTAGCGACCAATCCATGTTCGGAGAGATTTACCGAATCAACTATCATTCGGGTCAAGTGAAAAAACACGGCCTAAAGCTCTTTTTGTGTACAGTAAGAAAATGTCACGTTATTCAATGTTCTTCAGTTAGAACGATGAACTGATTTGGCTTGGTCTGTGTCCCAGTTGGCTGATTCATATAAGTTTACGGAAAATCACACATTCAGAACTTTTCTAATCACTATTGTCTTCCCATTGAACAACTCCAGATGCCAATAGTGCATTAGTCATTTCTTTGATTTCGTTGTATTGTGGCCACTAGCGCCATTCATCTTTGGACCAGTAGACTACGTGAAATATCTTGGCATCACTTTACAAGTGAAAGTGCAATGTGTTTTGCAAACTGAAATTACTTTATAAGGACTGCGCCGATTGTCCTTTTGCATTTAAAAACGACATGTATTCAGCGCGATGCAGCCTGTTATTTCTTACTTCGCACACCAGTGTATATTTCCCACAATTCTTTAGTATTCTCCCAATAATCTCCCGGTCTACTTGAAAAGCTCTGCATCACTGTTTGTAGAAGATTTACGTGGACTCATATCAGACTAATGCAGTAATCATGTTACTGCATCCACCGGATTTGTGGGCAAAACCTTGGCGACCTCTTTCTTAGACCACCCCACTCATCGACCCATTCTATATATTTTGATTATATCCTTCTAGATAACTTCCGTATAAAGATTCTGTAGTCTCATTCCCTGTTCGAGTTTTACTAAAAACGGATGAACTTTTGTCCAAACTGCTAAACCATTTTGGTGAGTAGAATGTTTTCTAAATTGGTTTTTGCTGGAAGACTGAACAGTATCGTGCGCTCATGCTCGAGCTAGGGTAATATTACCAAATTTAAGTTGTTATGATTGATTTTCACTTGTTCGGGCACAAAATGGATACAGGTTAAAATAACTTTCCGAGGGGAGTTCACCAGTTACCATCTACATGCAACTGAGTAATCACTGATTCTTTGTATGTTTAGAAACTTAGTGAACAAACGCGGCTTCTGACGCGTTTCCGTGACGAGTAAGCTTGGTGATCAATTCGGCATCAGCCAGGTTTAAGATATGTGCTGGCCAACAATTCTGCGGCACAAATCAGAAACGACACGAAAAAGTCTAGTGATGAACGCTGGAGGACCGGCATTAGCAGCTGCGTGATGAAATTTTGTACGTGCATATATGCCTGTCCGTCTGTCTGTTTATCTATTTGTAAGTCAGTCAGTCAATCACTCAGTCAGTCAGTCAGTCAGTCACTCACTCCATCATTCAGTCAGTCAGTCAATTAGTCAATCAGTCAGTCAGTCAGTCAGTCAATCAGTCAGTCTGTCATTCTATCTGTCTGTCTGTGATTGCAGGGGCATAGCTGATCGTAGCACCCGTTTTTATCCCCCAATTTCCTAAATCAGGTCGTGGGTGGATCTCTTGGACCCGATCAAGGAAGCCTAGCATGCTCAATGTGAACGATTCCATTGGTCAGGTTTTCTCATGCGTTTCATCAGTGCGGTGCGATGGCAACGCTTACTCATATTCCAATCACCAAACGCCAAAGCAAACATTACATACCGACCGGTGTCACATTTTTCGATAATTTCTACACTACATTTCCCACCTTGGTACATAACTTCCCTTGGTGAATGTCCCATATTCCGATTGGCTAAACCGTGATAGTTCAGCTGACAGGATAGCTGCACGGTAAGCGGAAAGTCACACGTTCAACTCCGGACCTTGACACTAGACTTATGGATTTTCCATTATTTGTGACCAATTTAGATTGGGAAACGGAAGCCTTCGAACTGTCTGAAGTCTTTTTGCCATTGATCAACTTCTCAACTCTGATCTCTGATTGTATTGAACTGTACTGTACTGTACTGAGGACTTTATTATCTAACAAAATCAAATTTTAGCCAAGAAAGAAACAAGGGGGAAAATCGATAACTTTCACTTTGAAATGAGTTCAAAATAATGTGCACAGAGAGAGAGAAACCTGGTTCAGCCACCGCGGTTCCTGCGAAGTTCCACTATGACTTTCACCTTGTTAATCAGAATACGTGCTATATAATTCACCACAGAGTTATGATAGATATTTATACGGGATAGGATCAGTCTAAATTCCGAACATGTAGAAGGATGCGAACGGCGTGCAGGTAAGTAGGGATAAAATGGATGGGTGGGGTCTATAAGAATTTTCACGACAAATTTCTCACACGCCAGGATGTGCTATTCACATACTTTGGAAGTAAGAGTCTGTGGGAATCAAAATAGAATGATTAGTAGCAGCTGAACCGTGGTGTTGTGTGAGAAATTCCTTATTAAATGGACCGAGAAGTAAAACGGGAGTACGGCCAATTGAGATTGGGAGAATATATTGATGGACAAGAGAAAAAATGACAGCTTGTGTGGTACAAAATGTTTTAGCCTGAGAATTCGAAGAGACAGTTTATGTAGTATTTTAACACTGTCCAGAATATGGGAAGACCACAATAAATTGGTGCCTATTGTGCAGGGACATTCACACATTGTTAATCTTTTGTTAGTTCCAGACACCCGTCCCCATTTCACGACTTTTCAACTTGTCCGCATCTCCTCTCTTTGGTACAATAAATCATAGTCACAAATTCCGTTCAATACGGTTGCACTGCGAACCTGACCCATCTTCTTGTGGCACGTTTTGGTGATACATAACTGCTGACTGGTGTGAACTTAGTGATTTTCTGGCCTCTTCAACCTTCCAAAATTGTGCTGCATCTCAAGGATGAGTGTGACGGAGGTTATTCTACAGGTTGTTCATGCAAAGACGTGAAAACAGTATTGGAAGCTATTATTATGTAAGGTAGCTGGCTTCACTCCGATACTGATGATGAGGATGTCGAAACTGGTAGTTTCTAATTACTTTGCATTGATCGTTCAGTCCCCTATAGAAAACGTGATGATGTCATAACATACTAAAGTGAGCGTTGGATTAATTTTTCCCACAATCTGGTCACATTTTCCACGGTTCACACCAGTGCTTCCATTGTTAAGTGTAAGCCTAAACATCTCACTCATCATCGACTGATTATGCTGGTCAACATTTGCATTCCCTCAAGATGTTCTACTGCTGAACTGAATGAGTCCTCTGAGATTATTCCCTTCAGTTTGTTTAGTCTTCTCGAATCTCCTTTGTGTGTAGCATGCGGCGATTTCATCAGTTTTGATTTGAGGTTCCTCGTCAACTTGGGTCTGACCAGTATTGTAACTTTACCCACTACAATGAAAGCTCATCTGGACCTATATCCTTCAGACACTCCTAACTTAGTTCACATTGCTTACCGACCTCCCGATAGAGAATTCTCATTATGCCATGGTGAACGTTTTTCACGAATTATTGTAAAAGTAACCACGAGGGCTTCACCCAGAGCCGCGACCGAACGATCGTAAGGTGACAGTGTCACTCGGACAACGTTTTCAGACTCAGGGACAAGGTAATCAGCGCCGAATAAAGTATATTTCTTCAACCCAGTTTGTCCTTATCCGGAGAACATTTGACATACTGCGAAAGTTGTAATGCTAATAATACGGCCTTGTTGGTAGATGTAATACGCCAACTTTTTAATTACTATGGCTAACCGTTTTCAGGGCAATGGGATTTGACAGACTATTTCAATTTTTGATGCAATCTGTTTGTTGTGTGTTCATTGTGCGCATACATGCGTTCGATCGAGTGCTCCACGTGATCTGCCTAACTATCTTCCCTTCGGCTTACGTACAATGATATGACAGGTTATGCCCACTCACAAGGTCACTGAAAATTGATTAGTTAATTTGTCTATAATACTCGCTAAGTCTGTGTCTGGCATAGATGACACACATGTTTGTTTACATACTGTACGAGAGCTCCGTGTTCTGATTTACAACACAATATTGGCGTAGCATGCAGTGTCTACATCGGTCAATACACCTACAGTGTTCTGGATTGAAGCTACAGTGTTTCCTACTTCAGATCCGTGAATTTCCTTGAAAAGTACATTTTTGGATTACTTGTACCCACTTAAGTTGATCAACCCAAGCTTGATTGTGAAAGATTCAGCTAAACTGGAGTTCTTAAAGAATTAGCTGAATGCGGAGGGCCAAACGCAATCTGACGTTCATTCACTACATCGAAAAATTGCTGTGAATGGAACATTTTAAATA
Source organism: Fasciola hepatica (assembly GCA_948099385.1). Taxonomy (NCBI): domain Eukaryota; kingdom Metazoa; phylum Platyhelminthes; class Trematoda; order Plagiorchiida; family Fasciolidae; genus Fasciola; species Fasciola hepatica. Next base: position 1,387,399 of record CANUEZ040000189.1, on the reverse strand, counting down.
ATTGATAAAATTTTGGGTGCCACGCCAAACTTTCATTTATGAAGGTGTAGAAACTATCCCGATTACTTGAACTTTCAATATAGCAGAAAACGTGGTCTCACTAGCTTTACGCACGATATGGGCTGTACACGGCTACGGGCAGCAGAACAAATTCCAAATGTATAACCGTGTTTATCGTAATTTCGTGGTTCTAAACAATGCAATACATAAAAATACATAAATGCAATGACTTACAGCCAGGTGAGCAACCAAGGGCAACAGTACAGAAAGTTATCCGAAAAATCGGGACAGCGCGGTCATAAACGGTCCACTCAACAAGGGGTCATGCGAAACTGTAGCGCAGCACGGTTGCGGTACAGACAGTGGGTCAAGAAGCGTAAGTGAAACGTTCTGCAAATTTTTCTTACAAGGGGAATGTACAATCATAGAACAATCGAGTCGGGAACATAACGTAAAATGTTCACGCACCATGCGTCGGAAAGGGGTAAATCTGAACTGTGTCAGTACAGTAAAAACAGGGAATTGGATCACAAGTATTCGAGGTTCATGAGGCATATACACGCTACTCACGAGTAAGACAAGCGAAGATGTCGTCGAAAATACAAATTACAAAAAGTAATTTACAGAAGGCTTTCTGGAGGAAGTTGAAAGCCTTTAGAAAGTTTTACGTCGCGCTTCATTCAAGGAGTTTGTTACTACGATTATTCTCGCATGTCTATCAAGAAATTCGAGAATTTCATGCTCATTCAACAGTTTTTCGCTGGTGTGAAAAGCGGCAAAATCCAAGAATGTCTTTAAGCAGAAGATGCATGGAAATTATCGTGGGAGAAGGTGTGTGAATTGACATGAGGCAAGCACCAGACGCGTTAGCTGTGCGATTCCTTTCCAAAATCATCACAGCCTGTTTCGGGCATCCAAAAAGGTTAGCCACCCACACGTTTTCAATCCACCAGCAAGTGTTTTCGTTTTGGCTCAGAGACTCACCGAGCAAACCGTTTTGAATGCTCTGCTAAAGATGTTAAATGTCGCACGTGTTCCGAGTTGGACATTTCGCCGAAGTCTGTCGTGCAAGGTCAGTAAACGCGTTAGATAACGAAACTGTGGTCGATGTGGGGATCCACTTATCACTGAACCTATTTATTTTTGCATTCTGAAAACAGCTTGTGTTGTACACACTATTCATCTGTTACAGAACCACAATCATCATGCTCTGATATTCGTACTACTCAATTTTTATCTTCAAATGCTAAAGTGCTTGTGCTAATGGAGCTTGATTCTGCTTTGCTTTTGACCATCGTACTTTTTTCATTCTACGAACGTCACTTTAAACATTTACCTGTGCACCAGACCGTTTTTAAATCTGACTGTTATTCAAACTCTGCCATAGGAATGGAAGGGTTTCTAATGGTTGATTTATGTGGAGAAACTTCATAACCTCGGCGTGTTGCAGTGTACATTTGTGACACCGAAAAGAAGCCGTCACTTGGCCGCAGTGCTATGGTTGCTCTGAAACTTGTGCCTTCGGTTGACCGAATATCTGTGTCCTCCGTCGATATGTCTTCACTATGTCAAAAATATCCCGCACTATTTGTCGAATCAATTGGACTTGTTTTTAACTTTCGCTTGAAAGCAAATGCGAAGCTAATGTCTATCTCTCAACTTCTACCAATGCCATTAGCTAAACGGGAAGCTGTGTGGGCTACCATACAAAAAATACCTCAACACGACACCATCGAAGCAATCTCATGTTCAGCCTGGGTGCGTCCCCTGGTTTCAGTTTTTAAAAGAGACGGCAGAGTCCGACTTTGTACACACATTCGGGCATTGAATGATCAGACAGTTGTTGAAAAACTTATGCTACCTAGTCTTGACGAGCTACTGGTCAGAATTGCAGGTGCTAAGTGTTTTTCCAAATAGGATATTAAAAGTGTTTTTTATCACGTGCCACTTACGACGGAATCCAAACAGCTCACTGTTTTTCTGTCATGTGCAGGATTGTTTCAGTACAAGGTTCTACCAACGGGCTTGAGCTCAGTTCCATTACCATTGCAGAGATTTATGATTCAACCTCCATGTGCTTACCACGGACGTATTGTTTAAAATGAATATATACACGTTTTTGGAAAATCTAAGAAGAAGTATAACGCTAATCTCCAAGTTGTGTTGGATTGTCTTCATGGGTTAAATTTGCTTTTGAATACCAGCGAAATTGTGCTCTGCACAAATGAGATATAGTTTCTGGGACGTATCATATCCGAGGATAGGGTTCGTCTCAACCTGAAATATTCGGATGCCGTCATAAATATACCGGGACCTACTATACCAGATCAACTCAAAAGTTTTCTCTTTCTTCGTTCTTGGTATTTATTGCATCTACCAAATTTTGCCACGATAGTAGAACCACTTCGAGCACTGTTGAGGGCTGACGTTCCATCTGACATTCTGTTTGGACCGATATTCCGTGTGACACCTTTATGTGTGTGAAACAAATGATTGCATCTGTTCCCATCGTCAGCATTTTTGATGAAACATGTAACAATTTTGTTTCGACTAATGCACCGGATGTTGGACCAGCAGCTGCCCTGTCTCAAATTCAACATGGATAAGAAAGGGTTATAGCGCACGCATCAAGAACTCTTTCGAGCATCGAACGTAATCACTCAGTCAGTGAAAAAGAAGCCCTTGCTTGTGTTTGAGCTTGTGAAAAATAGCATCTGCCTCTCTTCGGTAGACATTTTACTCTACAAACTGATCATACGGTTCCAATTGCGCTTCTGAGTGATGGAAGTAAAGTTCACGGGCCATTTCATATTAGTCGTTGGTTTGCGAGACTACTGTCCTATGATTTCGCGATACGAAACAGATGTGGGTCTGAAAACCGGGTTACGTATGCACTTTCACGTTTGCCGTTAAATGACCAAGAAAGTGCGAAGGATGCGATTGAAAATGAAGTAAACGCTAATTCGGGTGATTTCAGAATTCAAACGATAACGAGATAGATTGCGTCATGAGATATTGGAGGACAGTGAACAGCAGCAAGTCAAACACTACATTCGAGGTAAATGGCCTGCCAAAAAAGTATTATTTCAGATGAACTAAGATGTTACCACAATCTACGAGAAGAGCTTTCAGTGATAGATGAATGTGACATGTTTGGATCGAGATTTGTTTCCCCGTTTACTCCAAAACATGTGATGATATTATGTGCACACGAGGGGCATCTTGGAATTACTGGGACCCATAGGCGGGTTAGCGAATGGCTTTGGTGCCCGTTTATGTGTTCTTCCGTTGAGGTCATTGCTACTAATTGTGCACCGTGTCAACATTCCGATAAAAAAAATCAAACCCATACCGGCAATAATACACCCAGAGGGTTATCCTATGTGGCCTTGGGCTAAGTCGGCTCTTGATATCACAGGACAATTTTCAACAGTTTCCATTCACAAATGCAGTACGCTTGTAGCTGCGTGTTATTGTAACAAGTGGCCTGAAGTGCACGTATGCAGAGATATAACCTCTTCTACTATAATTCAGAGGATCAAACACCTCATTACTCGTTTCACTTTACCAGAAGAGGTTGTTACAGATAAAGACCCACAGTTCATCAGCTTCAAATTCGAAAAATTTCTAAGCCGGAAGGGATTAAACATTCACAAACCGTCCCGTGTAATCCTTCATGCAGCGGCATGGTGGAACGCCTCAACCGTTCACTGAGAGAGAATATTCTGACGTCTCAGTTACAAAAAGACTTATGAGAACATTCCGTACTTCAGGCTCTGTTGACATATCGCATCACAGGGCAACGGATAAGACTCCTGGATTACTTATGTTTGGAGGGCTCTACTTTCCTAGTTTAGCGCGTTACATCAGATCGAGAACGACAAAACCGGACCTGAATTACTCCGGAGACAGAATTATCAAAGTACTTACACGAGAAGAGCAGAAATACTGAGTCCTGGAACTTACGTTCGTTTGCGGAATCAGACAGGACGAAAGGGAGAAGCGAGTTTCTCATCGCCAATATTATTCACGTGTGTTTTAGGACCAGGCACATATGACTTAACCAATGGCAGGAAAGTTAACGCTCGTCAGCTCCACACTGGGAAGCACGCTAGAGCAATTTCTCGAACAACGCAGTGCTAATCAACAGACCATACATCGTTCTGCACGAACTCCGAGACCGTTGTGCGCTACACAAACGCATAAAACATTGAGTGATATTGTGTGTGCATTAAGTGCATACGTGCGTTCGATCGAGTGCTCCACGTGATCTGCCTAACTATCTTCCCTTCGGCTTACGTACTATGCTATGACTGGTTATGCCCACTCACAAGGTTACTGTAAATTGATTGGTTGATTTGTTCATAATACTCGCTTAGTCTGTGTCTGGCATAGATGACACACATGTTTGCTTACATACTCTACGAGAGCTTCGTGTTCTGAATCTTACAATACAACAGTGTTATCCCGCAGAAACGTTATACGTTTGTTCCGATAAATGCTCCTCTCCAATTATGAGGCAATTATGCCAAAAGAAGGAACGGGATTTCAGGAATAGAGACCATGCTGCTGTCAGTATGCTATCCAAGTCGATCAAAATGGGAATACACACGCTCAACGCGCTATACACAAGATCCATAACCTGCAATAAGAACTGCCATGGTTACAAGAAAGTCAGTATGCAGTTAAGTGGTTTAAAATTTACTAAACGTCCACCTCCGGTAGATGTTGAAAAAGGTATTGGATGCTTCACTGCTGAGGCTGTACCAGCAAGAATATTGAATTCAATTGTAGACTGTTAAAGAAACAATGTCTCAGGTTTTATTCCTCCCTCAGTAATGTACAGAGAAGTGATGCAACTCTCGACAAGCGGGTTAAGCAGTCCAGATGGTCTACCAGAGATAATCCTAATGGATTTTGTGGAACCACTGTCTCTAATAATGTCGGGACTATACAACAGGTGTATAACTCAAAAGCACATCCTGGGCTGTTGGATAATGGCTTCTTTTATTCCGGTAGCTAAAAACGACCATCAAAATCACTCCCCGTTACCTATACATCTGCTTCCCTCAAAAAGTTTGAAAAGCTCGTTCCGCGTGGAAGCTTCCCGAAAACCAATGTTCTGGATCCCCACGTTTTGCATACCGACTCTCCCGTTCGACACTGGATCCTCTAGCGTCACTCACCCATCTTGTTTTATCCTCATTAGACCGCAAAAGTTAGGCAGTCAGGGTGTACATTTTTAACCTGTAGTGATGCGTTTATTTGTATCGAAGGTCCGAACTACTCCAGATTTTTGAGAACCTCTAGGTCAGCACACCCAACATACGTTTATTGTCTAACTACTTTTAAAATTGCAAACAATTCACCCGATTTATTGGGTTAACTTCTTCAACGACTCTTTCTACAACAATTATTTTACTAGCGGTCTTGCTGTCACCCTTTCTTTTATCTAGTTGTGTCTCTTTCGTACCTATTTACGATGACAGTGTGCTTATTAAGTATACAGATGAAGTAATCCTTGGCATACTCGCTTCAAACACTTGCAGCAAAGAGTCACTGAACTCAATAACTGGTCCTCTGGTTTTAATCTAAAAATGAACTCTTCTATATGCTACAATATTTTATTTTTTCGGATTTGAGATTCTTGCGTACAGCACGGAAAACGGACCAACGTCTTCCTCATACATCGACTCACCCGTTTTGACGTTTATTCGTACCATGTTTGTTGAATGATTTATCAAGCTACGTATCGATTAATCCTACCTAACTTTACGGGAATGCATGCTAGCGCATGCATTCCCGTCGGCTCAATCGCATTTCTTTCAAAGCTTGCATTTGCCTGCTTCTTGCACCTCCCGGCTACGACCGGGTTTTGTGTTTAGGCTCGTACAAACAAATGGAGTGTCACCGGTACGTGTTCTCTTACTGATTACAAGAACAATAAAACCTCAGATCAGTCGACCAACCTTGCACTCGGAAGCACCTTGTTAGAGCTCGTCAGTGACGCATATCCTCCGCTGCACCCAGGGTTAGAATCCGAGCCTTTTCACCTTGAAGGCGTATGTTACCACTGCTCCGCCCCGCTCCTGTTTGGGCTGACACGGATCACCGAGTTAAGTTTGTCTAGATTACGTCCTCTTTTGTGACAGATAGTAAAATATCCCAGCAAAAATCCTCTCCAGAGGTTTTCCAATCAAAATCTGTCGTCTTACTTGCTCTAGATGTAAGTGCTCGTTGCATTTTTATGCATATAAGATCTTCTGACGGTCATCTTTCTGCAGAAGAGAAAGAAGCTGTTGCCTTGTGTTCCAATACTTACAAGGAGAGCACCTATTCGACTTTGAAGCATCTTGATATATTAATACCAACTGCAGTGCTTATACAGACTACCGTTTAGATATAAACATTTTCTATGATTGACAACAGTTCCTTCCATTTTCTGACCACCTTTGACCGTTTAAACCTTGGCTATGATTGGTTGTCATTAAGGAGCCTGTTTGAATATACTACTCACTTGGTTTGATTACTTTCTTCGTTTTGTTCGCCTCCATCGATTTTTTTTTCGTGCATTTGAATCGACTAATTTGTTGCGAGCAAGTCGGTTGAAGCTTTTCCTACCTATATATACTTTTGCTCAATAACGACCTCTATATGCAGTGGTCCCCCTCCAGCAAGTCGGTATCCCTCAGACTGTTTCTCGCTAAGAGGTTTTGCATTCACCGAGGGAGATGCCCAATGGAACGTATTACCATTTGTTCCGCGTAATTTGCATAATTATGTGATAAGCTGCTTTCAGCCACACTATCAATTAAATTCAACCAGAAGGACCATTTAATAACTGGCATTTTCCTCTTCAATTGTTGAAACGGTCTCACTGAATCCTAGTAATCATATCTATACCGTAACTGATTTGCAAAAGGGTTGAATAACATCATAAATTTTTCGTTTTTTTCTTGAAAAAAGGTAGATAGAACGGCCTTTGCGAGCATGCCTCGTTTCTTAAGTCGCAATATAGCGCGCTCAAACACAGATTATATGAAACACACAGAATGGTAGTAATGTGATGCAAACACAGCTCTAAATGCGCATTTACGTTATACAACACTAATTTTTTTGTTTCTCCTGTCTTCGGCGGTCAGTTTTGTTTGTTCCCGATTCCCAGGCACCCATCGTATATACTCACCACCATCCAAGGGCCACATTAGAACTCATAATCAAATCCATTTGAGGTCAATTTCTGAAACATCTCAGATCGGAACTGCTTCCGATGATGATGGCTTCTAATTTTCCATTGGATGCACCCCAGTACAATATTATTCTCAACCCATCTTTTGCTTTCTTCTTGCCGGAAAATTTTTCGCCTGCTTGTACAAGGCTTCTTTTTGGGGTGCTTCGAAATAGCAAACCTGTTGCATCAACACTGAATATGCTTCGCAACTCGCGATCCACGTATATTTCTGGCATACTTCCTGGTTCGGGAAGTAACAATATTTTGTCTTGAATTGGTGCCACTTTGCCATTGTCGTTTGATTAGGTCTTTCTTCTATAGAACCCGCCATACCACCTGACAATGGATGATACCGATGATTGTTTACAATCTTCTGACCACTATATCCGGAGTCACTCAGTTGGATCACTCTTATTTATTGACTCAGGGATTGAATGTTCATGCTCGATGGATTCATTACTCAAGTTTGTGTACGTAAACTCCATTGAAGGATCGTTGCTGACTTGTGTTTACTTGGTAACCCTAAGAACAATTGAGTATGATTCACGGGCGAAAAGCGTGATGATGCTATACATGATCTCAAAGTTCATCAAAATGTGACACAAAAACGGTTTACTAGCATCAGGATTACTTTTCCGCTCCTCAGTGTCTGGCTCACCTCGATAGGTGAGCAATATCAAGGTCTCAGCATGAGACGGAAACCCTTTCACCTCTAGCCAACGGAAGTCTGTATCATTATTACTGAGTGACCTAGATTAGATTCGGTCGACATGATTTGAACTAACCCATTACTTGCTCGGGCAAGAGTGCAATAGAAGGGGGACACCGCATAGCCTCGAAGGCCCAATACACTATTGGGGATAGCCTGTCACCAGGCCCTGAGACATTGAGTAGAGAACTACATAAAGTCCCGGCAGGTCAGGTGTTGTAACGAGACGGGAAACCCATACAATCCTCGTCCTGTAGAGCGTATTCCCTCTGAGTGAACATTTTTATTCCGGTTCGGGCTGATTTCATCACTGAAACCCCTCAACAGCAACCCCCCTCCCCCTTTCAAGCGAACACGACCATCGGATCGCAAACCTACACCCCCCTAGAAAAAGCCGTTTGATCCTGCACTGAAGAAAGCATAAAAGACCGTCAGCTGTGTTAGTGCAAAAAGCTCCACTTCCGTATGAATATATGAACATCGTAGCTTCGTTAGCTAGCTCGTGGATGGTCACTGGAATCATTAGACAAACAATATCAGTGGGCATTCAGGAATATCATGTATGTTGTGTTGCTGCGCAGGCTCAGTTGTTTGTGAAAGTCATTGACGCTTGTAGTGGTCGTGGCTACTGTAAATGTACTTTTAGCAATTGATCGCGTTGTTCGAAAGTCTGCTAGATTCATTTGATATAATCGCTCCACCTTTCGTCACACGGTAGCAGAAAGCACAAGCGCCTATAAATAGTGATGGAAAGGTCAACGAGAAAAACGTTATTGACCCTTGTTGATAAAGCAATGGTTCGAAGAAAGCACTATTGGCCCCAGAGGCCTAAAATTAGAGGTTAATAATTTGCATGAGAATGGAATTTCCGTGACGTGGATTGCATCCCAGTTTGGTGTAGGAAAAGTTCAAGTTCACGTGATTCCGAGAAATTAGGTCACCATCAAAAGTAGTTGAGACCAAGGGACTTCACACCTCGGTTGCTTCAGTGATGTTGCCAGCTGTGTGTATCACTGGTTTTTCACTGCAAACACGTCAGTCTCAAAGAGATAACAGAGCGCGAAAAGGTTCCGGCAGGGAGTGCAATTCAGGCTGTACAACTAAGGCGAGAATTTGCATTGGAATCGTGAGTGGGATTTACGCCCGAAGTAGAGAACGTTGGAAAGGAAGTATGGCGGAGACAACAAAGCAGGAAACAGTCGACAATGGAAGTCTTGTCGACCCGTACACACCACCCTGAACTGTACAGACAACGCAAGCTAGTGGTCTGGTAATAATTGTCGTGGTAAGAAAGCGTGATAATTGATCTGTGCTTAACCGATGGATATGTGTGTATGCTCGCGTCACGTGATTTCGCCGTTGTGTATAAGCACTCCATACATCCTTTTTGCTGTGAAAATAATCACTTTGACGGCAGTATACACTTTGTAAAGATAAAACGATATGATTCAGGATTCGTCGCGCAGTCTCTGTGTTTTGACTTCTGTTGTCAAATTTGTAACTGGGAAGGCTTGTTTCACATTATCCGAAAATGCTTTTTGTTCGGGAGTATGATCGCAAAGAAAGTGTTTCTTGTTCAATTCTCGGGGTTTATTGCATGGGGTGAGGTTTTCTATAGAGAAACTTTCCTCACTCAGCAAAAGAGTTTGTTTCATGTAGGTTATTGCTTTTTGGGAGGTTGCAATCTGCGGGAAATTCCAGTATCACGTGACTCATCCTGACTGTGCTGGCTGGCCATGTCGAACATAATTACATATCGGCATCTCTGTGGGTAATATCCTCATAATGAACAAGCTGATTGGTGAAAGCATTTTCCAGTTATATTTTTCCTTCTGATTGGCGACTTCCTCATGTTGCTCTACTCGTTCGTAGACGGAGAAAAAAGTCCACGGCCAACAACTGTTTTCACATGCCTGTTTCGTTTATAAATAGCAATGAACAATACGAAGGTGATGCTGAAATCGTTTAGATAAAATATCAAAAGTGTGAGCTGGTAATCAGTATGATCCAGTCTGAAAATGTTCGAAGCCCCTTCTTACTCACTTGGCTTCAGAGCTGAGCTGGCAAACCAAACCCAGGTGTGATATTAGAAAACCTGAAAGTCCAGAATCTAATCCCAATTTGGATATCAGAAATATTTTTTAAATCCGCCAAAACGTGTACCGACAGTAGTGCGATTGTAAAAATTAGGACCGAATTCTTGAGGGAAATATTAACTGTCGGAATGCGTGTAGTAATGAGCTCGACAACAATTATTGATACTTACTGATAGGGGAAGCTGATCGTCTCTGTTTTCGAGCGAAAACCGACTTTATTGATCGACCAGCGGGAATGCATTGCAGTTGACTAAATGCAATTCAGTATTCGAAATGAGTGGTATGGCGTTGCATCTGGATGACAGGACTTTTGAAAAATCATAGGGTGATTCTAAAAATGGACTCTTCGTCCACCCGCGTTCCATGTGATTCACACGAGATTATAGCTTTTCAGTACTGCTCAAGTGATGTTTTATTCGGTTCACTTTGGTACAGTCGTCTTTTATCTACAAACATCTTGTTTTAATGAGCACAGAGGTCTGCCTTTCATGGAAAGTAAAAGCTATGCACAATAAATTTCGTACAACCCTACTTTGGAGGCATTGCGGACTTATTACCTGTTAGATGAATAAACCTTTGTGATCATATTTGGAAATGCTAGATTGAGTAATTGTCTGTCATTGAGACTTTGCGAACAATCTTGGGAGAATTTCTTAGATTGTGCATTAGAACTCAGATAATGGTCAGAATGCAAGTTATAGGCGAACTAAGTTTTTCGGTGGTTCCCCTCTAAACCGTTCCCATGATTTAAATGGGGACAAGGGGGAGTGGGGAAATAACGGCATCCGGAAATGTGTCATTCAGGAGTTGGAAGAAGGCGGTGGAATGGCCATGCTTGGTCGGTTATCCAACCGTATCTTGAGACTACGTACGGATAAAGCAGTTTCTCATTGTCTCATTGTCTTTGGTGTTCCTAAATGGAAGTGGCACTGGATCTCCCTCTATATTCAGATCTCAATCCTCATAGTCTCACGTTGGCGTGTGAGGTCGGATAAGCCTTACCAACTTGGGTTCCTCATAACTAGCGTTCTCTAGCTATTTCCTATCATGACCACCTGCCCGTCATTGCAGTGCTCCACACTACGACTCCACGAACTCCAGAGTACTGTTATCCACAACCCATAAGAAGGAGAACACTATTGTTGGGGAGGGAGAGAACAGCATACATTGCAACGGCGTATGTGCAGCATGCACTTGCAACTGTCGAGTGGCCACCGTGTATCCCAGCAAGAGTTCAGACAAACAATAAAGTGTGTCAAACACATAAACAAAGTTGAGTGTCGCTACAGGTAGACGCCATCAGTGACACCCTCGAAGCTGACTCATTCTCTCGCCGAAGACAGTCGCATAAAAGTAAGTATACGATTCACACTTGTCTCAGTTACTGTCTGTGTTTAATGCATAGTCTAGCATGCAAACTTCAATTCCGTCAGTCATATCGTATTGAGGAAGAGAGTAGATTATGTTATTACTAACAGCGAGTCACGAAAACCACCTTGATGTCAGGTTACTAATCGTTTTGGCCGTGTCACGCAGGGTAGATCAGTAGGTCGTCACCTCACAAGAGACATAACTTTTTCCGCTGATTGAACATTTCCAAGCAATTCAACGGAACAGGATTAAAGACCATCTTGCTGGTGTGCATGGTATAAAACTAATTGACCCGACGATAAGAAATAAATTTGGTTGGACACCCCAGTTTCGGGAATTTTCATTTTGGCTTAAATATCAATTTATTCATCTATGTAAATAAACTGTCGTCTGACGTTCTGTGCTGTCGTCTTTTAATTTACGTTAGTGGCCTGGTTCGACAGGAGTTGTAGACGGAGATCGATTACTCAGGCCGGCTGTAGAAAAGTTGCAAGGCGCCACAAAAATTGCAAACAACGTCGCATGGTGACAATTCCTGAGTGGCTGCCCGATCGGTCACGGAAAAAGAAGAAGCACATACAGTGGCGAAAACGTCTTTATAGTGACTAAGCCAAACCAATGTATGACTGTCATCCGTATTGGATTGGAACATAAGATGGTTAGGTGGATTGGTGTGGGTCTAAAAATGACAAAAAGAAACTCAAACACGTTTTCCAATATATCCTTGGAATAAAGTGGGTGCAATTAGTGCAATTCTTTTGATTTATTGGGATGTGGGTGTTGTGTTCGACTTGAACAGTCGCGCCCACACACACACACACACGCTTGTTCTGAATCCCGTGCAATCATGGACACACGCCTGCGGTCGTACACACACGTACACAGTTGACGTTGGTCGTGCATCATCCCGGACGGCACTGACCAATCAGATCGTATCACGTGTTGCACGACCTGGCGCAACCTAATCCGATCGTACAGTTGTTTCACTTTTTCAACTGCGTACATCGTTGACTGACTCACCTACGTACGTGCTTGCGCTTTCACTTACGTGTGCTTGCCCTTGCCGTACCGAATACATGTTTATCCGTGCAAGCGTGCCTCCTACTTACCGAATCCGGGATACAGCGGGGGGGGATGGGCTAAGAGAACTTTGGTGCGAACTTGAACGGGTTTTGAGCTGAAAATGGGGGGTCGCAAAATGAAAGGCTTACCTCTTGCTCTGGGACCAGGATGCGACAGTAAACTATGTCTTATTGCAAATGAGTAGTAGGAGATTAGATTTGTATATATCTTATTGCTTTGCCTCACTTTGTAAACCTACCCAAAACTCGTCACAACGACTCTGCTTTTCGGAATGTCCGCTGAGGAACTACAACGAATGTTCACTGATAGTTCTATGTGGGTTAGACATAACTAACCACAAGAACGACAAAACTGCGGTCGCGAGTTGGCATTTCTCATCTAGGTAGTATCTGCAGATGCGTGGACAAAGTTTTTTCGGAAGCACACGACCGGTTTCGCGGTTATTGGCACTCATAAGGTTGCGTGTCCGGTGCTCCTCTGTCAGTCCGGCACCGTCCGTCCGGCACCGTCCGTCCGGCCATCTGCAGACACTACTTAAATAAGAAACTATTAGGAATTCGTTGATTACTTCTGCTGACTGAACAAGATATGAAGACAGCATTCATAATTACTCTTATTACATCACTCTTCAACCAAACTGGATGGTGGTCACGGCCACGTACTAGTAAACGCCTATTCGTGGGATCATTACGATCAGGGCTCATCGAGAACGGGCTAGTTCACCATTTCGTAGTTTTCTCTAGCATTGTCATTTCGTTGTGTCCGATAACGAGTCTTCCCCATGTTTGAGTATGACTTGGATTTAAGCAAAGTTTGTTTCATCTCAGAGCTCATCATGGTGCCCACATGTACTGTTCCCGAAGTCGAATCAACGAAAGTAACCATGCGAGCGGTGTCGTATCTTTTCACTCTTAAAAGTTCAATGGGGCTGAATATTTGGTCGGATGGACATATGTTTGTCAAAACAATAGCGTCACAAATCTCGTTTATCACCTCAGTCTCCATGATCTGTAGTGAACCTTGTGAAACTCCGCTCGAGTCTGTCGCGTGTTGAAACCTGTCTGCCCGAAACTTTCAGTGAACCTAATGTAGACTCCTGATTGCCATCGATACGATAAGCGTTATCTTTCTTCCGAGAGCTTAGTGACTCCAGACCAAGCAACCTTCAATTATACGCAGATATTCCACGTCCGCCCCCACAAACCAACTGAAAAAGGAGTCGATGTTTGGGACTCTATGGTGCGTTTGTTCATGTAACCGCTACGATAAGTTATTACTGTTCTGGATATGTGTCCTTTCAGTTCGACAGGGAATTTTACTTTCTGCTTCTTGTGCTCGGTAACTTTTCCCCACTATTTGTCTGTATGAAGTCTTGATTCAATATAGAAACAACGTTTTGGGACCTTCTCGATAAAAGAGAAATAGTGACCATGGCGATATACTACAAACTCCTTCCACGGAGTTCACAGGCAATCAGTGAGCAACGGATTACTCCAACCAATTAGAATTTTTCTGATCGTAGACTGCGAGGACTGCTGTGCTAGCAGAACGGCGCGGGTATTAGGCTAATTGTGTCAATCAGCTGTGAGCCACCGATCGAAGAAAAGCAGTGTCTATTTCGAAAGCTTTCACAACAAACAACAACAACCTTTCGGAAAAGCTGACGGATTTTTTAGAATCCATTTTAAGCGGTTTAGTGGCCTATGTTGAGAGCTGCCGATCAAGATGTCCATCGGGTAAATCGGGCCAATACAACAATAATGGTGCGTGGCAGAACCAGTAGAATGACCACAGGTATGTGGCCCAAACGAAGCCTGAATACACAGGCGACCCTAGCATCAACGTTGGTGCAATGTTGGCTTGAAAGAGAACGGTGGAAAACGATCGTAAATGTTTACAGATTTTGAATTTTCTGGATGATCGCGTTTATGTGTGTCTAATCTAGTCCATCTCCTCCATACAACAGGGGGTCTGGAACCAGTCGAATTCGTGGTAAAATACTAGCCTACAACTTTAAAATTGCCAATGAAAAAAGGAACATTGGATTCATTTACGAAAACATGGGACACTTTCCCTATTCCATTCACAGCCACAGACAGAGGAAGGGAAAACTTTTTAAGTTAAATGATAGAAAAACCTGGAGTTTTTCAAATCTATTGAGTGCATTCGCATCATTTTGTGATAATTATTCTAAGAAATGGGGAGGGGTATCATTCCAATTTACCCGTATGGTTTCTGCTCGATGACCAACTGAAAAAGAGAGGCGAAGAAGAGGAGAGAGGGAGAGGGAGCAATACTAGGAGCTTTACTCGTACAGCTGACGCACTTCATTGTCTCACTTCATCTTACTTCTTTTGTTGTTCCATGAATACCCCGGGCACACGAATGGAATGGTTTGTTTCATGTTATCTAGTTGTATGTAACTTATTGAATACTGTATAAGTCCTACTATTGTGACAAATCTTTCGGATGAAACCTTTCAAAAGATTTTCTTGACCCCTCTTCATTTGAGACATTCTCAGGTAGTCAGTTCTAGCCACCAAACTAAGAGGCGGACTGTAGTGCTCTTAGTTAGTATTGGGGCACGTAAAATTTGAAATCCGTTTATTTTTATGGACCCAAACAGAAAACCCGGCCGTTGCCAGTGAGCAAGCAGCCTCGTACTCAGGGTAGTGTGCAAGTAATGTCCCTGAGTTGAGTTACGTCCATGCACCAACATAGGTTTGCCTCGGATCAAATGAAGTCAATCAGTACGTATCGGTATCTATCAGTCAACAATCTGTGCGGGGAGTGAATCATGATTCAACATCAACAGGCGTATGTCCGTGATCAACTGTCCCCGTAGTAAGCGTAAATGTTTAAACATGAAGAAACCGGGGCCGGTTGAAATTAACCGGTAAATTTAGATGATCACTGGGTTCTCTCATTTTTCGATCAGATTCAAAGAAAATTCAGCTGGATACTGACGCAATTCAGTTCGCTATGTCTGAGTAGCTTGCTGGCGAATGAACATCTCGTGACTGTGCACGAGAATATCGAAATTCACAACTCGCTACTCGAATGATTGTCAGTAGGCAAAGAAGATCGAAGGTTACACAGTATTGTAGGTTACGTGCTGGCTCAGTACTTGCCGGTACAGGTGACCCTGAGAGCTGGAAGATAATGAAGCTGACTGGCGGAGTTAACCGATAAGCTGCTAAAATAAAGGCCCCTACTCTCCGCATGAACGTTAAACGAAGGCTGCATAAAGAGGTGAATAAGAGATTTTTTCAATAAAACTTTATACGGAGCTAATCTAAGCTAAATGTACATGTTATTCACGCCTTGTAATCAACGCGCGTTTCTGATAGCATATAGCCATGGCTTCCAAAATAAATAACATTAACTACGTTACCACAAATCGGGTGGCAGATAATGGTCATATATACTAAAAGTTCTATTATGAAAATGGCTGATCTATAAGTAGTTACTATATGAATTCTTCTCCCTTCGCTAAGGTACTGGAATTTGTTTGTTCTATGTAACTTGAACCCCACAGTAACTCGTTATAGTGATCGCATTTCAGTCTAGTTCGATGATTCTTAAGATCTCCTGATAGCTTGGTATGGTTTCCAGATTGTCACCTTTTCGTCATCAGTCATTTTGACTACATCGGTGCCTACATCTGTGCAGAAGACGAACGGCTACCCACCGTTGAACGAGTCTCCTGTTTTGTCTTGAAGCGATGTACCATCAGAAACCCTCAGTCAGCACATGTATGTAATGGCGACAATTCAATGCTGAGACCGTCAACAAATAAGTGAGAACTTACAGTTGGAAGCAAGCGAAAAAGAAGTAGTGCTCGCGTGAGAAGTTAAAATCAAAAATAAATGGACATCAAAATCAGCGGACAAGCGGAGGGATAGAAATTTATCGTTTAGACCAATCACGGGGAATAATCCACTTATTCCTAAGTCTTCATACGAGCACAAACATCCTGTTCAGAACATTTTGTCACAAAGTGGCATTTTTTTGCTTTTAGTGAGTCTGCTTTATAGCCACAGTAAAATAGTTAGGGAACGATTTGGACAACAATTTATTCAGTATTTTTTTCTTGAGAAGACCCTTTTTGTCTCTTTCATAAGGAGAGCAGTTTTAATAAAGAGATTGAACCAACTCAATCAGGATGGCTGTGCAGTTATCATACGTAACGATTTCACTCCTTTTGAGGACACAGTTACCGTGAGTATTCATGTTGGGCCATGCTATCCGAACCCACTCGTGGACTGCAACGACACTTAGCATCAGTTGGGCCATGAGGCCATACCGGAGCAACAGAATTGTGAAAAAGCAGAAACTAACTACCAAAAAATCTCATATTGTATTTATTCCATAATCAAGTAGCGTTTGAAGCCCGAATGGATTAGCCCAAACCGAGTTGCGCCTGCTTAATCTGATTGAGATTTCCAGCTTATCCAACTGGTGGGATTTAGTTTCGCCTAATGAACCGGTCCTTCATGACTGGGCATGAGTTGAGCCCGAGCTGACTTGCTGTTTCCTGTACGTAGGCTGATCAGATGATCAAAACATCCTGGAAGACAGCTTTAAGGCAGAAACTTTTATTTCGTTGAAAAATTTTTAAACCTAATTTCATCCTGTCAATATTAGTGTTTCTCGAATCTCCGTAATCTTTTGCCTGCTTCTCTTTCCGTGTTTTTGCGACAAATTTTGATCTTCACGATAATTCATCAGGCAATATCAAATTTCAGTTCACAATTGAAACCTATCGAGGCACTGTACGACTGAATATTCATCTGGCTTATCAGAAACCTTCAGCTGTATTGCACATTCGTTGAGACAAGTCAAGGTGGAAGTCATGGCTGTTGAACTTTCATTGCAATCAACCATTCAACCTACCAGTCAACTAATTAACTACCAACGAACTAACCAGTCGATTTAACAGATATCAAACCAAACAGGTCAATCAAAGAGAAAGTGAATATACTAACAAAAAAGTGTCATTCTACCGTCTGAATCAACTGTAAATCGATAGTATTCATCATCTGCTCTCGTAAAAATCAGCCAGATCCAGAATGATGCCTTTGTTCAATCAGTGGGCAGCTTTATTGTACTGAATAGTCATTGCTCCGGTCCTCTGAATTCACCTGTATACAAAAAGTTACACTGGGGTGTGCAAATACCGAGATGTGCCTTTGCTCAATCTAGGACGTGAACAGCCAGTTTGGCAGCAGACATTTATCCGAATCAGGTCACGTAATTTTTTGGCACTTGTGATCAGGTTAACCGGTGCACACTAAATGCCGTTGGCATGGCAGAAAATGGTTGCTAATTATGGGCAGATCTCAGAGATTTCGGTGATTTCCGTCTCAGTAGAAGCCACAAAAATTGTTATGCGACTGTTTCATACTTTGCCGCACCAGCCCGACTGAATATTGACCAAAGCTACCATAAGGCATGTTTATCGGTCCCAAAAAGCTCACAGCGACTTGAATACATTATATTCGTACAGATGGGGGCAGAATTTTGGTCAGTGACAAACAATCATAACAATCAGATATTTTAAATTTATATCCCAGCGAGTTCAATATGATGATTCTTCAAGCTATAATGATGCTTAACTGAAGCAGCCGGTTAATCGTAAACGAATATGCTTGTTTCACTCAGGTTTCTCACGGATGACTCCTTGACAAATAGAATCAATCGTAGTAGGATAGACGGGTTGTTGCCCATTGAAACTTCAGGGTCGGAAGCTCCCTAAATCATGTAGGGTTGGTGGAAGA
This sequence comes from Fasciola hepatica, assembly GCA_948099385.1. Classification (NCBI taxonomy): domain Eukaryota; kingdom Metazoa; phylum Platyhelminthes; class Trematoda; order Plagiorchiida; family Fasciolidae; genus Fasciola; species Fasciola hepatica. The sequence continues at coordinate 1,369,129 of CANUEZ040000189.1, read as the reverse complement.
AACACCTTTGTCGGCTAGGCCAGATGGCCCTGTGGTTAGTTGTTCGACTCATTAGCTTTTAGTTCAAGTTCCAGGTAGAGGGGGCGGTGGATGAGTATTGTACATGCTTCTTAACAATAACAGCTGTTACAACTGTACACTGCTTGCATGATTTCCAGAGGTGAGTTGAGAATTGATGCTTTATGATAAATCACATCACAACAGATTTGAATCTGTTGCTGCTCACTCTGATTTATTTTGTGCAATTGAGTAGTAGGAGATTAGATTTGTATAATATGATTCATCATTCAGCTTGAAGGCCAAACTCACCATTGAAAACCAGGGTTGCACTGTACAGCTGTTTCATCCTTGTTAGGAATCTTTATATATATATATATATATATATATATATATATATATATATATATATATATATATATATATATATATATATATATATATATATATATATATATATATATATATATATATATATATAATTTTTAGTAATAGATGTACGGAAACGAATCCAGTGAGTTATATGTTGTCACGGGAGTTTTCCCTCAGTTGACGTCCTCATAAATGGGGAAGGATTGAATTAAATGCACTGCCTTCCAACCATTTCATTTGATTAAATTTGGCTTCGACAAGGAGTGAAATGATGAATTAACAAGATCAAACATATCGAAGTTGAAATTCATGTAATCCATGAGGTATTTCGCACTATTTATTGATACTACTCTCAGAGACTGTTATCGTCTAAGGCAAGCCATATTGCAGTGAGAGCAGCCCTTTTTCAAAAAATAGAGGCTAAATGAAGTTGTTAAAAGCACTTTATTTAATGGTGGAGAGTAGTAATAACTAGTTTGTGAAAAGGTACGGAATCACGTACAGTAATTTCTAGGGGATACAGTAGAGACCTTTGTGTCTAGTCTCTATAAACTTAGTGCAATGGATGCCATTATATTATGTTTAGAAATTCCAATGAATGATATTATCTCAGCAGATTGACCGTCAAAAGTAATTCCATAAGATCAGGGTGGTATTGCTAATTTCGTGCAAGGCTTTTATCCGATATTGCCTTATGTATTTTTTCGACTTCTATTAGCCAGCTGCCCTTTTCCCTTTTCAATAGAGCCCACGGATAGTAGTATTCCTGTGGCCCACCAGTTCACTGTTTGTCCGAATGAAAGCATGTGGTATGTGCCTGCCACTTACTGGTTAACGTTTTTCATTTTCTGAATGTCACTTTGCCTACTGACCGTTATACCAGTAGAAAAATCCGTTTCCCGTTTTACAACATATAGGACGGTAGTTATTCAGAAACTAGAAGAGAACAGAGCGAATTGGTATTACTGACCTCCGAAGCTGTCCGTCGTACGACCAGATAAAGGATGACTAACTGTGATATTCACAGTATATTTGCAGCAGTACCTGGAAGATATTGAACTGTCGCACATCATACCGAAGCCCGTAGTCACCCGTTCGGAAACCAGGACATTTTTTGCCCCATCATAATCGTAATGAATAGGTTAATCAACAGCTGGTCGCAAATATAGAAAACTTGGAAACGAAGGCAATGCTCACTGCGGAATATTGTTCTTGAACTTGGAGCACGGCTGCATTCTATTGGAGACCGAAGTAATTGTTTCGTAGCATCAACAAAGAGCCAAAAGTAATCGGTCAAATTCACGAAATCACCTGCACATCTGAAATGTGAAGTTCAACTTTTAAGACCAAAACTTTTGAAAGCTTCGTTAGCTTTAGAAGGGATGGACTGTTTGGGAGATGATTTATAATACAGTGACAGCCCTGAAACCACCTTTAGAGATCCCAAAACCGCAGCTTCATCTAGCTTGCTCGATACAATAGTGCACTGGTAGTGCACACCCACCGAGTTTCAACTGGAATTCTTTCGGTTTTTTGAGAAAATGAACATAAAAAACTGGATGAGTTTATAATTGTGTGCGTAATGATTAAATTTGCGGTTCCAATTCACTGGCTTCATGCCGCTTCCTGTGTCACGTATTGGTGAAACGAAATGAGATATTGCGAGACCGGTTCAAAAAGCGTAGTGGTCATGTGTGAATCACAAGCACCAATCTCGGTGGCTGAGTCCCTATCAAGTTTGTAATACCGACTGAACAGCAGATTCTATGGTTTTAGCTAACGAAATGTTCGGCCTTAGTAAGGGGGATATTTCTTCAAATTGGCAAAAACCATGGGTCTCTTCTCTATTCGTGATTTTGCTTTGGGGAAAGATGCGATCGATACAGCCACGACGGGATCTGAAACCGACTCGATTTTCGCGGGTACACCTTTCTCGAGGGCTGGAGAATCGGCAGGGAATAGCCTCGGCGAGCTGTTTGGATGAAACCCCCACCTGTCTTGTAAATCGGTAAAATCACAGATTCACCGAATTCCCTTGGAGTAAGATCACTACCCCAGATTACTCGAAGGTTTGTTAAGTCCAAGAACGAAGCTTCTTTTATCCTTGAAAAAGGAAAGAGAGAAAACCCATCCGTCCCTATATTTTTTAGGCAACCTAGCTCCTGGATGACTCTTTTTTTGAAAGTGGAGTGAAGTACACCTGTCTCTCCCCTGTCATGACTCATCTAGCGAGCATAAACAACGTTAGTCGAAAAAAGAGCATCTTGAGTCCAATAGGTTAACCGTTATATGATTTGGAATGACTTTCAACGGCTTGAATGTCGTAGGTATTGCATATGTAACACATTGCCAGTACGTCGCTGAATGTGAATGCCGACAACCCATTGCCTCCTGAGTAATCTACTCCTACTGTAAGGGCAGGTTAAGAGCCACCTTATCGGTCTTTGCAGATCTAAGTATGAGAGCCTGTTGATACAAGAACTCATAGCTTTGGCTTATACGGTTTTCCTCGTTGTTGTGTTTTTCACACATTAGACACGTGCAACCCTCATGAGAAACAGTTTTGCCCCAGCACAATATTTCGTGATGGACATTCCAATGACGACAACAAGGACAACAAAGGCATTGAACATCATCCGTAGAGTTTAGTTCGTTATGTGGTAATTTCCAGCCGTAGAATATATGAAGTGTTCATCGGATGATTTGGAACACAGCATCAAGGCTCAGCAAAAACCTTCAGTTCATTCAAAAACTACAAGATCCGAAAATTACAGCATTTCGTGTCGTTCAGTAGCTACGGCTTTGATTGCGACTGGTCAGTCGGTCATCTACAAACGGTATCCACTGAGGCTTCGTTTATAAACTCGGCTATTATTATTCATTGATGCTCCGAATTAGTGCCATCTCATTGAAGTCAATTGAGCTAATCAGTACACATTTTCACTGAGGACTATTGTGCAGTGCAGTGTAAAAGCGCACTAATTGCACTGTCTACTGCACTGACTTTCTCAGTTGACAGACTTCCATGTCAGCTTCGCATTCTGTTCATTGCTGTTGCTTCCGGTAATGATGAGGGTATCTGTGGTGGTCCCAGTTTAAGGCATTAGCTATCCGTGATGACCTTTCACAAAAAATATACAAAATAATTACGGTTGTATGAAATTTGGTCCAACAAAAATTTTCAAATCTGTTCAGTGGTTGTTTGTTCGTCTACCTGAAATGACTGATCGTAAGCTGTCAGATATCAATGGATATGAGATTACCACCAGATCTCAAAATTGATAATACATTTGAGTCAGTTCGCTACTCTCAGCAGTCGAACTGGCGGGACTGGGAATGCGATTTTTTTTGTTTTTCTTACAACCAAAGTTGATTCATTTTGATTTGGTACATTTTCTCGCGCATCCTAATTGGTTGCAGAATGAAGACCTGCTGGTGATAGGCATTTGATTAAAAAGACTGCGAGCCGTGGTAACTCGGTTGAGTTAACGAATCACGTGCTCACACTGTCGGTGCAACATCCATTCGGTAATCGCAACTGTCAAACATGAAAAGTGATCATTGATCCTGCTGCTTCACAGCCGGATCACAGCTTTTGTGTGTGTGTGTGTGTGTGTGTGTGTGTGTGCGTGTGTGTGTGTGTGTGTGTGTGTGCTCGTTGACAGACTGAGAATGTGAATCAAAGCTCATTCCGACTGCGTGAAACGAATTATCGATCCCTTAGATTAGAGTACGAACCAAAATATATGGTTGTACAGTTAACAAAGATGATAGGCAAGCTAAACAGTTATTTATGAATTATCATAAAATGTTGATGATTACCGAATTCTTGAGAGCCACTCTGGGTAGCCTGGTGGTATAGATTTCGACAGAAGATCTTTCACTTCGAGTGCGAGTCCCAGTGGAGACTCGGTGGATGTGCATTGCTGATGATCACACCGTATCATAAATCAATGTTTTGTCACCTAATGATACAAGGAATATTGAGCTCCAAGCACTACGGCTTGAGTATTGTCGGAGAATTATTCCGATTTCTCATTGAATATCTAGTCTTCTTGTTGACAAATCAGGCAGAACATGTAGACTGTGTACTGATTTTCACACTGAGCACAACTGCTTCAGTCTGGACGTTTAATCCATTTGAGTTTTTCTCATCATTGCTGCTTTCTCCATGCTCTTTTGCCTCGTTCGCGCATCGATCCATAGCCAGATAACTTTGCTGACGCACACACATGCGCATATGGTCTTTTCGCGTACACGCTTGATCGTTCACTTTTTCTAATAAACGCGTTTGTTGTCACACTGCGTCTGTCTATTCACTACAAATAACTACTTGAAGCCTTCGTGTTTATCCGATTTCGTGCTCAGCACAACCCTACTTAGCAAGAAAATTACGGAAATCGTTGTTAGAAAACACCGCGCCATTTCTGGAAGTAGCCCCACTCCTCTGCTTGCAGGCTTCTGTCTAAATATACCGTTAAACGGACACGGCCAATAATCGTTTTCAGGTGGGATTCTCTTCATAAGGTCTTACAAATAGTGCACTGAATCTTACCAACAATAATAACCGGACTTAAACTATGATTCCTTGAGTATAAAACAATGCGGCACTCTTGTTTATTATAAATCCAAACCATCAGCCACTGACTGTAGCTCTTGAATTCAGCCTGAACCATGATTTGAATCGTTATTGTGCGATGACAGATCGAATCAAGTGTGATGGAATGTACATTTTTTGAGGTCATTCGTTTATGAGATCAGTTTGGCTGTGATATATATGACTTGGGTATGAACAAATATTAATATGACTGATCATAGTCTCATCCTCGCCTCAGGTTTATACAGTGTCATAAGAAAAAATGAATTAGCACATCAACTTTATCCTGTACCACTTGTAACACATTTGACATCACACTTCCCTATCTGATTCATCATTTCTCACAAGCCTTCTTGGGTCATTCAAAGTGTTATCCTGGTGATTCTTTTCGAGATTTCTGTTACTCGATGAGTTTTTCCTGAGCTAATTATAGACAATGCGAGGTCAATATCGAACCATTTATTCACTTCGAGTTCGCTCAACAGTGTCAAGTTCCAGCTCAATCCAAACTCAGTTCTCACTCTTAGGTATCAGCTCTGAATGATAAGTGATTGACAGTGACCTCATACAATGTACGTTTATTTTTAAATATATGTACTTTCACTGTCGCTTGTGTGGATGTCACACACCACTGATTATTTATAGGTAGAAATACATATTTATATTGGAAAATTTCAAAAATGACATCCTGAATGGGTCCACATTTTAGGAAAATGATAGAGGCTTTATAACTATTTCCTTTCTAAATCGCATGGTGATTACATTCATTGAGAATAAATCTGGAATTTGATTGTAACAAAAATTTACCAAGAAGTGTATTCGAACGATTTATAATCAGTTTCTTAGTGTGGTGTGTGTGTGTTTTAATACTCTTCTGATCCGTACGTGTGAGTTAGTTTGAAATGCCGTCTTTCTAATACTAAAAATATATAGAAACAGAGCTAAATAGCTGATGCTTTATACACCTTTTATTGTCTATAGTTTATTGTCAGTTGCTTTCTCATATTAGCTTTTTGCTGCTTTCACCTACTTCCATTCCGGTTCTTTAACATAAGAATTTGGATTTTATTGATTAACCTCTTAAATTACTTCTAACTGTAGCGCAAATAACAAAGTTTACTGCGAACAATTAGCATTCGCTTATCCACTTTGTTCAGACATCTAGAATATTGCATTGACTGTAACTGACTCTGAAATGTCTCAAATCCGGAATACTACGACAAAAGATCCGAGTCTATAATCCTTGAAGGAAGTTATTATTCAAGGTTGGTCGGAGGATAAAAGAAATATTGCCCTATTTAGAACCTGTTGAGCTTACAAAGGAGAACGAATTGATTTTCTAGGTGAGCATTTGATGGTCCCGTAAGCCTTTGAAAAGACGCTCGGCGTCCATTGCAACGCTTATACGCAGGCGTCAGTAGATGTAACAGCCGGGTCAGAGAAACACACCAGTGACCCTTGATTAGCACGGTGATTTGTTCGATGTCAAACTTTTGAGAGCGGAAACACATGCAGAGAATACCAACGAACTGAAAGCAAACTTTACACAAAGCGGAATCTCGATTTCAGTGACCTTCGATGGCGATCATCAGTTTCTCAGCACGGAATTGCTGCAACTCTCAGAGATGTGGCATTTCGGCCATCACGTTACCGGTTCTTGTGATTGCCAGTCAAACGGCAAAGCAGATAGTGCTGTCAAACAGGGAAGAAGAAGCTACTCAAAATGTGCAAGGCTGTGATCCACACATTGCTCTACTTGAGCTTCGAAATATGCCGTCTACAAGTATGGGAACAAGCCCAATACAATGTCTGTTTGGAAAACGAACGAACACCTTACTCCCCTTTTATTCTGGTTTAAGGGACTCAAATATCGTAGTGTCTTTATTAGTTACATTGAAAATAGAAGGGCTTATGGCGGTACGAAAAACAGTTTTACGACCGGAGCGGCAAACGATCGTATTCACTCAAGTCAAGTGGTACCTTCTGGATTAAACCACAACAACCGACAGAAAAGCTATGGACTATAGGAGAGGTATAATCGCGTGCAACAAAGAAATCGTACCTACTAGCTCTGGAGGTCAGCGAGTAAGAAGGACTAAAGTTCATTGGAGAAAATCAGTGGAAAGCTACGATGAAGAAGACAGAAGAAATATGGGGGTCGTCGAAGGTGTAAAGGAGGAAACCGAGAAGGGTGGACATGAGACGGATGCGGATAACACTACACAGCCATCGGCCGGAAGGGGGCTTTCACCGTCTACAGGTATTGTCGAAATTCCCTGGACTCCAGTATCTTTTCATAATAACTACCCTCGGAAGGGCGGTGGTCAAACGGTTATCATCGTGGACATTTTGGACAATAACGACCCGGGTTCGATTCCCTCCACGGCCGTCCACTTTCCCGTTTGGCAACCTTGCATTGGTAGCTGCCCCGCTTCCTGAATTGTTGTACTTTGTTGTATAGTACATAAAAGGGAAGTAGGAGGAGCATTTTGCATACAAACTTGGGCTCTCATAAAAAGTGTCTAAGTCAAATAGGAAACTTGCTATAATTTCTTCCGTGCATACATGAATAATTTCTTAATCTAATTCAACGTTGCGACAATTAAATCACTTAGTTTTCCAGTGACTCTGCTAATATCACATTTTATAGCAGATGGATAAATTTGTCCACGTCTATATGATGTAAAATGTTGTGTGAGACACAACCTGGTGCATCATCCTACAAAAACTCCTCGTCAGCAAGATTGATCACAATTATTTTGCAGTCCACTCCAACCTAGGCGGTGGCTCTTGCGAACTAAAGTTCACAGAAAATGAGTTTGTTCAAGAATTATTTTATGACGGACGTATTCACGAGCTCCCCAATTCTAACGACAGTTCGTTCGAAGGAAATAGATAGTCAAAACGATCTACAAAGCCATTCGGATATTTTCGTGGGTGAGAAATTTAGCCACCTTCGTTCTTCGGAAGCAACTGATTAAGACTGGCTAAAGTGACTAACTTTTCTTCACCCTTGCTTGAAAAGGCACATGAGGATTTTCAGTCATATCATCTCCCGTATTAAATACTTGCTCCCTTCTTGCTGGTACTTTTAATGTAATGCAGCTAACATCATGGTCCACGTCGGATGTGTCCTCTTTTTGCACTCCAAAACCCGATCTGACACCATGTTCTACATGATTAATTAGAAAAAATATTCCATCATTGAAAAGAATTGTGGGAAACATGTTAGCAACTCGTACAATGTCATTTCTCTCCTCGTCAATATAGTAGCTGAATTTTCCGGTTTTCAGCCATAATTTAAACAAAGTAACGGAAATGAAAAATATATTTAACGGGTCGCCCTCGTACGTCCTTTGAAGTTCAAGTCCCGCATTCAAAGTGAACCAAACGGTTTTTTCTATGGGGTTACCGTACACCGTTAGCTGAGTTTTGGAATACTAGGGAACATAGTGTTCACCAAGCAGGTTCGCTTCGTTTTTCTCCTTTCCGTTAGACAGAAACACACCAGTGAATTCAGAAAAATGGAACATTCCTAGTAGAATTAGCATTCATTTCTCAGTGACGCAATCCACCCACGATGAACTGCACGCTCGACGGTTTAACAATAACCCATATTTAACATTTAACTAATTTTGAACTTCTGAACTTCATGCTAATTTATCATGGTGACCAAAGTACCATAATGTCGATATTCAGCGGATCGTAGCAGAACGGACGTGAATGACATCAAGTTCTATGGGATTTCTACATTTTACCCTTGTGTTGTGACGTACTATAAAAAAAAAATTCATGGAAAAGGAGTTTATTGCGAAAAAAAAACTTGATCCAGGGAATTTTGATCACATCTGTGGAACTTGGAGTAACCAAAATTAACAAACATTTTTCCGGTAGAATCCTTTCAAAAGAGGAAGGCTGTGTTGAATATGCTTTTGTTTTACCACGTCAATGGCTTTTCCCGATGGATCAACAGAAGACTTTTGCTTGGCACATTTTGAATCGAACAATCTGTGTGGTGCGAAAAGCTTTAAAAAGCCACTGACGGATTGGCAGTGATTTGAATTTCTTTGTTGCATGCTCTAACAACATACCAATTGCTTCTCATGAAGGTCTGACCTTTGGACCTAATCAGTTTTCCAAGCTGGTCCAAAACTACCTGAGTTCCAACTTCCGGGGAATATATGCTGGTAGTAGAAAACGGTGTCGAAACGCAATGACTTGTTACCTGGAAAATGGGCGAACAAAATTTAGATTCGTGTATCTTCGACCATTGACATGGAGAAACTATAACGTTTTATTTGTGAGATCTGGAATAAAAAGTGAGTGTAGTACTGCAGCGAGAAAATAAGAAACCATAGTCACTCCTGGTTAGTAGGAGACTGAATTGCAACCAGTGACTTGAATCCGTCTGGATCCTTTTATATAACTTGTTTCCAATACCAGGAATATAAAATGGCTCAAAAATGTGACATTTAAAGTACACTTTTTGATCTAATGGAAGCAATTCTATCACCGATTATTTTCAAGGCCACCGGTAGTCTCGTATCGTGCAATGAGCATGCTGTTATCAACCACATTGGTGTTCGATTAATGTACGTCTGTGATCCTTTGGGGTTATGGAGTTTTGTCTTTTTTCTATTTTACAGATCAAACACAGGCATCCCCCTCGGAGGAACATTGGTCCTTACGTACTACAATCGTGCTTCATCTTTGAGATCACGTGCATTATGACATAATAGTTAGCCCGTGATCAATCTAGACTTCTCAGTGTTTCATGGATTACAGACTGAAATATACTGGTTGACACTTGGAGACCGAACAGGTGGATACTGAAATGATGAAGTCTCAAAGAATAGACCCACCTTCAGAAAAACAGTGGAAGCTTTCCGGTTCTTCTGTGGTTACTGGGTCACAACTGAATTTCAGATTTATCGTAAAATGATAGTTCCCGCGGATAGGCGAGGATGAACACTCTCATGTCCTTTGCGTAGTCCGCCAGGATGAAGTTAACAGTATCATTATGCCATCTGCATTTCATTCACAGAGAATTGTACAGACTGACACTAACCGTAAGGTAAAATATGACTCTTCACTTAACGTGAACCACTTAACCAAAAGCATGATGTTATCACGGTCAACACCGCCTTGATTATCCCAATCAGAAAGAGAACACGTGTCTATGGACAAGAACAGAGTACTGGTATTTCTTTGCGAAACGTTTTAGCAAGGAGAGGAGACGCGCGTACAAATCGATAAAAAACTTAGCTGGATGACGCGTGCAATGGTGCTAGAAAAAGCGGGTCAGTTACATGTGGCCGGATAAGCGCGAACGAATGTCAGCTGCCATGTGCGTCGAACTGGGTCGTAGTCACACTACTTCACCTTCGTGTGAAGAGGTTCGGTAATACGAGCTACGGTAATCACATAAATTCAATTCCTAGGGTTGTTATTCAACCGACGTATTGGAGCTCGAACTCGTCTTGAGTGTTTCCGGTCCAGTTGTTCAAGTGCCTCCATCGGGGTAACGACATCTTCCAGGATTGCCCTGACATTTCGATGATCCACCATTACATTCATAAGTATGAAATCAGAGGAAAATTCGACTGAGCTGTACCTCTGCGATGATTACCATACCTGGTCCACATTAATCTACCACCATCACCTCTTACGTGGCTGTTCCACTTCATCTTACAATTTGTTCGGGAATCCAGCTCTCCATTCCATTATATACATAGATTTTGCTTACGTAGAATTTGATCTCTAGTAGTAAATGCACTGACATCAATGAATGTGTAGATTCGCTATTTGGCAGCATCTCGAGTGATCGGGATCCTGACATGTACAGGTAGCCTCATTTCGTCTACCCAGAAACAGTGTGGCTGGAGACTTCTGGTTTGTGGAAGATGGGTTAGAAGTCGAGCTGCATGTATGGAGGAATGCATCAATGGACTGCCATGGTTTACTCTCTCCTTGTGACTTGAGCAGTGAATGGTCAACTATGTCACCAAACAATTCTACTTGCAAATTCGATTGTGGGTGATGCACTGGAGAGCATAAGTGGTGAATGCCTTTTGAAGTGAAACACATTTCAAACTATGAAGATATAAATTGCGTATCACTATCTGAGATAGGAACTTCCGGCATACCAAAGTGAGTAAGTATTCCACACAAGTTTGTGATTACATAAATTGTGGTAATAACACGTATGGGAATATCTTCGTGCCACTGAGAGGATGCATTAAAGATGATTAGATAATAGATGCTTTCAACGGGCCCAGTGAAATCAATGTAAGTGCGTGACCAGTGGCGGTTGAAGATGGGCATGATAGATAGTTTAGCCATCAATGAACAGATGTGACGAATTCTCACCTCGTGTTCAATTTTCTGATCCATAAATGACCAATATGCATACCACCGGGCGATGGCCTCAGTGCGACTGGTTTCAGAATAATCAGGGCGAACTTGTTTAACATAGCTGACTGCAATTTCTCTGGTACGGCTACTCACTCGCCAGACACGAGACTTCTCCCTTTTTAAAAAAACCTTCTCAAGCTCTGTTGGTCAGATTGTGGGGCCAACCCGCTCTGCGATAAATCAGTAGTTCTTGCAATAATCTGATCTTCGGTGGTTCGCACCGGATCTTTTCAGCTGTGACTGGTAGACTACACAACGAACCTTCGAAAACGTAATGAGCTTAAAAATCAAGAAGACCAATGCAAGTACCCAGTCTTAATCAGGAATGCTACTGCCGTGACAAGTTATTAGTCTGGAGGGCGCCACAAAGTGCCCAAAACTTGTAGATTTCAGAGAGTGTAACTGAAAATCATATTCTGACAAAATAGTTGCTCAACTATTTGCAGCATGCACAAGTACCCCTCCTATTTTCGCGCCAAAGATGGATAATAACTGCTTGTGATCAGCACGTACGGTGTATTCTCTCCTGTGAAACAATCTGATTGCCAAAATCAGTGTCATTCCTTCTTTTCATTTTGACTGTAATTTTATTCTGGTGCTGTGTGTATTCTATGGACATATTATACAATCTTACAACTCCCACCAGAAAATTTGTGCAGCAAACTAGCCCTCAATTCCTTACCCAGAAGAGTCAGCGGCTACGATCATGGAGAACTTTGGCACTTAGTGGATGAGGAGTAAGTTAGATGTGAGAACTCGTCTAATGGCAACAAATGGGTTCTGACATGCCGTTGACCAATTCCATTCGGTGTTTGGAGTCAGCAGTTGATTCGAAGGATCTCGTAGTTGGCACATCTGTGAAAGTAATCTATGAGTTCATGGACTAACTGTAGTGTTTCTCTATTGTTGGGTGCGGATATTCGCTCTGTAGTTGAAACTGCATTGGATCCGGTCTTCTAACAGTAGTGTTAATGATCAATCCCAAGTAGATGATACTGAGTGGTCTAAATGAACATTTCTGAGGCTGAAGTCGGAACCCATACTCGGAAATTCGTTGCAAGGTCACTTTTACACACTTAGTATATTCATCCGTTGTTTTGCTAATGACAATCTTGTAATCTAGAAACGTCATTGCAAATTCTAGACCTTTTAACATTGTGTCCATTATCTATTGAAAAGTTGTCACATCACATCTTACTCTGAAATGCAAACAGTTGGGGGGATTCGGACTCTTGTGGATGTTTGCAGTGAGCAACTCCTTGCACTGGTCCTCAACCTCAGCTTGTAGGTAGGCATCAGAAAAATCATTCTTTGAAAATATTTCACCACAGTTCAACTTGGGAAAAAATCGTCTAGCGCTTGTGGGGAATGCTGGTGTCTTAAGACGTCGGTTCAATCCAGTTGAAAAATCGGCTTAGATCTCGATTGTGCCATTCGCCCTTCTGACTACTACGATCGGTACCGCCCATGATGAGTAATTGATGGGGTCGATTAACCCCACCTGTTCCAATTGGGCCAACGCTCGGTGAACGAGCTCTAATGATGGGCAAGGTGCAAATGGTTTGGGACAAAATACAGGTCAAGTACGGTGGCTCAAAAGCAAAGTGCTTTTGTCTTGCAGTATGAACCAAAATGTGTCAGGGTACCCTGTTTTGAAACGTGGAAGTTCTATTTCCTAATATTTAGAATTTACTAACGCAACACTAATCAAATGGTTTGACTGTGAGAGTGGCATAGGGTAAAATGAAACACTGATTTGATCGATAGGAAACTGACGCATGTTTTGTTTGTCTATCTAATCGACACCAGGTAGGGCCAAGGGATTAGGTGTGGACATGTTAATAGTGCCGTACGAGCAACAGTCAAGAAGAGAATATTCACACCGAAATTCACTAACAACTGGCAGTTGGTAGCCAGAAACTGCAAGAGCACTATAGGTAGTTTTCTGATAACGGGTCTGTCCAGAAAATTTCATGTTTCTTCAGCAATGATAATCACATCAGATGCTGTATCTGCTTGCAATTTAACGTGCACATTAGTAGAGCAAATAGGAAAGTACTTCCGACGGGACTTGAAATCGAGGACCTTGTTGGCAAAAATGAGATATGAGGAACAACGACACCTGGTCAATGTACCGTCGTATGTGTGTGGCTTAGGTCGACCGCGACAAATGCTTTCTGTCTGACCCATTCTCCCACAAATTCCAAGTTCGTGTGACTTGTACGTAGGAAAAAGAGTGAAATACCACAGCGCCAGCATGCGGTGCGCGGTCTGTTTCAGAAGTTAGGTTAAAGAACTCGTGGTCTTCTAGAGCTAGGTAAGGCAATGACCACAGAAACTCGCTGAACCTCCGCTTGATGGATCATCTTGGCATCATTATTTTGAATGCATCAAGAGCTGACACACTTCGGTGATCTGTCTTAACGTGTAATGCAATGAAATAAAACTAGTTGTGCTGGTATCCCTGGTGTTCTCTCTCTCTCTCTCTCTCTCTCTCTCTCTCTCTCTCTTGTGTGTATGTGTATGTGTGTTTCTGTACAAAATCCGCAATCCAGCCCTGCGATTTACCTTTGAACATCGCACACTTTATTAACAATGAGGTATGGATTTCGCATCCCGCATTACCCTGTGAGAAGCTTTGGTAGTAAGTGTGTAAAAATGTCCAAGATAAGGACATAAAGTCTAACATCAGCAATAGGTTTGAGAATACAAAAGTCGATCCAGCTATTCTGCGTAGAACCTAATTGAGTCCACTAAACATTTGAAAAGTTTGTGGTGTTCCGTTTATCCCATGGGATACTAGCTAAGTGACGACAATAATCAGATAGGTTACATTGCAATCAAAGTTCCTATGGGGGCGTGAATGGAGTTTTCCGTTCGCAAGTAGTACTCGTGACGATCTCAGTTCACTTTATTTCTTTCAACGATCAACCTTGCACTACTGTGCTCCGGCTTTTGTTGTTACCTTGCAGCACTGTCGAGTCGAGAGAAAAATGAACCAAAACGTAATGTGAAAAGAACCGAGAACAAAATAAATAGCGGAAATCGCGGAGACGAAGTAAGAGTCTGAATGCTACTTTGACGTTAGTCGCGACGCTTAATGTCATCTACTGTCTGGTGGGCAGATCTCGTGAACCTCAGTCCAGAAGTTTGTCATATCCGACTCGGCCAAGTTCACTGGTCAGGGTTGTCATATATTTTTGACATGATACCGACTGGTCACATCGACTACCTTCAAGCATTATAAAAGGACTGACCTAACCTCCTCATTGTGCAATCGACCTTCGATGGACAATCAGGTGTCACACCGGTAACATGGACGGCTCAAGCTGAAAAAAGCCAAACGCGCCTTCTGTATAGGCGACGACACTCCATCCCATATCTGACCATAAGAAAGGATGTAATTGACTAGGTGAGAAAACTTGTTTACTACCAGAACATGGTTTGGTCCAGGGCCTATCCAGTCATACAGTAGCATTTTGTACTTCGAAGAGGCAAAAGCATTCCAGACATTGCTACACTGTTGTTCAGACTACCTAGAAAAACGTTCAACCTACCTGGAACTTCACTCAGAAAAACAATGTTGTCCGCGTGTTCTAAGTCAGACAGTTTACTATCTGAGAACAGATTGATGCTGCTGCTCTCCCATGAGGATATGGCTGATTCGAGAAGCATTTTAATTATAAAGTTAAAAAGGAATGACGATAGAGGGTGGTCCGGACTAACATCACTTCTCGTCGTGAACTCGGCATTAGAAAAGTTACGAAGCCAATTTTTCTGTGGCATTAGAAGGAGCGTACTAAACATTTTGATCTGTTTCCAGCGTTTTCTTTCTGGGAGGTCATGAGCCTTCAGCGGATTCGATAACCGCGTAGAACGGCCTGCCTGTTTACCAGGCCACAGTATGGTTATTCGGTAAACCGATCATGGGACACGGTACGATACAGATTCTCGGCGCCACACAGTGAGAAACCTGTGAACAGGGGCCACTGTGATTCGTCAGTTAGAATCTACCAATTGGTGCATCTGATATTTCAAATTTATAAAAATGAATCCTGCATTAAAATTAACGAGCTGTTCAGAATTTTCGACTCTCTTGCTATTTGGACGAACGTATTTTCGGCTTAGAGCGATTTTAATGCTTTCTTTGAGATCAAGTATTCTGAATGATAAGCAAAGCTTGTGGGTATTCTTTACTTTCATACTTCTGTACGAGTGTTATGAAATGGCCATCCCTTCGTAGTCATCAGAATTTACTTTACTATCTAGAACCACCTACAGTTATGATCTCGAGGTTTGAAGTAGATAACCGCACATGGTATCCATGCAAAAGGTGCAGTGGAAAACCAGCCCATGCAGTTGACTCGAGGAGAAACACCAGCAGTTATTATGTTGTAAGTAATAACGGAGAAATTCTGCTCCGAAAACGTTGTCATCTGTCGACCCATGAGTACTGATTCGAAAGCCTTCACATGCGGCCCAGTGTGCCAAAACTTCATTTCAAGTATCCCACGAATCAGTTGAACCCAGAAAGTGACTGTTGATCGTGCAGATACAACGAAATCAATTTGTGGTTGGTCAGCATTTTATCTGTCTACAAGTGCACACCTCTTTTTCTATATAAACGAATTAGTACTAGCCAGGGGTGGCAGAATACATCCTCGTCGTTCTCGTCTGGTCTTGCCTTTCCCCTGTGCACGTAGTCCAGGTGCGAGCTATTTTATTACGTTCAATTGGCCTAGTACATACAATTATCACAACACACTACTCATCCTGTCATCAGATGACGGTGAGCATTAATCCGAGTCAATTACTACACTTCCGTTATCTCCGCGGGCGATCGCTGATGAAGAGATTGTCAGAAGTAACGTGCAATCACAGGCACGCACTATAGGTTGATTGCAGTATCTGGCCGTTCGGTTGCATCCGGAGATAGCTACATATTTTCCCTGTAATAGGTAAAACCTAATTCAGTTCATTTTATTGATTTACGTTACACTGACACTAAGTACTGCCAATAGGAGTTCATAATAAAATTAAGATAAATCGCGTGAGGAAACATTATTTTACAGTAATCCCTACATAGTACACGAAATGCTTTTAGCGCACCATCACTTTTCTGCGATTTCTCTCGAAAGCCTGTATGTGTGGTCGTAAAATTTGGTGTGCGTGCTTTTCTCCTTACCATATTAGAATGTGTCATCTACGGATTACTATTATATCGAACTAAGTCACTGAGATCGACCCGCTAGCCGCAACTGTAACACTACCCAGTGAGTCCAGATGACAATTTTAGGCATTCGAATACCACATGTGGACAGATCAGTGTGTGATGAGGGAGTGATGAGTTGTGTGAATACTGGAGGAGTCTAATTATATCAGTTTTTTTTTGCAGTATTGCTTTGAATAGTCAAGTCGAGTCAAGTAATTATTCCATGCACCCCGAGGGGTGAATATTCAGCCTTCACATAGCCGTGCACACTTTCTTAGGGAAATGAAAACTATACAATGAGTAGTAAGATGAAATACTGCCACTTGTGTTTTTTCTGATGTTACAGAAGCTGGATTGTGCAAACTTCTTGCCGGGTAGGGAATGGGAGAACTGATGTAAGCCCTCGTGAGTGCGTGAGGAAGTCTGTATTGAGATGTGAAAGAAGTGAGTATACGTTTACCTAGATCATCGTAAAGAGGATAAGCAGAGTCAGTAGGTTTTGCGTAGACAGCTCTCGGCAAGCTTGGCTGTGTTTGGATGGAATCAGCTGAGGGCAAGTCTGTCGGCGCATACCATTGACAACTTACATAAGCTTAAGAGATCAGGCAGTGAACTTGAAGTCTTTTAACAACAGACCAGGAAAGATGACAGGTGAGGCATATGGTCAGTGAGGTAGGATACACGAAAAGACAAAGCGTTTGGTAAAATAAGTGGGCTCGGAGCAAAATTTAAGACGTGAAACAGAAAGACGAGCTTCCAGTTTTCACAAAAATAAAATCAACATATCTGGACCAAGTAAGCTTACGGTCGAGCAGCACTCGAAGCTACTTCACTGAATCAAGATGACCCAGTAGCTCACCATTTATTGTAATGGGAGTACAGTCTTTTGGGGAATTGGATTGCTTGCCTCCGTTTAAAAGGGAAAATACAATGTCACCGTATCTAATTAAGTCAAGGCCTAAGTTATGAGCATCAGGCCCATCTGGAATATGAGAGATGCCTTTTTGTAGGGTAGCAGAAGTAGAATCACGGCGACACGACATACCTCATATGACTTCATCCGCACATTTGATCAGGAAAGTTTTCCCCGTACAGGAATAGTGGAAACGTACGCAGAAAATAAAAACGGGGACAATATGGCCTGTTGGAGAAAGTCACAGGTAGTGGTAACTAAAGAAAAGGTTTTGTTGTTATAACAAGCGAACTGCTGGCCGTCGTGAAAGTAATCTGCCAGCAAAGAAGAAAAAGAATTCTGAATACCAGAAGGGGAGGGAAAAGACCTAGGCGATCAATAAACTAAACGTAACCAGATTTCTACTAGAGACTGTATGATCTACAAAGTTGTGAATGAGATAATATGTCAGAAATAAAGGCATTCTATCATGTAGTGTTGATGTTCAGCCAACCGTTGAAAGCCTGTTCGGGTAGACTGGTGGTTAGATGTTTTGACTCATGACCGTCCCCCCCCCCACCCCGAGTTCAAATCCTAAAGGGAGGGGCTCGGTGGGTGTGTACTACACCTGATGATTCCTGACAAGTGAGATGAAACCGCTGTGCATTGCTTCCATGGTCACCAATTATGAGCTGAACATTGTTTAATCATATGCAATTATCGTTGCGTACTGAGTCAGTGAATGACAGTTATCAAGCCGCTACCTCACATACTCTCACACAGGTTCCACTCTCAAGCAGTTGGTGAATATTCCTGTCTATCTTTCACCGTCTGAAACAGGCACACACATTATTCACCAGAGGTTTAAAAGGTGCAGTAACTAGACGGCTTATGAAGCACTCGGATATGAGTTGGTTCTGTAGATCCGCAGGTGTAACATCTCTATCATCTCTGAGGATGAAACTGTCGATGGCCGGTCACATTGTTTGTAGTCAGTAATCCTTTTTCACTATTAAGTCATGAACCGTCCACACACTGACAACTTTGCATCGCTTTTGACTTCACGAGAAGTCAGCACAAGGAACCCTTCAGTCATCGTGTCCTAGTTCACCCAGTGTAACGTTTGTGCAACCTTTAGAAACATTTATGGAAGTCATCTAAAGTAGGTAGGTTTTGAAATCTCTTTTCAACTGATTAGTATTGATTTACTCCAACAGCAATAGAATATAAATCATCATGAACAGAATTAGATTTAAATCGGTTGTGACGTGATTCATCCTAAAGCATAAATTCTCAACTCACCTCTGGAAACCAAGCAGGCTGTGTACAGCTGTAACAGCTGTTAGTGTTAGGAAGCACGAACTGTACTCATCCACCGGGACCCCACCTAGAACTTGAACACAGCGGTTGTGAGTCGAAAAACTAACCACTACGACAGGAAGATATCCGTTTGATCACCGCCGGTTGACTAGGCCAAATAATAAAAGATGAAAAGTATCGAATGACAACTGCTTCCAGTTTACGGATAATCGTCTTTCCGTACCGAAAGGGGAAAACAGTTCTATTCTTTTGGGATTCACTGTGTGAAAAGTGCAATGACGAGGACCAACTGAAAATGAAAGATAGAAAAGTATTTCTGAGTTCGGGTAACTGAAAATTATCGTCCAGTTCGGTCCAGTTGGCAAAACCATCAGCGTACCTAGTCAGATCTTTAGAAAGTGTAAGCTAGTTCCAAATTCGAAAGGAAACAAATATAACGGAAATAAAACGAAATGACACCGTCAAATACTCCGGAATGAATATTAGAGAGGGATTCAAAAATGTCAGCTCCTAGGGTCGTAAACTAAGTTTTGTCCAAGAAATAGTTCCGGATCAATAAAACAACTCGTACAATTATGCTCACCTCGTGCAACAATGATAACATTAGAGCTCTATCAATATAAATAAAAGTATTAATTTAATAAAGAAAATGAGTTAAAAATTCTTTTCAGTGCCTTCAAAATACCGTAAAACTAGAGTTGACCAAGTTAGCTAAGACATCTAGCGTGAATCGTTTGTTTTGATAGACAATATTGATCGTGATCATAATTAATCCTTTACTTAATTTATTAGATGACACTGTTAAACATTTCTGGAATGAATTGCAGCCAATCACAGGCTGCTGCATGAGGAAGGGTGCGACGTTGGCATTTATTGAACCCGGGACGTCACTGTGCAGATCCCACGGTTACGAACGTCTCACTGCCGCCCAAACTGATAAACATCCCCAATGTCGATGTATGACTTAAAGTCTAAAAATGTTTTTAAATGGCTTCGGACCGATAGAAAAGCATATAATTAGGCGAAATTAACTTATTTCTGTCTTTGGTATAGGACTCGTCAACTGGAGAACAAAACGAATATGACCAAAATAACGGCATAGAATTTTATGTAGTGAAATGGAACGTACTTGGTTATCATTCTGCCAGGTAACATAAAGATCCTTCAGTCAGCAAAGCTTGCCACGACTGGTGAGAGTGTATGGGATGTAAGCCACGACACACGACGGATCGTGTGTAAACATGTGGGAGACAATCCGCAGAACACCTGGTTCAGTACGCACTGGATTATGGGAAACGTGATTCATCAAGTAGAGGGCTCCGATTATCCGGTCACAGAGACATTTAATTTGGTCACACTCAGACAGTCTAGCTGGCTTTCCTCCTAAAGCTCATTTTGACTTGTGCTACTTAATGGCTTGTTTCGACCTGTTTCAACATTCCATTGATCTGCAACAAAGATTGAATCCCAATTGCAATTTGTTCGTTGTTGCTCACAGAAGAAACAGTTTTCCATTATTTCACAAAATAAAACAGAAAAAGCCCATTGTGAGTGCAGTAGTCGAATAACATCAATGTGCACTCAACCATTTATCGCATCTGCCTTTTGTAATTGACCAGTATCCTTCTGGGAGCCGTCTAATCGGCTATGCGTCACCCGTGTCAATGAGGTTTCTAAACAAATCTGATCTATCCAGTTCATTGCCTTTTATTTGGAACATGTTGGCAAGCAACTAGAGAAAGTGACAATTGATGGTCTCAGGAAAGGTTAACCGCGATAACCGAAAATTCGACTGACTACCATCCTTTCTCACAATGCTGTGTTACCAAACAATGAGCTCACATCTATAACGCATCGTTTTTTCGATACATCGGAATTGATCTCCGCTCCGGTACACCAGTCTATTTGGACTAACCGACACATCTCATCGGGTTCCGTCCAACAGGTATCGGTGCTGCACGAACTTCCATTAGTCCTGGCGGCATGTGATTTTGTCTCCATCACCTTTCTTACTGCAACCATACCGGAGATACCCAAGAGAAAGTGGCTGGCACTTGATGAACACTTACCGTGCTAACCAGCCAGCACTGTGGTCAATTGTTTCCCCTGTTGGACGTGCGTGCGACACGGCTACCTGTTACGCACAACCTAATGCGGTGTATCGGGTCAGCGCAGAGAATTGCTTTTCGCCATGGTAATTCTAGACGCATCAGATTGTCCGCGCTGATTGGCCCTCGCCCGCGGTTTGCTGCTGGAGCATTCTCTTGAGAAATTCGACTTCTCAGTAAGCCGAACTTGACTCGGAGTAGCCATATAGGTCGATTAGTCATAACGGAGGCGATGTCAAATGATAGCTACTCGTTTTGCAACCCCAAGGACTTGGCTTTTGTGAGGTTACGTGTAGCCCCATCATTGGTAGACAGCCAAGTCAAGTTGGCAGTCAGTACTAATGCGGTACCAAGCCCAAGGGGCGAGACAATGGGATCTCGAGTCATATGATACCCGACTGGTGGTGTGGATCAACAGAATGAGTGATGGATCCTGTCCGTAGTGTCTAAGGCTCAAGGCTTGATTGCCCACATCAATTGGACCGATAAGCTGAATGCGATGGCTGGATACATGGACCAATGTTCTATACTTATCATTTTTTACTCTAATAAACTAGATGATTCGGAAGTAGAAGAGATTTCTCACTAGATTCATTGGGACGGTTCAAAAAGCCGGGAAGCTAGTTTGTACACTGGAATCATGCACTCATTATTTATTCATAACGAAACTGCTCATTTGCATCAAAGATGCCCAGTCCGTTTTAAGTCAGTCCTTCTTCTAGCTGAGGAGACAATAACTTGGCTCAGATGCATCAATTGATTTCATTGCGTTCGATCTACGTGGTGTGGTCAAGTTTATTGTCACTCCCTGGTCCATAATGGTTTAGGGGAACAAACCACTCATTCAATTGGTAGTATGCATACTGCATCACACTCGCCCTGACAAAACATTTCGTGTTCTTAAAACTGTCTTAGATTCCTCCTGTGCTCCGAAATTCATTCCTCCAAACCGTTTCGAGGTGCTGTGGTCGAGAAGCCAATAGCACCTCCAGTGATTTACTTCATTCGATCAGCAATAGCATCGAACTGAGCTCCGTATTGAGGCGACATCAACAATCAGTTACTAAGCTCGGTGTACTCTAGACTACTCGAATGGTGTAAGAGGTTACCACGAAGTAATGAAGAATCACTTCATATCCACCCGAAACCACACTTTGGACCGGTTTAACATTATCCAAAATAAAGCGATCAACAGTCTTCATCCAAACGATGATGGAAAGTTTTTGTCTCCCCGATCGTCCTGTTGAAGCATGGGGTCATGGCCTGGAAAAATAGCTTACATCTTCACAGCGGGTTTCGTTCCACCTTCCGACTTCTACCGTTTCATCAACGATGATTTGGATCCTTCACTGCGACAGTGCAGCAGACATTTCACGAGTCTCCTTTGGAGGAGGGCATACTTATCAGAGGCAAGTCAACCAAGGTCAGTTCACCAGCTATCCCTGCCAGCTGGAACATATCCATGGAACTTCCGGCACGAGTTATGGTGATCTTTCCACGCAGAAATTCCGACAGACTGTCCGCAAATCGGTCCGCATAAAGTTCATCCTGTGGTGCCTCGTTCAGCGTGGGTAGCCTCCGGTCTGGCAAAGAAAGGAGCACGACAGCTTGCACTAGCGGGTTTGAACCATCTACGACTCCTGACGTTCGAGAGGGGTGTTGAATCCTGTGACCAGGGCATCCTTGGTGGTGGCCCGGTTCGTCTCCTCCGGGTCACTTTGCAAAGCATTGAGCACCACCTGAGCTACGTCCATGAGAAGCCCTCAGATGTCCGACAAATTACCTCGGTTCGAGTGAACATTCGAAAGCTCCACCACGCCTCAAAAATCATCTCAGATGCTCCTCGCGTTCCACTTCGCAAACAGCTCCGGCCATGTGAATTTCATCCTAGGAAACGTTATGATCCGCCAGACTTGCCAAGTAAACATCACACCTATTGGTGTCCACGCACTCGGGCAATACCAAGATCATTCCTCCTCGGCATACTGCGCATGTACTTTCCAGGTATCCAGTCCACTCCACAACTATCCTTATTCGATCGGAGGATGAAATCACTTGGTTTGTATGCCTTGATTCGTTTCATTGCCTTCAGCCCGTGCGGCGTAATCACGGTCATCATCACTCAGAGGCCCAAAACATTTTCGGGTAATGAGCTACTTATTCATTGATTATTGTACCTACTCTATCGCAGTATTATTATTATTATTATTATTATTATTATTATTATTATTAGTATTAGTATTAGTAGTAGTAATAGTAGTAGTAGTGACGGTAGTGGCAGTAGCTGTAGCAGTGACAATTTTTGAATGTTTTCTATTGTTGCCTTAGCTGTTTTCAGCTGCGGTCCTCACCAATGAATTCAGAAAACCCATTTTGCTGTTCACTACAAACAATAAACAGAAACCGTGAAACGTTTATTTCCCCATCATGTGCATACAAGTATATATGAAGACAAATATGTGTGATTCACGACAAAATATTGAGGTGCTTTGAAACCTGTTTTCGAAAACGACTGTACCCCGCAGTATCCACATGCACGCACTCACTGCCACCCCCAAAATATATGGTTACCAGAGTTATGCCAACGCTGGTCATTTCACGAGCCGCGTGTGCGAGCTGAAACACATCCATAGAATGACTAGCATGAATACCTCATACCGTTCCTCTCAAGGGTTCTGTCAGACTGTCCGAAAATTGGTCCACCTAAATTTTTAGCCCGTGATGCTGCGTCCAACGTCGGCAACGCATTGTTACGGAGTAAACGGAGCTCAACGCTACGTACCAGCGTGTTCGCACTAACCCCAAGCTGGGCCGTCTGCATCGATTCCTAACGTTCTATCGGGGTGCCGAGTCATGCAGCCAGACCATCCTTGGAGGCTGCCTACTACATCTCCTCGCCCCTTTGCACAGCATCCAGCACCACTTGCAGTTCACTTTTCCCAACCTTAGATATGGCCTGTTTCCCGAGACAATGATCACATTCGAAACATTGAAAGTTATAATATATATAAACGTACAGTTCCGCAGCCTGAGTCCTTTAAATACTCTAAAGCACAGTCCTGGGTTGAAGCCATTTCAATACCAACTCTTAGTCCGGTTTGATTCACTACTGAATTGCTTTAACTACTCAGGATTCGCCACTGTGTTTTACTTTATCATGGATTCGTCACTTCTGCCACCAACCCCTTTTGGTCTGACCTGACTAAATGTAAACTTCGCATTCATTACAGGTAATAATTCAATTGTTTGCTCATTTTACAATAAATGTTTAACCTACACTGCGTCTGCTGTCACACTTTGGACGAGTTAATTGCTGCCTTCTTTATGGTCGGAATACCGTTACTTGTCACATTTAGTCAGCGACTTTGAATTTCACAGAAAGCAATCGTCACTTATTTTCTGTGACCTAACCAACAGCTTTGGTTATTTCGTTATGTACACTAGTTCAACAAAAATATATATATTTGATATTGACGGATTCATCCGGGTACCACGTCCGTCGTGTTGTGATCGATATGCGCTCAGCCGCATTCAACTGACCTGTTTTATCTCAGGACTCGTTATTTTTTCCTTCCGTGTACACTTTCTTGTGAAGGCCTGAAACATTCAGTAATCCAGTGTTGCCGGCTTGTTATCCCACCTGAGCTACTGGAAGGTTTTATACCACCCCAAATATTAGTCAGGTTGGGGTTATCCAGAATAGTGCAACTGGTTTTCGGGGCTCACGCGCCAGAATGTGGTAAGACAAAAGACCAAAGAAAAACCTACCTGGAACCTAGCAGGTCATAACAGGACTCCAGAAAACTGAGAAAAGGGTTCAGACTGCAAACTCTATGAACAAATACTATTGAAGTCAATCGTTCCATCTTAGCAAGAAAGGCGCGCGGAAGAAAGTGAATTGAAGCATCCGTCAGCCAACGGTCGACAACAAAATCCAGTAGCGCGCAAGTACAGTGACGATTGCGGTTGTATGACCGAACGAGTTAGTCATCCATACACGTCTTCACATCAGCATTGTTTGATTGAGGTAAATGAAAGGTTTCAGTGTGCACAGTGCGCTATTGTATCTGGATGACTGAACAGAATTTCCTTGGAAGCATACGATCGGTTTCGCGGTTGTTGCCACTCACAACATTATAAATCTAAAAACGGGCTCCTAATCCATACAAGCTCCATACGACTCAAATAAGAGTAAGACTGTAAAGGATATCAATTACAGAAAATTATTTTGGTAAGTTTGAATTAATCCGAATGTCCGAAGTCGCTGACCCTTTTTGGGATTCGAACCCACGCATGGACACTGCTATCCACGCCCTAGTACCAGTTCGTGCTTGCTGTATCAGTAGAGAAAGCTACGAGGCCATGCCAAGGGGCTTCGGACACTTCACACATGGATCGTACTACTTATCAGCCCGATGTTTCACATTTTGGATCGATTCAGAATTCGTCAAATCTGTCAAACCCCAGTTCATAATCAAACTCGTCCGAGTATTCGGTTGGTGGACATTGTTTTATTCATAGAAAAATCCTACTGTTGACTGTTTGGTTAAAAGTTAGTAATTCACTGTAATGGATACCGTGTTCTGATGTAGTTTGGGTGTGCAGAGAGTGTGATCCACGTGCGGAAAGTTAGAAGCTCTTTATCCGTTATCGTTTTATTTGCCTTTTTTTTACAATTTAATAATATTACGATATTTCAGTAAAGGGATCGTGGCCAACTGCAGGCTACCAGCTTGGGAGTAACCGGTGGCGTACTGAGCATTCAAACCCGGCCCGGCTGAGTCTGCAAGCTCACCATGATGGCCGTTTGACCACGGTCGGACAAAATGGGTTCAGGCTCATTGGGTTGTGTCTCCTCAGGGAAATCTTTTGAAAAGTCCATAGATTTATCCACAGATGGGACAACAGCAGAGTGGCCTCGAAACCCAACTGGTATATCAGATGCCGTATTGAAACTCCGATGAAGTTCCATGAGTGGGCTCCAAACCTGTCGGGTTCAAAGTGATTTCACATCTTGTATTTGTAATGGTGTGTGTGCAAGCAGTAGGCCAACATTTCAGTCATCCTACATAGGAATGAAATAATCAGGATAAACAGTTTGTCACAAAAGGCAAAATAGTTGCCTAAAATCAAGTAGGAATGTTATAGTTGGAGTGGGTTACGTTGACAAGTTAAAAGAAAACTGAACTAATTATGAAGTTTTGTAAGTAACTAATTCACTGCCATATTTAGTGGCATATGTACTTATTTAGCCGTTACTACTCGTGTAAATGCACGAAAAGATATATCGAAAATAATTTTTTCGCGGTACAATGTTTTTCATGAATCAGTTGGCCTTTGTCATTTCCCCATTGGCCAGGGTCCCAAAAAATAGATTATGGGGAGCTTTTACAGATTTATCCTGGGGAAAAGATGCCGGAATGCAAAACTGGCCGTTGAACTGGAATGGCAGTAGAGCATTTAAATGAGTTATTTTTTTAGGACATGCTTGCATATGAGTACAACAAAAGGGATACACCCCATAGCCACAGAGGCTCACCACACTACTGGGAATAACTGGCAACCAGCTCCTGAAATTTGGTGTAGTGGAGAACCACAAAAGGCCCCAATAGGTCGGGTATGGTATCGAGTCGGGCGACCGTGGATTACTGTCAACCACCAAGACAGTATGCTGATCAACGAGTTCAGCCACAAGAGTGTTAAGGACGATCGAGTAAACGCCATAAATAATTAGTTTTGTGCTTTAAACTCCTCGTTCAGAAGACCAGAAAAATTGCAGCTGAATGGTAAAGCACAATACGATGAAGATATTGGGGGATTAAATTGGAAATAACTGGCTGCGATGTCCGAAACCACCTGATTTTTGGTGTTCGAAAAGTCAGACTTTACAGTTTTCCGATGCTGTTTTGAGTGTGAATTGTCCATTAGAGATAATTATCAAACAACTTTACAGAATTCAATCCATATAGGGATTTAGAATTGAAGGAACAGGATCTTTTGGGAGAGGCGTAGGAATTGTTAAAAAATATTGAGGTACTGGAAGGGGATCGGTTTTAAACTCGATCCGTTGGAAAACATTTCTACATCCGATAAGTCTTTACTGAAGTTTCTAAGCTCTGATGGATCAGAAGCTGCCTGACAAGGGACTAAGTCGACAGCGTATCTTAATACCTTAGACGGATGAGAAACTGATAAGACAATGATATAAGTGGTAATTAGGAAAAGGGTAACAAAGTGCCCCGGTGTATTTCAAAATTTGTATCGACTGATCATACCTGTTACTGGGATATCCACTTACACGTTTCACACCCAGAAGACCAACGCCAAATCGGTGATTTTCCGCTTTACATTATCTAACATCCAGGCTTTTTGTGTCAGTATATACTTTCTGTGAATATCAGTTATTGTTTATGGAATTTATATACGAACAGTTGGTCATGACAGCTCAGAAACTGAGAACCGTTAGTTTAAAAGTGTAGTCCAAAGCAGTTGTATCAGAAAATTCCCTGTTACGAAGAAGAACTCTGATCTGATTATCCTCGTTTAAAACAAAACACGAGTCATTGAATCAGAAAGGGCTAATTGAGGTTTCTTTGTGGAAACGTTTAACAAGTCAGAGGCGATCAGAATACTAATCAGCAAAAAACACGTGATTAGATGATGCGTGCGAAGGTGACAGAAATAGACGGTCAGTCACGGGGGGCCCAACCAGCTTGAACGGACATCAGCTGCAATGAACAAATTCGCAATCTCCCCACAACTCTCTCCTTTGAAAACACTTGGTCATTTGAGCTATGGTAGTCACATAAATTCAATTCCTAGGGTTATTATTCAACCGACGTATTGGAGCTCGAAATCATCTTGAGTGTTTCCGGTCTAGTTGTTCAAATGCTTCCATGGGGGTGATGACATCTTCCGGGATTGCCTGACATTTCGACGAATCATCATTACATTCATAAGTATGAAATAAGGGGAAAATCCCACTGAGCTGTACCTCCGCGATGATTAACATACCTGGTCCACATTCATCTACCACCATCACCTCTTACGTGGCTGTTCCACTTCATCTTACAATTTGTTCGGGAATCCAGCTCTCCATTCCATAACGTACATAGATTTTGCGTACATAGATTTGATCTCTAGTTGTAAATGCACTGACCTCTATGAATGTATGGATTTGCTGTTCGGCAGTATCTCGAGTGATCGGTATCCTGACATGTACAGGTAGCCTCATTTCGTCTACCCAGAAACAGTGAAGCTGGAGACTTCTGGTTTGTGGAAGATGGGTTAGAAGTCGAGCGGCATATATGGAGGAATGCATCAATGGACTGTCATGGTTTACACTTCCCTTGTGACTTGAGCAGTGAATGGACAACTATGTCACCAAACAGCTCTACTTGCAAATTCGATTGTGGGTGATGCACTGGAGAGCATACGTGGTGAATGCCTTTTGAAGTGAAACACTTTTCAAACTATGAAGATATAAATTGTGCACCATTATCTGAGATGGGAACTTCCGGCATACCAAAGTGAGTAAGTATTCCACACAAGTTTGTGATTACATAAATTATGGTAATAACACGTACGGGAATATCTTCGTGCCATTGAGAGGATGTATTAAAATGGTTAGATAATACATGCCTTCAACGGGCCCAGTGAAATCAGCATGAATGCTTGACCAAGGGCTGTTGGGGATTGGCCGATAGGTTGCACTCTGTTATCGTAGTTTAGCTGTCAATGAACAAACGTGACGAGTTCTCACCTCGTGTTCAATTTTCTGATCCATAAATGACCAATATGCATACCGCCGAGCGATTGTCTCCATGCGACTGATATCAGAATGATCAAGGTGAACTTGTTTAACACAGCAGACTGCAATTTCTCTGGTACGAATTTTCGCTCACCCAGCTTTAGATCTCTATAGAAGACGAATGGCTTGCAGTTCCCAAACGTGTATTTTGTCGAGGCTGAGAGTGATTTACCAGCGTAATCGTCTCAGTCAAATGAGCAGAAAAGACGTGAATCGCCAAACAGATGAGAAAGATGTATTTTACATACCGTGGTATCCATATAGCAACCACATGAGTAAAACACGAATGCAAACCAGCGTAGCGGCGAAGCGGAAGTGGAACGTGTGCGCACAGGTAGTGAAATCGAGAGTGTTTAAAAAGCGAAGTCGGTGGAAAGTTCGTGCTTTTAGAGTTCATTAAAGCGCGTGCAACCTAAGACCCCTATCATAGTCAAAATCAAGTGTCAGGGTAGATGGCAGAAAGAAGAAATTCCAAATGATGTCTGAAAAATGCTCATTTTCTCGGAACGGTCGGGTTCACGGCACATCCTCGCTCAACATCCAAAGCTAAGCCCCTTTTGAAAACCTCTTGGCAAGCTCCATTGGTAAAGTTGCTGGGCCAACCCGTTCTACAGCAAGGCAGCATACCCTGTCTTTTGACGTTTCACGTTATATAACGCCTTCGATGACTGATAGACCGCGCAGTAAATCTTCGAAAGCGTAATGAACATCAGAATCTACGGTGATCGTTGCAGTTGTACTGTCCTGTGAGAATTGTATTAAACCGGCCAGTTGTACTTAATGAACTAGCTACTGAGAATGTATTCTGTCACATTCGTTTGGTACTAGCTCATTTATGCACAAAACGAGATATTCACTTATTATCAGACAACGTGGTAACCAATCGCAAAGTGATTTCGTTGTACCTGCACGATCTGACAGTCGCAGTCCAGTTTTACCTGATTGGTCGGATACTTGAAATGAAGCTGTAGTGCGCTGGACCGCGTGTAAAGGCATTCAGATTTCTACATATCCTCATCTGGAAGACGACTACCATGATCAGCTTTTAGTCGAGATAGAGAGCATTATCGTGCCAAAAAGTTCTTTTTATCAAGCATAATTCAACTCATTATTTAACAAGCCATTTGCAGCTTGTACAGGTACCCCTCCTATTTTCGCGCCAAAGATGGATAATAACGGCTTGTGATCAGCACTTAGGGTGTATTCTCTCCTGTGAAACAATTTGATTGCCAAAATCAGTGTTATTTCTTATATTCATTTTGACTGTAATTTTCTTCTGATGCTATGTGCATTCTATGGACATATTATAAAGCCTTACAACTCCCACCAGAAAATTTGTGCATCAAACTAGCCCTCAATTCCTTACCCAGAAGAGTCAGCGGCTACGATCATGGACAACTTTGGGACTTAGTGGATGAGGAGTAAGTTAGATGTGAGAACTCGTCTAATGGCAACAAATGGGTTCTGAAATGCCGTTGACCAATTCCATTCGGTGTTTGGAGTCAGCAGTTGATTCGAAGAATCTCGTGGTTGGCACATCTGTGAAAGTAATCTATGAGTTCATGGACTAACTGCAGTGTTTCTCTATTGCTGGGTGCGGATATTCGCTCTGTATTTGCAACTGCATTGGATCCGGTCTTCTAACAGTAGTGTTAATGATCAATCCCAAGTAGATGATACTGAGTGGTCTAAATGAACATTTCTGAGGCTGAAGTCGAAATACATACTCGGAAATTCGTTGCAAGGTCACTTTTACACACTTAGTATATTCATCCGTTGTTTTGCTAATGACAATCTTGTAATCTAGAAACGTCATTGCAAATTCTAGACCTTTTAACATTGTGTCCATTATCTATTGAAAAGTTGTCACATCACATCTTACTCTGAAATTTAAACAGTTGGGGGGATTCGGACTCTTGTGGATGTTTGCAATAGGCAATTCCTTGCACTGGTCCTCAACCTCAGCTTGTAGGTAGGCATCAGAAGATTATTTTTTGAAAATAGTTTGCCATCAGAAAGATCACTTTTGGGGATTATCTTGCTGTCATTAAAACTTGGCAAGCAAATTGGGTGGTTCAAGTGCAGTAGTCCAGAAGATGTGCCATCTTGTCGTCAGTGAACTCTACTGATGCGTAAGCTACAGACCTTTTAAGACAAAATACAGGTCTCTTGAGGGGACTTGAATGCAAAAAGCTTGTGTCTTACACTATGAACCAAAAACGTCAGGGTGAAAGTTCTATTTACAGGGCTTCATAATTTACTGAGCAACATCGGGTAACCACTTTGACCGTGAGAGTGACGCACAGTAAGGAGAATTGGAAATTTTACTGAAAGGAAACTGCCACAAGTTTTACCTGCCCAATCGATACCAATTAGGTTTAAGTGATTGCTTTTGGATAAGTGACAAGTAACGGACCAATGGAATTCACAAAAAGAAAATTCACACAAGAACTCAACAACAAATGACAATTGTTCGCCTGATGCCGCCCGGGCAATGTGCGCAGTTTATTTATGAGATGGTCTGCCTAATAAATTTCATTTGGCTTCAGAAATGTCAGTCACTCCGGATGCTAAGTTCACTGGCAGGTGGATTGAATTGCAGTGCTTACTGTGTTCCGCCGGACCAAGTTTGCACGAGAGGAGTCGTACCCGAGAGGCCTTGTCGAGCTTGGCTCTATCCATTGTAAGAAAGTCTTCGTATCTGCGATACCACAAGTCAATCGTTATACCATCGTCAGTCTGATAATGCAATTCCCTCACGGTTTGGAACAGCTCCTCCACAGTTGACATTTTTGGGCTGTTCACTATTCCGGCATTGAAATCAAATGAATTAAAATTTCATACTTATCTTATTGTTGTCTCAGTGGCTGTTGTATAAATTCCACTGAAGTACCCATTATTCAAAGTCGCCAGAAATAGTTATAAAGGGGAATACGGGTCTGGTTTTTCCAGTCATCCGGCAGTCTCTTCTCGTCCGGCTCCTCAGCATATCTGATCTACTGGAACTTTATGTGGTTCTCCATTCCCAGCCTCAGAGTCGGGTAGCAAGTTATCCTTGATAGTGCAATGAGTCTGTGATGCTGTGAGGTATCTGTCCTTTTCCCAACACCTGTGCGCGAACATGTGAATTAAAAATAACAAAAAAGACGCCAATTCTTGTTCTACCTTTATTGAGATCATCAATGATGGATATTCCGATCTGTTCCACACATCCTCGCATAAGATCACGTTATCTGTTCCCAGCCATCTTGCTTTACCGGTATGACTCGAGGTAAATCCAATCCATTGCTCTTTCAATGCATAATAGGTTCAATAAATGTTCCCTTTGGGTGACTGTCACCGAGGCCGCTTGTTCGAATGCTTGTCAGTCTTTTGTTTAGTCGGATACATCGGATTTTTCATCTGCACCGGATGTTATTATGATGCAATGGCATTATCCATTGAGTTGAGATTTGCTCTATTCTAATACTCGTCATCTCAATCACTCTAACCTTGTCCTTATTTCAGGACGATCGATACCATTGTATCATAAGGGGGTGTTCTGATTTGCTAGCCGGTGCAGTCCCACGTGTCGGCTCCGTTTCAGACAATACACGGAAAGTATAAAAATACGAATTGATTCTCGGAGCACATAGCATGCCAACATTCCCGAAACTTGACAACAGGGAATTCCTAAACTATGCTTCGGAATGTTTGCAAAATGCATTACCTGGGAACCAAGATGATCGATCGATTCGGTAGAACTGCTGCTGCAAGTTAGCTATTTTGCGATACATTAGCAAACAGTTTGTTGTCTCCGTGACTCAACCTGGGGACAACAGATTATTAGTAAAAAACAGCTAGTCTGTGCTATAAGGTCATCGGTATTCTAAGCTGTAGTCATTTTTACAACTGGTGATCTGTGCAAAGGGTACAAAAACTATCAGGGAGTTATAAAGTCTCCCGTGGGATAATTCCACTAGTGATCGCGAACACATCAAGCCGGACCGATTAACTGTTACGCCTCCGTATCACATACTACAGCAAGCATGACCCGGATATACGTGGGTAGTCCACGAAATCGCGCAAGAATGCACAAATCATGAGGCTAGCCGGCCGCAAAGTAAGGCAGTCAGTCAAACGACAACACAGACTGACTGGGCGTACGTGTGGGTTTTTCTATATTGTTCTGTGTTTACTCTGTCTAATCTTATAATATGAACACCTTTGCACACTGTGTGGACACGTTCTGCACTTGAACGGGGAGATCACTCAAGTAAGCCAATAAGCGGCAGGCTGGAAACTTTGGAGGATTTATCTGCAACCTCGATGTCAGTTACGCTGTTAAGTCAAGTCACATCAAGCTAAGTGTTTATGTGTGCGGTGATGAACATTCAACTACCTTGTTCGGTAAGGGAAGTCTTCGCTGAAGTGGATAATATTTTCTTCCTCGACTGCTACTTCTCATCAGACGGTCGGATATCGAATGAGTGTGGTCGCGCACAAAAAGGTGCATTTGACCCGTATCTATTCGAACCACCTGTGGCGCCGTCATGACATCCGATTGGTGATCAGGTGTCGAGTATACACGGCGGAAGTTAGATCCGACCTTCTATACGACTCAAAAACGTGGCTGTTGGGAGTAGATAATGCACAAAGACTATCAGTGTTTGGACATTGATGTCTTCGTAGTATTGCTCGAATGTGTTAGAACTCCGCATCACTGATGCTAAACTTTGGCGTAGGTTGCTGGGAATCAGAGGTCAGTCACTGAAACAAGCCGTTGATCTAAACCGGTTAGTATGATTTGGAAACGTGTTACGCATGTCCACGGATAGACGTCCTGGATGTACGTCGCTCACCGAGACAAGTACCAGTTGGATGGTGGGTCATGGTGATTATTCCGTTACACGGAAAAAAGGCAATTGAATGGGTGGGGAAGAACTTGTTAGACTTTCCTTTTAGAGTCCACGAAGTCTTTCCACTTGGTTAGGTGCCGCGGTCAGTAGCGTAGTTGCCCACGAGGTCTTTCGATGTATACAGGTTTTCCACCGTTAACTTTTTTCTGTGTTTGCTATTTACAGTTCGATTCGTCAAATCTCCTAATTAGCTGAGGTTTCTCGCTGTTCGTGGCTACAAAGCTGCTTCGTACAACGTCACTCGAATTGCACATCGGATCACCACACTTAAGCAGTGCCAATGCAGTGTGCGGTTTTATTTGTTTCAGTAGAACCTACCGACTAGTCGCTCCCTACGTTTGTCGTCGTGGTAATTAATTTATTGGAATATGGCGCACCTATGCTTACCATCAGTTAAAAGACATTTGCCTTAGTCAAAAAGTCATATTTCACTGTCATAAGAACTGGCAACCCTAACTCGGGTACTTGGAACAATGTAAACCACATATAAGGTCTCAAGAAATTAGGCGAGAGAACGAGACGGGCGACGGAGAATCGCTGTCTACAACCAAAAAACTTAGTCAATAAGTGGTCACTCCTGGCAAACTTGATTATTAGTCTTTGTAGTGATCTCTTGATCACTTGGAAGAATGCAAATTTGGCAGCTGCTGGACAAATTCTTTGTCACTTGAAGGACCACTGACCTAGCAAGTGGTTTAGAATCCTTATATAAAAGCACTCATTTACACGGGTACGAAAAAATGTGGAATTGTCCGTTTTACAAACGAGCTTGATTCCGTTGGTTTATGCCAGGTCATTGTGAATATGGTCACGTGTGGACTCGAAGTTTGACTTGGTATCAATTTCTAACTAATAGCTTAAATATGGATGCCATAAAAAATGATGTTTGGATGGTGGAAAGTTCCGTTATGTTGATTCAAGAAATATTTCTTCATCAAAAGACAAAAACATCTGTGAGATGTTGATTAGGAACAGCTTCTCTGTTTTCATGTAGAAGCCATAATGCCTTTAGTTGCTACCTTAAATCTCTCTCTCACATGTTGCATCTAAAAGTATCTCCTAATGGTCCACAAACAATGGTAGACGGCATGCCGTCCTATTTCCGGTTAACCAAGTAATGGTTCATCTGTCTGGACAAATGAGTTTGGAATGCACTCACTTTATTGGGATAGAACTAGATATCTCATTTTCACCATATATATATATATATATATATATATATATATATATATATATATATATATATATATATATATATATATATATAAAGGAACCGTCATCGATTTTTTTCAACCTGAAGAGTAACATCACGCCTTTCGTATGCCTGCATCTCACATCTTAGCTTTCTGTTCTCTTTTCACGTGATTTCATTGGTTTCTTTCCTGTTGGTTTGCAAAATATGATCTGTAGAACCTCCATAAATTGTTGCAATGGATTGAAAAGCTTTCATAGGCCCCTCGGATAGTTTCGTTTTACGTATGATCATGAATGACGTTGTGAAGGTCGATGTGATTTTGACAGAATTGCGGAACTAGACAAATTGGTCGTCGATAATGAGCAGTTCCAGTGTAATGAAATTGCAGTTGCTAACATCGTACCTTCAAAATAGGATAGTAATGCTTCTCGTTTTGCTCTACTGATATTACACTGTGTTACCAGGATAACTGTTGTGTCCGAAAACCAGTCAGTTGCATACTATTTTGCACTCGCAGATTGTGAGCCGGCGTTGATTGGACATATGGTGTAACTGTATCTCATATCGCAATCAAGTGATGGTCCTAATGAGCATGAAATTGGCTGCGTTTTTATGCACACTTATTCAACACCCATCTTCGCTATGACTTCAGTAGTATGGAGTGAAAGCATCTTCAAGCATCATGCAGTTTGGCTGAAGAATGGGGCAATTAGGTCAGTTACCAGCCGTGCCTTTTTACACCTAGCTGAGTCTAACCACAAAATCAGTGTGGCTGAAGCTTTCCGACTTCTGTACATTGTTTGAGGTGAGAAGTCGAATCTTGGCCTCAGTGGAACTGGTTGGGATTCGCCTCTAAAACTCCACTTTGTGACCTTAGTCCACCCATGTATGTATGTATGTATGTATGTATGTATATATATATGTATGTGTGTATATATGCATGTGTGTATACTTGGTGATTTTGTGCTCTACTCGCAAGCAATACTGGAAATCCCATTTGGGCCAATCACTGTTCATTTGTCCTGTGTGTGTTTCACTCGTCATCCATGCATTTCTGTGTACGACGGAATAGATCATGCGCGTACGACTCTTCTTTGCACAACCTTCGAAACTGATTAGGGCAGTCCGCGAATCTCGTTCCCATGATCCGCCTCCACTACACGTAACACTTTCGTGAGTTTGTGTTTAACAATCACGTTACCCAGGATTCAATGACTGGATTTTTGTTTTCCTTTACATATTTCCTAATTATAAAAATGTATTTTGTGTGCCAGTCAGCCAATACATTCCAATGCCAGTTCAAGTGTCTTCTAATTTTGTTTCTGGGAAATCGGCCACTTCGGTATGTATGTGGGTATGTCTGATTGTCTTTTCCACTGAGTCAAACGCCTCCGTGCATCGCTCGGTACGATGCTTTACCGTTTTGTGTACATCGACAAGACTAGGCCTCAGCCACTCAAACCATCTCGGAAACACGTACATGCAAACCTCGACTTACGAGCGAGCTAAATTCTGAACCAGCGTTCGTAACCCGCAATGTTCGTAAGTCGTTCACGACATCGTTTTATGCAACACTGCACTGTATTAATATCAACATTCATCAGTAAGCATGCATACTCATACATGCACACATACACACGTATATACATGCTTACATACATACGTACATTCATACATACATACACATATGCATACATAAATACATACATACATCCATCCATCCATCCATCCATACATACATACATACATACATACATACATACATACATACATACATACATACATACATACATACATACATACACACATATATACACGCATACATACATACATATATACATACATGAATTAGCACAAAAATACACAAGCTATACACATGTGATACAAGTTTGCACGTTTTTTGAAGTGGTTCAACCACCCGCGATTTGCATTAAAAGTTTCATCTACAACACTTTCCGGCAGACACGGGTACAAAGAACTGGGTGGCTTCTGACAGCTTCTGTCACAGTGTTGCTTATCTTAGGTAGTGATCAGAATTCGTTCTGAGTGGCAGCGGCACGTACCACAGAATTTGCTATTGTGGTCAGGATATCGGAGCCTAACGAAGACAGATTGAAATTGTGATCCTCTTCATTCTTAAGTGTGAAAGTTTGTAAGTTGAAATTTTGTGAACAGAGGGGTGTCTAAAACAGATCGCATCGGAATTGGCCGATATTCTACACATCGCTCCATATACAATCGTTTGTACTGTGACTGAGCCCTGCCATAATCGATAGGCTGACTGGGTTGGAAAGCATGCGAACAAATTTGCACTGTCTTTCTTCTCCCATCCGTCACCACCTTTCTTCCATTTTGCCTTACCAGTCTATTTTACGTTACTTTCCTCGTTTGACTGGACCACAGCTGATGTTGACCCAGATGACCGTTTGATAGGTTCATTTATCTTTGTGACTTTTGACCATTTTGACAGTGACATCTACTTTAGTTTTGTAAATCTTGTTTCACTGGGGTTGACTTTAATTCATGGAACGGCTATAGTTGGGGTTTTGGTGTTACAGTTTGGACTTTTTGTGACTTCTTGTAAAATATCGCGCCGTTTCGAATGTGTGATCGATGTCCCGTGAAAGATGCCAAATACAGGGTTTCGAAAAGTGAATTCCTGGATCACTAAAGACCAGTGCAAACATATGTGTTACAGTGCCAGTGCTGAAAGTTTGTAAAGAGCAGTTCAGCGCCGCGGTTAAGAGTAATAAACAGCTATATCTTTCCCCGGTCAAGTTCATCATACCGCGAAGCCAAGTTCGTCAACAGAGTGCGTCATCAGCAAGTCGATGGCGAGCCTCTATCGGCGCGAACATTTAGCGGTGTCTGAATATCCTTTAAAGGGTCACAGTCCCTGACGCCGACCCGATACATGACATTAGGTTGCGTCCAACACGTACGTAATCAGTAGCGGTAAAAGTGACAAGGTAATTTGACACATCCATGTCAAGTTTAAAGGGCAAGACTCTTATAAGTACGAAGACTATCGCATGCTCGATGATGATGCTTCCTCGATTGGTGATGAGACTTTTGTGACCTAAACGGCAAGTTCAGTGTTCGAAAGATAATTAGAAACAAAATAATGGTGTAATACCACATCACATATTGGATATGCATTCCTGTCATTCAGTTACCCTCATGTTCATCACACAGCGTACATTAGGAAATTTCACCCGAGAGCCAATCGTAATGCATCCCATCAGCATGGTAACCTGTTCAAGTTTGGCACAGTGGAATACGCCTTTAACCCGTCAGAGATAACGACGCAGTGACAACATGAAGTGTCGAGTATTCTGTCACCTGATGGACAAAACAAGCAAGTGAACAAATCTTCCCCCACGTTTTACTATTTTTTGCCTGTGAGACAACGGCTGCTGTGGCTCACGATCTGCGCCAAATTGATTAAACAGACTTCGAGCAGGTATTGTTTGAAAACCTTCCCTTTGAAGAATCTGTGGCAAGCGATTTTTGACTAGATGTAACCCAATCTATCTGTCGCAAATGAACTTTAAAAATGTGTTCCAACTCTAAGAAACTTGTATAATTCCGATTTAAAATAAAACTATCCATCAACAGATCAGTACGACTGTGTGAATCGTAGGTATCAACTGCAGTGATAGTTTATCATGTGAACAAGTTTTTCTGCTAGAAACGCAACCCGTCATAGATTTGTAAATGCACGACACGGCTAGAACGAACGCACGAACAATATAAATGATGGTGAGTGAGAAACAAATTCATGTTTGTCACGTGAAAACGATATGATAGTAATCAATTGAAATTACATCACATTTTGTCTGTATATTTACCCAACGTCGTAGTTGAGAGACAATTTCTACTTGTGCGTTTTACCTCCTACGGCAATGCTTTTGCGGAAATGAGCGACCGGAAGAGGGGGAGGGGAGTCGTAGTGCAAACAGAACACACAGAGGAAAGAATGGATGTTACGAACCAGGAGGTTTCAAGTAAGCTCTTTTGTGGTAATTCTATCTTCTCGCTAATAGGATCACGTGTACCTCATGTTTATGAATACCCCGCACACAGACGCCAATCCTCTGCCAAGAGCAGAATTTCTGTGTGAGATGAGCTATTTTAGACGACATGAGGCTGTTGAACCGGATTAGTTACCTCCGTCTGTTTTTAAACAGGGTTGTGGAGCATTGCCACTGGAGTTCACAAAAACCTGATCTCGCATGTGCAAAGAAAAATGTTCCAAACACTCGGTATGAGTCGGTGATTGTACCAATATACAAGAAAGGTGACCGGTTCTGCTGTGAAACCCACAGATAAATAGGTCCGGCTTGTATCCTCGTATCTAAACTGCTCGGCGACATTATTATCCACTGGTTGTCTAACTAACGCTCGCAAACGGTGCTCACGCGAGAATCAAGCTGGGTTTTGGCCATCTTAGAATCACAGCGCATAAACAATCGAAGATGTAATCTGACATATCGTGATCTTTCACCCCAGTTTACCACCAGAAATGGTGTTCGTCAGGGTTATGTCATTTCTCCTGTTTTGTCCAACATTGTAGTTGATATGTCCCCAGAGATCTCCCATTGGTCATTAGAGGATTCAACTTTTCTTGGATGAAAAAACGTCACTACTTGAGTATGCAAACGAAACCGCTTTTCTAAATGAAAATCAAGGTGAGTTTCTAGGTCTTCTCGACAGCCTGAACAACTGCATGGCTATGTTTGGTATGCATTTTGCAGCTTTAAGGTACAAGGTGCTGTTTCCCGACTGGAGCTTCGGTATCGGATGATGTGCCTTCTCTTATGCGGAAGGTGCGTTTGGTTTTGCCGAACTCAGTCATCATTGGCGTTGAGGGACGTTCGCCCATCTATCAAGGGTCTAATGTATGCTACAGTAGTTCGGCCAATTCTTCTGTGTGGTTCTCAGAAACCTTGCCACAGTGGTATTTGAACACTGATGCTTTCGTAGCATTGCTCGAACCTGGTGGGAACACCGTATCAGCAGTCAGCTGAAATTAGATACAGAGTCTCATGTACACGAACCAAAACATTAAACGAGACACTAAAGATCATTATGCTAAGGTGGATGGGACATGTTCCGGATGGGATTCCTCGGTGTGCAATGTTCGCTGGGGCAGATAATGGTTGTATGTAGTTATGGCCAGTCCAAGACATACAAAGGCCTGACCAGTTGACTTAGCTATGTAGGGAGTGTTAAGCTTCCTGCGTAGGGTTTAGGGAATCTACTCATTCAGTGGTTAAATGCATCGGAAGACAAGGCTAGGTGTCACGATCAGTGACATTCCTGTGTTCACATACTTTCTTTATCGAGTTGATGCTCCTATTGCTGATTCTCTATTTACTTTTTACATACTCTCAGTTTTTTTATTGGCATTACCGCTGAGAGTTAGCGACAGAATCACCGCACCCAGTGCATGGTTAATTTTTGTTCGAACTGAACCAAACTGACTATTTCCTGTTACAACCATGAAACAGATGCTTGATTAGGGGCATCCTGTTTGTTGGCTAATGCTGATTCTAGTTCAGTGCATTTGAGGTTATTAAACACAATACTTTTGAGAACATAGCAATGGATTTTAAAGCCAAATTATAACTGCTTCAACTGTCAACATGTTTCGGTAGTGACTCACTTTTGACGTATTCTGGGATCCCGGTAGATCACTCTGAAGGCGTCTCCTTCCTTTACCTGACGCCTAACAAGGTGCTTGGAGATCGCACTATAAATTCTTTTCAGTCAAATCCCTCAACCGGACTATCCGGCAGCGGCATAGCTCTAACCAGAAGCTTGGGGGGTGGGTAAGTCCTCGGCAGAAGTATCGACCTTAAATATGCCCTTTGATGAACAGAACGGTCACATTGCACATACACACCAGGATCCAGATGCACTTTCCATTGGGCATCAATGCTTTGTTTACATAAGAGATTGTTCGCCCACATGCTAGTTGGGCAAATGGATGTGCACGCAGAAATGTCACACGTTAGGCGCTTTGTCAAGTCAGCGCGAGGGCTCAAGCTATTGCACATCAAATTTTCCACGCCTAACGAGGTCCATACTGGGTATACCACTGGTGCATTTTATTGACTGACATGATGGCGAAAATCAACAGAGATGATCCCAGTAATCGTGAATCTTGAAGCCTACGCAATTCATTACTCCAAACCATTCGGAAGCAACATGTATATGGAACTACAACAGCCAGAAGATGAATTTACCGAAAATAAGCTCGTTCGCTAATTTCTTGTTCTTAATGTCATTTTGCTGTATCTTGCGAACCTCATCGTACATTCTTGTCCCGATTGCTCCCAATGAGTCAGGGAAAGAATACACCTGCAAACGAAATTTGAAATCTATTAGAAATGATGCTCAGCGAATATACACCACAAATGTGGTTTCATCCATTTGCATTGGTGGTGAACCGGGTACTGAGATAAACCAAGTCGGCAGTTTCACACACACACACACACGCGCGCATACACACACCGCTGTGATATGAGTCCTCAATACTTTCCTGTGCAGAGCGACTAGCCTTGGACCACAGCTTATGTGCGTGACGTACTGGGATTCCGGATAAAAAAGGAATCCAATTATCGCCTTGACAATTGTTCACTTAAGCAGCCTAATCATTCGTGAACTGTTTTGGATGGGAGACCCCAGTGGTAAGGGGGAAAGCAGAATTGTTCTTCACCGGATGGGCAACGGTCGCACGTGAAACAACTCGAATTACTCTATGTCAGGGCCATTGTCACCGATGAACTTTGATACGTTCTGTGAGGTCAGTTCGTACGATCAATTTAAATGACAGGGCACGTGTACTTAATTGGCAGACAATCGTTGTTGCAGTCCGAATTCCTGACACGCTGAATGCACATTTTTATGGTAGCGTGTGCAAAACCGCCGATGTTGCGATTGGTTCATATTTATGCGAAAATTTCACCGGTTCCTCCAGCTTAGTGTAGGTCAGTGGGTTGATCAGGATGTGGTAATTTCCATGTCGGATTACTTGGCACTGATATATTTATGGTTTCGACAACGCAAAAACCCCACTGTATGGCGTAAGTTCTGCTTATTCTGTTGTTCTATCTTTTTCGAAACAAAAAGCGATTCGATTAATTCAGGTTCATTCAGACTAAGCTTCAATCTTAGTTCATCCCATTTTCGGCTAGAAATCAATAAAGGCTAATGGATATCGACGTAAATTGCACGTGGTCGATGCACGTGTTACGGAGGCTTCCTATTCCCATCTCTAACGCCCGTGCATCTGAGAACTTAGCAAAAAAATGTATTGAGAATACATTAACATGACAGTTTACTCTTCGTGTGTGTTAATTCTGACTGTCATTAACGAGGAGGGGGTTGCTTATCAGGTTTTCACCACCTCATACTAACTGGCAATGAGCCCCACAAGTTAGTTATCCTTCTGGATAGATGACAAACCAACTGTACCCCAATCAACTGCAGCTTCATGAGTGTCAAAGCATGCTTCCTAGTGCGCGCATTACCCCGGACAGGAAATTCCGCTTGCAGCTTGGGCCCCACTTCAGTGGACACAAACAAGGCTTCCTCTGATCGTCTGATATGCCTATGAAAGTCCGTTACCTGCAACCGTACGTCGTAGTTGATCTCCCTTAGTCTAACAGCAAGACGAGTGGCGGCCTGCTATATTCTTCTCAGTTTCTCCAGTTCAACATCCACGCACGGGCATATAGTAGCTCCGCCAAACTCCACTGGTGGGTGTACGTAGATGTACAGCGGCCTAGTAGTCAACTTTCAGTATACAGGAATCCACGTGTAATGGGCGAACAAAGTTAAGTCTTGCTTTAAGCCTTCTAAACCTACACTTCTGAATGCGGTATTGTTCACGCCTAATTCTTGGGATTCCTAGTTGACTCACAGAGGAGTGAATCGGTGAGCACCTAACAGTGCAACTGTTTTCGAAAACACCCATCTTTTCTGTGTGCTGTTGGTGTCTTGTACTAACCTTTTCGTGAAGGATATTCAGGATAGTTTCTTTTTTTACAGGGAAATAAATTCTGGTAGTCAATAGTACTTCCTCTGATCAATTGAACGTCTATCGTACGCATTAGGTGTGGTCTAAATTGCGGACGGTAAATAGCCAGTTCAGATTTCGAGAATTTCAGTGGTAGATATTTCGGTCGTCATTAAATGCTTCGTTGTGATGTCTTAGTGCTGCACCTGCCGATGACTATCCATGGAAGCACTGTCACAGCTCAGTCCGTTCTGTACTTCAATAAAGACTAATTTCCAATTACCGGTTATCTATTATAAGTTAGTTTCTCCCTTCAATTTCTGTACAACATTTATCATAATCAGGAATACTAGTTTTATCTTTGGTAAGACGGCTCATGTCTATTGGGAAAAGCATCGGAACAAAAGTTGCAATGCAAATAAGATAGTATTTTCTCGACTGTCGAACCAGCTTAATACTTTGAGGTGACATATATCCCGTGAATTTGTACAATCCATTGCTCGTGGGTTCCCTCCCCTTGCTCTTATTGCACTCACTACGAACTGGTTCACTAGACTTTTTCCCCTCAGTATGAATAGTGGTAAGAGATATATATCATTTACGGAACAACTCGCCAAGCAGCATTAGGTCACCATGGAGACGTACCATACAGTTGTCTACCCTCAACCTCATCCTGATTATGTTATGGGTTTTGCTCCTTTAAACTTATACAAGGCATTCCGATTGTAACGGTCTTGGTTGATTCGCTGCCAACATGCAGTCTTTCCTTTCTAGTAGGCCAACACCATCAAGGTGAGTCACGTGATGCGCAGTCAGAGCCTATTCTGTGTCGAGCTCAAGCCTTGAGACAGCAGGACCACGAGCGACAGACTGAGCGATCGATAGAATGAGAGACAAATCCTGTTTGAGTGGTTTTTAGTTTCATTATCACCTTTTTGTCAGTCGAACCATTAAGTTTTTTGCAACGACTGGGTATAATGACGAACGACCTATATAATGGGCGTTTTATGCTAATAAAGCGAGATTATTCGCGAGCAAGGAATCGTCTTTCCCCGTCTTATTGAAACAATTAAAAATACCAGTATCGTACCATCTCTCAAAAACTTCACACCGAAGAAACTAGCTTTTTACATGTGTTGAAAATCTACTCTTTGTTTTTCCGACCGGAATTGATGATATTCTGCTAGCCTTGTTTTT
This sequence comes from Fasciola hepatica, assembly GCA_948099385.1. Taxonomy (NCBI): domain Eukaryota; kingdom Metazoa; phylum Platyhelminthes; class Trematoda; order Plagiorchiida; family Fasciolidae; genus Fasciola; species Fasciola hepatica. The sequence continues at coordinate 1,325,091 of CANUEZ040000189.1, read as the reverse complement.
GTAGTCACAAATTTTGCCCGTCAGAAACTGCGGGCTACAAGACTATAAGTTCGCTGACGTTGACGTGCTTCGTACACTTGATCAATGCATATCTAATATGAAGACGGCTCAAAATCACTTCAGCTTCAGGAAATTTCGGTAGTAGAGATTTGAGTCGTTATTGTTTTATCACAAAACATTTGCGCTCCATTTATCATCGACTGTCCATGATGCTTATCACTAACACGAATGAAACAGTTGCTTTTCCCAAAATTGCATTGACCAACGAAGCATTGGTGCACTGTTGGGTCCTCAGATTAGCCTTTTGCCAGCAAATATTGTTTAATCAAGAGAATCTTCACGAAGTAGGATCTCGCTTCGATTTTCACACAATCTTCGTGATCATCAAAGGGAGTAAATTCATATTTTGCAGGGCTATCTATTTCTATCCAAAAACCCAGTTAGGATATAGTACAGTAGTGCCCCTCCTGGGGTAACATAACCTTTCAGCAAAAAAAAACTCGCAGTTGAAGAATATTTTCTCCATAGAAAACACCCCGGGACTGGAATTTCACACCTCCAACAAGAAACATGCCCGGGGAGAATATACACACTTGAGAATACTTTCCGGAACAAAATTGGCTATGCACCATTGTCTAGGAATAGGTTATCAATTAGAGTCACTACGCCACTGGGCTCTAATCATGCTAACCGAGTCTTATCGGGGTCAGTCAGTTATAATAACAGACTTCCGCTGGTTGGAGGTGGAAGGGATTTCGCCTCATGCTAAGACCTTGGTATTGCTCATCTTTCAAAGTGACCCAGACAGTGATGGGATGAAAAGTAATCATGATACTACTAAGTCGTTTTTGTATCGTTTTGATGAATTTTGAGATCACGCATCGCAACAGCCCGAGTTGCACAATATATTCATCGGGGATGAAATAGATTTGTTGTTCCGGAGCATGCCAAACAGAAGTCTTGAGCAAATAGATGAAAAATATCCTGGCATGAAAAAAGCAAAAAACCGGTTGACAATAAAGTCACGCTGCAGTGCATCCGGCGAAAAATTAAAACCCGTAGTTATCGGTAAAAATGTCAAAACAGCGCTTCTGAAATCGACCGCAAAATGGAGTTGGTAATGGAAACAACAGTAGCGCATGAATGGTTAGATGCATATTCGACGGGCGGCTGGGACAGCACATGGCCCGCCAAGAACCGAAGAATCATTTTATTGCTGGACAATTGCACTATGTCTTCGGAGCCATATTTAAGCTCTATTAATGTCATCCGTTCTTATTACATGCATGTGCATGAGTGCAGTGGAAGGGATGTATACCCCATAGTCACAGAGACACACTGCGCTATTAGGGATAACCGGCAACCAGACCCTGAGGCTTGGGATGGGGAACCACATACGGCCCCAATAGATCAGGTGTGGTAACGTTCCTTGTAACATCTAATCTGTATGGATGCACCTCGATTTAAGAGACGATGCACATTCTCAAAGGCTATTATATCCACTTTTTTGCAAGAAAAAAACTAAGAGATTCAAAGATGTTATTAAACTCCTGTGTGAATCAACTACGGCGTAGATGTTATTTTTATTTCACGAAACCGTTTTGATGGTAAAAACGAGAATGTCAGACAATAAACTGCCAGTTTAACTTTGTACAATGGTTAAAAGACGAAAGTTGCGTATTGTTAGAGAACGCCACTTTAAAAATGATACTACTTATGCGAATATCTCCTTTTGATTATTTCCCTCCCTGGATGCAATGCCTGTCAGCAAAAAAAAACAAGTTCGGCTTTCCCGACTAGTGTTTCTCGGTGGTGGGCTGCTGTAATTCCTTCGACTTGGTTGGGATAATCACCACTTACTTTGTTCCTTACTTTACTTGAACAATCTGGCTAACGGTTACATTTTTATCACATGCTAGTGAATGACTAGATTGTAAGGGGTATAATCCACAGCCTCAAAGGCCCACTGCACTATTAGGGATAGCCTGCAACCGGATCATGAGACTTAGTGCGGAAAACCACATAAGGTCCCAATAGGTCAGGTATGGTAACGAGCCGAACGATGGTGGATTTTTGTCTGCCACCTACTATTATCTGGAAAACCTGTGAAATCCATTTTCCGTGGACTTCATTCTTGTTTTTGATTGGCTTCATTAGGCATTGAATTGTTCCAAACATTTACCTTCAACCGGCCTGTTATTGCACTAATCTCCAACTGTCCTAGTCATCCATCAAGCAGAGTTCCGTTCGCCGATGCGGCTTTTGCCAACTTGTGGCGCCGGCAGAACGTCCGACTATTCATCATGGGTGGAGTGTATAGTGTGCCAGTTGGGATCGTCCTTTTACACCGCTCAAATTGCATCCAGCAAATTGAACTAATTTGTAATTTGACTGTCTGCAACAGCATTTCCCTAAGGATCAACCTGTGCCAATCAGTTGAACACAATCATGTTTGGTTGCCAAGTACGGCTTTTTAGGTACAGAGTTTCGTAATCGTATCTTCTTTCTGTTCAGGATCCGCTTAGAAACGAATAAAGCATAAGCAATGAACCTGCGGTGTGAGGCTACCCAAATCGAGCCAATACACCCACATTACACCGGGCTGACTCTCCTGCGCATAAATTAGTTAAAACATACGTCTTGTTGAACAACGAACCCATTGCCTACCAATAATGGTAATAAAAAAAGGGAAGAAATCCGAATATGTGAATGATAGATCAGCTTGGTTGAACGGGTAAGAAATACGAATGTGACACCTACGCATCTAGACCACGTATCAATCAGACTGATCGGTATGTTTGTATTTGTGTGCGTGTGTACGTGTATGTGTAAAATAGAGGAGAGGAGAAAGAAGGGCAAATATGGAGGCTGGAGAGGGAAGGACAATCGGATAGGTAATTTAGTTCCAAACGGACAAGGTGCACAGACGATCACGTGAATTACTGGGACGAAGCAGCTAGGCCTCTCACAAGCCTAGATAATGAATGATTAGATGGTATGCTGAAGTTTGTTTGACTGCATGGGGCAGGGGTGAAAGCAGAGGATGGCAGAGTGAGAGATGGCGAGACGATGATAAAGAGAATGAGGGAGCGAAAAGAAGAAAAGATATTCGGTAAGGCCCAGAATTTTAGGGCACGGTCAGAAAGATAACTGACACATCCGGGATCCAAAATACTAGCGATGGTGACGGCGGAAGTAGACTAGTCTCACTTTGAGATCAACAGTCCAGAAAATTCGCAGCCATCAGCAGCTCCAAGCAGATATCCGGATTGATTGGGAATTCGGGGATCTCGCTCAGACTGTTCGTGTAACGTACTTTGTAGGCAAAGTAGCTGCACACTTTCTGCAAGACATGCGAGGGGATCTCACGAAAATGAACCACATTGGTCTCGTTTTCTTGAAACTGACCTGATAATTAATGATGGAGGGAGACAGTGTTTGTGTGAGTATTGTGTGAACAACGCCAGGAAAATTTCTGGCTCATAAACTTTGCATACAAGCTGCTTACGTTTGATGAATCATCTAACATGTATTCTTTTTTACGTTTCAGCATGTACAACACTTTCCATAACCAATGTCTCCGAGGCATTGCTCGCATTCGGTGAGAACATCGAGTGAGTAATCACGAGGTGCGCCGTCCTGTATTGGGCACCGATAGCGGACTTTTAACGAAGTGATCACTCTACACCGCCTCCGGTGCCTCGGTTGTTTTTCGAATGCCTGCCCAACGTCTACCTTTCAGTGCACTATTCACACGTGCTGGGAAAGACTGGAAGAAGCGACACGGCGGTCAGTCCATGACTTGGCGTAGTGGCACGAAGAAGCTAGCATCAGCACTGGCTTCGTGTGGTGCTTCCCGCCTCCCTGGTTGGGGCCCAAAGGACGAGGATTATCGCTGGTTAGAGATGTTGAGGGATATGGCTGAGAACAGAAGTCAGTGGCGCGAATGCCGTGCAATCTGTTTGTCAAACTCTGGCACTCGTAATTACAAAAATGTTATCCCGACAAACAAAATGACGCAACACATCAAGAAGTACATGGGGGGAAAAAATCACAGCACTTTATTTTTTTCACTGACGGCTTTCTTTACTGTGCTCTACTCCCGCTCCTATTTTGTAATCGTTGCTGCTACGTTGGCACCGTGCTTGATTTCTAACCAGTGTAATATATATATATATATATATATATATATATATATAGCATCAAGTAAACGTGCTGACACAAACGAAATTACCGACGTACCTGGACCGGAAAGCATAGCTTTGATGGTTCCACTAGTTAGGGCGTACTCACGCCGAACGTAGAACTCGTGATCATCCGAAGAGACCAGTTTCACGTACATGGCCTCCGCACCCTCGGCACCACCGTACTTGTATTCGTTGGTAGCAGATGGAGCAGCTTGAGCATCGGCCATTTGGTTTTCAAAAACGGAAATTTCCTCTGTTCTCGGGAAGAGTAGCGGCTAACAAATGATATAACCACTGCCGATAAAATAAAAAAGAGCACTGAATTAAGGATAAACGGTACAGTGTGAATAAGAATTCATTGCTATGGCACATAGTAACCTTCTCTCACCCGGCTGCGACCCCAAGCCTGCCCACCTCGTCCCAGGGTCACGGTTTCCGGATATGCCTAATAGTGCGGTGGGTCTTTAAGACAATGAGGCATACCTCGTCAATTGCGTTCATGTGCAAGCATTAAAAACGGACAATCCAGAGAAACGAAAACTGGTTTGAATATCGAAGCAACGAGGTGTTCCAGGTTTGTTTTCAAATCCAGAATTTTCCTTCTGTGCAGTCAGTACAAAACACCAACAGTACACAGAAAAGATGGATGTTTTCGAAAACAACTGCACGAGGAGACTGCACCTTGACATGGTGTGATGGCTTGCGCGCCTCTGTGACTCAAATAGCTAAACAGGACGGCTTCTTCAAGCCGGAGATGAAATCATACCTGACATGTCAATGGATAGAAGCCAGACAAAGTTCAGTCTCCTGGTCCTCGAAGTTAGGGGCCGATTAAAGCTGGCAACCCAGTCGGCGAAATCAGTGAAAGAATAACTGACCCAAGCAAATGGGTTTCCACTAACCCATCCCACTGCCTTGCGGATAGGTTCTTCTTCGAACTAAAGGCTTTGGATGGGGACCCTTATAGTTCCCCTGCTTTGTGGCTCAACACCCTAGCAGTACCCGTCCAACATCTCCCATGAACTGCACGAATAGACCAAACTCCATACCGCATCGGTCGTCGCGCAGGATAACCAGGACCACACCGCTCGTTGCATCGTAGGGGGTGGGTAGCGATGAGTGGGCTACTGCTAAGAGTTCCCTCTACTTTATTCAACCTTTGTCTTCTGTCCCCAACCACCTCTCTTCGCCCCCTCTATCCACCCATAATACTCCCACCGACAACACGCCCCATACTTGCAACAGTTCATTGTCGAATAGTGCCAGGAATAATCCTCCATCTCGTAACTCACATTTTCTCAAGCCTGGTCAACCTCTGAATCTCGGCTCCTTTAACGTGCGTATACTCATGCAGGCCGGCCAGCAGGCGTGCCTGGCGCTCACAGTGGACTTTCTGAAGATTGATGTCTGCTGCGTAAGTGAAACGCGTATCCAGAATTCGAGTAGTGTGATTCAACTAACTGCTCCTGGTATCACATCGAGGTATCTTCTGCGCACTTCAGGAGACGAGGGGGCTAGAGCTGCGGGTCAACGTGGTGTAGGAATAGTTTTGACTGACAAGGCTGAGGCTACCCTTTTAGACTGGATCCCTGTTAACAGTCGTTTATGTGCTGTAAGATTCCAGGAGCCAGTCGGCGTTCGAAAGTATAGTTGTGTTAAGCGCAATTTGTTTGTGATCTCGCCACACGCCCCAACAGACTGCAGCTCTGACACGCAGGAAGATGAGTTCTACAATGAACTCGTCACCCTCGTTCGCAGGAGCAAAGGCTTTGACATCGTAGTGCAGCAGGTGATTTTAATGCCTAGGTTGGCAAACTTAGTGCATCAGAAACTTACTTAGGTGAGCGTTGTGCTTTACTCGCTCAGCGCACAGATAACGGGGATAGGCTTCTTCAGTTTTGTGCAGACAATCGATTGTTCTTGTCTAGTACCAATTTCCGACGCAACTCACGTCGCACAGCGACATGGTGCTCTAACTCTACAGGTACTCTAAGTCAGATTGATTACATCGCAGTAAGCTACCGGTGGTGCAGTTCTGCTAAGAACTGCAGATATTACTGGTCCACGTACGTAGAGTCGGACCATGCATTAGTTTTAATGCGATTATCTCTCCGGCTCTATGGTAATCATCACAAACCCCAAACCCGATTAGCCGTGCAACTTTTGTGTGGTTCAGAAGTTCGCACCAGTTATGAACAGAAGTTAGCACATGGGCCAGGATCTACGGTGAACAGTAATGTAGATGAGCATTGGGCCCATATCAAACAGGCAATGCACGTGGCAGCAGGTTTCGCCTGTAGTCCTAGATCCTATGTCCATCAAAGACACTGTATTTTGCAAGAGTCGTTGAGTCTAGTGGAGCAAAAACGTCAGCTCTCGAATTGTAAGGAGATGAATAAGATACGGAGAAATCTACAAAGGAAGTCATGAAAAGTCTTGAGAAGGATCGCGAAAATTGGTGGGTCAAGGTAGCCGAAGAAATGGAAATAGCAGCTGCTTCAGGTAACAGTCAAAGACTGTTCAAACTTATTCGTGACACCGGTGGACGGCGCACCTATGCCAGTGAAACTATTCGCGATAGAAATGGAGAACCCATCCATGGCGAACAACAAAGGCTGGACCGTTGGGCCGAATACTTCAAGGAACAGTTTGGCTGGCCGCGCACTAATGTAGTTACTCCTGTGTCAACAACCACGATTCCTTGGGGAGTATCACTTGAACCCTCATCAGAAGTGGAAGTGAAGTCATGTATACGATTACTAAAGCGTGGGAAAGCAGCCGGTCCCGACGAACTCCCCCCCCCCCAGTTCTCTTCAAACTAGGTGGAAATGCTTTGATAAAATCACTTAGCATCTTTCTCCGTAACATTTGGAACGAGGAGCGTATTCCGTTGTTATAGGGCGAATCATTGGTTGTTCCCATCTTCAAGAAGGGAATACGCAATGACTGTAGTAACCATCGTGGGATCGGCCTAATCCCGATAGTCACCAAGGTATTAGGCTCGATTTTGCTGCGTCGTCTGACACCGGCTCGCGAGAGGAACACCCGCGAACAACAGGTCGAGGATGCATTGACCAGGTTTTTACTCTTCGCCAACTACTTGGAACGCGTCACACGCACACCGTCGAGCGACAAAAATGGTTTTCTTAGACTTGAAGGCGCCTTCGATTCAGTTGATCGAACAGCGCTTTTCAATGCTCTTCATTGAAAAGCTATGCTACAGAAGTTTGTAAACCTACTGAAGTCATTGTATTCTCATACTTCTGGCCGCATAAAGTTTTACGGTGAACTATCCAGTCCATTTGAAACAATCAGTGGTGTTGGACAAGGATGTTTCATTTCCCCATTCCTTTTCAACTTCGTCACGAACGAGATAATGCATAATGCCTTGCGAAAACTTCAGGATGTGGGCATCGAGCTAGGAAATAGTGGAAAGCTATGTAACCTAGATTATAAGAACGACCTTGTCTGTTTGTTCGAATCCACGGAACATGCTCAATGTGCACTAGATAGACTTGGGAGATCTGGAACTCCATTCGGCATGCACTTTGCACCTTCAACGTGTAAAGTGATGTCACAAGACTGAACGACAACGATTCCGAACTTGATGCTCGATGGGGAGGTGCTGGAAATTGTCGACTGCTCCACTTGCCTCGGCAACAGCGTGACGACCGATGGCAGCACAGTAGTAAGAGTGAGCACGCAGATATCCAAGGCTCGAACGGCGTACGCTGGACTGAAGCACTTTTAGCGCCGACTTGATATTTCATTGAAATTGAAAGGTCGTGTGTAGTGTGCCGCAGTGTGTTCGGTTTTGTTGTATGGTTGCGAGACTTGGAGTCTACGTGTGGAAGACATTCGTCGTCTTGAGGTTTTCGACCTCCGATGTTTGCGTAGTATCGCTGAGATTGGGTGGAATAGACGGGTGAGTAATGCTGAGGTCAGAAATCGAGTATTGGGTATTAATTCGGAGAACGTTCTGTCACAGCGTATCCAGATCAGTAGACTTCGTTGGTTGGGGCACGTGTTACGTATGGTTAACACGTCTACCTATTCTCCGTTCCGTTTAGGGAGTAGAAGAAACCACGTGGAGGTCAACAGATGAAGTGGTAGCGAGGAATAAGAAAATGTACAGCAGACTTAGAAAAAGTGGGTGTTTCACGTCTTCGTGGTTGGGGTCCAAAAAATCCCTGTACCAGTTGGCTGGAGACACTGATGTGAACCGTGAACAGTGGCAATCGTTGTTATGAGCCATGGGTTCTTTTCTACCGCCTGAGTGGAAACCCGCGCACACGATCCCAGCTTGCGACTTCAATCACTCCAGCCCGCAATGGATAACCAGAAGACAAAAATTCAGCTTCTAAAAAATGTGTCTACACAAACTAATTTGTAGTATTTAAAGCGAAAATCGGACGTTCCCGAACTCGGGCGTCCCGTTAGGTTCAAGCCTTGTTAGACCAATCAGGTTGATAAAAACATCTGTCGGATTGTTCATTCATCCGTTGACCCGATTTGCGTCGGATTGTAGATAACTTCTGGATCGGCAAAAAGGGTTCCGTCTTGAGTAATCCGACAAATTATTGTGTATTGATTATTCACTCCGGCCTGGCACGCTCGAGTTGGATTGATGGTTTGCCTAAAAAAAGTTTGTTTTTAACTTCCCAACAATCGTGTTGTCACTTTCTGTCTAATCTGAATGATTGATCAATGTGCTTTTGCACAGTTAGACTGTGTATTCCGTGTGTTGGCTATTAGAACTTTCTTTCTTTTTCCCTCCCGTGTAGGTCCACTCCCTGTCCACCTCATATATTCATACTTTGTAATTCTACATGCAACATGGTGAGAAAGGTAGTGGTCAGTGGGGCTTGCGCTACTGCTTAACGCTGTAGGATGGTGATGATGATGCCCGCGACGTATTTCGATGAGAAATTGGCGCAACAGAGCATCCAGCGACGAAGTTAGGAAAAAGTGCTGTGAAATTGCCGAACTCCACGACTTCCTTCAAGGTCGTCGACTGAGGTGACTGGGTCATATCCTACGGCGTCTCGGGACAACTAATCAAGCTATTATTCCCTCCTGACCGCTGGTGCTGTCACCTTAGTGGCCGGCTCAGAACTTGGATCAACACTGTCGAGAAGGACGTAGAACGCCTAGGCTTATGGTCAGTCTGTGGCGCCCGCCAACGGAAGAAAAACGAGATCGCGATTTGCACCGAACTCACTTCCAACCGCCGCGCATGGTCAGCCATGATAGGAGATACTCATGGAATCGACTCATCCTCTAGTGGATAGTCGCGTAAAAGTAAGTAATTTGACAGACCAATGCCATATTACGGCTTGGCCTCCACGTTGCCGTTCCCAGCCAACATTAGGCTCGGTGAATAGAGTGCGACGGGAAAGTCGATGAGGTGGCACACGTAGCACATGTCCCAACCAACGAAGCGGATGTGTTGATATGGTTGCACTGATTAAGCACGCGGCACGCCCGGTTCTGTAGATGCGTGTTCAAACTACGGAATTTCCTTTTCGCTGTAGCCACCAAACTCGCGAACTACTTCTCAGGCATCGATGATCGAATATGGACAACCGGTCAGCATCGGCCGCTCGAACAGACCGGGTCTCACAACCGTATAGGAGCTCAATACGCACAACAGTGTTGTACAACCTAACTTTCAATCGGAGAGAAATGTCACGCCGTCTCCACAGATGACGTAAATTACAAAACGCTGCTGGAGCCTTCGCCATTCTGTTGTTCACATCGTCTCCAGTCCCTCCATCGACAGTTATACATTTTTCCGTGTACAAACTTCCTAACAATTTCCAACCGATCATTACAGAGGGTAAGTGCGGGGATTGACTCCTACTAGTCTTGTAGAAGTACTTTACACTTGGAAGGTGGAAAGCACGTTCCGTACCGCAATACGGACCATGCGAGGTTGTCTAAAACGCACTGTGCCACGGTAGCACTGTCGCAAACCAGCGCGATGTCATCTGCAAAGTATAAATCTAAAAGTCTGTTGCCAGATAGGAGCTGAACGCCTTCGTTCGTTTGATTTCCTTGTGCCTCGTAGGATGATTGGTGGTAGACAGTAATTCACTGTCATCTCGCCTGTCAACCAAACCTGACCTATTGGAACCCTATGTGGTTTTCCATTCCAAGCCTCGAGGTCTGGTTGTTGGGTATCCATAATAGTGCAGTGGGCCTTCGTGGCTAGGGTATATACCCCTCCCACTTCACTCATGCGCAAGCATGTAGTAAGTAAAAAAGGATATCGATTGCGAAATTGGACAGCAAAACTGCGTCAAAATGTGATAAAAGGTATTTCCAAGTCGTTATTTGACGGCTAGGCTGAGAGGTTTGTGCGGCACCATGCGGACATGGTAAAAACATAACATGCACTTATTAAAAAGGCTTCGAAGTTCGGTAAATGATGCACGAAACTGGGCACCTCACCGCATGTTCCCGGTACTGGTGGAGTTCTGAAATTGGCGCGTCAGGGACGTGTTACTAGAAGTAACAGATGAGGTAACGAAAGCTACTTCCGGAAGGCTCTTCATAGAGTCAGACCACTCGGCAAAAGGAGGCAGATCTTAGGAGCATGCCAAATCGCCATGTGTGGTCGGCAAACTAAACCACATCGTTTCCCTATTAAGCGCGTTCATTATTCCTGCTGCAGAGGCCTCCTCCTGGAAGTCCGACAGAGTTGGACCTCGATTGTCGCTGTTGCCCGGGTATTTTAATCGTCCAGGATCTCCGTACATCTCGCTCTCTATTTCAGTTGTATGATGTGGGATGATATGGCGAGAGTATATCGGCGTTTGGACTTCGAGGTCCCCCATGGATGCTTCATAAGTGGGACAATCGTGCGTGGGACGCTCAGACTTGGGCAGTTTTTTTGTGATAGGGGGTGTGACCCACCAATCTAGTTTCGCCAGCACACTTGCAGGCGGCCTGCACGTCCGATATGCGTCGGTCAAACGGCGGATCAGCAGAGTCCCAGCACCCACAGGTCCCGCGCGCCCAATATCCAGAAAATACCACAAGTCCATGTAGAAGGCGTCCAGTTGTCGTCTCCAACGCCACACTGACCAATCGTTTAGTGAGTGGTTATCTCGTTGAACATACACGGGCTTCAGTGAGGAAACGTATGTACCCATTTGGGCTTCGTGAATTCGTCTGAGAGAAAATTGGACAAACTGGGAGAAAATAACGCCTAGGGGTGCTAGCGGATGTTGGACCAAGATAATGGACACGGAAACGACGATCAGTGCTGTTGTGGCCCATAGAAACTCTGAAGAAAAACAGATAGAATAATGAGTGGGGCTTGTCTAGGTGTAACCGCAGGTAGTGTGACTGGTGGTTACCGGCGTCAAACGTAGTGAGTCGTTTTGTCGAAGTTACCTGATATCAGGTTCCATTGTCGGTATCGGATGTCGGCTCCAAATTTAGTTGATGTTCTGTGATAATGTATCGCCTACGGGGTTGTGTACCCCAGAGGCGTGTCCACAGTAAACTGTGGGGCAAAGTCTAATTGGTGGATTTCGCGTGGCTAGTATCCATTCAAGACTGACTTTTCCGCGTACCAAAGGCCTGTGATCTGAAAATACCGTGAATGAACGACCTTTGAGTGTGTCGCAAATGACGTGCCCAAGTAGACGACCAGTAACTGTCTACCAAACATACTGTACCGGGATTCTGCGGGCTGTAGGCAATGTACAGCAGACTTAGGAAAAGTAGGTGCTTCACATTTTCGTGGTTGGGGTCCAAAAGATCCGTCTACCAGTTGGCTGGAGACACTGAAGGATATGGTTGCGAACCGCGAACAGTGGCGGTCGTGTTGTCACTTTTTGTCGAATCAGAATGACTGGTCGGTATGCGCTTGTACAGTTAGACTGTGTATTTTGTGTGTTGGCTACTAGGGCATTCTTTCCTTTTCCCACCCGTGTAGGTCCAGTCCCTGTCCACCTTGTATATTCATACTTTCTAATTCAGCGTGCAACATGGTGAGAAAGGCAGTGGTCAGTGGGGCTTGCCCTACTGTTTAACGCTGTACGATGATGATGATGATGATGATGATGATGATGATGATGTAGGCAATTAGAAAAGATGACTAAAAGCTGCCGAAAGAGGCCAGAAGGTTCGAGGTGTGTGAGGAGTACCATGTTGGCGGTGGCTCCCTTGATAGAGACAAATGTGGCTTAAGCTAACAACTGTGGAATTCTGTCTTGACCAGCGCAAACTAGATCTGTGAATCTGAGGGCGTAAATGCCTCAATGTTGAGTCCTGGTAACGGTTGTAGCTTACCAGACGATAGAAGTAATAAACCATATTTCCGTAAATGGAAAAAGAAGAAGAAATAGGATAATCGGAACGTCCGGGGAACTATAAGTATATCAAATGATAGGGAAAATCTACCCAAAGATTGTACGAAAAGTAAATATTCAAAAACGCAGACGTAAACCGGTGAAAAGCAAGGGAACTTACATGACCTTGAAATCACGTCTGGCTCACCAGTTGTAAGGTCGGGAGATTTCATCACGTCGTTTCCTTATTAAACGCGTTCGTCAGTCTTTCTAACAAATTTTGGCCACATGCCCATTACTTTAATGCTCGGCGCTACGCGAATACCTTAACCCACGACCTGGGAGAACGAGAAGGCTATGGGGAGAGGTAGTTTTATGTGCGAGGGCGTGCAAAAGGAACAGCCAAACGGGAACCGCGCTTGGCATTCCGTGTTAGTTAAACAGCAATGTGCGTTCAATGAATAAACGATTTTGAATCATGCGACAACCTGCAATGGTAGCATCACTAAGTATCAGTAGCTAGGGCTCATCAAAAAAATTAACTCACGTTAGTACAAATAGAGGGAACTTTAACGCGTCTGAGGTACACTATTTAAATCTAGTCGGGGCTAAACAGGAAAAACTCGGGTTAGCATTGAAAAAAATCCTAAACCCATCTACGGAACAAAATGTAAGTTCAGCAAAAACACCGATGGCACGGGCAAATTGTTCAAGTACCAGCGACATAGTACCGGTGCGGTGGCCCAAGCGCTGGGAATAACCGTGGTGTATAGCAATGCTTGGAGTGTCGTAAACAAATGGAGATAGTTGTCAATTGAGCCCGAGGGGAGTGACTGTACCGCAATCACTGAAACTTGCTTGGGCAACGGAAAATTTTCCTCTTTCAGGGGACTATGCCTACTTGCTACTTGCAGACATGCGTGAGCAGGTAGCAGGAAAGATGAATTCCTCGCCACTGGGTACAAAAACGGCTCTGGCACGTCAGATCTCCGTTCTCATCCCAGAATGAGAACGCAGTGCTGGCTGAGTTTATGACTAGAACAGCCATTCAGTCTTAAAGGCTCGTAGTTGTCGGTAATCTCAACTCACCGAGAACTTTGCAGCCCTCGAGTGTAAGAATCTGGACGTCAAGACAGTGCCTCGCTCCTGTTCCATGTCCAGGATGGCGCTGTCGCCTCGGAGGACAGCTGAAAACATGGGTCAGTACCATCAAATCGGACGCTGAGGGATTAGGACTCCAGGCTGTCTACGGCGCTCGCAACTGGAAGCAGAACTGGATTTCTCTGTGTTCAGGTCTAACATCCTATTGCCGCTCATAAGCTGGTGCCATTCGGGATATACATGAAACTGGCCCATCCTGTCGCAGGAGCTAGCCGCATAAAAGTAAAAGTAAGTAAGTGCGTGCGCGTGTAACTGGAGCAATGCACTTACAGAGAGTCACTCAGAATGCTTGCTTATAGACGTGTCAGATCGATAGGCAGTCGGAGTCAATAGGCTGATGCATGATCGTATCTACCAAGATTTGCCTACGACAAGACGAGTTAATTAAATGTCAAAGTGAGACAGTTCTGGAGCGCACAGGAATCAGTGTTCATACTAACTGGGAATGAGTTCCACAAGTTAGTTATCCTTCTGGATAGATGACAAACCAACTGTACCCCAATCAACTGCAGCTTCATGAGTGTCAAAGCATGCTCCCTAGTGCGCGCATTACCCCGGACAGGAAATTCCGCTTGCAGCTTGGGCCCCACTTCAGTGGACACAAACAAGGCTTCCTCTGATCGTCTGATGTGCCTATGAAAGTCCGTTACCTGCAACCGTACGTCGTAGTTGATCTCCCTTAGTCTAACAGCAAGACGAGTGGCAGCCTGCTATATTCTTCTGTTTCTCCAGTTCAACATCCACGCACGGGCATACAGTAGCTCCGCCAAACTCCACTGGTGGGTGTACGTAGGAGATGTACAGCGGCCTAGTAGTCAACTTTCAGTATACAGGAATCCACGTGTAGTAGGTGAACAAAGTTAAGTCTTGCTATAAGCCTTCTAAATCTACACTTCTGAATGCAGTATTGTTCACGCCTAATTCTTGGGATTCCTAGTTGACTCACAGTAAGGTGAGTCGGTGAGTACCATCATCATCATCATCATCGCACAGCGTTAAACAGTAGGGCAAGCCCCACTGATCACTGTTTTTTTCACCATGTTGCATATAGAAGTAGGAAATATGAATTTACAAGATGGACAGGGAGTGGACCGACATGGGTAAGAAAAGAATGCCCAAATAGCCAACACACGGAATACACAGTCTAACTGTGCAAAAGCACATTGATCAATCATTCTAATTTTACAGGGAGTGATAACACAATCACCACTGTTCGCGGTTCGCTGCATTTATTTTTCAGTGTCTCAAGCCAACTGGTACAGGGATTTTTTGGACCCCAACCACGAAGACGTGAAACACCCACTTTTTCTAAGTCTGCTGTACATTTTCTTATTCCTCGCTACCACTTCATCTGTTGACCTCCACGTGGTTTCTTCTACTCCCTAAACGGAACGGAGAATAGGTAGACGTGTTAACCATACGTAACACGTGCCCCAACCAACGAAGTCTACTGATCTGGATACGCTGTGACAGAACGTTCTCCGAATTAATACCCAATACTCGATTTCTGACCTCAGCATTACTCACCCGTCTATTCCACCCAATCTCAGCGATACTACGCAAACATCGGAGGTCGAAAACCTCAAGACGACGAATGTCTTCCACACGTAGACTCCAAGTCTCGCAACCATACAACAAAACCGAACACACTGCGGCACACTACACACGACCTTTCAATTTCAATGAAATATCAAGTCGGCGCTAAAAGTGCTTCAGTCCAGCGTACGCCGTTCGAGCCTTGGATATCTGCGTGCTCACTCTTACTACTGTGCTGCCATCGGTCGTCACGCTGTTGCCGAGGCAAGTGGAGCAGTCGACAATTTCCAGCACCTCCCCATCGAGCATCAAGTTCGGAATCGTTGTCGTTCAGTCTTGTGACATCACTTTACACGTTGAAGGTGCAAAGTGCATGCCGAATGGAGTTCCAGATCTCCCAAGTCTATCTAGTGCACATTGAGCATGTTCCGTGGATTCGAACAAACAGACAAGGTCGTTCTTATAATCTAGGTTACATAGCTTTCCACTATTTCCTAGCTCGATGCCCACATCCTGAAGTTTTCGCAAGGCATTATGCATTATCTCGTTCGTGACGAAGTTGAAAAGGAATGGGGAAATGAAACATCCTTGTCCAACACCACTGATTGTTTCAAATGGACTGGATAGTTCACCGTAAAACTTTATGCGGCCAGAAGTATGAGAATACAATGACTTCAGTAGGTTTACAAACTTCTGTAGCATAGCTTTTCAATGAAGAGCATTGAAAAGCGCTGTTCGATCAACTGAATCGAAGGCGCCTTCAAGTCTAAGAAAACCATTTTTGTCGCTCGACGGTGTGCGTGTGACGCGTTCCAAGTAGTTGGCGAAGAGTAAAAACCTGGTCAATGCATCCTCGACCTGTTGTTCGCGGGTGTTCCTCTCGCGAGCCGGTGTCAGACGACGCAGCAAAATCGAGCCTAATACCTTGGTGACTATCGGGATTAGGCCGATCCCACGATGGTTACTACAGTCATTGCGTATTCCCTTCTTGAAGATGGGAACAACCAATGATTCGCCCTATAACAACGGAATACGCTCCTCGTTCCAAATGTTACGGAGAAAGATGCTAAGTGATTTTATCAAAGCATTTCCACCTAGTTTGAAGAGAACTGGGGGGGGGGGAGTTCGTCGGGACCGGCTGCTTTCCCACGCTTTAGTAATCGTATACATGACTTCACTTCCACTTCTGATGAGGGTTCAAGTGATACTCCCCAAGGAATCGTGGTTGTTGACACAGGAGTAACTACATTAGTGCGCGGCCAGCCAAACTGTTCCTTGAAGTATTCGGCCCAACGGTCCAGCCTTTGTTGTTCGCCATGGATGGGTTCTCCATTTCTATCGCGAATAGTTTCACTGGCATAGGTGCGCCGTCCACCGGTGTCACGAATAAGTTTGAACAGTCTTTGACTGTTACCTGAAGCAGCTGCTATTTCCATTTCTTCGGCTACCTTGACCCACCAATTTTCGCGATCCTTCTCAAGACTTTTCATGACTTCCTTTGTAGATTTCTCCGTATCTTATTCATCTCCTTACAATTCGAGAGCTGACGTTTTTGCTCCACTAGACTCAACGACTCTTGCAAAATACAGTGTCTTTGATGGACATAGGATCTAGGACTACAGGCGAAACCTGCTGCCACGTGCATTGCCTGTTTGATATGGGCCCAATGCTCATCTACATTACTGTTCACCGTAGATCCTGGCCCATGTGCTAACTTCTGTTCATAACTGGTGCGAACTTCTGAACCACACAAAAGTTGCACGGCTAATCGGGTTTGGGGTTTGTGATGATTACCATAGAGCCGGAGAGATAATCGCATTAAAACTAATGCATGGTCCGACTCTACGTACGTGGACCAGTAATATCTGCAGTTCTTAGCAGAACTGCACCACCGGTAGCTTACTGCGATGTAATCAATCTGACTTAGAGTACCTGTAGAGTTAGAGCACCATGTCGCTGTGCGACGTGAGTTGCGTCGGAAATTGGTACTAGACAAGAACAATCGATTGTCTGCACAAAACTGAAGAAGCCTATCCCCGTTATCTGTGCGCTGAGCGAGTAAAGCACAACGCTCACCTAAGTAAGTTTCTGATGCACTAAGTTTGCCAACCTAGGCATTAAAATCACCTGCTGCACTACGATGTCAAAGCCTTTGCTCCTGCGAACGAGGGTGACGAGTTCATTGTAGAACTCATCTTCCTGCGTGTCAGAGCTGCAGTCTGTTGGGGCGTGTGGCGAGATCACAAACAAATTGCGCTTAACACAACTATACTTTCGAACGCCGACTGGCTCCTGGAATCTTACAGCACATAAACGACTGTTAACAGGGATCCAGTCTAAAAGGGTAGCCTCAGCCTTGTCAGTCAAAACTATTCCTACACCACGTTGACCCGCAGCTCTAGCCCCCTCGTCTCCTGAAGTGCGCAGAAGATACCTCGATGTGATACCAGGAGCAGTTAGTTGAATCACACTACTCGAATTCTGGATACGCGTTTCACTTACGCAGCAGACATCAATCTTCAGAAAGTCCACTGTGAGCGCCAGGCACGCCTGCTGGCCGGCCTGCATGAGTATACGCACGTTAAAGGAGCCGAGATTCAGAGGTTGACCAGGCTTGAGAAAATGTGAGTTACGAGATGGAGGATTATTCCTGGCACTATTCGACAATGAACTGTTGCAAGTATGGGGCGTGTTGTCGGTGGGAGTATTATGGGTGGATAGAGGGGGCGAAGAGAGGTGGTTGGGGACAGAAGACAAAGGTTGAATAAAGCAGGCACCAGTGACCAAACACTCCCAGATTTGCAGTGCCCTCGACTCTCAACAGCCAGGTTTCGCAGCCGTAGCTAAGTACGGGGCGTATAGCGGCACGGTAGATACGCACCTTGGTCCGAAGGCTGATTTCACTGCGGGTCCACAACGCCCGTCGCAGCTGGAGAAATCCTTCCATGGCGTTGTCTATCCGGAGTATTACTTCATCTTTCGCCTGACCGTTCGGAAGTAGTGTAGAGCCTAGATACTCGATCAGTTGGTCATCGATGAACAGCTTTTGAGCTGCTGGCTTTGGACAAGTTGACATACTTTTGGTCTTCGCAGTGTTTATTTTTAGCCCGATGGACTTTGAGAAGAAATCGATTCGATCAAGGACTGGTTGATGCGTGATGGGAGACTCCGCTAGCACAACAATGTCATCCGCGAACTCTAGGTCCAAGATGTACACCTCCTGACTCAGTCGGATACCGGGATAGTCATTCAGTGCCTGTCTTATTTTCCAGTCGACCGCGGCATTGAACAACACTGGTGAAAGAGGACAGCCCTGTCGGACACCAGTAGCGAGTGTGCACTCAGATGATTCTTCACCATACATACGGACCCGTGCCCTAGTGGATAAATAGTACCCTCTCAGAAGCCTTCCATTATCGTCCAGAGACACTTCCGGTTAAGTGAATCGAAAGCAACCCGAAAGTCGATGAAACAGACCACCGTTAGCTGCTAGAATTTGTAGCGGTGCTCCGGTGTTCGACGTAGTGTGAAAATTTGGTCCACGCAGCCTCAACTACGGCGGTGACCCTCTTGGTTCGGTCGGATGCGGCGGCCTCTCGCAACTGAGAACCGGTTGAGTAGCAGCATGCATAAAATCCTCGCGGCCAGGTCGATTAAGCTGATCCCCCTAGTTTTCGCACACGAATTTATCCCCTTGCTTTGGGATGGGCAGCAGAACGAACGTGTACCAATAACTCGGAAAGACTCCTTTCCCTCACATAGAGCTGAATAGGGTGTGTAATCTGTCGATTAATGACGACAGACAGCACTTGTAGACTTCAGCTAGAATACCATCTTCTCCGGCAGCTTTTTGTTCTTCAACCGACTGATGGCTCTGGCGATTTCAGTTGTGTTCGGTGGATTGCAACTGACATCATACGGCTCTGCAAGAGCTGGGAGTTGAAGGGCCGTCGTGTGAACTGATGGTCGGTAGAGCAATTGATCGAAATGCTCTACCCATCGTTTTATTTTTCTTTTCTGCTCAGGTATGAGCTGACCGGCTGTGCCGCGTAAGAGTGGCTCCTGCTTGCAACGCCTACCCGACGCGTTGTGAATGAGGCGAAATAGCTTGCCAAGGTCACCAAACCCTGATGTAATCTTTTTTCAGGTACTTCTATCCAGTGCCGCTTACGATTAGCCCTGCCAGAGCGCTATGCCTCGCATTGCAATCTGCGGCGTTCGCCACTTCCTCAGATCCGGGCTTCGTCTGCTTTAGCCGACAGTGAAAGTGTGCCCTCAGAAATCTAGTCTTTTAGACGCCTTTCAGTTTTCCCTAGTTCCTTTAAGGCAGCTTCTCTAACTGTCAATTAGATTACCATCCATCATTCTTCTACTGGAGTTGAATCCGGTGGTACGCTGGTTACTGCGGATAGTCGGGTGACGATTGCACTTACCAGCGCTTGACATTTCTCTGGCATTCCCAGGACTGCGACGTTTACATGGACCAGTGGAGAGGCCTTAGGGCGCGCGGACAGATGGATTCTGAAGAGTGCACGAACAAGAACGTGGTCTGCATCGTTTGTGTTTCCCCTCGCTGCGCCGCGGCATGCTAGACAGTATTCTACAGACGAAGCCCAACGAGACCCCGCTAAGATATGATTGATTTGATGCGAAATGCGACCGTCGTTGGGGTACCACGTCAGTAATTGCTTTTTCGGGTGCTGGAAACGTGCGCTACAAACGACTATTTTGTCAAAGTGTTGACGACAAGATTTGCCTCTGTCGGTTTCTCACGCGTGCATGGTTAGAGACCTCGAAATTCACTACACGACTGGCTGGAAACTTTGTCGTATATGGCCCAATGTCGTGCTCAAAGGCGGTTATGCTGCGACAGCTTGCGTTCGAACTCCTGAGAAACTTACCCTTTGAATCATTACTTCTAATTTTCTTTTTTGTTTTCGCATGGCGCCACGCCTCCGTACATTGTACCGGGTTATCGGTGAATATATATATATATATATATATATATATATATATATATATATATATATATATACATATATATATAGTCCAAACCGAAAGATACATGCCGTGTGGTGACTAGATGTTCTTAGATGTTGCCTCGGCAAAACGACTGGGCACAGCGGATGATTCTGCCATCCAGCTGACCCGGTGCACGAGAACTACAAGCAATTTAAACGGCATCCGAATCAACATCTGTTCACATCAGCGTCCATTCCATCTTTCGTAGTCATTCCTTAAAGTTGAGGTGGCAAAGCCTACGACTGAGGGCAGGGGAACATTGCTTCTCGGCACGCGCCTAACACCCGTGGAACTCGCTACTAGCATCCGTAACTGAAACAAGTTCCAAACAGTCGTTCAAAAGGCAACTTAACATGCATATACTTGAGCAGTACCCAGGTTTCCCATTCGAAACTCCAAGTACAGCATTCGGAATAATGCCACCCATACGGTGTGGCGGTGGTTAACAGACGGCGTTTGGGTTGGTGTGACGAAAGGAATGTGTCATGTTTTGAGCACCACTCGACGAACACTCACTCCTACGCACACACACGTCAAGTATATACAATACTCTAACATGCCACTGGTTCTCAACTTGATGATCCAAAGCCGACTACATAGTAGTCCACAGGTGGGTTGTATGCTAAGTGTGTCTGGAATGAAAGGCATCCTGGGTAAACTGTAAGGCGCCTGCTGTCGAGTGACGTACTAGCAGATCGGGGAAATGACAAGTCATTACACGTGCATCTGGGTACCGTTCCCACTCATTGATGAAGCTAGAACTAGACAGAATTCCAAACTATAACAATGAGGTCAGTGCACTTCATACCAGCGAGCGAGTTCCTCACTGTGCTTCCTAACCCAGTTTCCTCTATATACTTTTATGAACACGACAGAAAACCGGTCACAGTACAACCTGGATACTAAACCGTATCAAAACTGGCATCGGAAATCAAGCATATATAGCAACATTCAAGGACTCTTGTGCATCGCTGAGCAGTTAACCGAACGACAGTACCTAGGCCACCCGACGACTGCGGTTACCAGGCCCCTCTATCTTCTTCAATGCTCATCTCAAGATGTGGTGTGATTTTCTATCCTGAGATCGCAGCCAAGAGCTTTAAATGGTGAGTCTCCCTAAAGATGTCAAGTCAGATGAGGTAAATCGTGGGAATTTATTAGATTCTTACTCCAGTGGGCTTCAGAATGATTCGCTCCGGGCTTCGACAATTTGCATTCAGTTTTGCGTTGCAGATTGGTAGGGCATTCACCTGTGAAGAGTCAGGGGCATCAGTCAGGTTCACAATCTGGAGAACTGGCAATCTCACGGGTTCGTGGATCCATCACCCCTACACCTTTTCTCTCGTGTGGTAACTCAAGCTCACGCGAATAATGGCTATTGGTCAAGAACAAACCCTTGTAGCAAAACCGCTCCGAAACCGTTCGGCTTTCGACCGGTTTTTTAGCGGTTTGGGTTACTGGACTGATCGGTTATCGAGCGGTTTAGTCTCACTGTGTGATGTATGTGGTACGCTTTATCAATTTCGTTACTCCTCCCAAACTACTTTTCCCCTGCGCCCCTTATCCACTAAAGGACAAAATCCTAATAATCAACCCTATTTTACGTGTTTTAAGGTGCGTCGAAGGGGACTATTTGTAGCCTAAGATACTCCTAATTATACTAACAGGTATTTACCGAAATAAAAGGTTCAACAGAAATGCACGCTACCATAGTTACTGATTTCCTTCGTATCAATTTATTTGTGACCTGTGGATGGATGGCTCCCAATCAAAAAGACCGGAACCGGTCGAAAACCAATCTTACGACTGGGATGGACACGTCAGCTGGACCTGGGGACTCACTCGTTAGACTTCGGTGGGATGACACTGTGAGGACACAGCCTCCAGCTTGCGAAAGGCTGATTAGGAGCCAGCCGTTTGCCGTGAGGTCTACCAACGAGTGGGATAAACTAACGGAGAGATAATGGAGCAACTTTAGCGGCTGCCGCTAAGCATCGATTGGATAAGGCCTGGGAAAATTGTTTGGTGAGAGCTGCCATGAGAACCTTCACTATCGCCCTTTCGTCCCTCTCCTTTTCTATCTTTAACTGTCTTACATGAGACAACTGGTCAAGCAGAGTTGGTGACCAGCAGCTTGATCCTATGGTAAAGTCGGAATGGAACACCGTAGCGGGTCTAATCCGAAATTTCCCGTCCTACCGTCCCCAGACGCGCTCACGGAGACTTTTCATAACGACGATGCACTAAGAGCTCAAAGAGCTCACTAGTGCGAGGAAGTAGACACTCTGGCAGATTGCCGTTAAGTCCTGGAAGCTGAACTGAACTGAACTGGACTATACGCTACAAGGGAAAGTGCGCATCAGTTGGTTCTCGTGTGTAGCGGCTTCGCAGACACCAAACTCATTAAAATGCAATCGCGAGCTTAGAGCTTAGGCGCGCCTTGTTTACGAATAGGTATTTTTACTTAGATTTACTTGGGATTGACAACCGCTCCCCAAACGCGGCCAACTCCGGTGTCAGGCCCTCCTCTAGCCATAGGCAATCTTCCTTTTCGAATCTTTCTTCTGTCACATAGAGTGGCTTATGGTCAGGACAAAAGTACCTCAAAGTACTTTCACTCATCCAGACCCGATTTAACCAGTGCGGTATTATAATCTCCTTCGGTCGGACACATAAGCCTATCTAAGAAACCCTTTAGGACATTTCGGTGATCCTCGCCAGTACGCAACTGGTTTAGCAAATGTTGACCAGGCTTTTCAATAGGTCAGGAATTCGGTCTAGCATCAGTTCCCTCAATCGACCGGTTGATTGAAATCTGAGTTGTTTAAGTTCACCTGGTACCGGAAAGGACTAGCTCTTCGAAACCTTCGTCACGCTACGTAAGAAATGGCAAGGCGCGCTCCAGCTCATCACCTCTGGTCATTAGCTCGTTCAGTCTCCCTTTTCCTGTAATTTATACAGGGCAATCAATATAATTACAAAAACCCATCAATCGCTATCGTTCTGCGTCTCCATTTGCCGGACGGGAATCGAGTCCGCAAATCGTGCGTGTGACTAAACGT
This sequence comes from Fasciola hepatica, assembly GCA_948099385.1. Taxonomy (NCBI): domain Eukaryota; kingdom Metazoa; phylum Platyhelminthes; class Trematoda; order Plagiorchiida; family Fasciolidae; genus Fasciola; species Fasciola hepatica. The sequence goes on along the minus strand of CANUEZ040000189.1, from coordinate 1,301,820 downwards.
GCACATATGCAAGTTCAAGGCAGCAATATGAAGTTTCGGTTTAACGATGCGCAATCCCACCGAACGACTGAATACAAAGACAAATATCTGTCTGACTTACCTTCCACAGGGCACGTCTAACGAAACACCCCGCAGAACAAACGCAAACACAGCCGGTGTAACGCAGACCAGTACCGCCAGCCCTTCAGTTGGTCTTGAGGTCTTGAAGTAGTTCAGTCTTCAGTCTTCAGTCTTCAGGTAAAGGGCAGTGAGAAGTCATCCCGTATGAGCCCCATCACATCGTACTCTATTGACTCGGCTGGATGTCGGTGCTCCGCCAATAAACCTTCCGGTTCTGGTTCAATTTTCCCTTGAATAGTGTCTCGGTTTCCTCTTGCACCACTTCGGTCGGTAGAGCGTTCCAGAGATTGGTCACCCTCCTTGACAATCGATAGATGGCTGGTAAGTCGGTGGAATGCACCTTACGGCTTACCGGCCATCTATCGATTGTCAAGGAGGGTGACCAATCTCTGGAACGCTCTACCGACCGAAGTGTTGCAAGAGGAAACCGAGTTCAGTTCAGTTTGCACAGGACAGGTAATGGCCGCGGCCAATCGAGCTTCCAGAATTCCTTCGATGGTATGCACACCAGTTGTGCACCTACCACTGCCGAGTGTATTTCGTCGAATCCCAGCTAAAACTGGGAGGGAAACGGAAAACCTCATCGCACATCAACTGCGAGAGACATTATGCGTCGTGAGCATTCACTGAGACAGTATGCAATGAGGGAAAAAGTCTGTTAAAGCATACTCCAGAAGGACCACAGTGCTACCCGTCATCCATCTAGTTTATATACTTAAGGCTCACTACAAGGAAAGATCTCGTACCACTTACGATCTAGGGCACCTTCGAAGGATTCGACTATCCGCAGATCTACCGTTCCACCAGGCAGACCGTTCCAACTGTTCACAACCCTGTTGCTGAGGAAGTGCGATCTAGCCATCAGCCTAGATCGGGCTTTTATCAACTTCTTTTCATGTCCCCTTGTTCTGGAGTCTACGGCCACTTGGAATAGACTATCTGGTCTAAGGCCAGAAAAGCCCTTCACCACCTTGAACGTTTCTGTGAGATCCTTTCGACTTCTCCTCCTTTCCAACGAGAAAAGATTCAGGTCACAAAGCCTCTGCCCGTAAGTCTTACCCCTCTGCCCCTCAACCATTCGCGTGGCGAGACGTTGGACTTTCTCTAGGCAGGCGGCGTCCTTTTTGTAGAAGGGTGACCAAGCCTGCACGGGTTCGAGGCTTTGAGCTCAATTGTCCCGGTTCTTGAGGAAATCTTTGATCTTCTGTCAGATTCACCGAGCTGAAACGAGAGTAAAAAGAAGCGGGGGGGGGGGGGGAGGGCAGGGGTGGCAGCGAAAACAAGATACACATAGCATCATGCAGTGTCACACTGTGGACAGTGTCTTAAGCTGAGTGGGGGTGCGGCATTCATGAACATTTATGCGATAAAAGACATCTATTTTATTTGTTTTTTTGACAAGGAATTATTGGGAGAGACTCAAGTAGAGGTCTAGCTTTTTCTTGAAGATTGTTTTGTTCTGCGAGAGAACAATATCTTCCGGAAGTGCATTCCGCAGAGTAATAACCCTATAGCTAAAAAAGTTAATCCTTAGTGAAGTGCATGGCCTCGGTTTGAAAACCTTTCTGCTGTGACCACGGAGAGAACAGGCTGGACAGACGGAGAAGAAGCAAGGTGGAACGTCAAAAACAGATCACCTCTTACGCGTCTTACGTCAAGGGGATAGAGGTTGAGGAGTGAGAGGCGGACGGGATAAGGTAGATGGGATAGACCCCTTACTGCTTGATGGAGGCCCGCTGAACTCTTTCTGGGATCTCACGGTCTCGGACAAGACCAGAGTGCACTATCTGACTACCGTACTCCAGCAGAGGTCGGATATACGTGCCGTTAACTATGGGGAAATCATCCTTAGATATGCGCGGGAAGGGCCTTCGAATTATGTTTAGGACTCAAAAGGCAGACTTGCTCGCAAGTTCGTGATGATAAGAGAAGGATAAGTTACAATCTAACCAGAAACCGAGCACCTTGTGTCGGTCAACCCTTGGCAGTGTGGTTGCTCCGTTAATGGAAAACGTGTGACCAGTCTCTCTGCCGAAAGACAGGCTCATGCATTTGTCATCATTAACTGGAAGGTTCCAATCCTCGGACCAGCTTTTCGTTTCATAAACTGCAATTTGCAGGTCTTCAACGCTTGAACTCCAGAGGGTTACATCATCTGCGTACATGGCGATGTTCGCAGGAAGGGCTGTCGGAAGATCGTTTATATAGAACAAGAAAAGAAGAGGACCTAAGACCGACCCTTGGGGGACCCCAGTTGTTACTGGGGAGGGTTGAGACAAAACATTCCCGACTTTAAACACAAAGGTGCGGTCGGTAAGGAAGCTACGTAGGATGGCCAACATGGAGCCTGTGATCCCGTACGTCTGCAGCTTATAAAGAAGAGGGGCATGTGGGACCTTATCGAAGGCCTTAGCAAAATCGATGAATGCAGCGTGTGAGAGCTGGCCATCATCATAGGCTTTCGTTAGACTATTCATGACTGTAAGCATATTGGTGATGCATGACCTGCCAGGAAGAAACCCATGTTGGGACGGGGAGAGGATCTTATTTCTATGCAGATGGGAAGGAACCCCACTCTTAAGAATTCCCCCAAACATTTTGCTGGGGGTGCTAGTGAGGCTTATGGGTCTGTAACTAGAAGCAAGGTGTCTACTACCCTTCTTATAGATGGGTGTGATCACTGCTTTTTTCCAGCTACTGGGGAAAACTCCATCGTCAACACATTGCTGAAAAAGCGAGGCATAAGGAGCAGCTAATGTATCCGCGGCTTCCTTGAGAATACGGGGGTGGATTAGGTCAGGACTCATGGAGCAATATTGGTTGAGCCGTCGGAAACCTTGAGCGACTGCACCAATGGGAATAGAGACGCGGTTAAGGGTAGTGGCCAGAGATACCGGGTGCATGGTAGGGTGGGATGATATGGGTATGGAGCTAAAAACCGTACGGAAGTAGGAGCTGAATGCCTCGGCTACTTGGCTAGGGGAAGCGATTGGAGATCCGGCACTATCTCTGCGAGCTAATGGCGTCGGAGCTGTACCCCTAAGACGGTGCATGTACTGAAAGAAAAATGCCTTATTGGTCCGTGCTCGATCAAGTACAGATCGTTGGACTGCATTCTGGTGGGACCTAATCTTGTCTTTGCATATTTTCCGTATGATTCTGAAGTCTTCTGCTTCACGGGCAAGGCCTGTGGCTATTTATCTAGCAAAGAGGCGTGCGCATTCGTCTAGAATGCGCCTAATGGGGCGAGGGAGGGGTCGCTTAGCGGTCTGTGGACGACGAATTCTGGGGACAAATAGCCTATCAGCTAAGGAGATTAACTCTCTGAGATTCTCTGCCATTTCATCAGCAGAGTTACCTGGGTTAATTGAATTTAGCTGGGAGCGAAAAAATGCACAGACTTGGTCAAAATTGGTCCTTTTGGAGGATCTCAAAATTTTGATTTCTGAAGGAAAAGGAGGCCACTTCACAGTATACTTGAACCCAATGCAAATGTGATCATTTTTGTCTAGACGTAGTGCACTACGTCTATTTGGAACCATTCATTGGTGATGACCAGGTCTAGTAGGGACGGGGCGTGGCCGGTGCGATATCTAGTCGGATCTCTTACTTTTTACACCCGTGAGTTTTTCAGTACGAGATCAAGGAGGGGTTTACCGAAAGTGACAACCGGGGCATCAGCTCTTCGCCAGTTTGTGCTGGGAGAGTTGAAGTCACCAGTGACTAACAGATGGGCGAAGTCTCTGTAGCTTTTCAGGGAGACTAATAAGTCTATGAGACCTAGGCTGTCAGTTGAATTGCATGCGGGAGGACGGTAGACAACACCAAGCAATAGGGTGTCTGTCCTAGAGAGGTTAAACACAGCCCACAAACAATCAATACATGAAAAGATGGGGGTTGTCAGTAAAGTGGGGGGAGGGGTCGAATTATCATAGTATATGATGACCCCGCCGGCACGACCTCTACTGGAGTCCTTCCTTACTGTTAAGTATCCCGGAATGGATATTTCGGCATCAAGTATGTCAGGGGTGAGCCAGGTTTCTGTGAGGGCTGTGATCTGAGGCTCCTTATCCACTACAAGCTGCCGAAGCTCTGGGATCTTGTTCAACACACTCGGGCAATCGCCGTAAAACTCTTGGGCACATGCTCAGGAGTTGTTGCAAAATCGCCAGGGACAACTGATTTTGGGTTTGGGGGGAGGAGGGAGAGTTGGGGTTGGAAAGGAGGTCCTGGGGGAATCGGGAGATGAAGATATTGGGAGGCTAGAGGGTAAACAGTCTGTTGGGGGGACTGGTAGGTTTTGCCGTCTAGCATCCTGGGAGGTATCATACCAGGCGGACGTCTAAATCCTTCAGTCTCTGAAAAGGGCGGGCTGCTTTTTATGGTTTACCTTTGTGGGCAGTGCTTGATTCCCATCTCTGAGTCCTCTTGTTCGTGATCCTGTTTTGCATGACCACACCAGACCTTTTCTGGTGCGGTAACCTTCTCGCTACAGCTTTCAGCGGAAACAGGCTGCAGATTTGTATCTGGGCTCGAGGATGAGTGAGTTTCGTCCGGTAACACGGTTCTATTAGCAATGTTGGGGCCAGGGGCACTTTTTGTGGGCTTCATATGTTTAATAACACTAGGTCTACTACTGGAGTTACTTTCTGCGACGGGAGATTAAGTAGGGAAGCTGCGGATGGTGGACATGGAGCTCTATTCTCAAGGCAAGTTAACCGGACGGCAGACAGCACTCCGAGCTTGAGATCGGCTTCTTGTGGGGTTGCTAGTTTAGCCTTCTGGCTGCTGTGCCTTAGACGAAGTGGCTAGTTAATGGATATTCCCCTGAGCCCTTTTGTTTCCTCCCTCGGCTTTGCGGATGAGGAAACAGTTCGTTTGGCTGCCTCTGTGGAGCCCACTTTAATTAAAATGCTGTGTACCCGGTCGATGCACTTGGTTACCAGCCAAGTGAGCCGACATTTATGTGGAAGGGAGAGCTCAAGGTGGTTAAACACCTGAGCATAGGTGTCATGAGGGTGATCCAAGTTTAGAAAGCTACTCCAAGGAATGACTCTCTTGGAGCATTTCTGGGCTTCTTGCAAAATATTGGTGACATCAAGAATTTGCTGCTGAGATAGTGCTCGCACTTGAGCGGCTGCCTGAGATACCGGGAAGGACTTGACAACCAAGCTCCTCGGGCTGGTTAGATCTTCCTTAAGGGTGTGAACAGTGGCTTTTGTCTCAACTATTTCTGCAGCCTGAATTTGGACTGCGCACTTCAGTGCATCCGTTGACAGCTCGTTATGAAGGACCGGCTCTTCCGAATTGAGGAGTGAGGCATTGGCCACAGAGGGGGAATCCCATTGCCTCATGGGGAAAGTAGCCTCGTCTGGAGAAGTGGTTATATCATTGGTGGGGGAATTTGACATTTATCAGGATCAAATTGGTGCTAATAAAGATTGGCCTAAATGGTGGGAAGAGCTGTGTGTTTAAAAATTTTTAAAAACGGCTACATTCACAGGACAGGTAATGGCCACGGCCAATCGAGGCTCCAAAATTCTTTCGATAATACACAAACCAGTTATGCACCAATCACCGCACGGTGTACTCCGTCGAATCATCGCTAAAATGAGAGAAAAAGCGGGAACCTCATCGCGTATTAACTGCAAAAGACGTTACTCTCCGTGAGTTTTCAATGAGACCGTGTACAATAAACGAAAATGTCGATTAAAACGCGCCTCAGACGAACCACAGTGCTACCGGCCATCCGTCTACTAAGCATACTGTGCGCTCACCACAACGACTCTACAATCCTCCCCTGTGCGCTCAGAAACAATTTGTGCAAGCAATTAAACTTCCATGGCCCACTTCTTGTTCCCGAACACGTGTGCAACCACTCGAACATTCTTCGTTGTGATCAATTTCACATGCATACACACACACGTGCACAGACAGATTTGGATGATCATCCCCTTTGTTGGTTTGAGTCATATTTAATGTTATGTATTGGTATGAGTACGAATAACTGAAAACGAGCTTGTTCACCACGCTGTTTTGTTCTCAATGTGTTCTGTGGGATTCTTCGTACAACGAAGTCTGTCGTACCACTTACGGTCTTCGACACCCTTCAAGGACTGGACGGTCGGCAGGTCCACCATTCCTCCAGGCAGACCGTCCCAACTGTTCACTACCCTGCTGCTGAAGAAGTGCGACCTAGTCATCAATCCAACTCGAACTTTCGTCGCCTTCTTTTCATGTCCCCCTGTTCTGGAATCTAAAGCCACTTGAAATAGACTATTCGGCCTCAGGCCAGAAAAGCTCCTCATTACCTTGAACTTTTCAATAAGACCCCCTCGAAGTCACTTTCCTTCTAACAAGAAAGGATTCAGATCACAGAGTCTCTGCTCGTACGTCTTACTCCTCTGCCCTCCAAACATTCGCGTAGCGAAACGCTGAACTTTCTTTCAGGAGGTGGCGTCTATTTTGTAGAAAGGTAACCAAGCCTGCACGCTACCTTTTAAGTGAGGCCTTTCCCTAGCCGTGTGAATGGGCATGGATAGTTCCGGCTGCCGAGGAGAGAGTGCTGAATGCATTCTAAAGAGCTCACCATGAGCCTTTTGTCCAGCAGCGTTGCACTGGTCTGACCATTTGAAGTCTCTGCCCATGATGACCCTGAGGTCTCTAACCCTACTGACTAATTCTGTGGTGAACAGCCTTTTGTCATGAGCGAAAGTTAGGCCTTCTGTTGCTCCTGACAGCAAACGGCTTTTTCCAGCTTTCAGAGGTAAGTCCCACTTGTATGCCCAGTCCAGGGGGGTACCCATATCCCTACTCAAGTCCACGGTACCCTAAGATCCAAAAACCTTCACATCAACCGTACAAATAAAGCTAGGCGATTGATGTTCGGTAATAAACAACAAGAATAAGACCGGGCCCAGGACGGATACATGAGGCACATCACTGGTGACATTCTCCAAACTGGGGTATCTGTCCCCCTCTTTGACGTAAGACTTCCTGTTGGAAGGGAAGTCCGCCAGCCACCCATATGCTGGACCACCTACACCGAAATTCTCCATCTTGCATAGCAAAAGACGATGATTAACGGAGTCGAACGCCTCGCTGAAGTCGAGATAGCATATCTCAACTCATCTAGATTCTTCCAGTCGTCGCCTCACTTCGTCTAGGAAGCACAAGAGGTTGGTCAGACAAGATCTGTTTTTCGGGAATCCATGCTGAGCCGGACTTGGTATGGAGTGCCCTAGTAAGTGCCGACATATTTGGGCGCGGATGATCTTCTCAAGGACTTTGCACAGGATGCTGGTTACGCTTACCAACCTGTAGTTCTGCGTAGCCGACTCAGGTCCACTCCTATGTATTGCCAAGGCGACGGTGACTTTCCAGTCCCGAGGCAGCTTACTCTGGTCCAACATGGACCTGTACAGCCTGCATACTGATGGAGTAATGATATCCACCACCGGCTTGATGATAGCTGGGTGAATGTCATCTGGACCCGCTGAGTTGTGGCTGTCTATTTCCCGTAGGTACTTACGCGCTGTTTCCTCGGAGGGGTTCAACTCTTTTAACTGCGGTGGATGATGCACCAGGGCCGGATCTACTCGTACCCCACCATCCATTCTATGTGCGCTACCAGAGTTTTCCCCCAGGGAGTCTGCTTTCTCTGGTCATCAGTGGCAATACCGTGGTCCCTAGTGGATAGTCGACCTATGGGATCCTTTTCTGAGCCTTTTGACTGCACGTAGCTTTGGGATTTTTCTCCCGTTTTCTTACATAATGAGCCAATTTGAGCTCATATTTTTTCTTAGAAGTTCGCGGAAGTCTCACAGCCTTGTCTCCAAACTTTGTTTAACGGGGCCAGGCTAGTCAACTGCCGGAAGTTTTGTGGTGTCTCCAGCCGCAGTTTCCACTTTTATTGGCCTTGGCTACTGCAGCCTTCCACCACATAGGTCTGCCGTCCTCAGAGCTTCTATTCAAGGATGTGCACTCTTCCTGGAGGGCCATCTTTGATCTCTTTATTGTCTTCCAGCGCTCTTCGATAGCAGCCCCCTCCACCTCGTCCCAAATCAGCCCCATCATCCTATCGTGAAGTTTGTCTATGTCCACACTGCCGAAATTCCTAACCATTTTCGAGGGTACCTTGGGTTGCTGCATGCATATGGTGATTTTGACGCACACATGGTCGATCTTGCTGAGAGGTGCGCTGTATTGCAGTCCAGAAAAATCGTTTTGTAGATTTGTTACCTCTAAATCCAGCAGGGAAGGAACGCATCCAGTCCCACTTCTGGTATTTTCCCTAATATGTTGGTGCAACGCATTAGCATGCAGCCGTTCTAAGTGGGGTTCCCCCTCCGGTCCCGACAAGCGGACTTCAACCGTCCAATCAACGTAGAGAAGATTGAATTCGCCCCCTACCAGGGTCTTTTGTTCACCCTTGACTAGTTCATTCAGGGTCCCAAGTAAGACAAATTTGAGCAATGCGTAGCCAAATTCGAGGCAGATCCCGAAACCAGAAGTAGGTTTCCCGTGAAGTTCTACGATGATATAATATTACATCACGCGTCCTAAAGTCGCCCTTCCTTTCAGCCACCAAAGGCCTTTTCGGATGACACTGAAACCGTGACTTTCTCCGGCATATACCTTCACGGCTTGCATGCGTTCGATCATTAGCGTGAACACTTGTTGTCGAGCCGCTAACGATGTGGAGTATTTCGTGTCAGGTGGGAGTTGGTCAGAATACTATATAACCGTGCAACTAACGGTCATGGAAAATCCCCTAAAACCGTTGCAACTCCATGTTTTTTGCAACACCACTTACTCGCCTATACTACCGACGTGTCTTTACGCACTATTTGTTTTCATGGACCAATTGTTGTTTGTTCGCGCCCACAGCGCTACTTTGTCATATCCCTGTTCTAGACCTGCGGGACGCACGTGCTCCTCGCTCGCATGCCGCAACTCGGTTCCCGTATTTGAGCCGTTATGATGTCATAATTGAGGTTTGTACCTGCTTGGTGTCATTGTTCATTCAGTAATCTAGTATCGTAGAATATCACGAATAATCGCCTTCTGATTTCGGGATCCGTTAAGAATTTGGCTACACATTGCTCAAACGTGTGTTACAATACTCAATTGAAAAACTTGGAACGAGAAAACACGCAACATGCCAAGAAAAGGATCGAAGACATTGGAATCTGGACAGGAAGTAATACAGCAAGCCACTGGGGAGGTTTTGGATACTTTTGATTCTTTAGTTATTGCTAGATCACCTATTCCTGTCAGTGCTAGCTCATGTATTACTGAGGGCAATATGGATTGTAAGGATGTCGATCTATTTAAGCCAAAAATATTAGACTCAGAACAACAACTGTTGTCGGCTATGCAACAGGCCCAGGAAGCAGAAGAGAAGTGTAGACAGAACGAACGTGAGCAAAAGGCCAATGAACGCGACCTATCTGGCAGATCAGGACAAATTAAAATAGGAAACTCCGCGCCGGCCGTCGAATATAAAACATCAACGCCACCAACGATCGATCTGCCAAGAGTAGAACTGACGATTTTCGACGGGCGATCTGAACACTACTGCAATTTCGCCAAGCAGTTCGAAACATTCGTCGAAAATAAGATAACCGACCCCGGGCAAAGGCTTCTCTATCTGGCTCACTACTGTTGAGGTCGAGCAAGGGAAGCTGTCGATGGGTGTACCACGCTCGACCCGGAACAAGGCTACACCCGAGCAAGGAAGATTCTGAGGGACCTGTTTGGCCAACCTTTCAAAGTAGCCCGTAACCTAATAGGGGCGTGATGGTAGAGGCAAAAAGAACCAAGGGCGATGTCTACACAATAGCAGACCTGGTGATCAAAATGCAGAACTGCTCAATAGCCCCCGACCATTTAGGTGACAGGACTGACCTCGATGCAATGCACACCTTGGAAGGCATAGTCCGTCACCTCTCTCCCGAACTACAGGGTCGGTGAGCGGGAGAGGTGGAACGCATAAGCCGAGGCGACCGGAAAGCTAACTTCGAAGACCTGACCGAATACTTGGGCAGGCAAACCAAGATATCCGACAGTAGATTTGGCCGACTCATCCGGGACAGCAACCAAGCAAACAAGTCTAGTACTAACCAGGTTCAAACCACTGCTCGGGAACAGTCGAAATATCAACATTGGACCAATGCACACGTCATTTCACGCGAGGCTCTAGCGCATCCAAGTTGCAGGTCCTGTGACGCTAGCCATGGGCTACTAGAATGCCCCAAGTTCGTTAACTCCACAATAGACGAACGATGGGGAATGGCGGAGATGACAGGAGCGTGCTTTATATGTCTCAACACCACGCACCGGGCAGCAGCCTGTAGGACAAGGAACAGATGTGGTCACGAGGGTTGCACGGGCAGACACCATCGATTGTTACACCAGGCGAGAGAAACTATACCCGAGACGAGCACAAAGCCCAGCGTGATTTGTTCAACATCGCGGTCTGCCAGTAAACCATTACGTTTAGAAGTAGTTGCCGTGGGGCTGGTGACCCCAACTGGGATGGTCAAAGCGTTGGCTTTCGTTGACAGTGGATCCGACACTACCCTAGTGAAAGAGCGGCTTGCCGACAAACACAGGCTCGCTGAAAGTGCGACGTCGTTAGAAGTGAGCACGGTGGGAGGAATACAAGTAATGACTGCCGACCGATTGAGGTTGCAACTCATCTCCTTAGACACTAACGAGCAAATCGAATCGACGGAAGCATTCACATTAGCTGATCTCTCCACGCGAGCACCAAGGTCGGTAAACGCAATTTTGACTAGGTGGCCCCACCTGCAGGATATAAACGTCGTTGACTGGGGAGACGACGAAGTGGACCTTCTCACGGCTGTGACGTGCCAGAGGCACATTGGATACTTGACCAGAGAGTGGGTAACCGCCAGGCCCCTCATGCCGTACGCACAGCTCTGGGATGGGTGCAGTGTGGTCCAGCAGAGGGACGTGGTTCCGTAAATTATGAATCAGCAGAAACGGACCGCACAGAATATCAATTGCAGCGGCTGTATGAAAGCGAGTTTCACAGCATCGGGGATGAAGGATTATCGTTGTCTCAAGAGGATCACTTCGCTCTGCAAACACTGCGACAAGGAGCTGGAGGCCTTAAAAAACAGTTCGAGGTTCCCCTCCCATGGTACACATTAGCCGACTCTTGGGTTGACAACAGAAACTGTGTGCTGCAAAGACTACTACGACTGAAAGAACGCTTCGTTCGAGACCAGGATCTGTGGGAGCGATAGGCAGATTTAATGAAGCGGAACGAAGCTCTCGGCTACGTCGAGAAGGTGCCTTCAAACACCGACGGCCGGAAGGGGATCTGGTATCTAACGCACCACCCGGTTATCAACCTCAGTAAACTCGAAAAACTGCGGGTGGTTTTCGTTTGTGCAGCCAAATTCCAGGGCAATTCGTTAAACGATCGCCTACTACAAGGATCTGACTGGACCACACCACTGATCGAAGTTTTGTGCCATTTCACAGTGGGTAGAGTGGCCTTGTCCGCCGATATCAGAGAAATGTTTCACCAGGTGAAGATACCGGTAGGAGAACGAGATGCGTTGCGTTTCCTGTGATGGGGAGAGAACGACCGGGACAACGCAGTGGTAAGTTGTAGGATGACCGCCCACCCTTCGGGGCCATATCATCACCGTTCTGTGCGAACTACGCCCTTCGAAAATCAGCAAAGAGACATAGAGATTTGGTCCATCGGTCGGTGGTAGATAGCGTCAGCAGAAACTTTTACGTGGACGGCTATCTTGGGTCATTCGGTGATGTAGACTCGGCCCTAGCGCAGTTCATAGGCCTAATAAGATTGCTGGAAGGGGGCGGCTTCCATCTAAGGAAATGGATGTCGAACGCTTCAGAAGCGCTCGAAGTCATCCCGCATCACGAGAGGGCCGGAAGGGTTAGAGATTTGGACGGCTCTACAATCCCTCCCGAACGCACTGTAGGAATACAATAGGACGCGGAAACGGACGACGTTGTTTTCGAGCTAGACATTCCCGACCAACCAGTAACCCGTCATGGCATACTATCGGCTGTCTCTAATTTGTTCGACCCGATCGGTCAAGTCTCTCCCTGGCTGTTTCCAGAAACATTCCGCTGCTGCGGCTGCGCCGTAAGAAAGTCGATTGGAACCAGCCACTGGACCGGGAAGACCAGCTGGACTGGGAAGAATTTCTGAACACCCTAAAGAAACTAGTGGACATACGGATTCCACGATGTTTCTCCCCTGGTCGTGCGGCACGGACTGGAGAACTACATGCCTTTTCCGATGCATCCGAGGTCGGTTACGGAGCCGCGTTGCGCGGACGATGATGCACGGGGGATGTACAATAACTATGAGGATCCTGTTTGCCAAAGCCCGCGTTGCCCCAATGAAAACGGTTTCGGTCCCGCGACTTGAAAGTAGCGCAGTCATGTTAGCAGTTGGGGCGGTACAAGTGGTAAAGAGATGTTTTGACCCCTACATTTGGTCGGCTAGTGTTTGGACGGACTCAACGATAGTACTGTACTACAATGACAACTTCAGGAGCCGGTTTAGTTCTTTCGTTGCTAGCCGACTCACGATTATCCACGATGAATCAGCCATGAACCAGTGGAAGCATGTCTGGTCTGGCGATAATTCAGCGGATCTGTGCGCCCGAGGTTCGACCGACTTCCGGCAACTAGACACGTGAAAAACAGGGTCGAACTTCCCGCAAATGCGTAAACAGGACTGGCCCGTGTACGAACTAAAACCCACTTTGGAATTGGGACCGGAGATCAAAGGCGTAGTGATGACAGCCACAGTCGTCGAAGCGATATCGATTTTATCGCTATTGGTCAGATTTTCTTCCTGGATGAAGACACTTCGAGCTTTTGTTTGGTTAGCCAGGTTCAAGAGAAATTTATTAGCCATGAAAGGGCTACGCCCCTCAGGCCGGATACGGGTCGGCCCGATAAGTCCCGATGAGCTACAAGCTGCAGAATACGATACTTTCAGAATGATACAACAAGGGGCTCTCGCCCGAGAACTCGAGAGGGCGGAAGGAGTGGGGCCAATCGACAAAGGATTGTCACCTCCAAGAGGCGACTTGAAGCATTTAAACCCCAAACTCATTGATGGACTGCTGCTGGTGGATGGTAGGCTGATCAACGCCCACCTGAGCTTCGACACAAAGTACCCTATACTGCTGTCGGCTCGACGACCCGTGGTAGAGCTAATGATCCAACTCGTCCACGCCGTGGACGGACATGCCGGGGAAAGTCACGTTACGAGCGTCATCCGAAAGCGTCTTTGGTTGCTTAGAGGAAAAACGACTGTAAAATGCGTAATTCGACTTTGTGTGAAATGTAGGAGACGCAATGCCACGGCGGGCAAACAACACACGGCCCCGCTACCAGAATGCAGGGTGACTGCGGGCTGGTGGCCGTTCAGTGACTCCGGGTTGGACTATTTCGGGCCCTTGTGGATCAAGTGCGGGAAGAGATTAGAAAAGCGATATGGATGTATCATGACGTGCATGAAATCACGTGCGGTACACCTAGAAGTCGCACATTGGATGACGACCGATTCGTTTCTACGGGTCTTGCAGCGATTTATCAACCGAAGAGGCGTACCGGCCGATATATACTCAGATAATGGATCGAACTTTGTGGGCGCCCACCAGGAATTGCAGCGCTGGCACAAGAACATAAACAGGGACAAAATGCAGAATCGAACCGTGGCCTACGGCGTACGATAGCATTTCAACCCCCACAGACCAGTCACCACGGCGGCGTATGGGAACGCATGATCCGGTCCGCCAGACGGATATTGCTGTCAATCATGGAGCAGCAGCCGCCCGACGACGAGACGCTGAACACCGTCATGACTGAGGTGGAGCGAATTCTGAACAACCGCCCCCTGGTTCCAGTAATGAACGGCGACCCCACTCACCTGGCGCTCACCCCGAACGACTTATTGACGTTTAGGTCGAACGAGGGTTCCCAAGGGCCGGTGGATCTTCGTGAGAGCTACCTCCACGGATGGAAGCAAGCGTACTATCTGGCCAAGGTCTTTTGGAGGCGACGGCTGCGGGAGTACCTACCGGCTCTGCAGACTCGACAAAAGTGGCTGGTCAAAACAAGACCATTCAAGGTTGAGGATGTGGTGATGATCGCAGACGAGCGCGCACATTTCAGCACCTGGTGCTTGGGAGTAATTATGGAAACCATCGAAAGCACTGACGGAGTGATAAGAACGGTGAAGGTGAAGACAGCTAACGGAGTGCTCATTCGTGACATACGCAGTATTAAACTACTCGATAGCGAAGGCGGAGGAGCTGATCACCCCGAGGCCCGGTAGACTATTTCGCATCCGTCTTCGGGGTGGGTAAAGAAACCCTCATATATGGGAGCATTCACGACACACTGACGTATCGGACCATCATACATCCCGACGCACACACACCTACATTATACCGGTTTATACCACATGGTCTCCGTCAAACATGTTACGGTGCTCACAGTCTTTCGTTGACGTTACAGAAGGCTTTCTCCGATATGTGGTGGTACATGCGATTGCATTGTACATCCAGACATATACGCACATACCCGATGCATACTTTACCCCGTAGCCCCTATCAAACATGTGACAGTGGTTGCCTTTTGTTTTTGTTGACATTACTGAGTGTCTTTTGCGTATGTGAAAGTGGCGGCGATTACATCATACACACATACTCAGGCAAGCACATACAGCCAGGGCAGGAGGGCCCTTCCAAAGACAGCATTCATGTTCCTCCTTCATGCCCGCCATCGGTCAGTTGTTCTCGTGGAAGTGGTCGAATAGCCTCGCATCGGTGTGGCCACCGGATTAGATGCTACCATGAGTAGAGAGTTGACGACAAGCATTAGACACGAGCACTGAGAGCAAGACCTAGGTAGGTAGGAAGAATCAGTACCTTTATACCAAACCTTCGACTCTGGTAAGGATTCGGGAGGATTTTGGTGGGCGGTGTAACGACCGGTCATGGAAAATCCCCTAAAACCGTTGCAACTCCATGTTTTTTGCAACACCACTTACTCGCCTACACTACTGACGTGTCTTTACGCACTATTTGTTTTCATGGACCAATTGTTGTTTGTTCGCGCCCACAGCGCTACTTTGTCATATCCCTGTTCTGGACCTGCGGGACGCACGTGCTCCTCGCTCGCACGCCGCAACTCGGTTCCCGTATTTGGGCCATTATGATGTCATAATTGAGGTTTGTACCTGCTTGGTGTCATTGTTCATTCAGTAATCTAGTATCGTAGAATATCACGAATAATCGCCTTCTGATTTCGGGATCCGTTAAGAATTTGGCTACACATTGCTCAAACGTGAGTTACAACCCATATTAGTCCATTATTGAGTTTCGGGCTTAAATGCTTCAAGTCACCTCTTGAAGATGATAATCCTTTGTGGATTGGTCCCACTTCTTCCCTTTTCCGAGTTCTCGATTGAAAGCCTCCCGCTGTATCATCTTGAATATATCGTGTTCCGCAGGTCGTATTTCATCGGGGCTTGTCGGACCTACTCGTATCTGGAAGGAGGAGCGGGTCCCTTTAATGCCTAGCAAATGTCTCTTAAACCTGGCCAACCAAACTGATGAACAAATTGTTTTCATCCGGGAGGAAAACCCGACCAACAGTGACAAAATGAATGTCGCCTCAACGACTGTTGCTGTCATCACTACGCCTTTGATCTCCGGTCCCAATTCCAAAGTGGGTTTTAGTTCGTACACGGGCCAGTCCTGTTTACGCATCTGCGGGAATTTCGGTCCTCCCGGCCACGTGTCCAGTTGCCGGAAGTCGAAACATCTCTTTACCACTTGTACCGCCCCAACTGCTAACATGACTGCGCTACTTTCAAGTCGCGGGACCGAAACCGTTTTCATTGGGGCAACGCGGGCTTTGGCAAACAGGATCCTCATAGTTATTATACATCCCCCGTGCATCATCGTCCGCGCAACGCGGCTCCGTAACCGACCTCGGATGCATCGGAAAAGGCATGTAGTTCTCCAGTCCGTGTCGCACGACCAGGGGAGAAACATCGTGGAATCCGTATGTCCACTAGTTTCTTTAGGGTGTTCAGAAATTCTTCCCAGTCCAGCTGGTCTTCCCGGTCCAGTGGCTGGTTCCAATCGACTTTCTTACGGCGCAGCCGCAGCAGCGGAATGTTTCTGGAAACAGCCAGGGAGAGACTTGACCGATCGGGTCGAACAAATTAGAGACAGCCGATAGTATGCCATGACGGGTTACTGGTTGGTCGGGAATGTCTAGCTCGAAAACAACGTCGTCCGTTTCCGCGTCCTATTGTATTCCTACAGTGCGTTCGGGAGGGATTGTAGAGCCGTCCAAATCTCTAACCCTTCCGGCCCTCTCGTGATGCGGGATGACTTCGAGCGCTTCTGAAGCGTTCGACATCCATTTCCTTAGATGGAAGCCGCCCCCTTCCAGCAATCTTATTAGGCCTATGAACTGCGCTAGGGCCGAGTCTACATCACCGAATGACCCAAGATAGCCGTCCACGTAAAAGTTTCTGCTGACGCTATCTACCACCGACCGATGGACCAAATCTCTATGTCTCTTTGCTGATTTTCGAAGGGCGTAGTTCGCACAGAACGGTGATGATATGGCCCCGAAGGGTGGGCGGTCATCCTACAACTTACCACTGCGTTGTCCCGGTCGTTCTCTCCCCATCACAGGAAACGCAACGCATCTCGTTCTCCTACCGGTATCTTCACCTGGTGAAACATTTCTCTGATATCGGCGGACAAGGCCACTCTACCCACTGTGAAATGGCACAAAACTTCGATCAGTGGTGTGGTCCAGTCAGATCCTTGTAGTAGGCGATCGTTTAACGAATTGCCCTGGAATTTGGCTGCACAAACGAAAACCACCCGCAGTTTTTCGAGTTTACTGAGGTTGATAACCGGGTGGTGCGTTAGATACCAGATCCCCTTCCGGCCGTCGGTGTTTGAAGGCACCTTCTCGACGTAGCCGAGAGCTTCGTTCCGCTTCATTAAATCTGCCTATCGCTCCCACAGATCCTGGTCTCGAACGAAGCGTTCTTTCAGTCGTAGTAGTCTTTGCAGCACACAGTTTCTGTTGTCAACCCAAGAGTCGGCTAATGTGTACCATGGGAGGGGAACCTCGAACTGTTTTTTAAGGCCTCCAGCTCCTTGTCGCAGTGTTTGCAGAGCGAAGTGATCCTCTTGAGACAACGATAATCCTTCATCCCCGATGCTGTGAAACTCGCTTTCATACAGCCGCTGCAATTGATATTCTGTGCGGTCCGTTTCTGCTGATTCATAATTTACGGAACCACGTCCCTCTGCTGGACCACACTGCACCCATCCCAGAGCTGTGCGTACGGCATGAGGGGCCTGGCGGTTACCCACTCTCTGGTCAAGTATCCAATGTGCCTCTGGCACGTCACAGCCGTGAGAAGGTCCACTTCGTCGTCTCCCCAGTCAACGACGTTTATATCCTGCAGGTGGGGCCACCTAGTCAAAATTGCGTTTACCGACCTTGGTGCTCGCGTGGAGAGATCAGCTAATGTGAATGCTTCCGTCGATTCGATTTGCTCGTTAGTGTCTAAGGAGATGAGTTGCAACCTCAATCGGTCGGCAGTCATTACTTGTATTCCTCCCACCGTGCTCACTTCTAACGACGTCGCACTTTCAGCGAGCCTGTGTTTGTCGGCAAGCCGCTCTTTCACTAGGGTAGTGTCGGATCCACTGTCAACGAAAGCCAACGCTTTGACCATCCCAGTTGGGGTCACCAGCCCCACGGCAACTACTTCTAAACGTAATGGTTTACTGGCAGACCGCGATGTTGAACAAATCACGCTGGGCTTTGTGCTCGTCTCGGGTATAGTTTCTCTCGCCTGGTGTAACAATCGATGGTGTCTGCCCGTGCAACCCTCGTGACCACATCTGTTCCTTGTCCTACAGGCTGCTGCCCGGTGCGTGGTGTTGAGACATATAAAGCACGCTCCTGTCATCTCCGCCATTCCCCATCGTTCGTCTATTGTGGAGTTAACGAACTTGGGGCATTCTAGTAGCCCATGGCTAGCGTCACAGGACCTGCAACTTGGATGCGCTAGAGCCTCGCGTGAAATGACGTGTGCATTGGTCCAATGTTGATATTTCGACTGTTCCCGAGCAGTGGTTTGAACCTGGTTAGTACTAGACTTGTTTGCTTGGTTGCTGTCCCGGATGAGTCGGCCAAATCTACTGTCGGATATCTTGGTTTGCCTGCCCAAGTATTCGGTCAGGTCTTCGAAGTTAGCTTTCCGGTCGCCTCGGCTTATGCGTTCCACCTCTCCCGCTCACCGACCCTGTAGTTCGGGAGAGAGGTGACGGACTATGCCTTCCAAGGTGTGCATTGCATCGAGGTCAGTCCTGTCACCTAAATGGTCGGGGGCTATTGAGCAGTTCTGCATTTTGATCACCAGGTCTGCTATTGTGTAGACATCGCCCTTGGTTCTTTTTGCCTCTACCATCACGCCCCTATTAGGTTACGGGCTACTTTGAAAGGTTGGCCAAACAGGTCCCTCAGAATCTTCCTTGCTCGGGTGTAGCCTTGTTCCGGGTCGAGCGTGGTACACCCATCGACAGCTTCCCTTGCTCGACCTCAACAGTAGTGAGCCAGATAGAGAAGCCTTTGCCCGGGGTCGGTTATCTTATTTTCGACGAATGTTTCGAACTGCTTGGCGAAATTGCAGTAGTGTTCAGATCGCCCGTCGAAAATCGTCAGTTCTACTCTTGGCAGATCGATCGTTGGTGGCGTTGATGTTTTATATTCGACGGCCGGCGCGGAGTTTCCTATTTTAATTTGTCCTGATCTGCCAGATAGGTCGCGTTCATTGGCCTTTTGCTCACGTTCGTTCTGTCTACACTTCTCTTCTGCTTCCTGGGCCTGTTGCATAGCCGACAACAGTTGTTGTTCTGAGTCTAATATTCTTGGCCTAAATAGATCGACATCCTTACAATCCATATTGCCCTCAGTAATACATGAGCTAGCACTGACAGGAATAGGTGATCTAGCAATAACTAAAGAATCAAAAGTATCCAAAACCTCCCCAGTGGCTTGCTGTATTACTTCCTGTCCAGATTCCAATGTCTTCGATCCTTTTCTTGGCATGTTGCGTGTTTTCTCGTTCCAAGTTTTTCAATTGAGTATTGTAACACACGTTTGAGCAATGTGTAGCCAAATTCTTAACGGATCCCGAAATCAGAAGGCGATTATTCGTGATATTCTACGATACTAGATTACTGAATGAACAATGACACCAAGCAGGTACAAACCTCAATTATGACATCATAATGGCCCAAATACGGGAACCGAGTTGCGGCGTGCGAGCGAGGAGCACGTGCGTCCCGCAGGTCTAGAACAGGGATATGACAAAGTAGCGCTCTGGACGCGAACAAACGCTGTTTGGTTCGTATAGGCATACTGTACATAAAACAAGTCCATAGTGTATATAAGTGATTGATGCTTAGTAAACATGGTACCACAGTGATTTGGGGGAGTTTTCCACGACCGGTCGTTACTCACAGTGGCTTTGGGGAGTCCCACCCATTTTCTGCTGACACTTCTCGCGTTGGTTTATAACACCACCGCGTTTGCCCCGTCGCTTAGGTGTCCCTATTGTTTACTCCTGTCAGGTTCCCAGGCACAACGCCTGAGACGATGGAAATTTTTTTCTCATCGGCCATCCTCACCGGTATGCATGAAGCCGGCTGATGACATGGAGTAACGGGGAATGCTTGGGCGAGGGAAGGGCGCGAACATCTAGGCGAACGAGCGAACCAAACGAGGGCCACAGGCGAAAGAACAGGCGGCGAACATGTCGGAGGCTTCCCGAAGCAGGCAAAAAGAAGCATACAGACGGCCAGAGAGGAAGCAGCGGGATCTCCGGAAACCAGCAAGATAGCTCAGGTAAAGGGCTGCCGATCGAGCCGTGAACTGAGACAGTCGGGCCAATCGAAGGAAAATGACGGGCAAGAGAAGCAAGCCATCGGCCACAGGCAAATGGACAGAACGCAGCCGAAGCGCTCAAGCAGCGGCATTAACAATCTTGGTGCCGAGCAGTCCGGAAAAAGGCTCATATAAGCGACTGTACGTGTGCCATGGCTGGACTTGTGTGATCGTGGGAATACAAGTATCCTGCCGTGTGTTGTCGTCCTTGTTACAATAGGACTTCCGATGGCTCCTAATTCACCCCTGTAGGGGTCACCATAACATCCAGACTTGCGGGGGTCGAGCTATCCTTCACCTTTGAACAGTGCTGCCAGTTTTCAATTCAGTTCATTTTGCACAGGTAGAAAGTGACGGCGACAAATCTTGCTTTCAGATGGTTGTGTTGTCGGCGAGTTTCCTTGGCTCCCAACACCGGGCACTGAATGCTTTGTTTGAAAGGCAGAATTCGCTAGGCAGTATCGCCTTCACAGACCTAAGTGTATTGACAAAAATGGCTCACCACTCGTTTACACCACTAGCTCTGGGAACACCATGGTCCAGCATGAACCTAGGGCCTTCTTGAAAGTCGGTACACTGCTGCATCCACCAGCGCTCTGGTAGCCTATTACACACAGGTACAACCCTTCTTGTAAAAAAATAGCATTTAAGCCCAGCCTTGAGTACGCTATCCGCAGCTTTCGACTGTTTCCCCCGGGTGCCGCACTCAGGGACAGAAAAGACCAAATCACCCTTGTCTATACCCAACAGATCCTTCACAATCTTGAACACTTCCATTAGATAACTTCAGCCTCTACTCCACTCTAAAGGGAAGGGATTATGGGCTTACGGGGGCTGGGATTAAGATTTCACCGTCTGCCCGGTGATCATTCTAGTTGAAAGTCGCTGCACCCCCACCAAGCACTTCTTATCCTTGCGATTATACGGAGCCCATGCCTTCGCGCAATACTCCGGAACAGGTATCCCCAGAACCTTGTAAAAAAGGATGATGACTTCTGGTTTTTGCATGTGATGTTTTAGCATGCCCTGTATGTATTACCCTTCTGGCCATATTTGCAGCTCTCCGGCACTGCCTTGAAGGCTTGAAGTCCTATGTGACTGCCAAACCTAGGCCTTCACCTGCTACACTCTTTGAAACGGAATACTGCTCGCTTCTTATATGCTGATTGTCAGGATTTGGCTTTTGGCGTGATTCAGTGGTAAATCCCATCCTCCTGGCCATCTAAGCATGGCATTTATATCCCACGTCAAATTGCTACCCTCTTTCCTCACATCATCTGAAAAGGTGGAACACGGGTTGCTGATTTATTCCGCCTGGTCATTTACGTACACAAGGAAGAGCAAAGGCCCCAGTGATGAGCCCCGTAGCGCGCCACTGGTAACCCTCATCGGCCTCGTTAGATAATCGCCCTCCCTGACACAGAAACTACGGTTCCCTGGGAAAAGTACTACTCAGTCACTTGCTTTCGCGATTAGCCCAAGGGTTTGCGATTTATATTCCAGCACGCGGTGACTCGTAGAGCAAAAAGCCCTACTGAAATCCGGATACCAAACCTCTGCTGCCGCAACTTCGTCCGTTCGTCTAGTGGTCTCGTTAAAGAACATCGCCAGGTTTGCCAAACACTATATTTTTAACAAACCCATATTGTACAGGCATCACTAGGTTGGTAATAACCAGATGCAGGCGCAACTGCTTCCTGAATATGCGTTCCAAGCACTTGCACAACACCTATTTCAGGCTGGCCGGTCCATAATTCTCCGTCCTGTGCCTGGATCCGGTCTTATGTATTTCTACGACAATGGGCTTATATCATTCCTCTGGCACCCCACCCCCTAGAAAAGTTTTGTACAGCTGGGTACTAGCCCTTGATAAAATATCAGAAAGGGGCTGAACCATCACCGGGTGGATGGCATCCGGTCCGGCCGCTTTGTGCTGGCACAAAGGCTTGGGCTTGCTCAGCATCTCGTCCTCACTCGTAGTATGCTCCTGAAGCACTGGTGTACTCCCTGTATCTGATCCCGGCGCACTAAGCAGCTGGCCCCGACGATACTGGCTCTTAAAGCACCCAAGCAAGGTTTCTACCCTGTCTTTATCATCGAGAGCTATGCTTTCGTCGGGCATTCTCAAGGTACCTACCGGCTTGCGTGTCGTTTTCTTGGACTCCACATGAGGGAAGAACTTCCTTGGATCAGCCCTTGCACTGTTGGCTAGTTTCTTTTCATACTCGTTCTCTGCTTCTTGTTGCAGGGCTTGTGCCCTGCTTCTGGCTGTCTTGTGAGCGGTCGCTCGTAGTAAGCCCCATGAAGTTTGTGATTAGCCCATAGCTCTCTGCGAGCAGTGAACCCTCTTGCAATCTTTGGCTTACACCGGGGCGACCGGCTCCTATATTTCGCTGTGTTAACGGAGCCAGCTCGCCTATCAAGTTTGTCAGCCCGGTTTTTACCACCCTCCAGCTATCCTCCACAGATGGTTCCGGCACTTCCGGGTGCCAACATAAGCTTCTCGCCCTTACCCCCAGTTGGTCCTCATACACTCTAGCGTTGTTCCGGACCAACCTAGATCCTAGTTTGTTGAGCCTTACAAAGAAAATCCCACACAGGGCTCCATGATTGCTCTTTCTCTGTGGCTGCTGCATCACCAGAAAGGTGACATTAGGTCTATACCTGGTTGCCAGCAGATTTAGTGTAGATGAAAGCTG
Source organism: Fasciola hepatica (assembly GCA_948099385.1). NCBI lineage: Eukaryota > Metazoa > Platyhelminthes > Trematoda > Plagiorchiida > Fasciolidae > Fasciola > Fasciola hepatica. The sequence continues at coordinate 1,278,976 of CANUEZ040000189.1, read as the reverse complement.
TCAGTCGCGGAACAGTGTTGCTTCCATTACGTGTTGTTTCAAGGCTTGGTTGTTGAGTGGCACCAAGAGAGCATTTCCGATGGCTCCCTACGATGCATACTCATCGCCATGATTTGCTTCTGGGAGCTTCATATCTCCTAACACAACAAGGCTCTACGACCCACTCAAAACCTTCTGTAGAGGCTGGGATAGTTCAGAGCTTCCTTCCCCATTTGATTGCTGCGCTCCATTGACACTCACTATCCGTACCAGCCACTAGTCTAGGCTAACGCAATGTGTGGTGGCTTATATGTTGGGTGATATCAAGGTAAAAGGGACCTCCCAGTGATTATAATCAGCTCTCACGAGGAAGGGCACCGCTCTACCTAGCCTTCCATTTGTTTTGCTTGCACGTAGGCGGCTTAGCCACCAAGCTGCGTGGCACTCTGATCCCCTTTCAGCCATGTATCCGAGGCAGCTATAATTACCGATCTATTTGTTCTAGCCAGTAAAGCCCCTACGTCTCTCCTAAGCTGCTGGCACTTGTGTACCATTCGGAGGCACCTTATCCCGGGTCACCTGTTTTGATTATATCCTTTTGGGCCCCAGTGTCCTCTGGAGCCGCTCCCGAGGGGACAGCCTTTTGTGCTTTGGCAGTCACTTAGCCCGTGTTTTCTTGAACCTTCAAGGCCACATCGTGCATAGCTATTGTGATGTTGTCAAACAAAGCACCTAACGCTTCCCCAGTCTTATTACTAGGCCTTATGTTGCCTCTTGAGCGCTTCAGGGACCTACCCCTGCTCAGAAGCTTTGGTGTTCTTGCAACGACTGTGGCCCAGCTTACATCCTTATTGGTGACGCTCCGTCTGATCAGGACCGGCTTCGCCTCCACTTCAATTTCCATTTCGGTCACACCTCCTCTCTTGATAGTATGCAGACAGTTCAGTTCAGTTTGCACAGTGCTGGTGATGGCCGAGGCCAATCGATAGTCCATATTTCTTCCGGCATTACGCGCTTCGGTCGGTGCCCCATCATGCGTTTGGTAAATTCTTCCTGTTTGTTCACTTTGACAGAGTCTTCCATAGATCCGGTCAAACTAAAGGGAGAAGGATGGTAACATCTCGTCTTCCAGGGGAGAGACAACCATTACTCAAGCGTTCCCTCATAAACGGCACATCTTGCCTTGGTCTGCGGAACTACTGTCCCGATTTCACTCGCTGTGTCCTTCTTCGGCTCTAAAGCTCTTCCTTCGGGAATATCCCTCTCGCCTACTGTCCAGCATCTTTTTGAGATTCTACATCTTTCAAACTTACTATTTCTCCGGTCAGCAGGTTCTGCCGTCCAACTACCCTGTCGCAAAAAGTTTGTTCTCACCCTCTTTCTTTAGCTTGCCTTCCATAGTTTTATACCTTTCCCTGTTGTCCATTCTTCTGGAGCCATCACGAACATATCCTCGGCTCCTGTCCCCTTAAACCTTTCAGAAATTTAAAAGCCTCAGCGGAATCTTTTCCTAATTCTGTTTGTTTTCAGAGAAAGAAGCCGCTTGTTCTGAAATCTCTTTGGAGGCGGGTCTCTCCCCGCTGACACTCCATCATCGTAGTGGTTAGTGATTGGACAGTTTAAAGACAGGCTGCATCTTTTTCGAGGAAAGATGCCCTAGTCTGTACGCAGTATTCGAAGTGAGGCCTCACTATGGCTCTTTCAAGGGTAAGAACACATCTGCTTGTTTGCAGAAAATTGTTGACTCTAGTCTAAAGCGCTCCTTACGGGCTCCATGGGTAGCCAACTTGCCCTGATCCGCCCATTTGAAGCCTGAAGTTATAACAGCACTCTAGTCTTTTTTCTGTTGAACAGCATCATTCGTGAATGGTACGCTTCCCCCCTTTATGGGTAAACCTACTGACGCTGCGGTCAGCAGACGACTTTTGTTCTCGTTTACAAGCATACCCCGTGTGCTCACCCAGTCGAGCACCCCTCAGTATCTGTAGCCAGTAGCTCCCGCCGACCTGATCCGGCAAACTTTACATGGTCTGCAACTATGGAAAACGGAAGCTTCAGTGCTTTAGCCAAGTCATTTATGTAGAGAAAGAATGAAACTGTTCTCAGAACTGATCCCTGAGGGATGACGTTGAATAATAATATTGATATATATCTCGACCGTGGCCGAGAAGCACGCGCAAGCTCGTCATCATGGTGTACAACGTTACCCAAAAAGATGAACTATAAACGAATTGCAAGAAAAGAAGTCAGAAGTGTCAGAAACAAAACAACATAGCCGGGAAAAGTTTGAACGGATCAAACTGAAAATGGTTTGCTCGGCAAATACTAGTTTGGTAATGGTAACCAACGGTGTTGCCGAAAATATCGTGAAAACATTGTGCTGAGGATGCATTATGAATCAAAATGATGCAAGTCATAGATAACAAGGGCTTATTGAGTTTCTATGGACGGGATAAGTTCTGAACAGAGGTAAATAAAAATGTATGGAAGTACACTGAGGAACTTTGACGAATATGAAAAGAACGGCTATCCTCGAGGACGACGTGAAACCGGAATAACGGATTTTCCCGGGTTAAGGGAACGGAGTAAGTTATGAAAAAGGGAGACATGAGACAAACTGTATGGGAGTGCGCTCGGGAACTTTGGTGAATGTGGAAGAAACAGCAATCCATAAAAAGGTGATTTGAACTTCAGGATAAATAACCTGTATCATTACGGAAAAAAGGAGCGCACTCTGAGGGTCCTGGATTAGTGGAGAAACCGTTCGAAGGAAAAATAAAACCTTGCGATAGATACTAGGGTGGAAAACCTCCTTATAGGCTGGTGCCTTATTGTTCTGTTGGGCTGACTAAAATGTACTGACTTATCATTTCTCAGTAGTATTCGGCGTCATCATTGGGAACCACCAATGAGGAGGATAAATGGTCTCGATTTCGGATGGCTTAGCGAAATTTTATGAGTAACAAGTTACTGTGTTGCGCAGTCTGGTTCTGATATCGTGTCATTCCATATAAAACCAAGATATAAATGGGGTGGTGACCTTTATTGGTGGTGAGCATCCTCCCATGGGTATGGTTCATCTGGAAGGGTAAACGACATGTTGATCAATCCGCCGGGTGTGGCGAGGCATGATGGATGGCGGATGTAGAAGCAGGTTGTGTGTGAACTGTTATTTGTGTAGGCTCCAACAGTGATATCAGTAGGAGAGGTGTTGGGGTTTAAAAGCACCGTTCCACCTACTGGTAAGCACTTTGGGGCCTTTCAGGTCGTGTGGCTTGACCTCCGTCCAGGTTGGTCTGAAAGATTCCATTCAGGTCTCTGTCGGTATGGGCCGAAGAGGGAACCTCGGTCATCGAATATGGAGCCTGAGAGAGTGAGCGACGATGAACCCGAAATAAATGGGGTTTGCAGTCTGGACGTGGTTCCAGCTGTGGGTTATGATAATAAATGATGACAACTAATAGTGAACTGGTTGGGTTTACGTGAACCACCAGTGGCGCATATTTTTTATCCTGATGTGAGCTTCATTTCACTAGTTTAAGTAACGTAGGCTTGCAGAGGATCGAGCTATACCGTCACGGGCTAGCAAGGTAGCGTACACTGAATAGGCTACTGTGTATGCATTTCAAAGAATGAACTGTTTGCACGCAATTGGAAGTAGTAACCCTCAACACCGTTTGCTTACGCAGAATGCAGGCAAGCACTGAGGCGGTAAGATATCACACTAATATAGGTCCGGTAAGAGAATGTGAGTGAATGAATTGGTACCCTGCTAGCATAGCACTATATTTGTTACCGTCTATCTGGTATGATGGTTATTCCCTACTGAAAATTTCTGAAGAAAATTAGAGTAAGATTTTAGAGGAAATTGCAAGGGCATCGGTGCTGGAGCATTGGAGAAAACTGGTATCTTGCAGAGAAACTTAGGTGTAAGTTCGTCTGTGCTCCTTCCCGATGGTGTTGGCGTACTGGGATCCAACTTGAATGAGAGCTAGGAAATCTCACGAAGTGGTGATTGCATGAATACCTATTTTATAAAAGAGAGGAAAGATAGTTAGTTCGGGAGGGAAAATATGAACACTTCCTTGTGTTATTTTGGGAACTCAAAAGGGGCTGGTGTTGTTCATCTGTTGCCTCGATATGCTATGCATGTCAGTAGGCTTGAAGTCTAGGCTACGGTAGTGATTATGGTTGGCGGGAGGCAACAAGAGGTACTAGGAACCCAGACAGCAGTTTGTAAAACTGGTCTCAGGGATGCTTGACATGTGCAGCCGTGAGGTGTTTACAGGTTTGATGCTGCTGACTGGTGTCTGGTGTTGGCTGCTGTTAGGTAGGGTGGCAAACGCAAGCGTGGCTTGGAAGCTAAGACATCGAGTTTGCTTCTTCCACCCTAACATGGAACATCCTGTTGGTCAGAGAGTCAGTTATTCAACCTTGCACCTGTCCGTTTTTTCCATAGGTCTTGAGCTTGCCCAGCAGCAGTCGCAGAGTCACGGAGTCGTGGGTCCTCCTGCAATGCAGATGGTCAACTTCCACCGTTTCTTCCTCGTCCTTTTGTGTTGTGACATCATCCAAAAGCCTGAGAAGCCTCGATAGACATGATCTCCCCTTCGAAAATACATGCCGCGCTTCACTCGGCAGCCTGTGCTCTACAAAGAGCTTGCAGACATGTTCTCTTGACAGTTTCTCCAAGCATCTGCGAAAGATACAAGTAAAGCTCACTGGCCAGTAGTTTTGCTCCTGTGAGCTCGGTCCATCTTTATAGGTGGCCTCTACCGCCGCTGTCTTCCAGTCAGCTGGCCGTACATCTTGGCTAACTGTTGTAATAAACCACCATCAGACATGTCCACCTATTTCAGCAGTCCGCGGTTTCATGATGAATAGATGTATAATTCCTGACTCTGTTGATCTGTTAACCCTCAACCCCTCTAGTATTTTTCTCGGCTCCTCCATCGGTATAGACATATACGGCTCGTCAGGTGTGTTTTCAATGGGCCTTCTGAAGTCCCCCGATGCCTAATTATCCCTTCAGAGTAGGCTTCCGGAGTATTTACTGGGCCCTTCTGCTTTGCCCTAATCCTCGCAGACTTCTTTCCCATAGCTTAGTATTATTATTCCAATCTTCTTCCCAAGGAAACATTCCGATGTTGTTCATGCTTTACACCACGTCAATTTGCATGACTCTATCTTTTTAGTTTCTACTAGGCCATCCGGAGTTATAAGGAAAATAGCTTCTGAGAGTGTCTCTTCAACTTCAAACAATTGGAAAACTTTTTCTGAAGGATAAACTACTAGGAAACCAGCTTATCTACAAATGGTTGTTGAAGTAGCTTCCAAATTGCCAGTCCAGGAAGTCTAGTGTCTTCCGCCATCAGTACACCTTACTTTACTACTATAAAAAGTCTTTGCCAAAGCAAGCCCAAAACGACTTCTGTCCACCTTCACCAACGAGTAATTAGCAGCTTTTAATCCACAGGCAATAGAAGCCCCCAACTACCCGCAGTCTCGGTATCTTGCTCGGTACCAATGGTTGATACACACTGTGATACTAGTATCAAATTGAGGGTGCAAGAACAAAATCCAACATCGTTTGAAAGATAGTCACGTGCCATGGATGATGAGCTGACAGCGTTGTCACCGCCTGCATCTACCGTCGATCCTTTACAACACCCGAACACCCAAAGTTCACCATTGGCCGGTCGCTTCCTGGGCTCTTTTGATTCCAAAATCCATCAGAGTTGAAAGATGCAAAATGCTGTAGTCTTTCATGTTCCGGATAGTCTTCCGCTTTCCTCGACTAAACAACCTTTGCCTCTAACCTGCTATATGTCACACAACGAGTGCTGCCGTATAAGACTAAGGAGGAAGTCACAGTGGTATGTGCCCGCTTCTGTTTCAGTTCCGTGAGGAGAACATTGCCATGGAATTCATCAGAAAGAGAGAGACTATCACCATAGCCACTGTAATGGAATTCAACCTTGGCTGTTTTGTTTGACACACATCCCTCTTTATTTGAACTGGCGCCACTAAGCCCGGTGGCCACTTGACCGCGGCCGGTGTAAGCTTCATCTTACAACTGGTTAGTCCGACGAGAGGCCAAGGTCATGCGTGTCTCCTTTTCGTTCGACTATTGTGGCCCTGTTTTCCCCGGTGTCGGGTTTTTGTAGGATGATGTTGGTTCTCCCCGCACTTAGTAAATGTAATATTGCTTTTTCCTCGACCGTTTGGCAATATTCCACTCTCATTTGACGGCAGTACCAGCGAAAAAGGGGCTTTTCTACGGTCTTACTACTAGAACACCTATCCCGCGAAATTCACCCCATGGCTCGTGTTCTGCAACTGAGGCAAGAAACCAAAGCACTACGCCACCCAAAATATGCTCGAGGGCTAGCCCGGCTGCACGGGGCTCGTGCCCCACAATCAACTCAATGTATAAAACAGATCATCCACTTTAGTTGTCCCACAACCTCACTTAGGAAGATAGCTGAGACGTTTTACCACATTCTTCACAACCACCGTGACTCTCAGTACAGGGTGTACCCAGCTTGCCACCCTGTCTATCACAGATTCTTCACTCAGTTATATCACGGCTAGCACTACGGATATAAACAGATACATCCACTCTTTCAAATCGACCTACCACTCCGGACCTGGCGGCCTACCACCAGCAATATTCGCCCCTGGTGGCCCGGATATTCCCCTCCTACTAATAAATCCACACAGACTATCTTTCGGACCCGGAAACTTCCCCGCCAATGGAGGAAGTCCGCTATCATCCTCGGGCATAAGAAGGGCACAGTGCATGACGTAACCGATTACGGCCTAATCAATCGTACGCCAATGATATCGAGGCTGCTTGAAATGATCGTGAAACACTACCCGACCGAATATCTTTCTGCACATAAGCTGGTCAGCCTAAGACAGCTCGGATTTATCAAATCACGCTGGTGCTCAACCTGCCAATTTAACCTTCTGAACTTGTTAACAGCGGCTGCCGACCAAGACAAAACACTTCTCATCACCTATCTTGATATGACTAGAGCTTTTGGCAGAGTCTCGCATCTAAAGTTGCTGCACAAGACTAGAGGTTACGGGACTTAAAACCTCCTATCCAGTTGGTTTAAATTCTGCTTTCAAGGCCGTTACCAAGTTACCTGCCTCAACGGCCATTTGTCAGGCCCCTATCCGGCAAACAGCGGGGTAATCCAAGGAAGTATTCTGGGACCGCTTCTGTTCTTACTATATATAAATGACATTTGCAATGTCATCACCTATGGCGAAATTCTCTTATTTGCCTATGACATGAAGATAGTCTACGAATTCGAGCAAAGAAACCTACCTGTATCACCAAATATTGTCACGGTTGACATATAGTCCTCACTCCTTTGGTGAAATCTCTGGGAAATCGAATTTTCAGTGAAGAGGAGCAGTTACCTCGCGTTCAACCGCAATATTCCTCATGGTACGCTCAAGACGGGCGGAGTCTCACCCCCATATTCCCCAACAATGCGAGACCTCGGACTACAGCACTCTCGCACTTTCAGTTTCTCCGAATGCACTTTCTACTTAACTTCTCGGGCAAACAAGTCCCTTGGCATTTTGCAAGGAACTTTTCTTCACACAAACAGTAGTTTAGAGGCATACCAAACTGATGTTTGCCCAACCCTGGAGTACCGTACACTTGTGTCTTCAAATGTGCACAAATGTGACACTGTCGACGTGGAAAGGATACAGTGTCGATTTAGCAAAATACCATTCCTGCCTTATTTGAATCTAAGCAGCAGACAAAGTCTTACGCTCCTGCCGCTTGACTGTCTTCGGCTTGGGAGAATAAAACTCATCCTTGCGGTTTTGCTTAATTTGCTCCACTAACAAGCTGTATTCTCTAGCCAGGCTCAGTTCAGTATAGACTCGACACATCAGCAGCGCAATGGAAACCACCTTATAACGCTCCCTACACCGCGGAATTCCTTAAGACGAACCCTCTCCCTCCTTAAATATGCTACCTTGTGGAATGAACTCCCATGTGGTATCCGTTCCATGGATTCCAAGCCATATTTAAGTCCAGACTACACTTAGCGCCTGGCATCCAAAAACTGTTCGCTCTTTTAAATCCACACGTGAATATTAGTAGAGCTTATGAGGAAAGTGTTGGATACTATCCATAACCCTCGATAACCTCTAGGATGTGCCTTACCATCCACCGTCACTGCCGCCACCTCAGCGTAGACCTACCAGGTTACAATGCCCAAACTTAGTCACTTCCGTGACCTGAGCCAATGCCTCTGAAATCGTATTTGAATATATAAAACACTACTAGTTGCATGAAAGATAGTCTTTAAACATTCCCACTGCTAATTTTGTTTTTAGTCTCCGCCCCTGTCTCTAGCCCAAGATGCAGCACCCTTCAGGCTCATCAGCCTCCATCCAGTGGTTACCCTTGACCAAATCATTGGGCACGCATCGCTAAACTTCCCTCTCTATCACATAGCTGTAGCATCCTCCCACGATTGACCCATATAACATCTGCTACTCAGTCAAAAAAACTGCAAAATATCCGCGGATCGTCCCGATGTATCACCACAGCCGGCTCACATGTAAGCTGAGAGTCGTCGGACTCAGGCCTTGTCAGAAACGAGCCGTCATGTATGCTTTCCCTGGGTGTTGAAAGCTTTCCGTGGGTCTGTTTCCCACTTTTTTCTCTCCCATAGCTGGAAGCCGCGACACCACCGATGGGAAAATAACAATAAGTCTGTGGTTGTCTTATAATGAGGAGGAAAACAGCCGACTCTAAAAGTGGTGGACCTCCTGGGTCAAGCGCAAGGAATGGCGGGCGTGGGAGAAATGGGAAGTACTCCCCACGGAGAAGGCATGCTATCTCGCTCCTCCGAATTAAAAAAGAAGTACCAAAAGTACTTCTGCCCGCGAAGGTATTGGATTCATGCCCCACGCCCCCTCAATAAAGGACGAATTCCCTTTTACAGCCTTGACAATACCCTGAGCGTGGGAAGCCCCGAAGAAAAATAAAAGGCGTACGAGCTAATCCCTCAGTACTTATGCCTGACCCTGTGTGGGATGACAAGCCTGCCGAATGGGCTATCTACTTATAACCCGACCTCATCTCTCTCATTTTAAACCCTTCTAGGTTTCTTGCCCCACCTACGACCAGTTCGTTGATGCCAAACTCCGTTGTCCATTACCGCTTCCCAAAGTTTATCCATGTGAAGTCCGCTTTGTTCCAGATCTTTCTTGGTAATACGTGGACCGATTGGCACCAGCACTGTTAATGCTCAAGAATAGTATGAAAGCGGAATCCCTCTAAAGCCAACCCCTTGATTTTTAATCATAAGTTGTATGCGACCTACCTAGGTTTCCAAGTACCTACGTTGTTTTTAAACCAAATGTAGTATGAGCACGAGCTTCCTACTCGGTAGCCTCAGGCTTCACACTCCACGCATATAATTGCACGGGATTTTAATCATATTTACCTCATACATCATGAATATAAACCTCCACACCGCTGACTCTAGCCGCTGACGACGGAAAGGAAACCAAAAGACACTCTATCACCCAAACATAAAAGAAAGCGGATGCTCCGATAGCCACAACATCATACACAGTCCCCTGAAGACTATGTGGTTTCATATTTAAACCTAGCAGTCGTCTCTACTAACACTGTCTATTCCACTTCTTGTGCAGGTACATGATCTGCCATCGTCTTATTACCATTTAGCTGAAGTTAGAAACATCGACAAAAGGTACAAGAAAAATTACCCTTCACCGTGAAGCTCGCCATAAAGCACATGCTCGTAGTCAACTGTCGAATTATGAGCAAATGGTCCCCATGATCTAGAGCAAACTCGCCCATTTCTCCATCGCCCTAATATTACATCAAAAATATGTTCACCCACCTCCCGTTAAAACAAACCCTGTCACGCCTAAAGAGCTCCCCACACCGTAACTTTATCAGCTTCCAGCTGTTTATACACCATAATACTATGGCTTATCCCAGTCAGCAAGCTTCCTCTTAGCTTCTGCTATCAACACTTGACTTCAGAGTCCTGTCCAAGGCATGTAGCTTGGGCCACGGAACACTAAAATGAAGCCTTAAAATTGTCGTGTTTATACACATGGCTCTTTATATGTTGCTTTCATTTGTTATCATAACCCACTGCTGAAACTAATTCCAGGTTTCCTATCTCCCCATGAATCCTAGGCCTTGATTACTCCCCTTAAATTGTAATCCTTGAATTTCTATCAACACTCTAATCATAACCCCCAGCTATAACATACACAAGACTGCCATATCTCCGGCCCCCTTTCAGATCATGCCGATTACTTGAGTGACCATCGGTCCACTAGGCTCTTCTCTCGGATAACTGCATGGACTAAGTGAATCAGACTGATCGGACTGGACTATCTCCCGCGCTGGGCGGCCATCGTTCCAACTTGAACTCACGCTGCCTGATGCTATGCGCAGCCTGCTATATCGCAAGCCACTGTGATTGAAATAGTGTTACCCGGGTTACGAGCCACCGTAACAGTTTCACCGGGCCACAGGGCGGATTATCGACATCGAACGACATCACGGACTGGCCCAACTTTTACTTCCAGTATATCCTTTTATCGGTCGTTGTGGTTCCCAACTCGTGACCGAAATCCTACCATCGCCGTTGCATTTTCAACCCGCCTTCCCCATTTCACCAACCAAAGTAACCTTAGTCTATCTTTGCCTGCTACCCAACGATTTTCCTCATGAACAGCCAGTCGCGCCTGGTGAGCTCGCCCATGCTCGGGCGTTAGTTCGTGACCCGCCGTCATCTGTAAACACGATCTTTATGAAACAAAATACCGGTCGCTCGCTTTGGCCGAAACTTCTCCATGTTCGTTTGTTGCATAAACAGAAACGTTTGTCATTACGCCCAACAACATTCGTTGTCGCCTCGGGTCGGGTCCTCTGGAAACCGCTGCCGTAGGACTGGTGTACCCACATTTCATTTCTACTTTGCTTTGACTCACCTGCTCCATCCTCTCGTTTCAGATGACTGCCTTTTCAGTGAACTCTTTTGCAATCCCCAGCTAAGCATCCAACCATCATTCACGCTGATATGACAGCATCCTACATCCCTTATGAAGTATGTTTCTCCATGCCCACTTTTGAACGAAACGTCGTTCTCTTCATACCGCAGTGGAATTGCCTAAAAAATACAACGGAAATGAATTTGTCTGACCTCACTGGCTCACTTTTTCTTCAGGTTTCCGTACCACCGTCCAGCAGCTTAAGGACTCGTCCGAATGACATCGGAGAAATACCGCCCAATACGCCGCTGACATTGCTGATTGGTGAGTTGACGTTGGCTTTGCTGTCCACCGTGTCCGGAAATTCATTGGTAGATATCTCCCTCTGGCCTTTCGACATCAACCTTCCTAACAATCAGCCGGTGCATCTGTGTATCCCTTTCTATACTTCCCGATTTGTCTTTGATCTCTCGATGAACCGTTGTTTAAATCATCCCTGTATATACTACATCTTCCTACACTTTACTAACGCCTTTACCAGCAGCTGTGCTTATGGCAAACCCCCCACAACACCCTGCCCCAAAATCGAGACAGCTTCGCACTTCCACGTCAACCGTTTCCACTTTCGTTCATTTAAATACCATCTAGTTCTGTCGTACTGCCACTGAGGTGTACAAACCTGACCCTCGAAACTTGTAAATATTTCATACTGCTATGATGAACTGTACTCCGTTATCATGCCTTGTGCATGTGTCTTGGTCCCAGTCGAGAAAAACACCAGTAATATGGATCATTTTCCCATCTCATCTTCTGACGGTTTTCTCTTATAATTGCCTACGGTCTGCCAAATTTCGGTGTAGCACTTTGGGTGGGGAATTATAACGCTTGTGCCTAGGCATCCGTCATTTCCAAAACGCACTCAAAGGAGTTTGCTCACGGTGTTCAGAGATCCCAAGCCTTTGGTGCTCAATAAAGCCCACTGTCGATTGACACACCTCGCGAGGTTCGCCGTTCAGACTTTGTCCCGGTTTACTGGGGACATGCGGTTATTCCCTGGGGCACCGTCCCATCACCGCCGCCTTATCAAGCGTATACCGCCCAAGTCCGTCACCTTTGTTTGACAACGACTCAGACACGATGGCACACCTCCAGTGAGCGAGCTTCATACCAGGGGACTTCGGTTAGAAGATTCACTGCGCTTAGCTTCGTGACTTGTACTCATTACCCGGGATTACGCCTTCTTCCACTTTTCTATGAACGGCGACAGCACTGAACGTTGTTTGTGCCTTTTATCCTGATCAAATGTCTGCCGGCTCCCAAGGCTCGTCTTCCTTCCGTTTTGTCTTCCATTATGTGGAGTCACTGTCACACTGACTACTTCCGTTTCTTTGCTGGCCTGTGGTACATCCAGGAGGATGACCAACCAATGGACAACGGAACGATTGGTCATTTTGGCGCTGGAGACGGCAAGTGCGCTCATTGTCGGGTGAACTTCGAAGGAGCAGACTTTAAACCCTCACCATCAATCACCCGATGTCACGCCTCGAGTGCAAGGAGCGACGTAAGAGGGGTTCCTGGTACGCCAACAAAATGGGCCCACCTCCACAACCGAGGCTCACCTCCGTCAGATCTTGGCTATTTTGTTTAACAGATATCCCTATTTATCTGAGCTCGCACCACCAAGCCCGGTGGCCACTTGGCCGTTGCCAGTGAACTTTACACGCCGTCTTCTCCAATATACCGTAACCGTTCTCTCCCTACCTGCAGTGTTCTCCTCCTCATGGGTTGTGGGACTCATTGCCCTGGTGATTGAGACGACGTATTGCTGATTACTGCTGCGAGAAACAGGAGGTCCCATTGTATTGGCAAGGACTAGAGAACTCGCGTAACAAGGAAACAGCTTGGTGGGGCCTAACCAACCTTACATCACTCCTTTGAAAAGCAGGAAAATTGTCGCCGAGAAAGCCCCAATACAGAGGGACGTCCTTAGGTCGGTAACTGGCAACCACGCATCGTTTCAATCTTCCCATCCAGCACCGCCCCGCCCCCTTCAGCAGCTCATCACAGATGACTTATCCGCACCCCGCTCATCGACCACTGCACCACTGTTGGATGCATCCATAAGCCTACAAGTAGACCTCAACTTATCCCGCTCGCCACCACTTCCTCAGCGCCCATCCAAACGGTCCCACATTGCGACCCAACCTCCGCCATTATCTATAGGACATACCCATAGCTGGGTTATACGATCACCCCTCACAGACAGCTACGGCTCATGTATTTGCTTTTCTTACAAACAAGCCGAGAAGGCAACTGCTTCCAACTCGCCACTCCGTACCAACCCACCAGCAACAACAACGTCCCCAAGGGCGTTGGGCACAAATTCACCTTCTATTCTTGTTGCCTCCCGTGGCGTAGATCACCTCAGCATCAACATCGTCACGCCCCTAGTTGCACCAAAAGCCGACCTGGGACCTCTCATTAAGCGCTAAACAATTTTTTACCCAACCGCCATTCCCATCACCGGCATGCCCACCGAAGCTAGTCACTCCCCCCCCGTGCGTAGTCCACGCGTGCGTCTAAGTAGATATCGGAAGACCCAAGTAACCAACCCTAACGTAGTGCTATCAACTACGCAGATGTCACCACCACACTGCCTGCCGATGTGCCACCATATTGAAAGTTCGCTCCTGTTCATATTGCCACCATCTTTGGCATCACAGTTTGAACTTTCTCATTTTTCAGTATGCCACGTACAACTTTCGTTGTACTCGCTCAGTGTCTCATCTGGCCGAATTCAGTTACCAGATCTTCCTTCACTTCTCTCATCCCGCGGCAGCCCTTCCCTGTACTCCAGATGTTTACCTGCCTCGACCCAAACTAGGCCGCAAACCATCAAGCACCCTTTCAAATTGGGCTCTCACTTTGCCTCAACGGCCGAGGATACACCCAATGGCCACCTAAGGCCGACACAAAATACTCATTTTTTCCCTTATCTGCCCTGGGCGAAAAGCAGCCCTATACCTTGGCTTCATCTCAGTTGAATCCCCATCACCCGTTCTCCAAAGACGATATAATCACCAATCCACCAACTCTTACTTCCCCCAAAAGTCGAGGCCCTTCTGTAGTTTTGGACGACATTTTCAAAGTCCATCTACTCCAAACAGGTTCTTCGCTTCAGACTCCCCTACTCGTCTTTAGTGAAGCCCCCGTGCCTTCTTAGTTGGGCCCGCTGCGACCGGCCACCCCACTCGTTCCATGTCAAATTCAGAAATCACCACCTTCGATCACACTACCTGCCCTGCCAGCTCTTTCCCAATCTTTACTGGCCATTCTGATACTGATCAAACGTCTTCCCATTGGTCCTGAACCTACATGCACAGCAACCTACCCGGGGCTGTCTCACCCACCTCGTCAGTATTAGGACCATCCCCTCTAGCCTCAGCATTGGCTCAACCAACTCCTGCGCCAGTACAAGGAAGCACAACAACCATGTCCGTTTTCGTCATCAACTTCCGCACACTACCAGCAAAATTCACCTCTCGCTTGCTCGGGACCTCTTGTCTAACTACGACTTCGTCCTCATTACGGAAACGCGGCTCGCCGCAAACACTACCAACTAATACTTCGTCATGCCTGGTCAAAAGGCTCTTATTAATTCTAGAATACATCGTCCGGGAGGGGTTGCCTAATATCCTGCGCAGAGTCGTTTTGCGTTTCTCTGGTGCAACACCTAGTCAGTGACTCGGTCGGTAACTCAGTCTGGGTAGCAGGTAAAATGCATTCACAAGAACTGTTGTTCGGACTCGTATATCGATCGCACAAATCAACCAGGGACAATATTGTACCTATTATTGAGACCTCTCACTTTGTCTCCGGTTAACCCGCCGATCACAAGTTGATCGCAGGTGGCTTCGACGCTCCGGTGTTAGATTGAACATCACACTGTGATGCATTACTTTATCAGGATTTCTTTACCTGTAGACACACTGGTGGTTAGACTCTGCACTTCAGTCACCTGCTAAGGGAAAAAGAATCCTAGATCCTCTGTTTTCCCAAGGACCCAATAAGGTGATCGTCTCCGTAGGGGGTAGCTCCCAATGATGTGACCTCAGGGCAGTCTCGTGCGCCTTATCTATACATAAGTCGCCATTTCCCCGAAGCAGTCCGCCAGACCACATCACTTAGCTCATTGGAGCTGCCTTACAAACATAATCGGACCTCAAAATTGGGATACATTGTTTCCTGTGCCTGATCCTCAGGCGATGGATGACTAGCTATATTCTATTCTGAATAATTGCTTAAACAGTATCACCCCAGCTGCGCCGGCCATGACGGAACCTAGAACAAATAGACTCAGTTAGATGCAACGCAAACTCTCCAGACTTCCACAAATTGCACTGGAAGCCAGGGAGCTATCGGTATACATCCAGTTAGAACGACTGTCAGCGACAATCAAACGACAAACTGAATTCATGCTTACTCAGCTAGAGCTAAAGGCTCATTGACACCCCAAGAAGACAGAATTCCCAAGTGAGATGATAAAAGCAAGGCTCCCCCAACCTCGCAAGATTATACCCTTCATCACAGTCAAAAACTCCCATCCGGATAAGCCGAAAGCAATGGCTGGAGCTTTCAACGCATCTTTCACTTCAGCCCTAGTGCTCAGAGTACCCACTCCTGGAATGCATTCTGGATGCTTACCCAGCGAGACTCTATCCACAGTTTTATTTAACCCCGATGATATTTCACCACTTCTAGTCTTTATGGCACAATCTCACCTCCGGGGCCCGGATGGTGTTCCGCCGGCTGCTCTTGCTCTGGGAAGTCCGGACATCCCTATCATTCTATCCAATACTCAAATTATCTACGAGGTTTGACTCGTTTCCTAGTCAGTGAAAAACCTCCATTATTATCCTTTTGCACAAAAAGGCTCAGTTCACGTTCTCGAAAGTTATCGTCCTATCAATCATACTTCGATTGCCTCCCAGTAATGGAGTAGCTCAATAAAAATAAGATAATGGCCCACCTTTTAACATACGGCTTGCTCAGTGTGGGTCAAAACGGTTTCCTGAAGAGCTGTTCGCGCTCTACTTGTCAAGTTAACCTCTAGAACCTAGTCACGGATGTTGATGACGAAGGCTTCATGAATATTTTCTTGCTAGCACGGAGAAGGCTTTCAACCGAGTTCACACACTCGGCTCCTCTCATGGGATAAATCTTATGGCATCACAGACCCGTTGGTCGGTTGGTTAGGTTCTTATTCCTCTAATCGTCACCAGTTGTTTCAGTTAAATGAGCCCATCTTCAAACCCGAACCTATCACCAGAGATACCATACAAGGTGGCTTTTTGGGCCCACTATTCTTCCTCACAGGCACAAATGACGTTTTTATTGCAGTGGTCATGGCTGTCTCCACCTCTTCGTGGACGACGTCAGAATCTCGTAAATTTTTGATTATTTAACATTTAGTTAGGTTACCATTGATATACTGCAAGATCTTAAGGTTCTTAGTTCTTGGTGCACTAGTTCGATGATAAACTTTTCCGCGAGGAAAACCAATATACTCACCTACAAGGGCAACGTCCCCGCCGGTGCATTTAGTATTGACTGTCACCCAGTTTCCTTTGGCATTTAGCGCGAGATTTAGGTTTGCAGTATTCAGCCACTTTTACTTTCTCAGAACACACTACCACTCAAATTGCGAAGGCTGGAAGGTTTATAGGCATCCTTTCTAGAAGGTTCTGCTTTCTGGGAGGTTAACGGAATACCTGTAAGACCCACCCTAGATCACCTTTGGAATACTGTTCCGCAATCCACTCCAACATGCGCCAGCGGGATAGGTTAGCTACCATAAAAATTCGTCGGCCAATGAAGAACAGGTTATTAGCTTCTCCACTCAACCCAATATCAGCCAATGCAGTTAACGTTTAAAACTAGATCCGCTATGACTTAGAAGCATGAAACCGAACCCCATTTTCTTCCATGGTCCTATTGTAAATTGAATCATCGAACCAGCACGGCAGTTTGGAAATCTAACGGATTTACAGCATTATTTGAGACCGAGAGTCAAAAACGTTATTGGCTCCATCTATGAAGATACTCTCAGGTCCAACTTTTTCCTAGTCAACTATGCGGCTCTACGGAATAAGCTTCCCCAAAATATACCTCCTGTAAGGCCATCTAAAAAGCCTAAAACCCATGTAAGCAAATACCTCACAGTAAAAACTATAATCAAGAATATAGATCCGTACATAAAAGAAGATAGCTTTTAAAGCTAGATTAGGTTTTTAACAGGTTTCGAACTCCCTTGCTTGAGCACCTCATTGTCTTTTGGCCCATTGCCGCAGCACACTTGTCTCCTCTATTTTCTCGTCACTCACCCACTCACTTCGCTTCTTTTGCCCTTCTGGTCTTGCTATTCACGCTTTTAATTCTCTCTTGGCATGTCCGACAAGCACAATTTTGGAACCTTCCCCCGGGAGTGCCTCATTAACTGAACCCAACGCCCAATTACGACGACATTTTCTTTACCATGCTCCGACTCCCAGCTTCCTATATCCTACGTTTTTTCACACAATGGTTTATTCTTCGATCCAGTGATTTTTTCCACCCCGTCTGCTTTGCTGAATCTGGCAACCATTGATTTTCCAGTTCCGCCAATCCTATCGTTGCTGTTTTCATAGCTACGGCTTGGCCATTAATTCCTTCCTTCTTGATATTCACCTACTCACTTTCCTTTCTTTTATCAGGCCTTGCCACAACAAACTCTAATTTGCATACGCACACCTAACCCGCAACTAAAAACCCAGCTCAAAGCTCCTTTTTGAGCAATACCTATCCATTAGACGTCACCTAACCTTAGCTTACTATTGTGCATGAGACTCGAAGCTCTGAAATAGCCCTTCACCACCAACTTTTTCATGCAACGTTTTATTTTCCTACACACCACTCACCCGCAACTGACCGAGCTCTTCCATTGTGGCCTACAATCAGGCTTGTGCCGTGACAATCCCCTCCTTTACTTATCCATTTTAAGTTTACTGAATCCTAAGATCTTCGCAGTTCACAATTTTTCATCTTCAGTGGGCGACTTTAGGCCAAAACTCTTTGATACGTTTGCGCCAACGACCCACTTGTGCAGCACTAGTTGGCGGCCAACCTATAAAAAGCCAGTTGTGATACGTTCCACCAACGTCGTCGTGCTCGTGAAGTTACTCTGCATATCATATTCAGCGATGCATTCCCCTCGATGACCCGCATATATACTGGCACCCCTCCGACTATGCTACTGACGAAAGCAAGCGGTTAGGTGATATCCCCAGGAATGCTGCCATTGTTTCAGTGTTTAATCCGCCCTAAATGCTTTCCTTTTGCGGCTTGCGGCCGCATTGCCATTGAAGACTTTTGCATCCAGTCTGTGGCAGTCTTACAATAAGGGGAAGAAGCCATCCCTAGCAAGCTCGGACTCAATGGACCAAGTGTGAAGAAAGGTGGGTCAATGAGAGACGGGAAGTCCAGCCTGCAGTGCGAGTTTGCTCTCCCGCTTCCCTGTAAAAGGATGGAGAAGCACACTTCTGCCCGAGAAGGCCCTGAGCCATTGCTCCCTGCCCCCTCCACAACAAGTGGATTCCTGATAACACCTTAGAACCCGAACCTGCATATGGGAAACCCAAAGCCTTTGAGGTAGCCCTCAGTTCTTCTTGCCCAAACCAGTGCTGGGTGACAGTACGCCGTTCGAGCTATCCACACGTTCTTGCGGACCCCGCTTTTTCCAGCTTCAAAACTTCTGGGTTCCCTGGAAAAACTCCAACCAGCTTGCCGATGTCTAACGTGGTAGTCGATACACGGCTTGAACAGTTATATTATCCGGCCTCTACTCTGACGACGCCCTAATATTGGTACGCGCACTGTTCACAGCTATGGACCAAACCTCGCCTCTATTTGTTGTCGGAGTGAGGAACGTAGTCAGCCTATTTTCATAGATTTCCGTCCAAAACTTCAATTTTTTCTATTTTATTCTCCTGCCCATGCACTAATAGTGATGTCCAAAGTCAGCGATGATTTGCCCGCTACGTTCTGATTCAGTTACGCAACCGAAGTTCTTACTGACACCAGCTCCATCAACAAAAGGTTTTGTTTTTTATGATGGGTGCTCACCTTTACTTATTCTCTTGTCCGAAGCCATAACTCAGCGGTTTCATCATCCCTCATCCTGCCCTCTCCCGTGAACTTGTGTTTTACTACACAGATTACCTTTCTTTAATAACAAAAGCTCACTGATTTGCGCATATGATCATGGCATGTAAGGATCCCATTCCACCCGGAATCCGTATGCCTTTGGTTTCTCATGACCCCACGGAAAACCAGCGCTTTCGCATCTACGTGAAAAGGCGTCACGTTGACTCCAAGTATTTTCTTTTCTTTTCACCATTTTCCTCCATCCTCACCTACAGCCGGTACAACGGCCAGACTGCTTTCTTCCTTTGCCCCCATTGCCCTTTCTGACTCCGTCATCCTCTGTTGTTTTATGGCCTCTCTTCTCTTTTGCCCCCTACCAAATAAAATATTTTGCAATTTGGCCTGGTCTAGGTTCTATATCTCCCTCTATATCTATTATCACCCAACTACCCTCCGAAACCACTACAGTCTGCGTCCGTTGACCCCCCATAGGTCCGCTTACTGGCCGTCAGGTGAGGAAAAGATCATCATCTGGTTTCTATTAAAAAATAACCATAACCTACAGGCGAAACCCTCTTTGAACTGCTGCATTCCTGATCTCTCCCGGATTATGCTGGTTACCTGGGTAGCCATCATCCAACTGGACGTTACCCCAGGATTATCGCACGGACTCGACGACTTGATCGATCGGAATGGCCACGGCTTAAGCCTATATTCACTCCTTCTAACGCCATATGGGGCACATTACATGGCTGACCAGTGATCATAATCACTTACCCAGAGCTACGATCCATCACCACAGCCTCATCGGACCGCGGAGTAGATTCCTGAAGCCAATCACCACCCTACATCCCGTAATTATTAACTTTCCGTACTCCATACAAACAGTTCAATTTATTCTGCGTTGCACCACCGAAAACAATGGCAGGAATCTGGCCCCTGTCTTTGTGTTCCCAACTTCTCTCCCCATTTCGTCAACCAACGTCAACCTAGCCGCTTTTCGTCCGCTACCCTCATCATTCGCCATCAGCCTTCAACTTCAACGGAGGTCTTTAAGAGACGAAATGCCAGCCACCCCTAGCCGATCAGAACTTGGTTATTCATTCTTTTGTCAAGTACACGGAAAATCTTCTCCCTAAACTCTACCAAGTTCTGCCGTTCATTTGGGTCTAGTTTTCTTCCAGTCACTGCCGTTTCGCCCTGCTCATTGCCTCTGCACATTTGCTTGATAGCACCAGCAGCTTTTACCTCCAGTAGTCTGTTTCTTCAACGGCTCCATTTTGAGAGTCCTTTAGGCGTCCATACCTCATTCATACTCTTCAAAAGTGAGCTGCACTCCTGATGAAGTTTTTGCCTTCATGCGCTTTTCCATACGGCGCTGAAATTATCTGTGCAAAGAGGTCGATCCTATTATCATATCCGACCCGCCTGCATTAGTGTCATCGGCTCCCTCCACAATAAGTTATCCAATGTTTGATCAATCTTCTCTATATCGCCCTGGCGTCTCTGGCTGTACTTTGATAACCCTCAAGCGGACTTCATTTTCAACCGCGACTTTCGGTTGCATTCTCACCCGGCTTCCCGGTATCCGTCCTTCAAGTATCCAGTTGGTGCACCCTCCCACCTTTTTCTGAACACCCCGAACAGTCGCTGCCAGTTTTCTGCGCCCGTAAGGCACATAGTGAATTATTCTTGCCTCAACTCCTTGTCCACGTTGTGAAGTCCAGCATACTCCGCACTTCCAACATTCTCCAGTATCGTTTATATAAGCACTTCCGCTTTGTCTCGCTGCCCACTGCGCCATCCCCGAACTCAAAACTGATTCGTAATTCCCGCGTTATTTATGCTCGCGTTAGCTTACTTAGTTTCTGCCTAGCCTTGTTGTTTTAGTTCTCCCACCGAGTGGGTCTTAGATTTCAAATTGGTGAGTACCTCACATTGTTATATACTGCGCTATTCTCTGATCATGCCACATGCATATGTCTTGACAGTGGTAAAAAAATACCATTACTGTTATCATGTATTAGGTTTTTGCCTGGCTGCTTTTACCAATGATCATCCTTGCGCCTCTTTTATCTTGACACCCGGGTTTCGGTGTTCAGTATAGTGCACTCGCCCCCTCTCACCTCCGAATGCTTCAAATTTCTATGAACCTTTATCACTTAACCGGGCAGATTTCCCAACCTCTGCCGTCCGCCACTCGGCCTTGTTTTTTGCGCTTGTTACCTTGCAGTTGGGCAAATTTGTCCTGCAGAGCCAGAAGCTTCTCTTAATTATCCATCGCTTTCCTTCCACTCTGGAATTTTCATCATCTACACCCCAGTCCAGCTTGGCCGCTTAAGTGGGTAATTCGGCAGCGTTCAGCTCTCTGAAGTTCCTGCACCATTTTTCCTTGACCCTTTGATGCCTGAGGCGGAGTGGAAACTTGTTCAACAGGTGATCGTTCTCGCCTAAGGGTGGGTGAATGCTGGTCCTTTCTAGGTCCCTTCCATGGTCCGTGAAAACCAGGTCTAGAAGGGATGGTTGGTTTTCCGTTGTGTATCTGGTGTCCCCCTTTTGTGCTAGAATAACTCTCTCCGTAGGGCTGCTCCACAAAACCCCCCCCCCCCGCTAAACCGCAAATACAGCTTTCCGTGTCCCATTGTATTCCTGGCGGGTCAAAATCCCCAGCCATGGGTAAAGCACTTGCCCCACTTACTGTTCTAGCACCTGTGTGAGTTCGGGGTCTTCCCCATTTCGGACCATTATACACACACGCTGCTAAGGTTTTTCTCTTGGGTGTTTTGACAGTGGCAGCGCATATCTGAGTGTGAATCGTACATGACCTGACTTCAAACCCCCTAGGAAACGAACCCCTCTAATGAGGAGGGTGACCACACCGTCCACCGTATCACCACATCTGTCTTGCCGATAGATCAAGTGGTGTTCTTTGACGTCGGGCGGGGTTCTTTCCTTTTCGGATAACCAAGTCTCCGGTAGTGCAACTACTTCGGCGCCACAGCTTTCAGCCCTTTCCATCAGCTCAGCCCGATTGTTTCTACTGATACAAGCACTGGCGCATCACACCACCGTGGCCTTTTCTGGAGGGAAGTCCCTGCTCTCCTTTGGGTTTTGTCCCGCCTCTAGTAGAGCGTTCGAATGGCTGCTAAGTTTATTGAATCCAATAAAATAATTTCCTGTTTTACTTGCACGACCGTTTGGCCCATCATTCGACTTCCTGTGCATGCCTCATCGGCTTCTTAGCCTCCTTTGCCCTTTCCGTCTTCTCTAGCGACTTTATAGCTGACCGCCTAGGACCACTTGTGTCCCCGGTGGACCCCTCCTCCACCCCTTTATTCCAGCTGCCTTCAACGGCAAGGACAGCCCGGTAGCGAGGTCTCTGGGGCATTGTCCTCATACCTACCGTTTTGTTTTCACCCAGGTCTCTGATGACACTCGCTTGCATTGGCTTCGAACCCAATCCTGAAGCCCTCGCTCTCTTAATCCCACCCTTAAGGCATGTGGTACAATTCTGAGCCTCCTCCTTGTGCCATGAAATACATCACCTGCTCGTGCTAGAAGCTGGTCCCTAAAGTTGCTATCCATAAGCTTCACTAAAATTGGCCTGTCCCGAAGCACCAGCTGCCCTGGTCTCCTTTGCTGTCAAGTTCCCATTCTGAGTACTCCTTTTAGCCCCGTTCAGTGGTTTATTTCCACCATCCTGAGGATGTCGCTGACCCTCCCTTGGTCTGAGTCCCTCCTTGGCTCGGCCCCTCCTATGGTGGGCCGCTCATTGTTGACAATAAGCAGGTCTCTTTGCCTCAAGTGGACAAGATCCCCTTCCGCCCTCAACTGTTGTAGTTCTTTGGTGGGACCTTCATTTTTGTCGTGAAGCCACCTCGAACGTTCCTTATGGCTGCTGTGCCTGCTAATCCCTATTTGCGCTTTGTTCATCTTCCTTTTCATCAGAACAGAGAGAAAAAGTCAAGAGATTCAAGCATTTCGTTTACTCTTGTCAACCGCCGAAGTAAAACGTGCTAGTATATATACATGGTACAGTGGAGGGGGGGGGTAAATGCAACAGTAAAGTGGACACGATCGAAAGTTCTTACAGTGCGTACTTTGGGGAGAGGGAAGTCTGTCGTGTTAACGCCAGGGTAAACAAAACATTTTGGGTCAATCGTTTTTCTGCACAGCGCTGGCTGATGCACCATGATCAGAATAGCTTCACTGAACTTTAATAGCTTAGTGGTTGGATTGCGCAACAATGCTTTGAAACACTGGGTCGGGCCAACTTTTTGACATGATGCAATCAAGTGTCTTGTGATCGCGTCATTGTGTATTGCCCCAGCAGGTTGCTTCATCAAGCTTGACAGCCATTTGGGTATGTGTTCTGACACTCGCTGAGTCAAGCAACGATCCGTCCTGCCAATGCATACGTCACCGCAGCTGCAAGTAAACTGATAGCCAATATGTGAGGCATTGGGATCAGCAAGACTGTTTCAGTGATTTTGAATACATAACATTTTGGTCGTCTTCAGCGAACGCAACTGTGCCGCTGTGTATATGTGCCTTAGAGTTGGCTTTAGATTACAGTTTATTTGATTAAATAAAACAACAAAAACGATTGACCCCAAATGTTCGTTTACCTTGGCGGTAACACGACAGACCTCACTCTCCCCAAAGTACGCACTGTAAGGACTTTCGACCGTGTCTACTTTACTGTTGCATTTACCCCCCTCCACTGTACCATGTATATATACTGGCAAGTTTTACTTCGGCGGTTGACAAGAGTAAGCGAAGTGCTTGCATCTCGCGACTTATGTCTTCTCTCTGTTCTAATAAATTGGATAAAGGGGATTCGGTATTTCATCTTTCTTTTGTCGGGATGGGAGTCACTTCATCACTGTCTGCTCCTTTGGAGTTGGTGCCCACGAAACTACTTCTCTTTGATCATCGGTTCCAGTGTTTGGTTTCGTCCCTCCCACGTTTCTAGCTGCTTCTGCTACCATTTCAGCGTAGCCGGGCCCCCATCTTATTTTTAGTTCCACTTTCAAAACAAGCTTGCGATCTCACATGTTTCTGTATGATATTTACTATTTCCTTACTTTACCTGGATTGGTTGGCCTGTTTTGCAGCTAACTGACATGGGTTGCGTACCCAATCAATTCAAACATTCTGGCAGTACACCTAGTGATGCTCCCTCTTTTGTACCCGATCAGCGTGCTTACACCCCTCTCTGGCAAAAATCGCTAGTAGTTCCGTTTCCCACAAGCTTCCAGCTAGACTCTGACGGGTGCTGGCTTGATACACATGGCATGGTGGTATTGGAGTGGTATACAAATGTTTGGAACATACTAAAACTCGAAAGGGAAGAAACCTCATTCTCATAAAGGTGGGGTAAGCGAGTTGCGAGACTAAAAACGTGTACAAATTACTGACAGGGTACAACTACAAACATTTTAGTATACAGACTTAAAGCGACCACCAAAATACCAAAAACCTTGTGCTTCGAAAAGAGGGGTAGCGAGATTCAAACCGAATTCGGGCAAGAAGTCAAGGTCACGTCAAATCACAGGGTATGGAGGCTTCATCCAAATGTGCGTCCAGTTTCTTGCACTCGAGGCTTCAGGGATACCCACGTACTGCAGCAGAGAAACGAAATAGCATTCGTTCCGGTGGTCACAACAGGTCCACAGGTTCTAAGTTTTCTGACTACCCATTCCCTCTCACCAAAAGTATGAGAACTCTGGTAGAGTTACAACCATCCTCAAACCATACTGAACTATGACACACGTTGGAGCGACAAGCAGTCTTTGTCAAAGTTGAGACCTCGACGCTCACATTTCTGGTTCTCCTTCTGGATTGCAGTGGTGGTGCCAGCGTGGATAATACCAAAGGCTTTTTGTTTTTCTGCGGCATCTACGAGAACTACTAGGGTTGTGGTGGCAAATTTAGAAAGCGAGAAAAAATTAATAATGAAGAGTAAAAACAACGCCGGGAAGGAGAGGAAGACTAGGAAGGGAAGTCCAGCTATTGGGAAAATGGCTGGAAGTGGCAGCTGTGATAGTTTTATTGTGAGTAAGAATGTGGTAACTTGGGATATTAGATATAGGACTCTCCACCGCACTAGGAATCTACCTGCAACACGGCAAAACATATGTGTGCTACATATCCAGTCCGATTCCAAAACAGGTTGAAGACCACTTGTGCTTCGGGCCTTTGTGGATAACATGTTGCATCGCTCCAAGCCATGCCGGTAGAGCAGATCCGTGTTCCACTTTGCCCATGGGCTCGCCTCACTTCCTTCTTTTTTCATTTTTCCGGCTTTTTATTTTTAAGCTTTGAGGCTCCCCACTATCCTCCAGGACTCTTTGAAAACCATAGACGTCTTGCAGTCCAATATCTCTCCTCACCTTTTTAGTCGGCTTCTGTGGTCGGGGCTCTGCAGCTCTTCTTGTCTCATCACATTCCGGGGGAAATTAGCTGAGGCTGGGACTAACCGGAGCAAGCAACACGACAGCATTTGTTTTCCCGGTTTTGTAGGTATCTTCCTCCAGGCCAAGGACCACTGCTCTAGTATAGTGACATTTCCGGAGAGGGGGCAATAAAAGTAGTGTTTAATAGCCTCGTATTGTGACTCATACCAGTCTCTTCCCACGTGGAAGAGTCTCAGATGTCTCGGCAATTGGGCTGTGTGCACGGCCATGGTCGTTTTTGTCCGTAGTGGCATCATGCAAGAGAGTGGAAAACAGGTGTGCAGATGGATGCTCTCAATTTTGCCTGGCTAGTATATGAAACTGGGTTTGAATTTACCCTTGTAGGTTAGCGGAGGAAGTTAAATTTCGGCATCATCCACTCGCGAGATTCACCAAACGACTCAGGTCCTTTGTTTTCTGGTAAAACCCTTTTTGTTGTGGCTTTGAGCATTACGTATCCTGTTACCCAGGGGGTTATGGTGTAGTCTGCCATTATACACTAGATATTCAAACAAGTTTTCCTAATGAGTATCTAACTTCCTCTCGGAGTCAGTGACCGTATGGGACTCCACCACCGAGGATGGAGGTTTAGTCCATCGATTTACTATTCGTTGGGAGAAGAAGCCTGCACTTAATACGATATTGCAATGGTTCTTCACAAGCCTCAGCTCGAGTCCGAGCCTTTCATTTGTGTTCCTCGGGAGAAAGTGATTTTCCTCCAAGTCCGAGAAGCCTGCAGCCCAGAACTCCTCGACAAGATCCCTCCTTATCCTCCATCGTTCCAGAGAGAGCAGCTTCAGATCTCCAAGTCCTTGTTCATAGATCCTGTTTCGGAGTTTGATAAACATTCGCGTGAATCTCTCCTGCACACGTTCAAGTAGTAGCTCGTCTCGAATAAGATTTGGATGCCAAGCTTGGACAGCGCACTTCTGAAGCAGCCCCACATGGGCCGTGTAGAACGACAACAAAAGCCATGGCTTCCGCTAGGCAAAGGTTTTCATCGACTAGGAGGGCTTCATCAATTCCATTTGCGGCTCCCAAGCTGCCTCTGGGGTATGAAATCCACAGACATAAATACCCCAAGATCTTCGACAATATTGGTCCATTCCATAACCATCCTGTTTTCACCGTCACTAAGTTCCCCGAGGTTGACCTGAGGGTTGTCCTCATCGAGCTGCATGCTTCTGTTGGTGTTGAGTAGGAGAACCTATTCTGTGCGCCACCGGCACACCTTATCGAGGTTGTCCTGCAGGGCGCCTTACCTAAGATCTCCCAATACCTTAACGCCGTCGGCAAGTGTAAAGTTTGGGCGATCCAGAAACAGCAGTGGTCCAGCCATCGACCCTTATGGGACTCCGCCGGCCACCACACCTAGACTGGACCTACCCCTCCGCCTCCATATACAATCTCCTTTCGCTGAAAAATGTGGCTATCCAATCACCAAACTACGGATCGGTTCAACAGGCTCGAAGCTTGGGCACTGGCAGCCTGTGACTTACAGAGTCGAAGGCTTTCCTGAAGTCTAAGTAACAGACCTCTACCTTCTCGCTATTTTCAAGTGTCCTCGTTACTTTGTCCAGAAAGCTCACGGGATTCGTCGTGCACGACCCTTTGGACAAGAAGGTGACCATTTGGTTTCGTAAAATCCTTTCCAGGACCTTCAAGACCACGGATGTCGGGTTTACCGGGCTGCCGTTGGAAGTTTCTCCTCTACTTCCCCCTTTGTGGACTGGCGCCACCTGCGTCAGATTTCAGTCTTTTGGCGGTTGACAGTCCCTCTGAGACCGGTGGAATAGCTGTTAAAGAAGTTTGACCGGCAGGTTGGCTACCGGCCTCAACAGAGCTGGACGTATTTCATCCGGGCCTACTGCCTTACGTAGTTCTAGTCCTGCTAGCTTCGTTTTAACGTCGTCCTCCTTAAATTGGGCGGGTGGCATTCATGTTCCGCCGAATAGGGAGAGACTAGGTGTGTTTGTGCCACTATCGTTGTTGTGCACTCCCTCAGAGTTACGGAGCAACACTTTGGATCTGCTGTCATTTATTTCAGTGTTCTTGCCCTCGAGTCCTTGACACTACCAACTGCAAACTGTAGGGTTGACTTTAACCGGACATAATTAAAATAGGCTTTTGGGCTACGTTCCACACCCAAAGCGGGCAGGTCAGATCAGGTCAGGCCACAGGACTTGAGGCTGGAGCCAGTGGATCAGTCCAGATTCTTGTACCAGTGGGCTTCTTTATGATTCCCACCGGGCTGTGAGGTCTGAAATTTCTTGAACCTCTCCCTAGTTAACTCTACAAAAGCATCAGGGTTTGGGGTGGATTCGCTGTTGAGATAGTGTTGCAGCCCAGTGGTTCCGTACATGATCATTTCCCAAGTCCTTCTCCCTCAAAGGGGGTCACAAATACAGGCGGGACCTAGATAAAGTGTTGATATTGCTAGGCAGGGCAGAAGGGGGATAAAAAGGTGGATGGTGGATAAGGAGTGGGGGCGAAAGCCAAGAAGGTAGGCGTGATACCCGTAGATAGTGAGGACTAAGGAGGAAACAGCACGGTATGCGGTACTGTCATTTGCCGACATGGGCTTAGATGCACTCAGCAAATGAATCAGGCCAGCAAAATTCCGACCTTGCATTAAAACCTATCCCCAAAGAGGCAGACATCATCTCATTCACGGGACTTCAATGAGAATGACGGTCTGGTAACCGCAGTTTTCTAGTGGCCCGGGTTCTGGAGACAGGTTGATGGCTCAGCTCTGGATAAGAGTCCTTAGAGGTTGCTTTATATCCTTGATTTCTGGGGCCAGCGATGATACGGTCTGGGATCTCGGTTGGCTGAAACTTCTGTTCTCCTTTGTGTTCGTAGAAATCTACAAAGAAATAGGGGTTGAGAAATATAGTAGGGACTCGGATTGCTGGTACATAGTGCGGCAACTCTAATAATATAAACTTGGATTCCACCTAGTATTAGCTCCATCCATGAGTGGAAAAGACACACATGCATATGTAGAGACTGCTGTCAGTTCCACGAGCCGCTGAAAGGGCTCTATAACACAATTGTTTTGAGGTTTACACAAGATGACTTTCGTTCCGTGCAAACAACCTAATTTCTACTTGGATAAGTCCACCTGCGGACACCATTCAAAGATCAGGGAGTAATGGAGCGTCCCATCTGCTCCGCGTAGCAGAGCTTGTCTTTTACTAAGCAATCGGTCTTCAACGGCCAGGTTGCGGAGAAGCGGACTGTTGAGGCACGGTATGTTGTTGACATGTGTGCGGGTGCTTGAGAGCATGTGCTCGCCTAATGATGGAAGAAGGCAGAATCACCGTGACTGGAGACACATGCACATATTTCAGCTCCCGTGTTATTATCAGATTACGAGCGACAAACAACAGATAACACATGAAGTTATTACCACAGACACTGACAGTGTTTTAGGTAGATAGGGTGAGAATCGTGATCCCATCTTGAACCGTAGACAACTATTTTCGCGGAAACATATTGTCCGGTGATGTAGGGAACAGATACTGAAAATCCTCCCAAATGTTCCACGTGCTTTGCGAATGTGAATATATTTGACGTAACTTTGAAAAGTTCGTCCATTACCATATTTCTTCACGTTTGTTTATCCGTGTCAGGTACCTGAATTAGGCTTGAGCTATTTCTGACTGTCGTGCGTGAGCCACGAGGATTTAAACCTTTGGGTTTTACTTGGAAGTCTATCTGGCCGCGTAAATACGGTTTGTATATATATGTTTACTTTGTGAATTTCAATTTAGTATCGTAGAAACCACGAATCAATCTTGTTCTGGTTTTGGAATTTGTTTGAATTGGCTACGCGTTGCTCGATTTTCGAAAATTGACTCACAGGTACCCCACGGGGGCTGCCTGTGTTCGATCTGAAACAGCAGAAATAGAAGACTGCATGAGCGCAGACTCTTAGCACTCGCGCTACGGGGATCGTACACTTAAACCGGTAGAACACCAAAGTTGCTGCCAACGGCTTGCTCACTACAGTATTTCAGAAGCAGAAAGTACTACGTGAGGGTGGACGGGGGAAAGTCGCCAAGGGCTAGGGCTACCAGTGGGGTCCCACGGGGGTCAATTCTAGGCCCGTTTTTTATACCTACTTCAACCACCTATTAGGGATGTATAAAATAACCCATGCTACCTGTTTGCGGATGACCTGAGGCTGGTAGGTGATTCCGGAACCGCGTCATTTCTAGGGAACTAGAACAGGGTTCAAGCTCGACAAAGGGTTGTGTAGGAATCTCACCGGGTATAAGTCACAAGAATCGCAATTCGAGCAACGCGCAGCCAATTCACACGAATCCCAAAACCAAAGCTAGATCGATTCGCAGTTTCTACGTCGCCCAGCCAGAAATCGCAAAACTACAAGTATACACCAACCTCAAGTATGCTGCCGAACAAACTTCACAGTAAAACCCGAAGGTTCAACCTCCTGTGGTCCAAACACGACGGCCAGAAACGACCCAAGGGCAAATTCAAGTGCCTCACACAAACAAACGAAAGTGTAGGCGATGTATGTGGACGAGCCCATCAAGGCAATGTCAAATATAGTAACTTTCACAAAGCGTGTAGAACATTTGGGAGGGGGTTTCAATATGTACCGTTTACGCCTAGGACATCGCCGGAGAGGCAAAATACCCAGGCTCAGGAAACCCACCAGTAGTAAGGGGTGTGACAGACATAACTGTACTTGAAGTCCCGGTAAACGCTTCCCGCCAGCCTTCTCCGCAGTCTCTGGCTGCAGCGGTCAAGGCTTAATGGAACTCCACAAATATTACGCTCCTTAGAGTCTACAGAAGCTTTTGTGTTGTCTCCCTCATTCACAATCCTGGTGAGGCCAAACCTACGATAATGCATCCAGGCTCGGGCTCCGGATCCTATGCAGGACACCGCTACACTTGGGGGATTTGGACAATGCCTCACTGGAAGGTCACCGAAACTCAGGCACCAACATACCCCGACAGGTTAACAGGGCTCAAACTCTTATTTATGAAACATTCAAGACTGAGTTGGGATCTAACAGAAGCCGCCAAACAAAGTAAAGGAACATTCACCCCAAAAGAGCCGTTTAAACTTTTGACGCGACATCTCAGATTGAAGGGACACGAGATAAGTTTCGTATAACCATGAGTACTGATAAACGTTACAAGAAATTTCTTTCAATTCAGCGTTTTCAAACCACCGAAAGCGTCGCAAATTCAAATTTAAAGGGCGTCGTTGCCAAAAAACAAAGCGTCGTCGGTAGAAATTTTGGCCGGCCGAAGTTTCCATCACCGCGGGTAACGTTTATCAAGGCAAATTTTCAATCAAATGATTCCGAGGTAGTCGCCACAAGTCAACGAATGATTCAATGAGCGTGTGTGTGTGAACGTATGTTACTGCGAGCATGTGCACTGTTTTGGTATGTGGTGGTTGGAGGGATTGGCGTCAGTTTTACTTATTCCCATTATCGGTGTCACTTATCGCGGGGTCATTTAAGGTCAAAGTGAGATTCCGATCATCTGTGTGTTTGCTTTTCAACGAGCATAGAGCTATCCAGGTGGTTGATACACCCACACCGTCGTTCCGGTTAATGCGTATAGGGTAAGCGCTGATTTCCAAGGCTTCGGCGTACAGGTGCTCCGTGTGTGTTCAAAATCCTAATTGGAGAACTTTGATATTTTCATAATCTATTTCGTGTCCTTCGGCTACAGCGTGAAGCGCGATCGTTGACTTTCGCCCTAGTTTTTCTAGGGTCATTTTGTCGGTTTGGTCTAGATTTTTCTTTCCTCACGTGTTCTGTGATTCCGGTTTCCAACTGTCTGCCAGTTTGCCCAATATATTCAGCGGGACATTCTTTGTGGCTGATCTTGTGGACATAATTGTTTCGGTCTTGTAGTTGAATTGGATCCTTGGTTTTTGCGAGGCGACTTTTCAAGGCGTTATGAATTGCGAAGAACTTGCAGATATGATAGTTTCCGGGAACCTTTCTGATTGCCTCCGGAGTCCCAGACCGATACGAGATTTCGACGGAGGCCGACCAGTCTTTTTCTTCTGTTTTCTGTCGTGTTCATTTCTTTTCCCACATTTTACGCCCGTTTAGATGTGGTGGATAATGGCCGTCTTGGAGGACGCCTTTCAAGCGTTTCATTTCTTCCTCCTGAGTGGCGTAGTCATTGCAAAGACTTTGGATTCCATTTACTAAGGACTAAACAAGTGTGCGTTTAACACATTGAGGATGAGCTAAGTCAAAGTGTAAACATCTGTCTGTATGTGTATGTTTCTATAAACGCTGGTAGTGGATTTCTGACAGTCGTTTACCCTCAGTCGACAGTTTAGAAAGTTGACGTCTCTGCCACTGTCTTCTGTTTATACCGTGAATTTATTCGGGTCCCACTGTCTGTTGAGACAACAGAGGAATTCATCGGAAGAATTGGACACGAGTATGCTTTACTAGGATGAGTTTGTTTTGCTCAAACACATAATTAGGATCTCACATAGTTATTGCAAGATTGCGATTGGTAGGCAAGATAAAAACGAGGTTCGGAGCGTACATAGAGTCGCTGCGCCATGTGTTTCAGATATACCCAAGCTATGTGATGATAATTTTCTTATTATCAAATCCCAGTACGCCGAAGCCTTGGAAATCAGCGCTTACCCTATACGCATTAACCGGAACGACGGTGTGGGTGTATCAACCACCTGGATAGCTCTATGCTCGTTGAAAAGCAAACACACAGATGATCGGAATCTCACTTTGACCTTAAATGACCCCGCGATAAGTGACACCGATAATGGGAATAAGTAAAACTGACGCCAATCCCTCCAACCACCACATACCAAAACAGTGCACATGCTCGCAGTAACATACGTTCACACACACACGCTCATTGAATCATTCGTTGACTTGTGGCGACTACCTCGGAATCATTTGATTGAAAATTTGCCTTGATAAACGTTACCCGCGGTGATGGAAACTTCGGCCGGCCAAAATTTCTACCGACGACGCTTTGTTTTTTGGCAACGACGCCCTTTAAATTTGAATTTGCGACGCTTTCGGTGGTTTGAAAACGCTGAATTGAAAGAAATTTCTTGTAACGTTTATCAGTACTCATGGTTATACGAAACTTATCTCGTGTCCCTTCAATCTGAGATGTCGCGTCAAAAGTTTAAACGGCTCTTTTGGGGTGAATGTTCCTTTACTTTGTTTGGCGGCTTCTGTTAGATCCCAACTCAGTCTTGAATGTTTCATAAATAAGAGTTTGAGCCCTGTTAACCTGTCGGGGTATGTTGGTGCCTGAGTTTCGGTGACCTTCCAGTGAGGCATTGTCCAAATCCCCCAAGTGTAGCGGTGTCCTGCATAGGATCCGGAGCCCGAGCCTGGATGCATTATCGTAGGTTTGGCCTCACCAGGATTGTGAATGAGGGAGACAACACAAAAGCTTCTGTAGACTCTAAGGAGCGTAATATTTGTGGAGTTCCATTAAGCCTTGACCGCTGCAGCCAGAGACTGCGGAGAAGGCTGGCGGGAAGCGTTTACCGGGACTTCAAGTACAGTTATGTCTGTCACACCCCTTACTACTGGTGGGTTTCCTGAGCCTGGGTATTTTGCCTCTCCGGCGATGTCCTAGGCGTAAACGGTACATATTGAAACCCCCTCCCAAATGTTCTACACGCTTTGTGAAAGTTACTATATTTGACATTGCCTTGATGGGCTCGTCCACATACATCGCCTACACTTTCGTTTGTTTGTGTGAGGCACTTGAATTTGGCCTTGGGTCGTTTCTGGCCGTCGTGTTTGGACCACAGGAGGTTGAACCTTCGGGTTTTACTGTGAAGTTTGTTCGGCAGCATACTTGAGGTTGGTGTATACTTGTAGTTTTGCGATTTCTGGCTGGGCGACGTAGAAACTGCGAATCGATCTAGCTTTGGTTTTGGGATTCGTGTGAATTGGCTGCGCGTTGCTCGAATTGCGATTCTTGTGACTTATACCCGGTGAGATTCCTACACAACCCTTTGTCGAGCTTGAACCCTGTTCTAGTTCCCTAGAAATGACGCGGTTCCGGAATCACCTACCAGCCTCAGGTCATCCGCAAACAGGTAGCATGGGTTATTTTATACATCCCTAATAGGTGGTTGAAGTAGGTATAAAAAACGGGCCTAGAATTGACCCCCGTGGGACCCCACTGGTAGCCCTAGCCCTTGGCGACTTTCCCCCGTCCACCCTCACGTAGTACTTTCTGCTTCTGAAATACTGTAGTGAGCAAGCCGTTGGCAGCAACTTTGGTGTTCTACCGGTTTAAGTGTACGATCCCCGTAGCGCGAGTGCTAAGAGTCTGCGCTCATGCAGTCTTCTATTTCTGCTGTTTCAGATCGAACACAGGCAGCCCCCGTGGGGTACCTGTGAGTCAATTTTCGAAAATCGAGCAACGCGTAGCCAATTCAAACAAATTCCAAAACCAGAACAAGATTGATTCGTGGTTTCTACGATACTAAATTGAAATTCACAAAGTAAACATATATATACAAACCGTATTTACGCGGCCAGATAGACTTCCAAGTAAAACCCAAAGGTTTAAATCCTCGTGGCTCACGCACGACAGTCAGAAATAGCTCAAGCCTAATTCAGGTACCTGACACGGATAAACAAACGTGAAGAAATATGGTAATGGACGAACTTTTCAAAGTTACGTCAAATATATTCACATTCGCAAAGCACGTGGAACATTTGGGAGGATTTTCAGTATCTGTTCCCTACATCACCGGACAATATGTTTCCGCGAAAATAGTTGTCTACGGTTCAAGATGGGATCACGATTCTCACCCTATCTACCTAAAACACTGTCAGTGTCTGTGGTAATACCTTCATTTATTTGCTGCGCGTTAATCCATTTTTCTCCGGGGTCATGATTTGCACAATCCACAAGGAATCAATTCCGTTTCCAATTGCGCAGTTTGAGATTAGCATAGTCATCAGAATACCGACGCACACAGTTAGACGCGCAATGAAACTGAAGGCTTTGCAGAGTGAAGTATTCCGCGGCACCAGCTTATTCTACGAGCCTCAAGGGGTAGACTATTGCAATACCTAGTTTTTCTAAGCTTGTTTGCACTCATGAGAGCAGAAAGTGATCATTGATGCAACGCTCAATTAAATATCGCGTAAAACCAGAAGGTTATTAACAGCGGAATTACATTAAATTGGCACGCCAAATTGTCTAAAATGCTGAAAACCGGTTTTTGATTATAATTCAGCTTCAAAAGGAAGAGCACGGACGGATAGTATCGAAATGCACATTACCACGGAAATTGACGGGATACTGGCATCTATCAGAATAATTCAAAGTCTTTCTGCGTACAGAATATGTGACAAACAATGTTGTATAAAATGTAAATAAATGTTTCTTCTCAAAGGCAGGAATAGTTTCACAGTGTGCTTATAGCTAATAAGCCTCACCGATTTGTAACGTAAAACAACTGTAGTGTCTGTCTCATATGCAAAGCTCAGTTTGATGGTGGTACAGCTCTCTTTTAGTATTGCTGCTACCTTAAAACCCAATAGAAGTACAGCCATTTTGAGTTCATTCAAGGATACTGAATTTGGCCCAGCAATTTTTGCTTTGGCAAAGGGTACTTTGTTTCACCGCCGGCCAAGCAGTCCCACCCAGGTACCGTAAGCTGCCACTAGGTTGGCTAACTTTAAGCTGCTTTGCGTGACCTGCTGGTGTTTAAATTTCGGCAGAGATCCTCGAAAATGTCCCTTTTTGAGATACTTCGAGCGCCTCTGGGAAACTTCTCCATTTCTTGATAAGTGGTTTGAGAATGGTCTCTTGGGTATAGCAACTTTGTGTTGCCCATTGTGACGTTCTGTCTTTGAATTCACAACTAAAAGCACCGGCCGACATTTTGAATGAACTTTGCTTTTCTGAAATGGACCGTTGGATTCAATATCAACAAGATGATTGTGTCCTACAAGGGCACTTCTCTCAGCAACAGCTAAGCGGTTAAATGATACCGATTGTTGAAATTTGTTCGCCAAGGGTCCAAGAAGTGTCCAGCCAAGTATCATTCACGTAGCAAATAGTTGTTTTCGATTGATTATGCCCTGTTCAAGCACCCAATGGGCCTCTGGTACATTGCATCCGACTAGTTTGTCAACGGGGGGAGGGGTGGTCTGAACACTTCTTCGAACCATAAGCCTCTGAGATGAGGCCATCCCTTGGCGATCGATTTAATAGAGTCGAGTGGTCTCATTGGCAAGCTGTCTATAGCAGGGGTCTCCGTAATTTATACGGTTCCCTCGTCAGTTAAAGACGGTAACTGCAGGGCCAGCCTCATAGAATTGGTAACGTGACCACCTGCAATCGTGCTGATAGTGAGCGAGGTAGGCTTGCGGACTAGTTCACAGCGTTCTACAAGCTTGCGCGTAATCCTCGAGGTATCCGACCCCGTGTCCCATAAAGCTTTGACCCACCTCAGTCTTTAAGGTTTCACGATGCCGACAGGTACGATGCCTAATCTAGCCGGTTTGAAATCATCATGTCCCGTTTGACAGACAATTCTGGGTTCATCCGGCCCGTGATCTGCAACTGTGCACTCAACAAAACCTTCAAACCGCCTCAATAATATGCAGTATTGTTTGGGATGCCCGTTGGAAAGGGATAACTCCACTCTCGGAAGGTCGAATTCAAAATCCTCGGTGGTTTTAGGCGGTCGCAAGGGTTTATGTTCGTCCATCATAGCGCCGTTTCGATGTTGGCATCGTGGACTGCAGGAATTTACTGCTGTCTTGCTGAGACCAGTTAATTGTTTAAGAGGCTCTGCTTCCTTTCCGGTTAACCGCAGCTCGTTCTCTAATTCCATCACTCTCATTTTATAAGTACCAATATAAGCAAATTCCTCTCAATCAGAAATATATGACCTGGCACTGATAAAACTAGTTGACTTAGCACTATCCAGAGAATCGGTAACACCCAAACCATTCCCAGAGACTTGCTGAGTTAATTCCTGTTGTCTCAAGAGGTCCTCGCCTTCTTGTCTGAGCACTTCCGATGAGTTTCCCTGTCCGAGTTCCACTGGAGTACTGTAAGTCGAGTCTTGCAAATCGAGCAACGCGCAGCCAATTCAAACGAATTCCGAAACCAAAACAAGATTGATTCGTGGTTTCTACGATACTAAATTGAAATTCACAAGGAGAACAAATAAATACAAACCTTATTTATGCTGCCAGATAGACTTCCAAGTAAAACCCAAAGGTTCAAAGCCCGGTGGCTCAAGGGAACCGTCCAGCCACCCGAAAAGGGCTGGTGTTAAGCGCCACTCAGCTGTTGTGTCATGAATGATAAAATGAAAAAGATCACCGTATAATACTGTACTCTGAAGGATTTAAAAACCCTTTTCCGATGGCAAACGTTGGCGAGTTTTGCATCCTTTCCTTGTATTTTGCTTAACATTTCTGATTTTTTGAACTGTCGAGCTTCTGATTGGCTCACCGGTCATATGTAAACGCGTGTCAGCCAAGACTCCTCCCACTTGGTGCTGTGCATTGCGCCTTGCGGTCCTACTAATGCCGTTCGTGCCTGTCGATTATTCTGCCGTGGTCCTGCTTTGGTGCGAAATGCGTATCCAAATGCTGAAACCTCCAAAGCGGATTTTCGCAATTTCCAGAAAGAGTCATGCACGTTGTTCTACGTTTACAGCTCCAAGATGCACAAAATTGCAAAGAGACGAGGAACTCAGCTACCGGATGGTGTGCCATATAACGTCGTAAACTTTTGCTGCTCTCACCGCAGACGTAAAAGTGATAATTCGTCCAGGTAGGTGTTTATTCTTTAAAAGCTGATTTGTTTTCAGATATCCCAATTTGGAGTGCGGTGCTTTCGTCACAATTCGCTAAGCTGTCTAGTGTTACTGTGTTTTCAGCTGGTCCATGAAGCATTCGCACAATTTCCGAGTAGGTTTTGATGGGTTCTGTGTGCGTAATCGATGGCTTAACCATGACCAAGAAGCTCATGTGTTCCACTGGATGGGTAGTTTTTGGGATAAATCGGAGCCTAGGGAATATGTGTGGGAGAAATATGATAGCAGACTTACGCGTCAAGACTTCTTTTACATACGATCTAGGTTAACAGCGAAGAAAAGTTCCACTGAGCCCGGACAGGTCCAGTGCTTACTAGATGCTCACGGTTATTCCGAGATAATAACGGAGGAGCGAGAGATAAGGTTTGTGCTCTTTGTGCCTCGTGTTATTAGGGAGTTATGTAGTGGACTGGTGATGTAACGCTGGCTGACGCCACCTAACAGCCAGACCACGGTGGTTGTATTTTATCGCACCTTATGATCGCAGACATAACAGGTTTGGGAAGGAGCTTGTTCTACGCGATTCTCCTCAATGAGGGTGGTGCTTTAGCGTTCACGTCCCGGATCATTCCGCAAAGAGTTCGACGTAAGACAATTGTAGTCGATCTCAGTTTGGCGCAGCACAGTGCTTTTGCGTATGCTTATCCTCATTCACAACTAGCATTCCGCAGGTTTCATATCACTTAAGATATGAAACGACGGTGTAACCAGCTGCTTGCATTTCGGCAAACTGAGAAGTGGCGCATCTTTCAGTGAATGCGTAATTTAGTATTCTCGCGTTTTCTGCTTCATTTTGAAGGGTTCCGGCCGGCGATAGAGGCAAGAAACCTAGAAGCAGTGGCCTACCTGAATAACACATGGATGCCCTTTCAGAGACTTTAGGCCGGTTACTTTTTGCGTAAGATATTTTTACTTGGGAAGTTTACAAATAATTGAGTAGAAACAGAGAACAGGCATTTGAAAAACGGCCTGTCCAATCGTTCTCCTGTGCTGAAAGTATTCAAGAATGTTATCAAATGCGTTTTATCCCTGAGTGAGACTAGCTCTCACCGACTGGCTAGGGATAAAATGTTAGGTTTAAGTGTCCCGGCTGGAATGCGGTCACCGCAGCCACTTTTACGCGGTATGACATTTTACGCTCGCTTCAAGCTCATTGGGCATCCGCTCAAGGAAAAAAATAGTGTCTTTACATCAGTTGAACGACACCTGGTTCGTCCAAAGTCATTGGGAAAGAGCGTACCACGTTTCAGTGGTATTGAACGTCACTTGGCTGTTCGTTCAGTCGTCATTGGGGACTTCCATGTAAGCACACTCTTCGCTTTCAGAAACAGAACAGCCAGCCATTAGATGGAATATCATTGGTAAGGTGGTCTCTCAAGGCGATAACGCAGCCGGCTGCGACGGGGGTAGATGCCGTACTGCAGACATCGATGAAAATCACTCCTAAGAGTGATGGTTTGGCCGAGTCGGAGTACATCACAAAAGACGTGGTTGTGGCTTTAGGTATGTTGGAAGAACAAAACTTCCAGTACTTAAAAAAGCGGGTCGGTTTACTGGCAACGATGATGGGAGTTCTTTCAGACTTACAGGTGAAGTTCAAACTACCGGAAATAACGGCTCCTTTCGTCTTAGAATCAGAGCCGGATACTTCCCAAATATGCGGAACTAGGAGGCAACGAGTTGAGCTGGATAAAGTACAAATTCCCAGCACCAGCTGGGCTAGTACAGTTCTCAGCGAGTCCGCACAGGACACACATGTCTCTTGGCGTAAGTCGGCCTTAAAATCCAGGATAAAAGATGAAGGGGATATGTTAAATTATACTGACCAGCTGCACACAGCCCACTTCCGAGGACTCCGAACCACCATTACCGCCATGTATCGAGTAGCGACAAAGATATGCAGGTTGGACTTCGCGTCGTCACCCGTTTGGGAGGACACCTGCGGAGTATGAAGAAAAGAAGGGCCCTCGGTGGACCTGGACGAGGATGTTCAGTGGGGGCAGTGCGCGACATGTGAACGATGGACACGTTTCCGGTGGACAGCTTTTAACAACCAAGAGAACTACCACCGTGCACATTGCATGGCCCAATAGCGCCAATGCCGCAACACGTGAAAGAACCCCAAGGCCCTTTTCAGGGCACCTCCATAGTGATTGTCATTTGCTTTGTTTTTTAGCAGCCCAATAGACGGCTGGCACGTGAGTCTTATTTCGTGTGCACAACTAAATGATGGGACCTCAGTGATTCCAATTATAGCTTTATTGACTAATCTGTAGACGAGACAATTACGTTGTGCGTAATTGGCTGTTAGTTGGCACATGGGTCTTATTTCGTGCGCACAACCAAATAATGGGACTGTGGTGTACATATACATACATGCATATGTACATGTATATGTATATGTATATATGCCATGGCACATTGAGGTACTCCGATTTTCAATCTGGAGATATTCCACAGAGCTGCTGAATCCAGCGCATTTCATCACGGTCTTCTGCAAGGAAGAATGAGTAAACTTCATCAGACTCTGTAATCGATCAGCATAAGCCGAACCCTCGTTGTTCAGCTGACTTTTCATGGTGTCATCAGATGGAAGGGAAAACTGAGTTCTCGATTCCAACAGTGGGCCACCTCAAGTCAGGTATGCTACCAAACAGCAAATGGGGGCTTGGGAGCCCAGCGCGGGTGCCATCCAGACAGGCTGCCTCAAATACCTTTGAACCCTTGGAGCCTTTTCTACTTTGCCAGCAGAAACAAGGACTTGCAGCATACCAGCGTCCAGAAGGGTTTCGAATGCCGGGTTTGTTTCGTTGTTTCCAAGTGCTCTTGAAATATCTCGGCCTCGGCGTCACAGTCGAGTGGGTGGCTGCCACTTCCGTTTTTAAGGGAACCCACTGGTGCGCTAAGGGCTGCCTTTGATTGCACATAGTTGTAGTAGAGTTTTGGGCACCTTTTGGAATTCTTAGCTGAGATGATCTAATGAGATGGCCTGCAATCCTTTTGGACCTGTTCGCCAATTCTAAAGTCATTTTGAGCAGTAGGTATCCTCTGTAGCCCACTGTCCGCCGGTATTGATGCCACACCCTATGTTTCTGGCCTTGGGCCTCAGTTGCTCTGCTGGTCCCTCAGGGTGCCCCTTCCGTCCCGTGGATTCCGTGAGCCGGCGCAAAAGTCTCCGTGGGCAATGTAAGACTGTTCTTGAATGCCTCCAATTCTTTCTCCAACTTTCCTAATGGGCGTCCCATGGTAGATCATGGACTGCAAAAACTAAGCCTGGTACTCCAAAAGTTTTAAAGCGTCATCTAAGTTTCTGGGGCTTTCTATCCTTCATGGCCCGGTAAGCGCAAAGAACCACCCCACGGCAGCTTCTTCCCAAGGGTACTAGTGCCTGCAGGATCCCAAACTCCCCGGCGTGTTTTTGGTGATTGTCAGGCTCAGTAACCCTGGGGTCTGCTCAGCCCTCCACCTGGTTGGTCGTACGGCGTGCTGAACTAGAGCCTTTTCTAGCTCTGTGCCTGGCAGTCTGATAGAGAAATTGCCACCCGCCGCCCACAGATTTACCCGGTCCAGCGGGGAAGGGGGGGGGGGGAGTATAACCCCACGAAGATTGCTGATTCATCCGCTTCAGCTACGGCATTGTGAAGGTAGCTCAGCAAGGCTGCGCCTTCCGGCAGGGCAGCGAAGGCGCTTCGGTAGATACATGCAACACGTATTCCAGCTTGGCTCAGTTTCATGTCACAGAAGACCACACGCATATTTGGCTTTGGGGTGCCTCCTCCGGCTACATGCCTTACTGCGTCTAAAAGTATTATTGCGGCGTCCATCCCTTCCATCTAGTTCATCAGCTCCGCGGATGCAATAGCTCGAAGGGAGGTGGACTCCAACTCCATATCCATCTTTTAGTCGGATTTTAGCTGCGGCTAAGTAATCTTCGAGGGGCACTGCTGCCAGTTCATGCCACTTGTTTACAGAGCTGCATTCATTGGTGAGAGTTTCGGCTAGGTTTCCCATCCTTCCTGGTGCACCATTTTTGAGGTGGCAGGGTGGCACTCGGAACCCAGTTGCGAGCGCTAACCTCATTTGGCTGAGTTCGCTCTGGTGTGGCTTAAAAGACGTGTAAGACGGGCTCCAAAACATTCCGGTTTCTCGCACTATGGGCACCTGGGATCTCCCGGTGCTGAGACGGGCGGGAAAGCGAGGCCCTCTTTATTCTAATTGCAGGGGAAGATGAGAAAGCGAAGACCCGTGGCCACCGCGCACCAATCGTTAGTGCGTACAGGGCCCTTTTGGTCCGCCACTAGCAGCTAGTGGCCAGTCATCCATAGAGCCATGAGTTGGAAGAAATTACTCAGGACCAGGGGCTGAAAAGTGACAAGGCGAATGAAACCATATATTTAGTGGCAATGGAGGTGCAGGGGTGAATAGAGGACCAAAGTGAGGGACAAGATGTAAGGGAGATGTAACTCCGTTCACCACCCATTTCGTTAAACCCTCAGTTCAATTTTTCATCTTGACGTTTCTTGGAATCCTTCACTGCCGACGGAGCTACTTTTTTGTCCAGTGGTCCGTTTCTGCCTTTCGCTATCATAACGGCAAAAAAGACTGCTCCCGGATATGCACTTTACTTCTTGTCCTTTAGGGCAATTCCGAATAGTACGAAGTTGCTACTGAGTAGGAAAAACGGCTTTGCTGCTCCACTAACGTCAGCTGAACCTTTTATTGAGGGTTTCTATCAGGTCACCACGGAACTTTCTACTTTCCACTGTGTACAAGTTTATTCTCCCGAGGCGTTGCCCATAACTGCGCCCCCCCATTTGGGCCGACCGTCTTGGGAAACGTCTCTGCACCAGGTCCCTTTTCACGCACGACCTCCAAGCCTG
Source organism: Fasciola hepatica (assembly GCA_948099385.1). Taxonomy (NCBI): domain Eukaryota; kingdom Metazoa; phylum Platyhelminthes; class Trematoda; order Plagiorchiida; family Fasciolidae; genus Fasciola; species Fasciola hepatica. The sequence continues at coordinate 1,236,594 of CANUEZ040000189.1, read as the reverse complement.
GACTGAATTTTTCAGATGAATAATCACAAAACATTTGTACAGGGACAACCTCACCATTGGTTTTTTAGTTGTCACTGCTCTTTCGATCTGCCAGAGAGCTCTGCGGGCTTTTCGGACAGCCATGTGACAGTTTATTTGGTCCGAATTTGTTCACTGTCATAAAACCCGGGTCGTTCCGACACGCGTGGGATTTTTGCTTCTTGTGACGTACGATGAAGAATGTGCTTCCGTCGTTGCCACATACTTGCATTATTGAGACTACGCTATTTATCTTATAGATCCTCAAACAAGTACGGCACACATCAACCGCTGATTTCGAACGTTCGTTCATGTTTTACTCATGTGTCGTGGCATCCCTTCGAGTTGAACCCTGACTGCCGTGAAGGTTGTACCTGACAGTAGCCCTTGCCGAACTCTGGTTCTTTTTTTGATTTTTGGGGTCTTGCAAATGAGGTTTGTACATAATTTACGTGCGTATAATTTTATACTTTAGTACCGTAGAATCAGCAAATCAACTTCATTCTTACTTTGGGGTTCGTTAATTGCGCTGCGCTTTACTCCCAGTCCATGTAACCGGTGCACATCTCGCCCCGGTGGCGTGATATGTCTCAGCGGGCGTATCCAAGTTTCATTCGCTAAATGTAGGCATGCGTTAACGTTCAGTGTCAGATCCCATCCTACAAACCACTGGTAAACCCTGTTCAGGTTTTGCTGAAGATTCGTGCGATATGTACGAGATCAATTCAGCATATTCCGCAAGTATGAAGGCGGGGTCCTCTAAACCCACCGCGAAGCAGTGTACAAACATGAAAAAGTTGAGGCCCCAGTACTGAACCCCTGGTTGAGCCTCTTTGCAGGAAGCCCACTCTCAAAGCACTTCCGCTACCCTAACCTGAAAGCTTCTACCTATTATAGAGTTCCCGATGCAAGCTGCGTTTGAAGGGCCAAACCGAAACCCACTAGCTTGTTTAGTGGTTGGCTGTGGAGTACTGAGTCGAAAGCCCTTATGTCATCGGAGTAACACATTTCCACTTTCTCCCCTCTGCTCAGTCTGCTGGTTACTCCGTCAAGGAAGCTTAACAGGCTTGCCCGCATGGAAGACATCTTGCGAAACCATGTTGCCTCGGTACCGCCAGACGATTCGCTTTTGTGTCTGTGGCTATTCTCCTCCTCAAAATTCTTTCCTCCACTTCAAATACCACCGAGCTGAGGCCTACCTGACGGTAGTTCGAGCAGCTCGCCCTGTCGCCGCCCTTGCGAACTGAGCACAGGGTGAACCTCTTCCAATCGTCCGGGCTGACACCAGCTCCCGTCGATACAGTTAACACTGTGGTCAGGAGTTTTGCAAGTACGTCAGCTAGAGGCTTCAGGACGGCTGAATTAATAACATCGGGCCCTGCCGTTTTCGGTATCGCTAATTTGCTCACGGCGGTAGCTACTGAGGTGTCTACTATGATATCCTTTTGCCATCGGCTCGCCGGTCAAGTCGTCCAACAACTGACCCAATCCACTCTGCCCGCTGTCCAAACCCTTTGGAAGAAAAGCATGAGCACAAGCGCATTGTCGCCTTTGGTTTTGGCGTGCCTTCGTTGGCCTTTCCCTAAGTTGCCTACGGATACCCTTGAGGCTGATTCCGACTGCACGTAATTAAAATATGACCTGAGGCTTATTTTACTTTCCCCCGTCAGTTTTTCTGTAGTTCTTTCGACCCACTATCTACATGGCCGCCGACCTAGTCCTGGTCGTTTCGTGTCGTACAAGTGTCCATTGCCACCACTGTTCCTATATTTCTCCTACTCTATTTCTTGCTTTGCATGCCTTGTAGAATAGATTAGTCCACCACGATTGAGCTTCTTGCCTTAGCAACCTTCTGAGTGGGGCTAGCTGGTGCATCCAACTTTTTACACCTTCCCGGATGCAAGGCCACTGTCTTTCTGCGTCTTTTAATCCACAAACTGGCCTACTGCTGATCCGACCTCGAACAAATCCCTGGTTTGCTCCGTGGAAACAGCGAAGATGCATTTCCAGAGCACAGAAGCTCTGTGTACACAACCAACCCTGGCACTTGATGGTTACCTTTCTCTAGCGGATACTCCTCGTTTAGGTTTGCAGTATCCCCTGAGTTCCTGGTGACTGCCAATTCTGGGATGGAGGCTATCTGTCCACGTTCTCACCTCATTTCCCCCCAAAATATTTCCTGTAAGCCCTTCTGTTCAGTGAGCCAGCGGAAACCGATTCAGGTGCCCTCTTGCGTGATGATTTGTTGATCTGGTCCACTTCGGTCTCACTAAAGTCGTTCAATACCGGGACTCTTGAGACCAAATTCGTCGGGTTATCTACATGGTGAAAAAGCTCTACAACGTTCCCATCACCGAAGAGGGGATGCTGTATGCGCAGGCTATTGTTGGGTCTACAGCATGGACTAACCCGGAGCTTCTAGGCTTGCATGTTGCTTAGGATGGGTCGGGTCCTCCCACGCCGGGCATAATGCTCTGCTATGAGCAGTGACACGCCGCCACCATATGTTTCCTGCCTGTTCGTCCTGCCCAGAGCATGGTTTGGTGGACAAAAGCTCCATATATCCTGGTGTAACCTCGACGATGCCAACATGATTGCGATCACATCATCTGCAAGCGTATGGGCTTTCAATTCCGACCACTTGTTTTCTACTCTGGCTGGTTTGATGCGCAAAACAAGTAGTTTCGATGACCCCTGAAAACTCTCCGTTTACCAGGGGATCCAGCCTGCTGAGAACTTACGTCCTCGTCACTCCCCCCAAGTTTCTTTGGAGTTTGCATCGGGTTGTGCATGGTCCACCTTTTGTGGGGTCCTGGTTGCGTTTACTCGTGGTAGCACGAAAGGTGCCCTCATCGGAGTGCTTGTATTCGGTAAAGCTCCAATTCTGGTGATCCGCATCTCGCAGAGGCTCCGTAGATGAACAGCTTCGTCCCTAGTCAACCTAGTGGCTCGAGGCGGAAGGTACACATGGGACATTCTCACTACTAGCAACCCCAGTCAGGTGGTTCTGAAAGGTGGTGACCTTTGAAGATTGAAGCCACTGGCCGCGGTGCTGAAAGTGCTCCTGCCTGAAGCATCCGGCTGGAAGGTGATGGAAGCATTTGTGGCAGCTAGGATACAACCACCGGCCGCCAGAAACAGATCCTTGTGTAGGATTCACAGGCTTCGTCATTATTGGCCTGGGCCCTCGTTTTCCAATTGTCCGGCCCGGCCCATCGGCTTACGCGTAAGACCCGTTTTATTGCAACTTGATCCGGCCTACCGGCCAACAGCGGACGTTTACCATGTCCAACTTCACCGGGAGCTCACTTGACGCACCAGTTTTCGCCGTTCGCTGTAGTATTCCTCTTACTGATACTTTTCTATGTACCAGTGAAGCTGCCTCAGACTGTTGCTGCAGGCGACTCACGGTCGCGGAAAGCTGACGTTTCCTGTTTTCCATGCCTCCGAATCTTCTGGTCACACTGAGATTGGCACTAGGGAGGCTAGTGATGTCTACAGACGTCGCCGTTTCCGTTGTGTTTACTCCGCCTTTGCAGTTCCCCCTTGACTTTTCCGGTTTAGCACTGGATTTTCTTTTCCTCCTGGGTGTCACTCGTACCGAAGTTGCTCCTTCTCGAGTCCCTAAAAGGCTGGTCTTCTTTGCCTCATTCCCCCTGCCCAAGGGTGGAGTGGAAACCTTTTGAGTGGACCTCCTCATCGACTGCGCATTTGGTCTGCACCGAAGATTCAGGCACAGTGAGGCTCTCTGGCGAGTCACGCACACCAACAACACAGTAGTTTTCTCTTCCAGTCGAGCCACCTTAGCTTGGTGAATCCTATCCATGTTCGACGGGTGAGGCAGAACCAACTCTTAGTTGGTACGAGACTCAGCACAGGTGGAGAAATTCCAAGTCGAACCATTTTGCCTGCGGTACAGAAGATAATGCACCCCTGATGGTTCCCACAAGGAAAGTGAAACCACGATCCACATACGTCACACTGGATACTGTCATCACCAAGCCATTCGAACAATTAGTGCTACCACAGACGCTCTCGGCCTCTGCCTCAAATGGATGTCGATCTTTTACCCACTTTCAGACTTGCCCTGGTTATAGTGAGGCAGTATGTTTCTGACTAGGGTGGCCCAGGAGCTGAAAATGACGAGGAATATAAAGGCAATAAAATCTTTCCGTTGTAAAAGTCTGGTGGCGCAGGATAATCAGGATACGATGCAAGGTGAGGTCAATTTGACGGGAATTGAACCATCCATGTATCGTAGCGGGTGCCGGCCGACCAATGGTTTACAGCCCGCGCAACTCACCTGAACGGGGTTACTGGCCATAGGGTCCTTGACTCTCCCAGACCGAGCCCCGATTCCCAAGGATTGTCATCAGATTGACACTTGTAACAATAGACTTCCCCGGCAAAGTGGGTGACGGAAGTCTTCTCTTCTTTGGGTCACTTCCCGTACGTGATCTTCAGTTCAGCTCAGTTTGAATATGTTCTCAGAGGGCAGGTGGTGGCCGCTACCAGTCAAATTTCCGAAACTCCTTGGGTGATACGTACACCGGCTAGGCACTTGCAGCCCCACAATGCATTCCAACAGATCCTCGGTACAAATAAAAAAGGAACGGTAAACTTGATCGAATATGAACTACGAAGGACATAGTGCAACATGCGCATTCACTGAGGCGGTATGCAACAAACGGAAGAGTCAATCACGGTGAATCGCGGACGGACCGTATTTTTATCAGTCATTCATCCATTGAACACGTTCTTTACTCACTAACGGGTATAACATTATTCCGGGTATGATCCTTAGTCCCCTGAGAATTAGGCGGGTCAGCGGGTCTATCATTTCGCCAGGCAGACTGTCTCGATCAACAGCCACCCTGTTCCTATAGACATGTGACTTGGTTATCAACCTAGCTCCATCTTCCGTCACTTTCTTCTCGTGTCCCCTCTTTCGAAACTCTAAAGCCATACGGAGTGGACTATCCGGTTAAGGTCAATAAAAACCCTTCAGTACCTTACACGTTTCCATGAGATCCCCTGGGGGCATTCTCCTCTTGAAAGAGAAGAGTCTGGATCAAAGCGCTTGTGTTCATACCTTTTGAATTTTCTACAACCAGGCGGCATCTGCTTTATGAAGGAGTGACCGAGCCTGCACCTTATCCTCAAGGTGAGGCGGTACTAAAGTAATGTAAGTCAGTACGAATATTTTCGGCTCCCGACAAGACGATGCTGGTCGCAGCCTGAAGAACTCTCACCAAGCCTTTTGCGCGGCAGCTGTGCACTGGTCTGACTATTGAAAATCACTGTCCGTGATGATTCGGAGGTCTGTAACACAGCCAACTGCTTCTGTGGGGAACCGCTCCTGGTCGCAGACTACATTTGGTCTTTCCGTTGCCCTTGAGAGAGAAGGCTTTTTCCAGCATTCAGTGGTTATTCTCACTTGTGTGCCCAATCCAGGGTGGTTCCCGTATCCCTGACTAGATCGCCCTACCCTCTGATCCTACCACCTTCGTGTCAGATGGGCCTAGAAAGAAACGCTCCAGTAAATGCTAGCAGACCTGAGCGCGAAAGATTTTCTCAAGAACCCTACATAGATGGCTAGTTGGGCTCATCGGTCTATAGGTACCCGTAGCCGACTAAGGTCCACTCTTGTCTATTGCCATGACTGCCGAGTTTCCTGTCCTAGGGCAGCTCGCCCTTGTCCGACGGGGACCCATCCGGCTTACTTACCGATGAAACCATGACATTCCCCTACGGCTTGATGATAGCTGGACGAATGTCCTCAGGGCCCGCTGATATATGGGCATCAAATTCCTATGAACACTGGCTTACCATTCTCCCCGAAATATTCTCTTCATTTCACTCCAGTGGAGAATGTAAAGGCGTCAAATTGACTGGCACCCCGCTATCTACTCTACGCGAACCACCAAAGTATTCATCAAAGTCCTCTCCTTTTCCCGAGTCATCAGTGGAGATCTCGCGGTCTGCAGCGAAGAATAAGCCTATTCAATCTTTTTCAGCGCTATGGCCGTACGTAACAACAGAATTTATTTGGCCGCATCTTCTCTCATTCGAACGATTTAAGCTCAAGCCGTCTGTTGACAAGTGGCACACTGAGCAAATTCACAGTAATATTATTAGTTTATTTCGGAGACGCCTGAAGCATGCCTTACGAGTGATCAAAATGTTCACAAGTAACAAAATTCACGAAAAATTCAGAAATGCGAAAGACAAAGGGGTATAGGATGAGATAAAAAGGGGATGAGAGGGAGATAAATGACTTCACACCAGGGTGTAATGGAGGAGGCCTAAGTGAACCCGGAGTTGGATTCAAATCTGGCCCCGGCTTATTTGGAGATAGAGGTCAGATGGAGCATCCGGCTGAGCAAAGTGGACAAGAACTGGACCTGGGAGTCTTATAGGAGGACTGAAGATCGGCTTGAGAAACCATCGCTACGAGAAAGGTCGGAGAAAAAAGGAAGAAAGAAAAGATGGAAGGAAGAACCAAAAATTGTGTTGTATGGCTGGGACTGGGTAGCCATGAGCTATGCGTTATTGCAGTAAACGGAAGGTGTCCGTTTGAAAACAGGGAGCTGGCAATGTAAGACGTAAACAGTGAGTAATATGGCAGCAATGCCGCGGAAGGATCGAAATACTGTAAATGTGGGGCACAGTTATAGACTAGATAGAAGCATATCCAGAGGGGAGGCGGCATGTTGGCAAGAGAGCTTGCCGGCGGAGAACTGGCAGAGACAGAGAAAATGTGTGGATATATATATATATATATATATATATATATATATATGTATATATATACATCAGAGCGGGGGCAAATGGCAGTGGAGAGACGGAACACGAAAATAGCTGTGCCTGGAAGATACAGATAGGGTTGGGTCAAATGGTACGGAATTGACTCGGATAAACCCTGATGAATTTGTTTATGACAGGTGAACATTGGGGAGCAACTGCAAAAGAGAACCAACTTAGGAAGCACAGAAAGGATGGCTGTGAGCAGAAGTTGATAAACAAGGGAGTATGAAGGAAAGGATTGACGAACACAGGTGTGAGTGAATCTAACAGTCTGATTGTTGCAGATGTAGAACGTGATGACCTTCGAACATGAGTGAAGCTGCAATGAATGGACGTACATTATGCAGCAAGATAGCAGTGAAAATGGCCGGAGAAAGCTGAGCGAATGGAAGTGGTTGGAGGGGTGTAAAAAACCACTGGAGAGGGTTAACTTGGGGGTTAGAACTGTGATGCGAAGATGCATCAGTTGTAACAGAAAATGACACGGGAGAAAATGAGAAAGTGGAGGATCAAAAAGATCAGATAATGGCAGATCACTCGGTTTGAAATTGTAGGTGAGAATGATGACTTTATACCAGGTGGAAAGCGGAAAATCAGAGCAGCCCGAAAAACACCCCGAAGATGCCCGTAGCGAGCAGTGTACGAAGCAGACGAAAGTGTTGACTAAAGAAAACCGGGTAAGAGATGACCGGTCAGATTATTTTACTGCAGGTGACACAGGGTGAAGACCTAGAAGAAGAAAAGAACCCAGATGGGGAAGCCTGTGATGGAACAAAGATGCACGACGAATAGTTGTTCGTCGGAGTTGGGAGAATGAAACTGGAGAGTTGCCCGCTGTTACACAAATGGATTAAGCCAAAGTCGCTAATCAGTACACCGCCTAAAAGAAACATCCACCGAAGAATTACGGACTCAGATATGGAAAGTATGGAGGTGGTGAAAAGATAATAAATGTGGTCGTAAAAATGTGCAAAGGTTGGAACGGCGAGTTCTTTTATGGTGATTGGTCATGGTTGCCGATGTGTCTGGTGCGTAATGGCGGAAGGTATAGGAAGGACAGAAAAGAATATCGCGAAATGAGAGCTAGTGAGGTATGCGATCAATGAGCCTTATAAGTATATGGAAGCACAAAGTGAATACTGACAAGAAGTCCACAAACGCGAAGTGGGCGGAAAAAGGAAATATTTCGGGCTAGGCAGAGTAAAATGGCTAGGGCGAAAGTGACATCATGTAGTGAGGTTTGTCACAATGAAAAACGATAGGAACAAAAACAAAGTGGATAGGGATACAGACAGAGGTAGAATGACACCGAAGGAAAGTGATAAGAGTGCTAACAGAAACGATAGATGAGCGAACCGCGGCGGAATAGTGGTGGGACCGTGGGATCCGCAACTGACAATGATGAATACGGTAGGGCGAGCAGAGTTGGAGCGAGCAATCCACAAGCGGTACTATTGGGTGGGGATGACCGTGCGCTGGACACCTCACCTGAAGTACACATCGTGAAGTGAACACAGGAGATGTGACCCACCGGCCTAAATGCGCTCGCACATAGTTTCAGACAGCCTGCATACCCGATGCGCGCCGGCCAAAGCGATGGATCTGACCGCGCCCCGCACCGTTAGGACTGGCGTGAGTGTTCGATGATGGTTGAACAGAGGGCCGAGACACCACGATAAGGGTATATGGTCCAGGACCAATCAGTCGGGTTGTGGGAACTTGGACAAAAATCAAACGGGAACAGCGAGTGGTAGAAATGAGTTAGAGAAAGGCAGTCTGGGTACAGCCCAGCTGGGGATCAACGGCTAACGGAAAGAGGAACAAAAACGGAGCACGGGCCCATCGATGCAGCGGATTCCTAAGACAAGTTTGGGGCCATGGAAATTGAGACTAAAAAATAAAAGGCATAAGTAGGAGCTAAAAAACTCAACGGGGAGGTTATTACTTCACCTAGATTAGTCATTCAGCAGGGGGAAAGAATGAGTTCTGCACGAAACTACGGAAGAAGCTTAGCCGGGTGATAGGGTGGTGGCAGAATTGGTGACGTCATATTTAAATTTTGAGTTCAGTTGGCGAGCCACGCTAAGTGAGTGAAATGAGACTAGATTTTCCAGTTCAGAATCGCAGAGGTGGTGATGGAAGTATTTGTGGTGGGGCTTGATGTGGAAAAGAGGCAACGCAAGATAAGAGATATCGAGGAGAGTTGGGTCACTTACCATGATAGAGCTGATAATTAAAGGACATTAATGAGTATGTATATATATGTATATATTTACATATATATGTATACATATGCACATATACATGTATATATATATTATATAGACAAATACACATGTATATATGCATACATATAGGATCAGGGTGTAGTTACTGGTGCAACTCTTATAGCGTTGCTGAGGTTGGTTTCAGGGCCGCAGACCTGATATAACCAAGTAAAGGTAGTAAATCGTGGAGCGGATGGGGCATGTTGACAAACTGTGAGGAGTAGTACGGTGGCCTCTCTTAAAATGCGAAAGCATCTGGAAGGACTTATTTCAGGGAGAAATTGGAAGGATCCTATACGTTTGTATGGAAAATCACTAAGTGGACGCAGACATGCTTTAAATAAATAAATAAATAAAAATAATAAATAGTGGTTCATTTCGGATAACCCCGAAGCATGCTTTAACGCAAGATCAAACAGTACAGTTGAAAGCTGAATGAAAGTTACGGAAGGATTGTACAATGATGTGAACTCGGTTGAATATAAGAGAAAGCATTCAAGTCAATTGCTGCGGTACCGCCCGGTGAATTTAAACTCAGGGTCGAGTGGTCGATCCCGCTGAAGGCAGGAGTAGTTATTCTGCCAAAGGGTGGAGTGGGTGGGGGATGGTAAAGAATCACACAACTCCTGCGGAGGGAAGACTGTCCTGTTGGGAAAACCGAAGTAGATTGACGGATGCGTGGATGTCGTGAAAAAGAAACATTCTTGAAAGAGACGTATTCAAGCAACAGAGCTTTGCAATGCATGAGAAGGGTTACGATGTAAAATTAGACGATAAAAAATGGCGGCATAACACATAAAGAACAAGAAAACTGGTCGAGGATTACAATTTTGAAGTTCAGTGACCGTATATCGGTTGAGCCATTTGTAAAACAAAACGGACAGCAGGCTGGACTGCGGGCATCAAATTGATGGTGAAAGAAGTGACCGTATAAAACTTAGACTTTGAGTGGATTGTTTTGGTTTAGAAAAAAGGAATGTAATGCATCAGCATGAAACTGGTAACTGGCAAAAAATCGATATGTGGTGCGTAGCTACGATAGTGGCAGAAAAGTGGCTCGCAGGGGAGATGACCAATTAAATGACAGGTAAATGTTTACATACTGATAATTCTCAGCAAAGACTTCACGTGGTGAAAAGAGTGTATCAAGCATCGGAAGTGTCTGAGACGGTCAATCGGAATGGAGCATGGGGAAGAAAATACTCAGAACAACCGATTAATGGGTTTGCCAAGTTCAGCAGCCGGATATGGGCAGAGTGCATGATAAACCAAATGGACTATACATCTGGACGGTGGTTGCCAAAGTGGTGTTGAAAGAAGTGACCGGGTAAAACATACGGACTTTAAGCGCATTGTTTTGGTTTCAGAAAAAACGAATGTAATGCATTAGCATGAAACTAGGAACGAGCGAAAAATCAATGCTTGGTGCTCAACTACAACAACGGGATGGACAGCCGGCAAAAACGATGAAGTGACGAGTAGATGACTATCAGTTTACGTTTGATACAAAAGGTGGACTACTTTGTGGCGACAGAACAGAACCCTGCGGCACAAGAGGTTATCAGATGTGCACATGTGGGACACGTTACCTTGCAAGATGAGAACATTGCGATGCAACAGCCCTAAGTTGGCAAACAGTGGAGCTGGCAGAGAAAGCAAACAACCACAGAGTCATCGATTATTGGGAATCTATAGAGATGAATTTCGCAGTGTCGTATACTGTCTTAAGATTGTGGTACGGAAGTTAGTGACAACAATAAATGTGTTAGTTCTCGAGTATATCGGTAAAAGTAGCAAAATGGGGTGGGCTTTATCTTAGAGAGTGGCTAAGTTTGCAAATAAGACTGATGAATAGTTTAGCATGAAACCGCGAGAAGTGGACCTGGAAAAAGAGCCAAGAATTTTGATGGGATTTTAAGTATGCGGTAATCATGCACCAAAGGAAGCAAATTTTGCAGGACGAAAAAAGCGGTACGTTATGAACGCGAATTTGGAAGCGAGCACCACGGAGAGTCCATGTTAGCTGGAGGAAACGGCAGCATATTAGCGGCATTCTGAGTATATGAATGGTGTTCTTTATTTTCATTCCGCAACCGGTCGATGGCGAAGTCTAGGGAGTAGCGGTCAAACAGAGCATTCAGAATTCGATAGCGGTGAAATTATTTTGGAGGGTAAGTTAAAGCGAGAATGCAGAGGAATGGATTAGAAGTCGAGGCCTTTCTCGTAAGCTTAGCTTTCGATTATTTGAACGTTGAATAAGAGCAAAACAGTTGGGACAAAAAGGAATTCACCAGTAGCATGCACCATTGCATACTTTGACTGAGAAGATCTGATCTGCAGAGGAAGTTTATTTCAGATTCTGGAGTACGTGAAAAAAAGAACTAAGGGCGTAGAACAGCCCTCACGGAGGGTGTGGTAATAGTATACTGTCTATCACGGAGTGAATATCCAGTACCCGGGGAAAAGCACAACTGGTAGGAGGAATAAGATTGCTTGGTCAATAGTTTACACGGAAATATCAGGTTCAGCTTGATGCGACGAAGCCGCAGTGGTTCGATTCTGAGAGACAAACATCGTTCTCTGTGGTTTGAGTTTGACGACCAAACAATGAGCTGCTTTGTGAACCTTCGCTGAATGCGTTTGGAAATAATCCTGTCAAATGTTTGCACACTAGGAAAGATTATGGGGCAATATTTGAGAAGGGCTTGGCATGTAATTTGTACGCGTAATAAATGCTCTCCCTAAGCTGAAAGGAACTGAACAGAAGAACAATACACATTTTAGCCTTCGCCTTTTGGAAGACAGCATGTTCCGAGAAGTTGAAAGAGCAAGAATGGCCTAAACCAAGGTCTCCTACTAAGGGCTGGCTGTCCATGGGCGAACCGCCGGTGCATAAGGAACCAGGGGGAACCTGGCCTTTGTAAATAAGAAAAATACACCTATCGGCGGAGAACTTCATCGCCCAGATTTAGCACCATCCATCAAGAGCGGCTAAGTCAGTGGAGATTTTATGGGTAGCAGTACTGAGGTTACCAGGCGGAAAAGTGCAGACTATCTAAATGTCGTCCGCCAATAGGAACGGGGTGCCACTAGGTATTATCCGCAGCATATCCTTCATATATAGCAGAAAAAGAGGGAGGCCCAAAGAGCTACCCTGAATAACACCGCTAGTAGCAGGCCTAGGGCTAGAAGTGTGCCTGTTAATCCAGACAACCTGTGAACGATAGGTAAGGTGAGAATCAATAAAGCGGAGGAGCAGTTATGCCAAATGATCTTAGCTTTGTTAAATGGTGGGGGTGAGGCACACTATCAAATGCCTTAGATAAGTCAAAATAAAGAACAACAAAACATTTCCCACTTTAATTAAAGACGGTGACGAGATTCAGAAAATCATGCTGACAGGTCATGAAGGATCGTGAATGGAGGAATCCATGCTGGTTGTTATTATTAGGGCTGAGGCCTAATAAAAAGTTAACAATGTGATCTTTACCCATTCTTCCCATTATTCTGGATAAAATGGGGGTATGGTTTATGGGGCAATTACTGGATACCACAAGTAAAGGTCTCTTTTTATGAATGGGAAGGATTATCGAGCCTTTCCAATTAGCGGGTACGGTGCAACTGTTGAGTGAAAGAGTGACAAGGTTAAGCAGCAATAAGAGGAGATCCGGTCCTTCACTGACAAGAGCATCTGGTAGTAAGCCATCGGGGCCTAATCGAGGGGAGGGTTTGCTATTGGATGGTAGCTGAGAAATACTTCTGGCATCAAAGGGTATCGTGGGAAGGACAGAGTCAGTAGGCGGTAAGGATGAGGGAGGGGCAGTGATAGCGGCTGAAGCCATGGCCGAAGCAAAGAGTGCACTGAAGGCTTCGGCTATACAAGGTGGGAAGGCGATAGATGTATTATTATCCAGAATCATAAGTTGGAAGCCGGCCCCAATACCAGCATTCCTGGACCTGTGCAACATAGAGAGAAGTTGCAACTTGTTGGGATGGGTCAGTGTCTCAGATTCTTGGTCACGAAGTCGAGTATTATCTTGTTTTTGAATAAGTGCGGAAAGGCGGTTTAAACGGATAAGAACTGAAAAGTCGTTGGAATTATGTAGTAGTTTGGGAAGTTTATGATACTCCTCATGGAGTGGCGAGAAGCGGGACCTCTTTCTAGGTACAGCCTGAGAAGTATTAGACAATGTTTTCAGGCAGTATGAAAAGGAGTAAAAAAGGTATCCACAGAAAGCTGAGGGTCTTGGGCGAGGATATACTCGCCACAGTCCTTTTGGCGAACAAACGTGACTAGCAAGGCCCAATTTCTGCACAGGAATGTATTGTTGGGGCGGGGTGCGGGATTTGGTTGGCCTCTAAGGGGCAGATGGCAGATAACCATATTATGGCCACTGCTGGGGAAATTGTGTTACGGACACGTCGATGAGAGGCATGTTATGAGTAAATAACAGATCTTGTACGTTCCCGTTTCTGGTAGGTTCGCCAACAAGTTGTGTCCAGCCACCAAGGTGAGTACTGGTAATTAGGGCCATAACATTGGGAGGAGCCGAGAGGGTAGGCCATCAAATATGAGGGAGATTAAAGTCACTCGCAACAAGCTTGGTTCCAGAAGGAAGGAAAGAGAGATATTCAAAAGACCTTATGAGAAGTGGAAACAAGGAACTACGGGAATTTGGCGAGCGATGCACGCAACCAATATAAAGGACTGTGCTCTGGAGGTTGATAATGAACTGGAGAGAATCAGAAATATAATAGGGCGCCGCATGCAAAAGGGGGGTTGTGGCGTAGATTCCCCTGACGTAGGCTAAGCACCCACCACCACGCTGGTTCGGTTTGTTGGTCCTTAGAAGACTGTATCCTACCAAAGAAATTTGACCACTTGGAGTGCTGTCAGGCAGCCAGGATTCCGCTATTAAGATTATGTCCTAATTATTCTCGAGGACAATTTTTTCAGGTGCGGGAGTTTGCCAAGACTAGAACGCGAGTTAAATAAGGCTGAGGATATACCATTTGTGGGAGATGGTATAGGCACATCAGGGGGGTAGTGTAAGTTGGAAGGAGCAGGCTATCGCGATTGGAGGGAGTGGAGATCAGGGTCAAGGGGGAATACCTTGATGTTGAGGCCAGTGGAGGTTCAGATGGCGTGGCTTCCAGCCAAGCTGGAGTAAATGTTGCAGTGAGAGGAACCGCTGAGGAGTAGAACGACTGGGCACCTACGTAGAAGGAAATGTCGGGCCAAAGAGAAAAACCTGTAGGATCTGGTAGGTCGATGTCAGACAAGGGCGACTGAGAGCCGTTGAGAAATACCTGCCAGCAGGAATTGAGTATTGACTAAAGGGTGGTGCAGGGGGCCGGGTTGAAAATGCGTGAGGAATAGGGGTGTATGGTGGTAGATTGAGCTGTACGTTAATAAAGGGGTAATGCAATTTGGATGGACCACAAAATATGGACAATTAGTATCGGAAGCGGTAGAGATAGTTGTCAGGTGAGGAGTACGACGTGAGGCAGAGTGGACGGCGTGTGGAGGCCGTATTTCGTTATTGCCAGGCAGTAAACGTGGGGAGTTTGTAGGGACCACCGATGTATGGGAGCAAGGGATTTTAAAGGTCGAATCCGGATTTGGTGGTTTAAGACGAGTTGATTTAAGGGGGGACAGGTGAGTGAGGGAGGGGTTTGTGAAGAGGGTGGGAAGACTGGTAGACCAATTCCTCTGGACGGAGAGTAGTTTATCACCGGAGGGGACAGAGAGCGAATAAGAGTTGAAGGTGTACCCAACAGGCGACGAGGTGGGAGAGCGTTGCAAAAGTTGACTTCTTTTACTGGGTGGCAGTAAGAGGGGCGGGGGGGGGATCAACAGTAATGGGATCGGATTTCAAGAAGTGCAGTGCGGAAGCAGATGAGGAGGCAGGGGGTGGTTGTGACGAAGCGGAGGACGGGTGTGAAGATAAAGCGTTGGGGACGCGAGAAGAGGCCATAGAGCGACCAGCTGTTTGGGTAGAATGCTCTGGACTATCAGGCTTCTTTCTCGAGGGGAAAGTCGGGGGAGATCCAGTTATTTCCCTTTGAAGAGAGGTTTCACCCTCGGCTTTTTCCCCTAATAGCACAAGGGATCCGGACTGACACCGGACCAGTTTCGGCGAAGTGCCGGTAGAGTTCCGGTGACTTTCCGGTAATATGCCTGTGGTCTTCCGGAAACCCTATCGGTACCGTGCCGGCACCGGTACGGTTAACAGTGGGCAAGCGGGAGATCGACGTGCTCTAATCCATGCTCCATCTCCACATACCTCTATATCCCAAGTCGCATTCCTAAAATATTAACGCTTTGTTAACCGCTATCCAAGGGTGCTCACAAATACTGGCCAGGAAGGCACACTAGCCAAAAGCAATACATTTCGTGTTTTACAAACAACTCTTTCATCGGTGGTCCATGTGTGTTATTAACCTCTTACGTATAGCTGGTGCTTAAAGCGCTCCATCACGATTGGAAGCAAACTTATATAAAAGCACCAACAGATACAAAATGGAGAAGTAGTTGTAAGTGACAAATGTTTGTGAAAGTAGCTGTACAAGAAAACGTTGTACATATTCTCCCAATGTCATATTTTGTGCCGGCGAGATCTGGAATGAAAAATACCAATGGAACAATGGTTTGGCAATGTGAACAGTGATAATAATAATAATAATTGTATATTTCGGATGCGCCCGAAGCATGCTAGAATGCATGATCAGATGATTAAAGTGATGCCGGAATGACAATTCACAAAAGTGTACAACACGTGCATGCAGATTATCAAAGAGAGTGTTACAGTGAACTAAAACTGTAGTAATGCCCGACAAATTTGAAGGTCAGGGTCGAACGATGTCAGTTGGTCTGGAGTACATGCATAAGTGGTATATGAAATAATTAGCACTAGTGGAAATTCGAACATATTCAAAGGAAATGTTTTTGGTGCGCTACAGAATATGAGAGGCATATGGATAGAAATCTCGTCGAAGCGTTCGGTGAATTATTCACTTTACGACCGGTACGTCAAGGAGTATTAACATGGAAATATTTCAGTCTGCAAAGATGGTGGTATATAAAGTGGTGGCTGTATACTGGAGGAATCATATATGTGGCAAACAATTGCGTATTTCTTGGGGGGGGGGAGACTACCAGAGTGATGGTGGCAGGGAACGGCCGGAGGAAAACAGATCAGCGTGCGGCAAATTGTTAACATTATGTAGGGTTGGTATGAAATGTCATAGCGGAAGTGGAAGACTAATCAATATTGACCGTGTGGTTACATCCATTATACAGGTGTTCAGTTCTGCGGGAGGGAAGGTAAAGTAATTCACAGGTAAGTGTACGTCAGTAGATGAACGCTGTGTGGAGTGTACCATGCAGAAATGACAGATCAATAAAACTGCCCAGGTATATCGCGGAAGGCGGCAGTGGATCAACGAATATAGAAATAAAATGTATCAGCCGGTGCAGATAGTGGTGTGATTTAGAGGCTGGATACGGGGTCAGTTTCGGTAATATAACACGAATGCAACATCTGGGGGGTCAAAGGTGATGGTATAGTAAGTAGACGGAGAGTGTCACATTACTAGTGACCAATTTGACAGGTGTAACACATGATGGGAACGGAGCGGCGATGCAGCATGGGAAGTGTATCAAAGACGTTCAATCGTGGAGGGAACGCAGTGATCTGCAGAGCCCGAACACTCGATGCAACAGCATTGCGGATGAGATCGGATGGACCGATGAAGAGTGCAGGTAGTTACTAATTACTTTGCTGCCCACTGGAGGACTACTGAAAGATATGTCAGCGCTGGACGTTTTTTTGGTGACCGATGAAGCAATGAACAGTGACAATAAAGGTGCCAGTGTTTGAACAGTATTAGCGGGTTCTAACACGGATCGGGCATAATGACATATGGGATTAAAATGAGTTGTATGAATGCAGTGAAATCGAGTAGTCCAGGTTCAAGAAGTCTGGTGGGAATCTTGAGGAAAGCGATCGTGAGACGGGCGAAAATGAAGTCGTGTGTAAATCTCGTTTGTTCTGTCCAGCAAGAGAGGTTCCAAGTTATTCCTGGGATGAGGAAGGCGACAATCGTCCTTAGGGTGCAGGTTCTGAAGACTAAACGGAGAAGGCTACGGTCTGGCAATTCTACCAGCTGTGGGTTAGGGGAGAAAGACAGAACACCAAAATCATGCCAGTAACAGAAATGGGTGGCCGCAACGTTGGGGTCTGGTTTTTTGGATTAAACGACATATGGAAAGCGAAGAAGACCGGTACTAGCGACTAATTATTGTGGGGCTTAGTGAGAATTACCAAAAAAAGCAAGGAAGCGAGAATAGGCGACACTGGGGGCAAATACTAATGTGTAGTTCGACGAATGGTTTATGGAAGACCATATCGATTACGGCGGTTCGTTCATCAGAACGAGGCCTGGAATCTCGTGTGTTGAAATAGGGTCTAAATGAGTAAATAGTTGAAACGTGGATGAGACTGGTACCTTGAGGACCATATTATATACGCTGCTATGTATTTCCTAGCATTATAAATGCTCTTATACCTGACGGCAGCTGATTAAAAAAAAGAAGAACCTAACCGACTATGGTAAAATCTGACAGCATGAAAAAAGAATCCCCGGAGTAACGGTGGTCAGTAGGGGGTCGTGGTCAGAAGCGTTGAAAATAGGAAGTGGCTAGACAAACACGTGGAGTGTGCTGTTGACAGTCATGGAGTAAAGGTTGGACTGATTTTATTTGCTAGCTATAATACAGAATGCTCCTTGCCATCCGTCGGTAATAACTGTCTACTGAGCAATGTTGTTAAGCTTCTGTTTAGTATCCCAGGCCCAGCTCGTAGGTCCGGGTGATAGACTTGTAGGGATCATGCATCCGGATGAGTTTTTGGACAGTTAGACGTTTATTTATCTCTTTTTTGAATAATAAAGAGGCCGAAAACATTGACCTAAGTTGAGGTGGGAGTTTTTTCCAGGGGAAAGAATATTGAACAATAAAGAAGTTATACTACATCGCAGTCCTGGATACTGGAATCAAGACCATAGAGTCCCTATGTCGTGAAAAATAGTTGGAGGGAGTTTTGACCTGGGGGGCTGAATTGCAAGATGTACGTTTTACAATACTGCCAAAGAAAGACGGGTTCTTTCGTAGACGGCGCAGCCATAGGGGCCCTAGGTGCAATATTTCACACCTTTCCACATAATTTAAAGGCGACGAATATCCTAGTGATTGTTTGGTTAACCTACGTCGTACATTCCCAATAGCAAATCTGTCAATCTGCCTCATGTTAGAAAAGACGACAGTGCAATATTCCAGAAGTGTTCTGACATGAGTTTTTGAAATGCTTAGCCCACTCTCCGGATGACCGAAGGTTCTATTAGCCGCCTAGCTTTAGCCACCTGCACGGCCGAATGTTCGGAGAAATAAAATGTGCAAGAATATTGTAATCCCAAGTTCCTTACCTCCGGACTGTTGGAGATGAGCTGATCATTAATTTTAAACATTCCCGCGGGAACCTGACACTTATACCTAAGGATACAGCTTTTGACAGCGGAGAATTTCATCAACCATTGGTTGCTCCATGAGTCTAGCAATAGTAAATCGCTCGTTGTGCTAACAATGGTAGAAGCTAAGGCGTCAAGTTCAAAGGAGTACATAATTTTATGTCGTCTGCAAAAAGGAACGCAGCCCCGTGTGTGATGACTTCAAAGATGTCATTAACATATCTAAAAAAAGGTAATGGACCCAGTACACTACCCTGAATAACTCTACTAATTACCGGTCGAGGTGATGATAAACTGCCACCACCATCCACCACCTGCTTTTGGGATGTTAGATATGATGAAAACTAACTCAGGATTGGGTCAACAATTCCGTAGGTTTTCGTCTTTGCCATTAGCCTATTACGGGATACTCCATCGAAAGCTTTAGTCATGTCAAAGAGGATTACGATCACCGATTTACCACTGTTAGTGGTCGTAGTTATTAGGTTAAGGAAGTCACTCATACAGGTGGCACACGATCTTTTTTGAAGAAAACCGCGCTGTCCTATGTTAATGAGGTTATTGTTTAGTAGATGAGTTGTCAGCTTATTTTTTATCAGCCTTTCCATAATTCGGAAAACTATATGGATGTGGTTCACCGGTCGATAGTTGGTTATGTCCTGGCTTGAACTTTTTTTAGGAATTGGGATAACAACTGATGTTTTCCAATGGGAGGGGAAGACGCTAATGCTCATAGATAAATTAAAAACCTTTGACAACAAAAATGGGATATTGGTTCCACCTAGACTAAAAGTAGCCGGTGGTGCGGCATCTGGCCCGGGGTGTATGACCGCCTAATTTTAGTTAGCTGTACTGTTAAGTCGTTTGGGTGAAATGTTATGGCTGAGAACTGTGCAGATGTCAACGGCTCAACGTGATATGGGCATGGGGAGTCATCGGTCTTTAGAGACGAAGCAAAATAGGCATTGAATGCCTGGGAGATCTCTCGGGAGTTCGTTATATAATTGTTGTTATGTATAATGGATGAGATAGGAGAACTGCACTGACGGTTTCTCAACTTCACCAGCTTAGATAGAGAATCGGTCCTCTTGGGGTGACTCAGCGCCTTTAATTCCTGTTTTTTATTGAGGGAAATTTCAATCATTTTTATTGATTGAGATAAACTGTTCATTAGCAAGAACAACGAAAAGTCTCTCGACCTAAGGAATTTGCTTTGTGGCATAGAAAGATTCTGTTTTAATTGACAAAATATGTTTGGTTTATCTCGTCCAGGTAGACTTTGAGTTGGGGTGATTACGTCAAGACATGCATTTAGTGTGGAGTAAAGATGATCCACCACGGTATGCAAGTCATCAGATAAAAAGAAAGTACCCCAGTTCTGCGAATGAATGAATGAGGGTAATTGACTCCGGCTAGTTTGGCGGAACGGTTTTTTTGCGGTTGGTTTGTGGACGGTTCGTGTTGGCACTGAAAACTCACGTCTTACCGGCAAGTGGTCACAACCTGGGATACTGGTCACGATAGATGTGTGTACACGAGATAATCCTACCGTAAAAATGAGATCAAGAATGCTACTGCCTCTAGTTGGGCACATTACATGTTGAGTCCATCCTCCTAAACGAATGCTGATCAAGAAGTGTAGTAAGTGATGTGGGGCTTTCAAAGTGGACCAACGTATGCCTGGTGCGTTAAAGTCGCCGGCCACCAGTTTTGGGCCGGGTATGTCCGCAACAACGTTGAACGCCTCTATGATAGGCAGGAAGTCGTTTTGACTAGTATTCGGGGGGCGGTAGATGCAACTAACAATGAAAACAACATCTTGTAGTGACCTGTAGCCAAACTTAATCCGGCAAGTTATCGAGTATGGGGTGCTGAAATATTTTCGCTCGCATGTTTTGTCTTACATATATAAGACAGCCTCACCCTTGCTGAGTGAGCCTATTTTTCCTGAAAGCTTGGTATCCGGTGATAGCGATATCCTATTTTGGAGTGTTGTCTGTCAACCAGGTTTCGGTAATTAAAATAAGGTCGTAATCAGACGTGAGCAGTAATATACGCAGCATTGGCATCCTATTCACTATTGAGCGTGCATTCAGCATAAACAATGAGAACCGTTTAGTGGAGTCAGGGTTAACGTTAAGATCTTTATAGGATTCCGAAATTGCATTTGCTGAAGGCGGATCGGATGATGCAATCAGTATTCCCTGAGATGGAGTAGTCGGTAATGTGGATGGTGAACTAAGTTGAGTAGAAACACTTAGCGTGGCAGTCAGCTTGGTTGTTAAGCTAAGCTGGGTATGGATAGTACTGATGAGATTCGTTAGATTGGAAGGATGTCGGCGGTTGGTAAGTCTACTTAGTGCGGAACAACACCGTGAAAGATCACTGTCGAGTGCTTTACTACTGGTAGACACTGGTGGCTGGGACGTAGAAATATGAGGAGGAAGGGTTAAGTAGCTGTTAAGTGGGAAAGAAAAAAGAAGTGTAGCAGCCTCAGGTATCTTGGCACCTGCCTAAATACGGGCGGTAACACAGGTGCCCTCTTGACATCAGTAATTTGATGGGCCGTAACCTGGAGGGGAAATTTGAAATGGAAGTGGGATATACAGGTGTTGGTTGGCGTAGAGACTGAGAGGTCGTGGGTATTGTTGTAAGTGGCCTGCGGTAGAAAAGGGATTCAGGGTGGGTGAGATATGTGAATGATAAAAGGAAAGAGATTCATGTAAGAAAATATTACTTAGGCTACGATAGCGGTTATATAGAACACTAAAGTAATCGTTTGGTATGAATGGTGGCGTTTTTGAAGAGGCCCGGAGGTTAGTTGTACCAGCCTGATGAGGATGAAAACCAGGTGTAGGAAACGCGATACTGGGTGGAATGTACGGTGCAACTAGTGGTTGGTGGTTTAGATTGGGGAGATAGGTCCTGAATGACGTTTTCTCGTCCATTGTTGCCTTCAGTTTTGCCTCGCTTGGGGTCCTTAGCCGTTGGAATTGTGAACTTCGCATACTTTGCAACGTGAGCGAAGAATGTAAAATTAGTAAACTGTGGTACCCAGATGAAGTATAAGGTTTTTGTGGGTGTTTTTCTCTGGGGAATTTGAGCCTACCTGGCAATCCGACGAACGAAACCTTGATCAAGGGCATCAGTAAACCATCGTTCCATAATGCCCCTATATCCTTAAGTAACACCGCTTGTAACCGAGTAGTCGTTGTAATGGCCTTTGTGAAATTAATTGTGGTATTGATAAAATAGCTTCAATAATCACAGCGTAGGCAAATCGATAATTACCGATGGATAACTGTACGGGCTGTCCGATCCAGTTGTACCAGAGCGCCAGATCTTCTCCAACCGGCGAAGGCAAAATTATTTGCACTGTTGATCCAAGGTCAGTGCAAAATTGGCGCTGTAAGGCATTCACCTTCATTTGTAAGCCTAACCAGTTATGCAGCTTACGGTGCAACTAAATTACTGCTTGTTTCCAGGCCTCTTGCCAGCTTATTCAGCTGGGCTTCATCTTAAGCCTGGAACTGCTCGTAAGTGGAGGCCAACCGTTCTTCATCACGGATAACGAAACTGTCAGTATTCCCTAGTAGCAAAGAATGGTCAATCCACAGACCATTCAAGCAGGAGAGAATAAGCTCCACGTAGTATGAACGCCATAGCTGGGGTTGATAAACCAATCATCTTGGCATCTTTGTAGGAAATGCTGCATTTGATCGGCCTTTTGACTGGCGGTAAACTGGTGGGGCGAGCGAAACAGAAGGTTTTTATTGCCCGAACTATAAAACCACTAACCTCGGAATGTTGAACGCGGCTTCTGTCTCCACACCTGCGCGGTTCCCTTCGTCTGTCAACCTTGGTGGACTACATAGCAGCGTTACGAGGAAAGCTGCGTTTACTTTACCGTATTAGGGGTGGGCTAAGTCCAAAGCTGGCCCTGGAGACATTTCTGATTGTACGTGAGATTCCATAAGAATCCGCTCTGCTACAGGGAGATCTTCGAAACTCCCATCTGATGTGAAAGTAGTGGGTACGGTAGAAAAACAGGGAATGAAGTGATAACTCACCTGCCGCGAACAGAATAGCCCCCAGCAAAGGGCGTCATCGGTAATGTATCGTCCGACGAGGCTGATCTGCCGGTTTCACCGATAAACTTTATCTCAAAACCCATTGCATCCTTCAGGTTATCTGACAGCATAAGATTATGCCTCGAATTTACCTGAGCAGTGTACCTCATAGAATTCGTAATCTGAAACACTATCCGCCAATTTTGAACCTTCCAACAGCAGTCTCTACTGAACCCGGAAGGTGGACGACTTGGGCCAACGTACCCTTTTGTCATCCACCAACCAGTTTCTCTGGGCGATGGCCACAAGTTTACCACGAAAGAAAACAACTGCTAGGTTAATCCAAAAGAGCTAGCAGTTGGCAATACGCAGTGTCCTCTTTCATTACAAATTTCGAGTACGAGATACATGTCAACAAGTGAAATATCAATAGGTAAATAGTGTAATATAGGTGCGATTTCATGAAGACTGCCAACAGTTATGGGAAAGGATTTAAACGCAATGCTACTTACAAAAAGCGTCACAACATCGTAGTGCAAACCGCCAACGGAATATATGTACAGGTGATAAGACTGCATGGGTTTGCTAAAAAAACAGACACTGGTCTCTAAAATGTTTCACACTTACTGGTACCTTAACAATTTCAACCGGTTTACCATCAGCGATGGCGATTATTTTCGGAGGGGTTTGAAAAACCCAATGTTGTCCACTAGGACAGTGCTTTTGCATCCGCCGAACTGATGAATTGTTTGTCCGACATCATGCTATATGTGGGCGGTGGAATCCGGTTTGTCCGAAGTAATACATTCGCACAAACGACGGTACAACTGCTGTGCAGGATTTCTGGGGACATGAATACTAAATTGCGTACACGGGATTCAAACGGGAGAACCGGAAAATATGTCCAGCTTCCCGTGATTAGGAACATCTCTGGGTAGGTGAATTACGGAGTGAACGTTGCACGTAATAATTGAAACACCGTACAAGAAGGGAATTTCTTAACGAACGTACGCGAAATAGATTCCGGAAAGGCATTGCATGATATATACAGAACTGGATGACACAAAATATAGATGGCATCCGAAAGCAGCATGAAATGCTTACATTCATCTTTGATCAGCAAGCCCTTCAAACAAACAGGTCCCAAATACAAAATAATGTGCGGAGTTCCGTGGCTTCCCACAGGTCAATATTATGAGCATAGCGACAAAGCCGCTGGAAATCACACTGAGTGCCGGCATGCGAGTGAACTATCCGATTGCCAAGGTCTTCACAGGCAAATTTATTCAAGCGACCAAATGAATTGCGAGCACCGTGCAACCAGAGATCCAAACGTTTATTCGTCACACCCAAACAGACAAGGTGCATATAATCTAATGGGAACGCCTGAACCATGTCAATGGGAAGGGAAACAAAGGAACCCTAGCCGATGTGATGTTTCCGATGCCGCAAGGTAAGAAACGCCTCATAGCCACGAAGCTTGCACTTAACATAGGGGGGTCATCCTTTTTTCACGGTGCAAGCCGCGTTGGATACACTTATCACTGCCAAAGTAACCGGTTGGACCTTTCATTTGTTTGATGAAACTCCGGGCAGAAGTGTCGCAGATCACTGACGACAGTCTCCTCCTAATGCGCCTGTCACCAAAAGGTATTCCTTCGGCTAACGCCTTGCCAAACTCCGTCAAGCACTCACCCATGAAAGTTGATACGATGGACTGTTTGCCCACACCGAAATAAAAAAGACGGTGACAACTGGGAGGTGGACAGGAGTAATTACTTTCACTAGTACCGGCCATAGCTGCGTATTTGCTGAACGATAAACTGATGCTCAGTCACAGTTCACCTGAATGTTCATCTCCTCAGGGACTGTGGTGATGTTCCTTGGCTGTCTCGTCAGAAAGTTAATCAGTCCCGCGTGAACGTAAATCCCGTTATCCAAATTCTTGATAGGACACTCTCATGATGTACGCAACAACGTTCTTGGATTCCTACAAAGATTCGGTATGTTCACTGATTGCTTCTAAGATTCCCTTCTGTTGAACCAAAGACAATCGAAAACGAATAAAAAGCCCTTCTTGAGGAGTTCAAAAGTAAACTTCCATCGTCAGCAGACTGTGGTGCACGTTGTGAACAGTCCAAAGGAATAACTTTTGACGGAAGTTACTGCACCAGAAACGGAACAAAGACCTGTTATTCGTAGCTGTCTTTTAGAGGTAAGGGTTTCTTTGGCGGGAGCTTAAACTTTTGCCAACAAATGAGTCGATATAGGTGTTCAAACGATTAAATTAGTCGTAACTGCTGGCTGCTTTCAGGAAGCAGTCGGAACAGTGTCCTCTTGCTAGCATACCTCGCTCTGTTGGCCGAAAGGCACTTTCCTTGGAATCATAGGGCTGCATTCAGCGGTCAAACTCGTAAGCAAAGTCCCCAGAATGGAAGTAACAAGACAGTTGTCCACTCTCACCTGGAAAATCCAACTTGGAGCAACCCACTCTGTGCTCCCACGGTCTGACCTCTCCACAGGCAGCCCGCTTCACAGAGCTGAGTCTTTCATTTTTCATATGATATCTCTTCCATTTATTTATTTCAGCCATTACAACTAAATAATATAGAGCAGGTTTCAAAAATGCATCCAGCGATTCACAAACAAGTCTGGAGAACAGCGGGGAAACAGAATGACCCTTAACTATACTTCATGGGCAGTTTGACACACGATGGGATCGTCCATCATTTCACCGGAAGACTACTGAACGCATTCCGGAACCCCTCACAAAGCCCCTAAAGTAAGGACATTTTTACTTCACAACATGGGCAAAATCATTGGACACCGCTTCACGCTCAGTTAGTTTTGATCCATTATAGCAGCTCACTTGAGTGAGCGGAAGATAATAACTTTTTTGCCGTTCTCATAAGACCAGCGGCAATCACCACTACGGTTGATATTTACTACATGGAACCACTAAAAGCCTGACCATAAAACACAAACATAAAAATAACTACACGAACACTATAACATCCACAGCCACTCAAAGTGACTATTAACTGATGGACGGAAGCACGTGACGCGCGCGAAAAAGCAGGGCAGCCTTGTTACCGGCATATTATCGAGAGGTTGCGATGGGCAATGTGCTATCAGGGTTTTATGTTTTATGGGGGAGTTGAAAGCTGTATTGTTGCCCATTTTAATGAACTCTTTGGCAGATGGATCATCTACAGATCGTATAAGGATTGGACAGTTGAAGCGCCGAACGAGCCTACGCAGCCTTGATATTTGACAAGGTAGGCCGTACCATAAGCATTCAAAAATGTATGCCTGACGTGCTCTAGGGGTATTCTCCCTGGGACAGTAAACACAACTGTATCACGGGAGTTCCTCACTCTTTTAGAACTTCGGACTCAACAAAGTGGATAAAACCGAAAGCTACTGTCAGATTTTGTAAGGTAGAATGTTCAATGCGTTCAGTCATGCACGGTAAAGGGGCGGGTTTAGATACCGTATCTTCAAACTTCTGAAGCTGAGACTTTATATCTAAGAAGCTTTGGTCTTAAACAGCTGTTCTTTTCGTCGCCGAGCCTACTGAGTCACAGAGGTTAATCGAGAAAAGTTTTAAGGCCACGGGTGTTTTAATAAGCCTACTTTTCCTAGTAACTGGAGTATGAGTAGATGGGGTATTACTGGAAGTCTTCTTTACTACACTTGGCATTTTGAAATATCAGAAAGGTGCTGTGAGCTTGGAGGAGCAGTAACGCAAACTGAAGCCAGGTTGGAATTTACAGCTGGGAAAAAATTCCCTTAATTTCTCTGGGTTACTGGAATGCCCTAAGAAGCTATAATTTGTAGCACTTCCTAAGATAGCTGGATGAAAACTATATCGATAAAGGCACACAACACGACCTGGTGTAGCGCACTCGATACAACACCCAAAAAGCTTCCGTCGTTACTTCCAGAATTCGAAGCTTAGAGCAGTTAACACAAGCTAGCCGGCTGCCGAAAGATTTGTAAATGTTCCGGCTGTTGCTTCTACATTTGATGACCTTGGAAACTGCAACCTTTCACCTCTCCGGTTTTTCTTCCCACTCCTTCCTTTCAAGGGTGCAAACGCGTTCTGAAGGACATGTTTTGAATCCTAATCATTTTATTACTTCCATGACAGTGGCCTCCTTTACAGTATCCCATGGCAGCTCCGCCACCCGACAGCAAAGCTCATCTACACCTATACTACGGAATTCCTGACGATTCTTGATGACTTCGTGGGTGACCGCAAGCACAATATGATTTTGACGAATACGAGATCACTTTTTTAATGACTATAACGACGGTAACGGTTTATTCGGATAGCCCGAAAAAAGCTGGATACATGAAAAATGCTAACAGGCCGTGAGACGCATTTGAACAACACTTCGCCGAATCCGAACTAATCCCAGAACCAAAACACAATTGATCCGAAAATTCTACCGTACCAGATCAATAAATGAACAGTGACAAAACATCTACAAACCTCAATTATGTGATGGCACAGACTCAGAAAACGAGAACGGAGTTTACGGAGTGGGAGAGACAAGCACATGCGCCATGCAGGTACAAGATTGGATATGACAAGGCAGCGCATCGGACGCGAACAGACGGAGGTTGGACGATAGACAAGTAGAGTGTACGGAAACACGCATAAAGTGTATGTGGGCGAGTGATGTCACGGAAACACGAAATTTTAGTTTCTTCGAGGGATTTTCCACAAACGATCGTTACGTAGACAACCACACGAACGGAAATTTCGTGGCGGCCTAGAAGAATGTGTGACTACCAAACGATAGGTAGATTCAGGGAAGATAAATATTAGATAAATGCTCGCAACTCGGGTGATAATGAAGGCAGTTTACATGGGCCTACAGGTGAGTTCAAATCAATGGCCGCAAGTTTGGAATCCGGCTGATCCGAGGAAAATAACTGAAAGCTGAAAGTTTTACTTGAGAACTTAAATTTGGCCGGAACGGCTGCATTACCAAAAAAAAAATGAAAACCACACTGATATACGTGGAAAAGGAATAAATAGCAACAAAGCTTTGCTACGCTGTGATAAATGGTCATCAACAGTATACAAAACTGAACATGAAATATGGAGCGAGCAAGGCAGTCCGTGACAGGTGTTCAGTGTTGCTGTTCAGATGCGCTTTCGGGAGTTTTGTTAATAATAGACCAAGCTGGGATGGCACGCACCTAGACCTTTATCTGACGTCTCCCTCAATGGGTTGACGCAAAGCAATTGCGTGCGGCCATTACAAGTATCCATTCTGTCGGGATCCCTGCATGCGGAAGTCAACCTGCCAATCGGTGCTCAAGAGTTTGGAGTCACCCACTATAATGGTATTTTGTGCGTCCTCAACTAGTTAAGCTGGGGCCCGTGGCAAGCTATTATTCTCATCGCGGCCTGTGTATGGAGCCCCAAATGCACAAACGACGGTAACCCCCTACCTGGGAGGATGATCGTGACTGCGTGCAGCCAGACGATACTAGTTTACACCTTCGTAAGGGACTCAGGAAGGTTTTTATTTGAACTTAAGAGGTTGGCTACCTCTCCTCCTAGACAGTCGTGTCTTCTATCCTGTCTGCGGATTGCGAAATCATTACTAGTTAACCCTGGTACAGGACTTTCTCTGGAAAGCAATTTTTCAACGACGGCCGTTACCTTCCCATTGTGCTCCGAAACAGCATAAAAAGCGTTCCGCGATGAAGGTTACACTCTATGGTGCATAACGCTAACGCGTTTTTTCTCGTCCCTCAGGTGATCGATAAAGTATAGCCCGGCCTGGTTCTCGGGCCCAACGCCCTAGACGATATCAAGTTTTAGTATTCATGGCACCTTGTGGGCTGCACAAGGACGGCCGGAAATCTGAGGCTTCCGGCATGTCACGGTCCACCCCTACAGGAGTTGCTACAACACCTAAAGGCAAGGGTCACTTTGCCCACCATACTTGGACAGTACCACCAACTTTCACCCTACGACACGTGCTCAACTACAGCTTTTCTCGATCACGTAAGCCACTTCTTCACCGCTGTCGGTCAGGAGGCCCGAGTGTCGAGTATGGTATTAGGTTATAGCTGGGAACTTCTCAACAAAGTCCTAGCTGGGTAAGACAGGTTCCCACCCGATAGTGGACCACCAGATCTTACTCTACTCACCTCTGGCTTATTCTGATATCTGTGTTCTCTTCACTCCGCTGTTCACTTTTCCTGTTGTTTGCTTGATGTTCAAGGTTATCGCACTAACTCCAACCGTTTTGCTCCTTTATTTACTGCCCCTATCCCTACTAGGTTCTCTTCAAGATTACTTCGGATTTTTTCTAATTTTTCAACTGTAGCAGCGCTGTTATCAGATCTCCTCGCCCAGAAGACGTCCCAATGGTCTTCAGCGAACAAACAATGCTTACCTGGCTTGTCAAAGTCTTTATTAGCCCAGGCTGGACTTCGTATTATTTCCCCTCATGCATCTTCGATTGTTGCCACAAATGCCTCTCCTATATGTATCGGTGCTACACTTGAACGAAAAAGTCATCCAGTTTTGTGTATTTTTCGCCGAATCAGTGCCACTGAACGGCGATATTCGCGAAAGCAACTTGAGACACTGGACGCTTGTTGGTCGGTTGCTCGCTTGAAAAAAGCACTTGTTCAGCACTCATTCTACCACTACCACTGATCGCGAAGCACTGACTTGGTTTTAACCAACATCGGTGGTTGACTGAATCATCGGCAGCCACGGTTCAGCACTGGAGTGTTGCTTTGTAGGCATACTTTTGTGACTTTCAGCATTGCAAAGCACAATTTATTCCACATGCTGAACACTTGTCCGGCAAATACCAATTTGAAGAACTTTCTTTTGCTGGCTGTTTCATTGCGCAGCCGCTGCCTGCTAGTCGGCCAGATCCAGTTCCTGAAACAAAGAAGTACTACCACGCTATCGGCTTGTATGCCACATAAATGGCATCGAAAATGCAAATTGTATGGCACTCATCAAAACGTTTAAGTCTTCAGCCTTCGAAATCAGGGGAAGAGGAAACCTACCGTATAAGCCTTTTCACAACGGCTCTTGGTGGTGGCCTCTGGAGGGAGAATAACACTGTCTTTCAGTCAGGAAATCACATTCGTTTTGCTTGAAGGATGAACCTCGCACCTGTTTCAGCATTTAAAATAGGAGGACGTTCCGAAGGTTCTTCGGGACCGGCGGTATACTAGCGGCAAACCAGAGGACTCCAGTTTCAAGAGCTCTGGGATATGTTTCCGCGTACGACAAGGTTTACGTTTCTTAAAGGTCGCAGGCAGTTCTGGTCAAGAGTCACTTTGGTTACTCGGCGGACCCAAACGAGGTCGCCTCGCATCCTCTGATAGACTTTTGGATGCAGTCTAGTTGAATTTAGGCGACCTTCGTGGCCAATCACAAGTGGGCCGCAATGGGACGGGTAGCTGCTTTCCGAAATCCCTCTAGCTGGGCCGATTCGGCGGCAGAGCACGGGTATTCAGCGGTAGCACCTCAATTCAGCCGAGTTCTGACGAACATGGAGTATAATGACCAAAAGGCTTTGTTAGAGAGCCTTCCAGGGGAATTGTGAATTGCTTTGAGGGTGACCCGTGCCTATCTATGCTCCATCTTTTGTTTAATTTGGTCGACAATACCGCACCAAGGAGGTCTTCCCGGACCCTCGTTCTCAGCAGAAAGTCGGATTGTGTAGCCTGGGGTTGTCAGTGTGCGACCTATGCGGACGTGCGCAGACTTTCCCAGGTTTACGGGAAAAGCCCAAATATCGGAACGGCGCGTTTTCCCGTCGAGATCATCTTGTAGGGACAGCCTCTCCGTATCAGAAATGAGTGCGAGCAGAAGGCATCGTATGGCTGAAGCCGGTCGTGTGTCCAGATATGCTTTCGGCGCGCCTCCGTAGCTCCCAAGGCTACGTTATTATTTTTATTCTGAACAGCAGAACAATAGTGCAGCACGGAATCTGAAAGCGAAAGTAGAAAACAGTGGGCAAGATGTATCCGACACTAATACTCCCTAACGAATTTCGAGATATGCTGCCACCCAGCTTCTGACTGCAGCTTACTTTAAAGTCCTAACAGTTATGGAATTCGAGACCTTCTCCGGGAGATTATTCCCTAAAGTATCACTGCCAGAGAAGTTATTGCCCCAATTTGGAGCCTTGAGCGCCCCCTTGAATTCTTATAGCATGCTTCCCTGGGCCCACTTCTGAGATAGGTGAAGTAAGGCCACCTTGATTTATACCTGACAGGCCTCATTTTATCTTGAAGGATCTTACCAAGTCCCACGCAACCACGCTTTTTTACGGATAATAGATCCGGGGATTGGAGATGATCCGTGTACCTGGTCACCCCCACGCTCCAACACAACTGTGGTAGTTAACCTTCACACCTTCTCCAGACAGTTTATGCCTCGCTAGCACGATGCCTGGGTGTGCAAGCATAACTTAAGGTGTTGCCTAACTACGGCTTCGCAGGTCAAAGCAAAAATCTCCGACCCTCGGCATGATTTGTTGGATCTCAATTGGAAGAGTCCTGTCCCGGACAAAGTTGCCGCTGCTGTGAGCCAATCGAACGGATTGAAACCCTTATCTTTTATGATGCCCAGGTCTTTGATCTAAAAAACTGTCTGAAGCAATCCCACATCTTTCCTACTGTCCACTGTATTAGTGGTCAAGCTTTGGCTCTGGACGAGGTGAATCGGGAGGTCTCATTTTCGTGGTCAGTTTTATACGACTAGCACTTCAGGTTCTTTACCTAATCCAGCAATCTCGGTGTCAAACACACACGAAGATAGGGTAAGTGAGCCCGTAGACTATGTCACTGATGAAGACAGGAGGAGCAGAAGGTCGGGCATCGAGCCCTGTGGCACCTAGCTAGCTTCATCTTCCGGCCTCGAGAAGTAAGTACCAACTTCAACAGTAAATGTTCGCCTTACCAGAAAGACACCCTCTGCATTGAC
Source organism: Fasciola hepatica (assembly GCA_948099385.1). Taxonomy (NCBI): domain Eukaryota; kingdom Metazoa; phylum Platyhelminthes; class Trematoda; order Plagiorchiida; family Fasciolidae; genus Fasciola; species Fasciola hepatica. The sequence goes on along the minus strand of CANUEZ040000189.1, from coordinate 1,204,918 downwards.
TTACCAATAGATCCAATAAAATGTATTATGACGTCCAGAAACCTTTGGTTCATGGAATCAAACTTCTTGCTGAATTCCGTATAGTAGAGATCCAATAAACGCTTCTTGTCATCAGGGGACAGCAGTATGTTTACTCAGACCGGATCGTCCTGCAACAAAATCACGCCGTGCACTTGATATGATGTTGTGTTGAACGTAGTGCCCGGAGATCTGTTCAGTCATTATTCGGCGGAAGAGCCTACACTGTACTGAAGGTAAGGTAACAGACTAGTAATTTTCGACACTTCGCAGGTTTTCGGTCTTGTGTATTCCAAAACCCGCTGTCTTCAGCCTGTCTCCAGACCTGCTGCCCTCCCTAAGTGACCTTTCATAGAACTACGTCACCAGAGCCCTCAAGACCTCCGCCAGAGGCCAATTGATAGCTTGGTGGATCTCATCTGGCCCTGTGGCTTTGCTTTTTTGGTTTTCGCAGCGTTGTGTGCACTCGTTCTTCCGCATCAAGTTCTAGAATTGGTAGCCCTCGTGTTCCTCCCACTCTTTTGCATGCATTAATTGTCGGCCGATGTACGCTCTTGAAGATTGAAAAAGCTGTGTTGGCTTAGTGTGAGAATTGCATCTCCTTGACCTATCGCACGTAATGAAACTAATTAGACCCAGACTGCGCCCACCACATGAGCGACCGAGTGAGAGGAGGCTAGCGAAAATTTATGCTTTCCCCCTTTATTGGTGTTACTTTTTTTATGTACCAGAGGAGGTGTGCTCTCAATGGCAGGCAACGGAGCAACCAATCACAAAGCTATCTTGGTATATCAATAAAAAATACCGGTCACTTTCTGGTTTTACCTGCTTAGTTGGATACTGGAACCGAGGCTCTAGCTCACCGGAGGAGTGTGGAGGAACGTAAAGGACTACAACCTACCATTCTAAATAAGTTATGGTCATCCCTGTAGACCTTCTGAATTCTCTACGCGTGCTCACATGTTCATACGATTTAAGATTGTAATTATTCAGAAAACCGCCCGGGGTTTGTGCGGAAAGAAGCAGCTGACTCGCGCTCAAATGAATATTGGTCCACTCTTTGGACAGTTAAAGCTCTATTCCTGCTCTCCTTTGAGCTGTTTGAAGCCAAGTTTCACACAACTTCTACTCCACGGAAAGTTGCCTAAGAACGGCTGTAGCGTCGCGGCTACTAACTTTCTACTACGCGGGTCATTTTCTAATATTGTCCTTCTTCAGGGGTATGGACTCCAATGTGAGTCTAAATGGCCCCATCATAAAGGTTTCCCAACGTTCTTCCACCATTGCTTTTGCCTAGATTGGTGACCTTCACTTTCCCTCGGTCGCCCTCTTCACTTTTTTTATAATAATTCTGTCATAGCATCAACTTGGCGCCACTTCCTCCGGTGCCTTCTTGGGCCTTGGGGTGACCTTCAGGACTCCAGGGTCACCATGTTCCAGCGGCCTTCCCATCTTTGTCTCATCAGTGTCGTTTTCATGCCGCACAGTAATCAAGCCGAGAGGGGACGGGTGTTGCTCACCTCAGCGCCTGGTCTTTTGCTTCAAATGCTGCCTTAGGGCATGCGACTGGACCCATTGCAGAAAAGTTTTGCCTTCCGGTCCCCTGAGTGTGATCTCTTCTTTGCGGTTGGTTTTCAAAGGGTAGGGTTCTCTTGTGAAGCAAAATTTAGTCTATGCCAGCCGAGCCTCTAGCACCTGCTAAGGCTTGACCTCTTCCTCCGATAAAGCCAGCGGTGCCCTATCAAAGCGAGCAACTGAGGCCGTGTTAATCCCAGTCCTGACGAAGGACGACTTGGTCTGCTCATTATCGGACACTAGGTTGAATGGAGCCTAGTAATGAACTACTTTGGTAAGCATTGACTCTGCTGCTCTGCCCCCTTCTCTTTCCTCTGTATTATTCCGTATGTAAGCTGCATATCTTCAAAAAGATTTCGTCATCACCTGACTTTATTCAAGTTCCCGTCAATGCAACAACGATGGTCTCTATAATCTTGATTGTCAGCCCCTCACGCTTTTTCGGGGAGCCACAGACTCATGCGTACCAGAATGAAGGTCCTCTGGTGACTAGGTTCCGAATTCCACCTTTGGCATGCCCTGGAGCACCATCCCTAAAGTTGCTCTGCAAATTTGCCTCCATGGGGTTCCGCGGAGCAGCCTTGAATGCTGAATGATCCGCCAAATTCAGTGGTTGTTCCTTTCCTACCAGTCATCTTGATGTTGAGTTAGAGGAAAGAAGCCAGCACCTCTTTTCCTTGGGCAGGCCAGCCAAGGCCTTCTTGTTGATTCGACCGAGTCAACTTAGTCGGTTTCCCGGTCTTCCCGTTCTGCTCCCCCTGCCTTTATTGACAGTACTGGAGATGACGTTTCGGTGACTGGCAAAGATTAGGCAGTCCGTTAAACTTCACTTTTTGACGTTAACCTAACTTTGTATTGACTTCTGTGTGCAATAACCGAACTTGACTGCGAAGGTTGTAATCCAGACCCGGCAAGTGGTCACGAGTGCCGAACGGAGCGTAGATTCACGGAATCCAAAGCCGCGAACAGGGTAAAGCACAGAAATCTACAGTACGATTTTCAGTTGTTGGAAAATGTACTTGGGAATAATACCCCTAACATAAAACCTCAGTCTCCAAGCAGCCGAGTATGTAGAAATATATGACAGGAAATCTGCCTATGACAGGAATAACATTCTATAAATCAGAGAACAATCCCAAAAGTGCCTGTCAGCACAGGTCCTTCGAATTGGAGAAGCTCTGCAAGCCTGTTCAGGCCGAGCGGTAAATTCCCGAGAGTTGCCGCCAAAATTGACTTCTTAGCGGACAAAGTCACAAACAGTCATCCGGGAAGAGATCAGCCAAAGAATGAGTAGTAACAGAACAAACTAAAGTGAAGGGGTCCATCTTCCAATTACGCAAAGTAACCAAACATTCCGTATACAAGACTCTTCCAAAGATGGTGGGAAGAAACTTAACGTCTAAGTTACGAGCGTTGAAGCGTCGAAAAACGTTGTCCTAAGGGTTTACGCTGGATCAATTATAAAATCAATAGCACAGAAAATAACGAAGTAGGAGATTTTCATTTCCACAGAAAGGCACAAGCTGCATTTCGTTCTTCCGAACTACCTGTACCTTAGTTTGCTGTTTACCGTTGCCTAAAGTAGTCCCTGGAACCTTGCTTACCCACTGGGCTTTGGGAGTTGATCTAAAAGAAGGGGACACCTGCATTTTTGTAACAGGGAAAGCCGGCCGCTTGGTGTCAGATGCACTTGCACTCGACGAGCAAGTGAAGTCAAACCATTTACCATATGAGAAGCTGTCAGTTGCAACCCAAAATATCCCCCACGTTTTTCCCGCAACAGCACACCCCTGGATGTCATATCTCTCCGGAAGTTACTGAAAAGACTAATAATCGGGTATCGAGGTGGCACCATATTCGTTCTACCCCATAGTCTTAGTCTATGGCACTTAGCCGTCGGAGTCACAGAAGGTAAGCCGGTGATCCTAAGCACCTCATCTGCCTTCCGACGATTTTCACTCCTCCTGGTTCTACTGTCATTAGCAACATTCTCCTTAAGGCTATGAAGTCCCGGTCTACTACTTCTGGCCGCCACAACGTCGACGTCACTCAATGAGTTGCTTTTTGCCATCTAAAAGCTTGACCTGGTGCTTATGAGCTTCTTCCCCTATTGGGAGACTTTGTTCTACATTGATGGAACACACTTGTATCTGGAGCACTTTTTGTCAATGGCCTTCGATTTCATCACACAGTTGCTCTTTTCTGCTAAGCTGGTGATCAAATTCGCCCTATGTGGTTCCGCTTCGGGTTCAACGGTTTTGTTGGCCCTCACCTAATTAGGCTCAACTCGTGTCGAAGAAGTCTAAATTTCCGTCACAGGTAAACAACCCCTTATTTGGCTGACAGCTCATGTAACTTTCTCACCTATCAATCAATTCTCCGTGAGCCCCCCTGCATTTAGTTGGGGACGACCCTAGGGCTGCGAGCTTATCGTCACTTTGCAACTCTCTTTAATCTTACACTGCTCTCGTGGACTTTTTATGGATCTTCTACTGAGAGAGGGTGTCCCTCACCAACTGGGAGGCTCCAGCTTGGACTATGTATTCAAGCTTGACTGGGCCAGGACTTTGTACAACGGCATCAGCAACCTTGGGTGTTTAGTTTCTGCGAAGCTAATATATGGCTCCAGCAGTCTTGTGAGTAGCCTGCAGACATCCTGCAGAAGTTTTGAATTTGCTTTTACCGACTATATCCGAGTATCCGACCTCACCAATATGGGTCACTGGTTCCGCATTGCCTGGGACCAGATGACGTGTTCTTCTAGACCCATCGGCTATCAGACATGAGCGCTTTCCCAGGTCCATAGGTAAGTCCCACGCTACAGACAACTGGCGACGAGCTCGCACGTTCAGCTGAATCCAGTTACTTTTCGGTTACTCCAGAACCAATATTTCATCTACCAGGATAAAGCAGGAGGGTCCGTGAACCTGCCGCGAGTGGTTCACGTATACCAGGAATAGTACCTGTCTCAGCACCAATCACCTAGGAACTCCGGTGGATACTGCTTTCATTAAGAACTCTTTGTCCTCAAGTTTGGAGTGGAACCATCAGTCAGCTAGGCAAGCCTTTAGCCATCTCAGTAGCCCCGGAACCAAGCTCGTTCTCCAGGCTTTCACGAAAGCAGCCTGTGGTTCACGTTGTCAAGGGCTTTGTGTGATCTAGGCACCACAATTCCGCCTCCTCCGTTTCATCCAGCCTCTAGAACGTTTCATCGAAAAATATTAGTGGTTGCTGAGGTAGAATCTGCCCTTCATAAAGCCATGCTGCTTAACAACGATCAAGGCTTTTTCCTCCAGGTATCTTACTTAGGCATTTTAGATGTTTTCCCACTAGTATGATACCACTGCCAGTATTCTAAAAGGCTTACTGTTCGTTACCTGGTCTCTTAAGTTTTTCTATCTGATTCTTACTTCCTCATTTTGCCCTCTATGCAGTTGCTTTGCCTTAGGTCAGGTCATGTCAAGTCACAGTACTTGCGACCTCATCCCCGGGGTTATTTATGTTTTCCTACTCAAGAGGGATTCTGGGCGAATGCCTTTAGCTCCGGCAGAGGGATTTCCTGAACAAAGTGGTTGAGGGCCCTACAAGTAGTCAATCCAGCCTCCTGAGAATAGCTCGATAGGGTCTATCCGGTAGCTGCCTTCTTATCGAGTGCTTGTAATACCCGCTGAATGCCACTTATTGACATTCCCTTCTCCTCGATGGATTTACGGGACTGGTGAAAAATCCCATAGAAGTTCATGTTCCTGCTTCTGTGAGTCTGCGATATTCACCGTACAATGATTTCATGGAGTCCTCCCATATCCCTCCATTATTGGGAAAGCATTACTCAGTTCGGGATCGTCTTCGGAGAAGACAGCAGGATTAACTGGTCTAGGAGCAAAGCCTTGGTAACCAGCAGATCCACTAGTCACGCAAACTCCCAGTCAGCTGGATGTCAGCTTCTTCGTAGAAGGTACGTAGAGAGAATAAGAAAAGTTGTAAGTTAGTTTTCCGAATTAGAACGGCGCTCGGCCAGATAAACGGATTCCAAAGCGAAAAAAGATGGGTCCGAGTATTCTATGTGGCTCGATTGCCAAAGCACAAAATCGCAGTATATGTACAAACCTCAGTGAAGCAGGCAAAACCACTGGTATAGAAGGGCAGCAGTTAAGCAACGTTTAAGATCAGATATGGTCACATCGGTAGAGTCAAGGATCAAGTCGAGATGGTACAAACTTCGAAAAATCAAGATATAGGCGTCTTCAAATACATCGACTGGCTTGTGTCGTGAATCCTGCATGCTTGTGTGTGCCCCTGGAGAACTCGTGTCCTTGAATGATTGGCATACATGTGAAAGATTTTCTGTATGCGAGTCGCAGGCTTCAAGGAAAAATATGGGTGAAATATTAAAATAATAATAATATTACCAATATTATTGGTAATGGTTCTTTTCGGGGAAGCTCAAAGCATGCCAAGCGCCTGATCAAACTTTCACAAGCCATGAAATAAACAGACAAAAATCGTGAAAATATAGGAATTTGCATGACAAAATAGGATAAAATGGCTCGAAAGGGGGCATGAAGGGAGAAAGGTGTATGATAAGTGAATGCACACCGAAGACAATGTAAGAAGTTTAAATGAACTAATGAGTGGATTCAAATGGATGCTCGGTGAGTTTGAAATTCAAGGCCGAATGAGGAGACTGACTGCTCTGGGTGGGGACATCCATTAGCCCACTTATAAACATGAGAAGGGCTTGAAATCGGCGTAAGAGACTGCGGTATTGGGAGACAATTGAGAAAAAAGTGGGATGCACCGCACTGAATTAGAAAGCAATAAAGCATCAGTACTCCGCAAAAGATGGCCGGTGGACAGGGCACAGAACTCATGGTAGAGCAGGCAGCGAGCAATGAAAAACTAAAAAGATGGATCAGATGACGAAAATGATTTCGAAGGATTGGGTACATTAGATGCGAGGCACAGAATAAGAAGGAATGGAGGCATATCATGACGGTCAGCGGGACGATTGCGAGAAATGGTCGGTGAGGAACTCCGTGATGCAGAGCGAATGGAATATATATATATATATATATATATATATATGTATATATATATATATCTAAGAGGAGCAGGAGCAATAAAAATAGAGTCCCAGGAAAAATATCCTCTGATAAAAGGGGCAGGTAAGGTGGATCAGGAAGTTGTTGAATTGACTTTTGATTATCGTGATGAATGTTCTTCATGACAGGTGAACACGGCGGATCAACAGGGTGAGAGAGTAAAAAAAATAGTTCGAAATCACAGAAGTGATGACGACTGTGGAGTGCAGTTCACAAAAGAGGGAAGGTGAGGGAAAGTATCAAAGAGAACGGGTAAGAATGGATCTGGTAGTCTAATTGATGTAGGTGAAACATTTGGTGATGATCAAGAATGGAAGAGGCTTCAATAAACGGACTTACATTATTCGGCGAGAAGATGATGGCAATGAAAACTGCTAGGCAGCGCTGAGCGAATAAAGAAAAGGTGCCTGAGAGGTGAGACTGTCTGTGATGCGAAGATGGGGCCCCTCTGACCACGAGCAGTGCGAGAGAATTGAGCAAAAGGAGTGCCAAAAGAATCGGGTAATGGCAAATCAGACGGATAGAAGCCGTGGATGGAAGCCACGAAGTAACAGTGGCTTAACTTTCGATGGAAAGTGGAAAAGCAAAACGGCCTTGAGGGCACACAGAAAATGCATGTGGCGGGCTGTATACGAAACTGGAGATGAGATCATAGACCGAAGGGACAAGTGAGATAACCAACCAGATCGTTTTACTGTGAGTGAATCACGAAAAGGCTGAGGAGAAAGAAGCACCAGGAATGGCAAGCCGGAGGATGAGCACGAGGTACGATAAATGAGTGCAAGCTGAAGTTGGGGCAATGGAATTAGGGAGTTGCATGCCTGCAGGCAATTTTATAGGTGGATGCAGTTAAAGGATGCCAATCGGGGCACTGCCTGATGGAAAGATCCACGGAGGAATCGAGGAGCCAGGGGAGGAAAATACAGTGGTAGTGATTAGACAATAAATGGAGGCTGTGGGAGGTGCGAATTTTGGAATGGCGAATTCTAATATGGGAATTGGTCGAAGATGAGCTTGTGACCGGTGCGTAATGGCATTAGGCATGAGAAGAAAGAACGAGGGATGACTTGACAGATAAGTGGGCAATGAGGCGTAAGTATGCTTTCAGTGGTCTTCGTGAGCATTTGGTGAAACCAAGTGAATAAAGACTAAGAGCCAGCAATGACGACATGGGTGAGAAACGAAACTTTGGCGGTCGTCGGCAGAATAGAGTAGATAGGACGATAGTGACGTGCAATGAGAGAAGACGCGGTGAGAGTCGATAGGAGCAGGGACACAATGGGTAGGTGTGCATACAGTGGAAGAACGATAAAAATTAAAGTGATAAGAGCGAAAGGTGGGTGTTTCGTGGCGGAACCAGGATGGTTGTGGTATGCCGTCCACAGCTGATGGCACTGGAGTCTACGATCCGCAACGCGGTGCTAGTGGGTGGGACTGGCTGAAAGGGGTATACGGTAACGGTGGTACCTTTTGAGAGCCCTCCCATTTGTCCCAAGGGCAATCCAGGTGAACGCGTTTACGCCAAATCTACAAGGTTTCCAGAAACGATGAAAAGATATGCTGCAGCTGCAATAGCAAGAAACGTAATCCGGCCTTTTGTCACTGCGTGGGAAGAACCAGGATCTGAGGTGATTTTTATTCCTTGGTTTGGCGGGCTGCAGCATATGCTCTCCGATGGCGGAGTTTCTCTTGCGAACAAAAACTCGTGTATTTGTGTTTGGCTGCCTCTTTAAGTCCTCCACTGCTTCTTTGAAGTCTTTTTTGCGTGCCATTACTTGAGCAAGAGCAAGTCTAACCATGCCATCTTATTCTAGTATGGTAGTCCATTCAGAGATGGGATCGTTCCCGTGGACCTTCTTTGAATCCGCCCTAGTGTGCGGGCGTCCCTGACTAACTGGATGACCCACATCCGGACTACGAGTTGTAGATGGGTCTTAATGGGGCCCTGCGAGGTGAAATCAGTTCGCCTTACGATTAGCTGGGACTAGTGGGACAGTTAACCGTAGTTTTCGAGTGGAGGGGCTTCCGATGTCAGGTTTGCTGCTTAGTTCTGGACAACAGTACTCGAAGGTTGCTATTTTTTCGATTTCTAGTGCCACATTTTTGTGGCCCTTACTCAAGGCCGGTAAATACTCCGGTATTTTCAGTTGCATCTATGTCAAGTGATGTTTTGTTGCACCACAGTAATTGCGGCTCCGCTATCAAGAGTCCACATTCTTGCTCAGAGACGGCTTTTCATCGTTTTTCGAACGCAAAAAAATTCCCTCGGCACATTGGGTTTGGCGGTTTCGGTTTTACCAAGAATAATAGGGTTGACTTCCGGAGTAAGCAAAGACTCGATCTGAATAGGCTTAAAGATAAAACACAGCACGAGCACACATTAAACGGAAGCGAGCAGGAGAATGATGAGCGCCCAAAAACTAACTGAACTGAAGAAAAAAACAGAAAGGGTAAATAGCGCATGGGTCGGCGGTTGTTGGTCAGCTAGAATCGGGATGTGTGGGAGGAATTAGAACCGGTGTTGATAATGAGTGATGTAGATATGTGGGATAAGAGTGGGACAGGGAGCACAGATGGCTGCGCCTTTCCCTAACCAGCCGCAGCTGTTTTGGTGTTACCGGTGAAGGATGCCGATTTCAGAAGTTTGTCTTACGCAATAAATAACAAGGAAGAGAATAAATTAGCTGGAATAACTTGTAGCTTTCTGTTACTCTTCATCCCTGGGCCTAGCTGACCGAAGCGCACTATACCGAGCCCTCTTTCTTCCCTCAGATTTTTGGTCCGGTCGAGTGGGTTGTAGAAAACACAAGAACGGTGGTGTTGGCCACTTTGTTCAGATGAGCTTGGGACTTAGTGGATGACGCGAGTCTGTGGTGTTCCCCGGTGCCCCTCCCGCCTGGCCTTCCCCTTTACATGCAGTCTACGACTGCACGTTATTGGTAATTAGCAGAATAGATGGAACGTAAGGAAAGCCTGGCGACCTCACCCGAACGATACATCACGCTCAAATAACGTCTGATTCTCAAACAGGCCCCAAACATGACATACTCCTTTCATCACGCCAACCCAAACACTGTCTGTTTATCACCACCAAACCGTATAGACGGCATTATTCCGAAAGCTATACCTTGATTTGCAAAAATGGCACAGGATGCTGCTTGTCGGGCTTACTTTTGAACAAGTGGGAGCTGTTTCAAGGCGAGTGCTGGTGGCGAGTTTCACGGACGGCTGACTTACTCTGAGAAACAGTGTGCTCTATTCTTCGGCCTTGAACTTTGCAGTTCCAGCTTCAGCGTGTGACCGCGCGGCTGTTTAATGGAGGCTTATGTGAGCAGGTGCTTATAACCGTGCCCCGTCAAACTAGAAAATCCTTGAAGGGCGTGGGAACTCCTCTGGGCCATCCGCATCGTGTGCTTCGTAGGTTCATGGCGTGGAGTCAGTAAAGACAGCTTGTGTTACGAAGATCCCTCAGGCTTTTTATTGCCCTCCACTTGACCCTCCCGGTTGCCCTTCTATCTCATATCAGCTTTGATGGGTATATCTGGTAGTGAATCTCGTGTGCGGTCTGATAAACATAAAACTTCTTGTGGGGGACAAAGCAGCTCTATTCAAAGAAGATTTAAAAGGGTTAAGGGGCCTAAGCACCATAATTTTCAAGTCGCCGGGTTTAAGCGATTGGTTTGCATCTTGGTAGCAGACTGAGCTCTTCACCGTATGACGATTGTAGCGGTATCCATCTTCCAGCTCAGCTTAGTTTGATTTGTACAGTATCCCGTTTGGTTTGAGACAACCGTATGTTCAGATAGTTGTGCTTTTAGGATCTCTCCGTAGCTTTTAGCACTGTGTGGCTTTCCCTTCCCTGAAGGGCGAAAATGCGTTTCATCATTTTTGGCAGAGAAACAGGAAGAAGCAATGTGTCGTTCGTCTCAGGTTCCAAAACCTTGCAGAATGCCTCGGAGTACATTGCACCAGAAACTCCCTGCTAGTTTTTAAAAGCTTATACTTTAGTTGTATTCCTGACTTCCTCCGGGAGACTTTTTCAAGAATACATCATCTAATTTGAATACTTCATCTTAAGTTGTGGCCTTGGGTGCTGTCTTTGCGGTCCTTGGGTATGCCTTTCTTTCTCCTCTAGGATTATGAAGCAGGGCTATTTTTGATTTCTACCTGACGAAAGTGTCATTTCATCGAAGGCTTGCTCTCTAGCTCCGCTCACTCGCTGCCTTTTCAAAATAGAACAGATTATAAGCTACAAAATGCCCTATTTAGAAACCCGCCCTTTGTTCAGTCCTGTTTTTAGTGGATGACCCTGGCACCTTTCTCAATAACCTATATCCTCCTCTCGGAGCAGCACCCAGGCTTTCACGCACATTTGTGGGTGCAGCCTATCTGAGGTGTTGTAGGTCAGAGAATCCTGCAGCGATTTGCAAGACTTGGCAGATCTAGCTCGAAGCAGTCCTTCTTTGGCCATGTTACCCCACATGGTGCAATGCCTCGAAGGTGTGAGGCTGTTGTCTAGAGATAGGCCCAGACCTCTTTTTCGAGGCTTTCTGCAACAACCCAAAGCTGGGTACACTGGCAAATGTTTTTGGTCAGGCCTGGGCATCAGGCACGGTCTAGAGCACGGTCACCCTGTGAGAAACCATTTTCCACGGTTAACCCTTCGAATTCCATGTATACTTCAGGTATCCTGACGTCATCAGCAAACTGAAGTTTAGTTGCTGAGTTTGCTCATAAGGTCTTTGGAAGAGACGAGGAAAAGCAGAGGGTCGGGTTTGGGAGTTCTCTAGTAACACCGAAAGGCCAGACACATTTGATATGTAGTCGCCAGGTAAGGCTTAGACCGTACCTTGTCTTTATATATGCATCTGTAGCTATGTCTGCTATCGAATCGATAGCCGTTCCTTGAGAAATCATCCACTGCCAGCATTAGGCCTTCCACCAATTGTATGTAGTTTTCACAGCTTAACTCGAATCACCATTTTTTACGGTGACAAAATGGCCCACCCTTAGGCGCAATTGTACCGCGAGGAGCCTACTCATATCCAAGGCACACTGGTCCCATTCAGGAGACCAACATGGAATATGGGTGGCTTTTATCAGTCCCCTATTCAGGTACGTAACTGGTCGGTAAACGCTGACCATTCTCTTTAGTAACCGAGGAATTCAAGTAAGCATCTGTTTTTTCAGTCGCCTAGCTGTTGGAATCCGGCTTGTTTCAGTTATTCTGGTGCCTTCCTCCATTCGCTGACCGCCGTTTCTCCCCAGACGGTTCTGAAAACTTGGCTCACCTTGGCTCTTCCAGCCTCTCATCTGCTCTCAGTTGAAAGGGGAAATAATATAACTAATGAACTCCCTCAGGGTCTGTTGTTTGCTCCAATTCAGCCTTTGAACAGTAATCTTATCCACGGAAATCGGTCGTGCATCTAAATGAGCAGTGTACTCTGTGACCAGCTTGTTACATATAATTTCTGAGCTTAACTGGCATGTTCATCTACAAAACTGCTCCCTATTTATCGTCATTTGCTTGTACTGTTGAGATTATATGGTGGATTTTTTTCAGTGCTGACGCTTGTTGGACACACGTCATTCGCTGTACTTGAATACCTGGTCAGGTTTGCCATGACAAATTTTGGCTTGATCTCTGACCGCCTTGACGATAGCATTTAGCGGTGAATTTTGCTGACATTTGCTCATCTCCAGTTGGTCGCAGTGGTTATGCGTTTTTGAGTTTTTAGTTTCTATGTTTACCCACTGCAGTATAGTCTACAAAACAGCCTTGTTTTGGCTTTGGGACTCGTCATTTTGGACATGCCTAATCGAAGTCGCAGTGAAATATACACGAATACTCAACTCAACGCAGGAAACTCGCTTTCTTACAGAGCTATTTAGGGATTAAAACAAAAATTATCACTGTTTGAATACCGAAGTCTAGGAGCCTGTGGTTTGCGTAACCAAATACTTTGCTACCGTCCATTTGACAGACTACAATCAGCCTCAACCCATTCAATCCCCTGGTTACATCAAAAACAGCTAGGGATCAGATAGGCTCAATCGTCCTCCCATAGGCCCGCACGGCCTACTTATACTGAGGTCATTCAGAGTGTGTTCCTCAGGGGTCTATTCATAGATACTAACCTCAAGCTCTTGCATATAAGTGAAGCTTAACGCTCTGGCCAGCAACTTTGGTCTTGTACTGAGGTCCCCTGCCGAATACTCCCACGACATTCGCCCCCTCTTGTGTTTTGCAGTGTTTGCATCTGTACCTGAAGATTCCTACAAATTTACCACCGGAACAGTTCAGGCCCCAGCCAGAGGTTAAATGACGACTTTATAGATGACAGCTGGTTATCTAGTTCCATTTTTATTCGAAATCACACTTCTACGTACATCCGTTCCTAGTCTATCTCAAGCTCGGATAATGAAAATGCTAGTGTTTTTCTTTCGTTCCTTTATCCACATTGTCCGCGTGTGGGCCTTGTACTCCTTGGTTAGTTTTGGTCACTTATGTGCTCATTTCAGAGTTGTTTCGCCACCTGTCACACCCTTTTAGCCTCGGAAGTGCGCCTGAATCACTCTGGGATACGTAAGGTTTGATGCAGCTAACCAGGGTTCAAAAGAATATTACTCCAATATATGAACAGCTTGAAATCTGTTTCTGATAATCTCAAAGCACTTCTAGGCGTACTGTGTTACGTATAACATTGACGCCGCCCATGGTTGTCTGCAGACAGCCGCATATTCTCTGAATTGCCGTCTTACTCACGAGGATTGACGTCAAGTTCAAATCCCCTCCAAAATGGCAGAAGCATCCATGATCCCGAGCGGTCCCTCCCCGATGATCCTACGGCTTTTATTTGCACGAGCATTTGTTTCTCCTGATTTCCACTGTGCTTCCCCCGCCGTCTTCTTCAGTTCGTCTGTATTAGTTCTGTCTTTGCAATGGAGCACGACCGTTACCGACTGCGCCTTGTTGAGCCCTCGTATAAAAAAGAAAGGAAAGGACAGACGTGTCTATCGGTTCTTCCATCGTATTTTCGCAACGTCCCCTTGTATCGCACCGGCAGGCGTCTCCCTCCTCCATGTCTCTTGGCGTGCATCACATGCTTCGAAGTCGTACGCAACTAAAACCAGTGCAAGGTATCGTGGCCCGTCGATCCCCTTGGCGCAGCCTCACCCACCCGGTTGAGTGCTGCGTACCTCAATGGTGGTCTCGATGAAGAAAGACTTGTCCTGCACTTTACCGCAGACTAAGCAGAAAGGCGTGTGACGATCCGTTTTAGCAATGGTACCGCACCTGCTTTTCCTCATTCCATTCTATCCTGTGTGCAGATGACATATCCCTGAAACAACATACTGTCATAATCTGATGTTACGGCAAAGTTTATTGTTTATTGCCATATCACAGTCGAAATTGTTGGTAGGTTTTCGGCTTTTCGGCCATCACGGGCAACTTTTTCAAGACCGGTTTTACAACCAAATGATTCACCCCGAACCGATCTCGGTTCTAACACAACAATGATCTGAATACATCCAAGTTTCCGCCCATGAAATGATGTCATACTTTGTTACCATGGTCATCATCGTTTTCCCGGGGGGATGAAGGAGTTTTGTATCAGAGTGACGGTCCCCTGGTAGACTTCACTATCCGATTTCTGACTTCTTGTCTGAGGTACTTTCAGAAGCGAGATTTGTGGTGACGTCGAGTCTTTTGCAGCTATAAGAGCTTGGAGCGCTGTTCTATAAATTGACTTCTGTGCAGCACTTCGACATCAGCTTCCACTAGCACAACCGGTGTTTCTTCCCTTTGTGTGCACGCGCCGACGACCGTTATTATTCACGCGGCTCTCGCAGCCGAGCGGATTTCCTTGTCTATCCTATGTTGTCCAGCAGCTCCATGTAACTGCATGGGATAGCATTTCAGGTTATTTATTGGAAGCCGGGCTCTCTGACTGCCTTGCGGTTTTATTATTCACTGGGCCCAATCTTTTGTAAATTCATTGGTTCTTTCTCATTAACTTCGGCAATCTTCTCTAGCTTTCCACCAGCATCCCTCGGTGCAGGTTATTCTCCCTTGGGCCCCCAGAGTTGATCTATCAAGAAGGAACATCTCCGAATTCGCAAAGGAGAACCATCTGCCTAGGGTCGGCCGCACCCATACAGGATGAGAAAATGTCACCAAACTGTAAAACAAATACGGATTTATCAGATTTAACCCCAAATATCTTCCGAGTGCTTCTCTGAAATGCACACCCCTGGATATCACCATTTTTTCCAGTAGGTGCTGTAAAGGACTGATAAACTGGGGCTGAGGTGGATCCGATTGCCTTCCACGCCGTAGTCCCTCTCTGTGGCACTTGACTATCTGCACACAGAAGGTAGGCTGATGATCGTAAGCACCACGTCTACATGCCGACAAATTTGCCCCCCCCCCCGATTCTACTGTCGTCACCGATGCTTTATCTAAGGTTATGGAGCACTGGCCTGCCACTCCTGGTTGCCATAACTTCCATGGCATGCTTGATCAGATGCATCCTGTTACCTAACTGCTCAATCTGCTCATCAAGAGGCTTTATCTCTTCCGCGAGTTCTTTGACGTCTTTGGAGTAGGCTTTCCCACCGCCTCTTTGTTCTTTGGACTGAGTCTGCTTTTTCAAAAATTTCCGACTTCACTAAGTGGACCATCATTCACCTCAAAGCTGATGATCAGAACTTCTATCCTTGGTTCTGGTTTCACAGACTTATCCCGCTTTCCGAACTTCTTTCAGAGTTTTCATAAAAGCTTGTTGGCAAACTCGAAGTGGTGGGCACACATTACCCCATAGGTTGGTGCTTTTGATCGGTTTAGTGTCCCTCGTTTTCACCTTAGGATACATTTCAGGGCACCAAAGGAGGCGTTATTCATGCTGAAACCCCTCGTCTTTTAAGTAGCCAGTGCGTTTTCTCGCTTCAGAGTCAATCGCATCAGTGAGATTAGGTTTTTCTGGCTTACTCATTTTGCTAAATGGCCCAGAATCTGATAAGCAAAGGCCATGACAATACCGGAGGAACGAGTGAAGCCGTAAAAGCTAAAAGTTTTCCGTCGAAAGTATGTCATATATGGCTGCATTCAGTGGCAACCGCCCGTACTGTTACCATAGAACGAGTAGCAAACACGATATTTTGTCACACAAGTCCTTGAAAAGTACTTTCGTGGGAATGTACAAAGTGCTTTAGTAGTTTCTGAAGATAAAGAACTCCCTATAAAACGGGAGCGCTACGCATCACAATATGTCAACCTGGGTAGAATAGCATTTTCCATTTCACGAAACAGTGAGAATATCCTTTTCACTGACAGTAACTAAAAAACTTAAACCAGCGGGACTTCACTAGGCCAGGTTTAAGGAACAGTTTTTTATTCGAATCCAAAGTGAAATTCATCGAGGGGTATTGAACGGGTGGATGCTTCTCTATGAGAGGATAGGGCTACTAAACATCAATATATGCGGTGCGGTGTACGTTGCTATTCGTTAGGTTGTTCTGTGCTTGCCGGCACCCGCTTAGCCGTGATCCCGTTTTGATTTTTAGTTGAGACAAAAATGATCCACGTGAGTCATAAACAGACAAGCCATTTTCAGCTTTGTTTATCCAAGAGGGATTACAAATCAACCTTGATGAAGGCATCACCGTTCCACAAACATAAGCACGTACAACCGTGAGCATACAGGCCGGTGCCAATGTGATCTTAACCAGACGACAGTAACACCGCCAGGCTTAAACAAGACACCAGGTCGTTATCCCGCTACAGTCTGTAGCACCGACTTGAATGCCGTGAAGTGTGTTTCAAATGAGGCATCAAGTTACCTTTCATTCGTATGCCTATACGGCTCCTCATTCGCCGGCTGTTTGCTTCCTGTCTGAACCACCATCCCTGGTTTTTACTTCCGGAGTGATTAGCTCCTGCTAAAGACGGTTTCTTTCTAGTCGTCGGCCGTGTTCATGAGGACTTATCTGAGCCACCCGCAGAGAACCTGTGTGTAGTATTTCTGTGTTTCTGGTAGATTCTGTGTCAACGTGACTCTTCAAAAAGGTGCTAGTGTACATGATGGCTCTTTTTGATAAAAACGGTAAAACGCTGCGGTAAATCTACACATTGTGATCATTGGTAATTATGATTGCGCCAGCAGTGTACCACTGTGAACTTTGACTGGAGCATTAGAGAAATATCCGTGAACACTTCCAGAAATCTGGCTTGCGACGTACACCCCAATGGGTGATACAAAGCATCAAAACCCAGGTGCCGCTTCTGAAGATAAGGTGTGCTACACCCATAAACACAATTTCAGCTGCGTTCCTGGACTGCTTCCGCCCGGCTAGGCTTCCACTGCACCGGACCCAAAAGCCCTACTAGCCGAAGTAATGCTTAAATAGCTTAGCCGTGATGGAGGCTGGTTCTCAAAATTCTAATTTGGCTGCTGCTGTGCTTCCAACACCCCGCCCAATCTATGGAAACGGATGCGGGTAGTACCTTAATGTGTGGCACTGTACCCAGCTTTAGAAAACATACAACTCCGACGGCACCCCTGCTGCCCCGGACCTAACTGCCGTAGCTGAAAAGTGAAAACTATCACGGGATGAAACATTTTCTGGCTTGATGAGGCCCTCGTGAAAGGCAAAAGCAATTGGTGGGAATGTTTGCACAACTCAAACTTAAAGTTCACCCACCGTAGAATTAGTGTATTCCGTTTGTAAACCTCCCAGAGACAAACGGGACCATTGCCCTAGCATGCTTGGAAAGGGAAATTTCCGGGCCGCTTGATGGTTCACCTAAAGAGCTAATTACTGGAGAAGAAAAGCTTCAGACAAAATGCGGATGTAGTGGGCCATCCTGTTGGGCACCGACGGTAAAACTAGTCAACCACACCCCGCTCAATAATACTTGGCTCTGAGAATAAAGTGAAATCGGTGATTCTTAAGGCTCACCTGTCGAAAGTTAAACAAGTACGGCTGCCCTAAGTCACCGATACTGGAGACTGCGAGAGGCACATAACCTTCTTACCGAACTCCGTGCGCACTGAGCCGACGGATAAACGACATCGTTGACCCGGGATTTAAGATACGGGAGCAATAGGCTTACTTTTGTCGGAGTCCTTTGATGTATATATCGTCATTTTCCACGAGGTAGCTCATCAGGAGCCAGTGCAGTAGGGAGTGTTGGAAGACCGATCCAAGGCACTCATTGTGCTTTCTTCGTTTCGAAGTCTGATTAGTATGAGGTTAACTGGGGGCATGGCCTTGGACCCCTTCACCCACTATGCTAACGCTTAAGGAGACGCAACCGAGTATATATCCTGCCATCCAGGAAGTATCTTTCCGGCTATGTCCCAACTCAGAGGGGGGGTATAAACTCTATGCAGTCAGGCGTGGGAGTAATATTATTCATTCGAGCCGACATTCCAAAAGTGCCCTTAGACAAAGAGGCAGGTCCCCAAGGATTTGGTGAGGTCAACAGAAGTAGACTTAGCCAACAACTAGAGGCTTTAGGGCCGTCGAAGTCATCTGTCGGTACTACAACCAGCCTCTCAAATATCTTGATTTCATTCTTGGACGGGGTTCAGAGCTGAGGATGGAGGACATGAACCACGTGCGAACTAGGTTCATGACTACAGCCACCAAATGAACTGCGCCTCACTAGTATTCAGAAAAGCTTCGTAAGCTATAGATATGTCTATGCAAACCCGTGTATTAAGGAGCTGAGTGCGGTAAATGGTCTGGAAGTGCTCACAAGTTTGGTACGCTTAATGTAGCGGATACTTTTCTGGGATTGTACTTGCATGATATGTGGGGGCGCGGAGAGGAAGCTCGATGTGCCGGAGCTAAGCAGACATTGAGGCTTACGCCGATAAAGGTGGATCTTTTTTCGAGCTCTTTACAAAGGCACATACATTATTTTGACCGCTGGAACAGAAACAGCTAGGTTCAAAGTGATAAATTGGGTTTATGAGTGGAGCGACAACAGAGGAGACTGTCATCAGATATTGGTGGTGTCACCACACCAGCTTCTTCTAAGAAAACTGCGGGAGGTGTCTTCGTTGCCTCCTGAGAAAATGTCACGCCAGCTTTTCTGGTGGTTGCTTGTTTCCAAAATAGGCTGAGATATCTCAAACGGTATTTGTGGGTGCAAGCATCCAAAGCATGCGTGAAGCTGCACTAACCTTCCTGGGTCCGGAGGTCCGTTCCTGCACAAAAAGGGTAAGTTGCTTTGGTGCTCGGGCCCAATGGTCACTGGGCTTATTGTTGGACATCAGCTGCTTCAGTCGTTTTTCTGATGTTGCATCAAATACCCCAAATGCGGGTGTGTTGGACATCAAATCCCCAACCAACGAAGCAGAAGCCGGTAGCAAGCGTCCCACAAAGGTAGTAAACGTAGTAGATTGGTTGATGTTAATAATGATTCCTGACACCAACCATCAACACATCAGCTCAACGTCTATTACCAAATAATCCAACCCAACAGTTCAATTCTTCCCGTGTTGCAGTACGAAACCAATGGCCGGAACCCAGCCTTTGCAGCTGTCAACTTCGTCAAACCAGACCTTTTTTACCTGCTTCCCTCAACATCCTACCTGCCACTACCTGCAACCAAGGTCTTTATGAAACAGAATACCAGCCATCTGCAGCCAACCATAATTTGGTTAACAATTTTCTATCAAATACAAAAAGAAAACATTTTACACTCTTCCAACTTTTGCCTAGCCGAACCATTGACGTTTTGTCTCCACTAATCCGTTTCATTGACGGCTTTTCTTCTCTTTAAAAGTCCGTTATATGTCCATACACCATTCATGCTCTTCAAAAGTTCACTGAAGTCCCTGCGAAGCTTTTCGCCTTCATTTGAATTTCCATATGACACTGTAATCACCTGCACAAAAGGTCCGTTTTATTATCACCTTCGACTCACTTGTCTTTATTTCACATGCTTCCTCCACAATTAGTTACCCAATGCTGGATCAGTGTCCAATATTCCGCTGGTATCTCTGACTGCACTTTGGAAGCCCCACGCTTGCTTTACTTCTAACAATGTTCTTTGGCATCTCTTCCGTCCGGTTACTCGTTAGTGACCGTCCATTTGTCGCTTATATCAGCAATCCCACGACTGTTCAGCTATCCACACCGCCCTCCAGCGAATTCGAAACCGATTCGGAATTCCCGCGTCAACCATAACAACTTTTTTTCACTCAAACACTACATGACTTTACTGGTGCATTTCGGTTGCTGTGTGATTTATAAATTTATAATCTGTGAATACCTCACATTGACATGTACTGCTGTATACCCTGATCTTGCCTTGTGCATGCGTATTGACCACGGTCAAGAAATATACTATACTATATTGAAGGTTTATATCTTGATCATGTTTAACACATGAACGAGACGTGATCCGAGGATACAGCAATGTACAGCTCTGTGAGGCATTACCAGTTTTGAAATTTAGGGTTCACATAACTGCAATAATCGAACGATAAAGTTGTTGAGTGAATAAATAATATTTCTTATCGGATAATCTCGATACGTGCTGCAGAGCAAGATCGAATGAACTGTTGAAAGCTGAATCAGAGTTACAGGAGGATTGTACAATTATGTGCGCGCCGCTGGATGAAAGAGGAAGCATTTCATTCGATAGTTGTGACGGAACCCGGCAAGTTTAAACCTAAAGTCAGCCGGTTCAGCTGGCCGAATCCAGGAGAGGTGGGTCGGGAATGGCAGAGGTACACACAAATCCTTCGGAAGTGAGACGGTCCTGCAGGGGGACCATACTGGGTCAACGAACATCTGGTTATTGGAAAAAAGAAACTTTCCCGAATGAGACGCCATCAAGCAATGGATCTTTGCAACGTATGAGTGAGTTAGGGATGTGACGGTAGACGACGAAAAGAAGCAGTAATACGTATTTGGAACAGGAGAAATCAGCCGGAGATTACAGTTGTGACGTTCAGTGAACGCGTACAGGTTGACGCAGTCATATCACAAACGGATAACGCACCTGGACTGCGATTGCCTAAGTGATGGTGAAAAAAGGGGCCGGATAGAACAACAAAGAATTTGATCGAATTGTTTGCTTTCAAACGAAAAAAAATATAATGCATTCGACGTGTGGTGAGTAACCAAAACACTGGCAGAGACACGTAGCTGGCAAAACTGATAAAGTGACGGGTAGGAGACTATCAGTTTATGTTCTTTATAATAGGTTGATCACTGGATGGTGACAACAGAACTCTGCGATACAAATGTTCATCAGGTGTGTATATGTGGGACATGATGCTTTGCAAGACGAGGGTATTGCAATGCAATAGCCCTAAGTGGGCGAACAGCGGAACTGACAGAGAAAGCAGGCAGTCACAAAATCGTACGGGTATTGGAAGGCTGTGGTACGGAACTGAATAGCAACAATAAATGCGTCAGTTTTCCAAAATATCAATAAAGGTGGCAAAAAGGAGTGAGTTTCATCTTGGGTAATGGATAGGTTTGCGAATGAGACTGGTGAATAGCTAAAAATGAAACCTCGGGAAGGTGGACGGTGAACGATGAGCCAAGAATGGTGATGGGTTTTTCAATGTGCAATAGTTATGCCCCGAAAGAAGTAGGTTCTGTCGTGCATAAAGAGCGATAAGTTGTGATGGCAAAGTCGGGAGCGTGCACGATGTAAAGTCGATGTTAACTGCAAGGGACAGCAGCAGCAGCATTTCGAGTATATGAATGGTGTCTTTTGTTTGTTTGTTCGTTTTTAATCCGCGATCAGTGAAGATGGGTTGGGCTGGCCGTGCGCTGGACACTGAATCTGAAAGCCACTTCCGGAGGCAGGAGGTGCGACCCGCCAACTTGGCTGTGTCCGCACATCACCGCAGGAGTCTTGCAAGCCTGATGTGCACCGGCTACACCGGTGGACCACCCCTCCCCCCTCTTCTGCACAGGCGGGATTTGCACAGGCGACGTTAGCGAGATCACAGAGCCATAGAGATGGAGTAGCCCAGGAGTGTGTAACCAGGTTGAGAAGGATCCCGGGAAACAAGGTCAGTGAAGGAATAACAAAATGATGAGCTGGTGTCAGGTTTTCAGCCGGAAGTGTGGGCCAGATAATATGCTGATATTATCTCTGGACCATTACAAGACATCAAAGGGTAGGTGCGCGCTAGTTGGCGTCTGGAAACATAAAAACAGAGAGACGCAGTCTGAGATGATCCCGGCTGAGTAAGATCGGTCAGTGGTGAAAAGAAAAATCTAGCAATTTGGACACCAAATACTTTGGGAGGCATTAGGGCTGTGAGATGTTGGAAGAGAACGGGAATACAGATCAACGACAAAAACAAGAAATATGGATGATGACTTGGAGGTGAATGGGTCGCCTGAACTGGACTTAGAGTTGGAATGCCAGGGCAAAATAGAAAAGAATGGGACCAGCTTGGACCGAGCCAGGCGAGTTAATTACAAAGTAAATAGATAAGAGACGTTAGAGCTCGTGAATGAGGGAGAGTCTATCAAGAGCGGTGTCAGTAATGCAAATCATAATACGGGCCATTATTATGCTGGCGATGGAGAAGGCATATGGGATAGGCAACGTCGGCTTTGCAAAGGATGTTACCCGGGTCAAGCTTTCTTTACCGATTCAAAAACCCAGGTAATCCTCATGACCTTGTTCCATCGTGGTTCACGTGTGGGTTTAAGTACTTTGGGTTAGTACTTTGGTGACATCCAGAAATTTTGTAAGGGCGATTTTGAATCGGTTTGGTGTATGGCTTGCGCGAACTTCATCGGGGAGTCTGTTCTAAACTCGGGAATAGACAGCGGTGGAGAACCTTTCCCTTGGATTTTGCCTGGAGCATGGGACCTTATTAGTATGATTTCGGTCACAAAGGGGGTAGGTTGAGTCTCCAGTGAAACGTAGACTTGCGTTGCACGTATGCTTTCCAGAATGTACGGGGTCGAATAGAGGATGGAGGTTGGGTCTCATACGTAGTAGTCACAGGGGTTCAAGTTAAAGTAGCCCAAATCTCCCTTTTGGAATTCAAGGAGGATGATGAGCTGAGTAACTTCTCGGTGGTGGATCGCTAAACTCTCTCGATCACAAGTCCACCAGATTTGCGCATATGAATATTTACCAAAGCGCAGTACTCTAGCTGCGGTCTGGCATGGGGCTCAGAAAAAAGAAAACCGAGCATTCTCAAAGTTCTGCAGAAAAGGGCTATCGTTCTGTTGGTATTGGTCACCTGGTAGGCGGCTTGTTCTTGATAGGTAAATGTGCGGGAATGCTATAGGCTAAGATCTGGTACTAGCGGAGTAATAGGGATGAATGAGCCGTTTATGGTGAGGGATTTATGAGGATTGCGACTTTTACACGTGAGAATAGCAACCTTATCAGCGGAGAAACTCGTTTTCAAAGTGCTGCACCACATGTCGAGAGCGTTCAAGTCGTCAGCTGTCTCAATGAGGGTATAGGTCAAGGTACGGGGTTCAAGCGAATAGACAATTTCGATGCTTTGGTGACGTCTCCAAGTATATCTACGAGGCATATTGAACAACTATTACACGTGCTTTGGAAGTGAGGGTTCTCACAATCTCAAGTGCTAGCTGTGTTTCTTGGCCAAGGGGCGGTAATGGTACTCATAGCTAAGCAGTTGGATTGAATGGAAGTCGATCAGGCCTAATATGGCAGAAAGTAAAGCTCTACCGTTGAGGTTACGACTCAGAGATGATGGGCAACTTGAAGCACTATGTCGAACTGCAGGGTGTCATATATAATGCGAGAAAAAGTGACTAATTAGTCAAGGGAGACCAGATAAAAAGAGACTACTTAGGAAGGGTTTTAAAAGATGAATTATATTCGTTAGAAACCACGAGTCTCCAAAAAGATCTATTGTGTTTATCCATGACAACGTCTAACCCTATCAGGTTTGTATGATGCAGTTATCGCTACTAAATTGGAGAAGGTTAACTGGGCAATTATGACTCATCGTCGAACTAGGGAGAGAGGTCGTCGTGGATAATTAACAAAACGTGGAAATGTAAATGGAAGCCATACCGGAGAATGCTAACAGCGCAGGGTTTGCAAGAAACAGTGAAGCAAAAGGCGTTGGTTATCAAAAAATGGGCAGAGAGGCGGGGCTTGAATAATTCACGATGTGCTCTATTGGGTGCCGAAAATTGGCTGTGATGAACACCTTGGTCAAGAATAGATCACACAGGTCTAAGGACTTTGGTGTGAAGTCGATTAGTACGAAAACTTGGTGAGAATGGGAGAGTGGAAGAAAGGTCCGAAGAAGGATCGCAACGTGTAGAAAGGGAGGCGAGGCTGCAACAAGTGGATATATGAAGGGTCGATATCGAGAAAAAGGCTGAGTGTTATCAAAAACACGGTTAAAAATAAAGCAAACATAGTGTCATCAATGTGCACTAGGAGATGCCGGCTGGAAGCAGAGAAGGTTGGTCGAACATTTGATAGCTAATTGTTGAGGAAGCGACTGACCTGAATGCAAACAAGTCGGACGTTATAACGGGATTGGTCTTCTTTATAGGCATTTTCGGTGCCTTATGGCACTTCATACGGAGGCTAAACCTTCATCAGGAATGAGGTATGCTGTTGAAGAGCATGAATGTTTATTGGATGCAGAACAGAGAATTTCAAAGGAGAAATAGTCTATTGGGGACAGAAGATGCTGCAGGTGCGACCAGACGTTTATGGAGGGATGATGGATAGAGGGGAAAATGACGGTGACTAGAAAAATGCTGGACCCAAATCAGCTGCGGAAGTTAAAAGAGAGTGGGGATAAGATTTTCTACATGAGTGAATGAAGGATAAATAACTAGGTTCTGATTGGCTACATGTGGTTGGTTTTTTTCACAAAGACCTCAGTTGCCGCTAATGGCAGGTGGCGAATGATGAGGGTAGCCGACGAAAAGCGGCTAGGTGGACGTTGGTTGACAAGATAGGGAGAGTAGGTTGGGAACACAATGACAGGGGCCAGATTCCGGCCATTGATTTCCGTGGTGCAAAGCAGAATCAATTGGACTGTTTGTATGGAGTACGGGAAATTATTGATGAGGGGGTGTGGGGCAGCGACCGGTGTCAGGAATCTACTCTGCTGTCCAGTGAGACTGCGGTGATGGATCGTAACTCTGGGTAAAGTATTATGATCACTGGCCATCCATGTTACGTGCCCCATATAGCTTTAGGAGTGAATATAGGTTTGAGGCCATGGCCATTCCGATCGATCAAGTCGTCGAGTCCGTGCGATAAACCTTGGGTAAAGTCCAGTTGGATGACGGCTACCCAGGTGACCAGCATAATCCAAAAGAGATAAAGAGTGCGGCAGTCTGGAGGAAGTTTCAGCTAAAGGTTGTGAATTACATTTGATAAGAAATCGGGAAATGGTAATTTTTTTACCCCACAACCAGTAGGCCGACTTATGGGGAGCTGAGGGGCGGAGACAGTGGTAGTTTTGTGGGGTATTTGGGTGGAGATGGAGTTCTATGGAGATAATAAGCGCAGGCCAAGCCGTAGTGAAAAATGATTGAGTCAGTAGGTGGTAGAAGAGAAGGGAAGCCCATTTTGGGAGCAAGCATCAGAGAAAGTGATATCAAAATAGATCCGGAAGCGAAATGGAAAAATCGTGGGCAACAGTCTGATCGTTAAAGCAGATATGAAAGAGGGCGGAAAAGTGGTGAAAAGAGAAGAAAATACTCGAAGTAAAGATGAGACAATTTTTGCGGATGCGAAAGTGCTGATTTTCCGCGGGGTCATGAGAAATCAGAAGCACGCGGATGCCGGGGGGAGAGGGGCCCTACCGTACTGTATGCGTATGCGCAGCTTGCTGAGTGTTTGTTATCGGAGAACGGTAACCTGCTTGGTGGGACTCAAGTTTACTGAGAGCGGGATGAAGGACGATGAGACCGCTGAGTCATGGCTTGAGACAAGAGAATTAAGTGGACATGAGCCCCTACCTCTGAGGGATGAAACCGCTCGCTAGAGGGAGCTTGTTGGTAAGCATTTTGGTAGTGTACTTGAGCCAATACCGTAGCAGACAAACCGCCGCTGACTACGAATATCATTATCAAAGTTCGGACACGAGAAGGAAATTGGAAAAACGAAGTTGTGGATGGTGAAGTAAAAGAGTGCAATGAAACGTCTCTCCTTACAACAACTAATACAGGTGAGGTTTAGCCCATAGCTGTGAACCGTGAGCGTATCAATATTGGGGCGTCGTCAGAGCAGAGGCCGGATAATATAACTGTTCAAGCCGTATATCGACTACCACGTTAGACATCGGCAAACTGGTTGGAGTTTTTCCGGGGAACCCAGAAGTTTTGAAGCTGGAAAAAGCGGGGTCCGCAGGAACGTGTGGATAGCTCGAACGGCGTACTGTCACCCAGCACTGGTTTGGGCAAGAAGAACTGAGGGCTACCTCAAAGGCTTTGGGTTTCCCATATGCAGGTTCGGGTTTTAAGGTGTTATCAGGAATCCACTTGTTGTGGAGGGGGCAGGGAGCAATGGCTCAGGGCCTTCTCGGGCAGAAGTGTGCTTTTCCATCCTTTTACAGGGAAGCGGGAGAGCAAACTCGCACCGCAGGCTGGACTTCCCGTCCCTCATTGATCCACCTTTCTTCACACTTGGCCCATTGAGTCCGAGCTTGCCAGGGATGGCTTCTTCCCCTTATTGTAAGACTGCCACAGACTGGATGCAAAAGTCTTCAATGGCAATGCGGCCGCAAGCCGCAAAAGGAAAGCATTTAGGGCGGATTAAACACTGAAACAATGGCAGCATTCCTGGGGATATCACCTATTCGCTTGCTTTCGTCAGTAGCATAGTCGGAGGGGTGCCAGTATATATGCGGGTCATCTGGTGAATGCATCGCTGAATATGATATGCAGAGTAACTTCACGGGCACGACGACGTTGGTGGAACGTATCACAACTGGCTTTTTATAGGTTGGCCGCCAACTAGTGCTGCACAAGTGGGTCGTTGGCGCAAACGTATCAAAGAGTTTTGGCCTAAAGTCGCCCACTGAAGATGAAAAATTGTGAACTGCGAAGATCTTAGGATTCAGTAAACTTAAAATGGATAAGTAAAGGAGGGGATTGTCACGGCACAAGCCTGATTGTAGGCCACAATGGAAGAGCTCGGTCAGTTGCGGGTGAGTGGTGTGTAGGAAAATAAAACGTTGCATGAAAAAGTTGGTGGTGAAGGGCTATTTCAGAGCTTCGAGTCTCATGCACAATAGTAAGCTAAGGTTAGGTGACGTCTAATGGATAGGTATTGCTCAAAAAGGAGCTTTGAGCTGGGTTTTTAGTTGCGGGTTAGGTGTGCGTATGCAAATTAGAGTTTGTTGTGGCAAGGCCTGATAAAAGAAAGGAAAGTGAGTAGGTGAATATCAAGAAGGAAGGAATTAATGGCCAAGCCGTAGCTATGAAAACAGCAACGATAGGATTGGCGGAACTGGAAAATCAATGGTTGCCAGATTCAGCAAAGCAGACGGGGTGGAAAAAATCACTGGATCGAAGAATAAACCATTGTGTGAAAAAACGTAGGATATAGGAAGCTGGGAGTCGGAGCATGGTAAAGAAAATGTCGTCGTAATTGTGCGTTGGGTTCAGTTAATGAGGCACTCCGGGGGAAGGTTCCAAAATTGTGCCTGTCGGACTTGCCGAGAGAGAATTAAAAGCGTGAATAGCATGACCAGAGGGGCAAAAGAAGCGAATTGAGTGGGTGAGTGACGAGAAAATAGAGGAGACAAGTGTGCTGCGGCAATGGGCCAAAAGACAATGAGGTGCTCAAGCAAGGGAGTTCGAAAGCTGTTAAAATTGTAGTCCAATTTTAAGAGCCTTATATGTGGAACAGTCTGAATTGAACTTCTGCCTGGCCGGGCCGAAACTTTGGCCCCGCGGGTCAGCACTCGGGCATCCTCACTTTACCGGGAATAAGCCAAGACTTCCTAACTGTCCCGTGCCTTCAACACGTGATAGTGATTCCTCCGACAAGCTATCCACTTTTGGTAATTAGATGAGCTGAAGTCAATAAGGAGTTCAAAAACCCTCGGGTTTACCGATGGGATTGTGAAGCGCTGTTATCACAGAAACATTTGAGAACAGATGAAAGTACAACACGGAGTGGACTGACATCATTGGTTGAAAGTTTCACCAGAAATTTCAAAACGTTGCTTACATGCTGACGTCGCTCCGGGCTTACAAACTTCGAGTTCAAGGCTGGCAAGACGAATGGCGTAGGGGCTCGATTGATAAAAACAGTCACGAATCGAATAACGCTTGGCTGGTATGTATGCTGGACAAGCCATTGTATAATGTGCACGCGTGGAAATCCTTCTCAGCCGTTGTCACATTTGTATTGCTGAGACCATTTTCCTTATCTCATTGGCCCTCGAACAAGTGCTGCACTCATCAACTACTGCACTTGAACATCTGTTTATATTATGCTCGTGTACCGTGGCATATTTTTAATTAGAACTTGGACTGCCGTGACAGTGGTACCTGACAGTGATTTTTGCCGAACTCTGGTCTGTGTTGCTAAATATTGTGGCCTTGCAGTTGAGCTTTGTGCGCAATGTTTATACATATAATTTGATAATTCAGTACCGTGGAGTCAGCGAATCAATCTTGTTCTGAATTTGGGATTCGTTAATTGAGCTACGCGTTACTCACGATCGGAATGACCGTAACGCATTGGAGGCCATGTCAGTGTTTCGGTATTTCAAGTGTAGGTTCCTCTGAGTCCTGAGACCAAGGAGTTTTCTTCTTTGTGTTTTGCGGACCAAACACAAATAACTTCCCCAAAGGTTAGCTGAACCTTGCACGCTACATCAGAAAATCAAAGTCGCGATCCACAGAGTTGTCTGCGCGAACCTGCACAGCAAAGGTGTAAAAAACGGGTAATAATCAAAGAGAACCCACAGCAGCATGTGACATGTGGGTGGCTGAACAAGGGAATTCCTTGAGCTGGAGGGGTAAACCGAGGTTTATACATGAGGCGGCAATAAAGCTATCTAGCAGAAACAAAGTGTGTGTCGCTGCACCCTCGAAAAGCGTTTGCTGGTACTCGTTCCACAGGTTAACCGCTAACATGGCTCCGCTGTGCTCTACACTGCTCCACCTTAATCATCAGAGCTATACTCTTCAAAGCCCATTAGAAAGGGGTCACTAATGGTGGAGAGAAGATATTTGGCGTACTTTTGAGAGAGTGCTTTTGGCGAGCATTTGCGAAGGTCAAAACGCTTCCGGGCTGGTCAGAAAGAATTCCGCTAAACATCGATGCGATAAATAAATTAGTGAAGATTTGCTTCGTTGCATGTTAGTGCCCGTTTCACTATGTGAAGTATCAGAGTAAAGGGACGAAATCCGTTCAAATGATTGCTCCATGCAGGTCCAAAATCCCCGGAGTCAACCATTTCGAAAATTTAAAATCAAATTCAGAAGTTGTTTGCGGCTTCCTGAATGAAATCAAGTCAAAGGGGGATTGTTAGTCTTTAGGCTCCGCTCTTAGAGTTGTGATATATTTCTTTTGGTCCAGCTCTGAACTGATGCAAAACATTCATGAGACATACAATTCGCCACCTAGTTGTATGTAAATCACCTAGCAGTCAGAGAGGTAAACCAGGAGACAGTTCAGCTGGTGGTCCTATGCTGTGTGATTGGTTTCACTCAGTAAATTTTTATCGCCCTGTAAATGCCTGCTGAAGTCGAAAAGATTGTTGCCATGTGTTCCAAGTGTTCCTTTACCGTAGGCCTTC
This sequence comes from Fasciola hepatica, assembly GCA_948099385.1. Lineage (NCBI taxonomy): Eukaryota > Metazoa > Platyhelminthes > Trematoda > Plagiorchiida > Fasciolidae > Fasciola > Fasciola hepatica. The sequence goes on along the minus strand of CANUEZ040000189.1, from coordinate 1,175,451 downwards.
GGGCTAAAATATTCCTCTGTGGTGAGCGTGATACTTGGGCCCATTTAGACTGTTGCAAATTTGACGTCAACGTATGAATTCTTGAACTAGTGCTCAGATTTGAGACTTGAGCCCACACGTCTCCGGATTTTTCTGTTCTTCCTGTTATGTGAACAGTTCCGTTGATCTAGATAAAAGTTCTTTGGATAACGGGGCAGCAGGGCCTTGATGTGGCTCGGAGTGGAAATATTGACAGAATCTTGCTTCTGGTTTTGCCAATCGTCGAAAGATAGGGTATGTCGCAACGGAAAAATCTTTAGGATAACAGTTGCGGGGGAGTCTAGTGTCTTGCATTGCCTATAAGCCGGAATATAGGCCAGTTGGCAGAAAAAGATTATCCAGTTTCGATGTGTATTCTGGTCGATATTACAAACGGGGTGTTGTATTGATAAATATCACCAAGCTGAATTGGACGAAATGCCACAAACGCAAGAATCAACTGCCAGAGCCCGTCCGCCACATCCCGAACTCACTTGATATTGAGACTAACAATAAAGTGTCAAATCCAGCACGGAACATTTGCGTAGGTGTCGTACTTGGCCAATGGAGCAACGCCGTGGATGAAAGTGAACAAGATTGGATGACGAATGCGAGTAGATCAAGGAAAGTCGACCGGGGTTTGCCCACCCGATGAAGGAGGACATCGTTTGCCCGGCCGGGCATTCTAACCATCAGGTTAGGCGCGTGAGCCAACTCACGGGGGCATGGTGAAATCATTTGGATTCACGTTAAATTAACAGCTGGAAGTTTGGAGGAGTGTTGGGGTCATCTATCGGACACATGCAGCCGCCCCTTTAGATACCTTGAAGTCTTTGTTGGGATGGAGTTTCTGTGGCCACTGTCTCATATTCGGTGGTTTCAACTCCTGGCATGTTGAGTGGACATCCAGCAGGGCCGCTGCCCGGGCAGATGTTTGCCCTGGGGACTTACCTAAAACAGCCAAGGAGCTAGCTTTATACCAAAACGTTCGGGAGTCAACTCGCAGACCATCTGCTAGAAGCTTTATCCCAGATCAGGTTATCCCTCTTAGAGGCTTCTGTGAGGATGGAATTAAACGTCTCCCCCCACTTGGGATCACCAGTCGCATGATGCTAAAAGTTTACTAGCAAGTTGGTCCCTGTACAGCTTCCGTATCGCACATCGGAAGTGGTCTTTGGAGCACACCTTTCGAGAATGTCCCAAGAGCCACTCAAAGCCGTGAATAGTTTCCCAAAGACTCACTCGACAACGATGACGTAAATCCTGTCTGGGAGGCCATTCGTGACGATACCTTACAGCTTATGGTTAACCACCCTGCACCCAGCAGAGGCCATCCCCGCAAAAGGCGCCGACCTTGGTTTGGCTTGGAGTTCACACACTTGCCGATACAGCGTATTCGGGCCCGACAGTTATTCCGATCCACAAGGGAGAGTCATATCCTCCATCTTGGAATTTACGTGCAGAGTGCGGAACTGAAGCACGCAAGTCGAGCAGCATGTGAGATAGCACATGTGGTCGATTCAGGACGACCTCCTTAGTGCCTGTTTGAACACCTCGAGCGGCTTACAAGTACAAAGTTCGGCACACCATCGTCGGCGAACGAAGACAAACCGAAGCTAACTGATAGGGTAAAGAATGAGGAGCCAATCTAGCACAATCACTCATTACATACGGTGGACTTGATCACGCAAACAAAAGGTGTGATCAGCATTCCGCCAAGTCATGAAGAAATTTTGGGGTCTTAGTTGGAAACTGCTCTCTCATCCGTGAACACTTATAAGTTTTCGCGGCTGGACGAAATTCACTCTATTTTTTGAAGGAAATGGCTGAACAGCCATATTTACCACAGGCCAGAATATCCATTTCGGCTGTGGTAACCAGCGTCTTGTCAGGTGTCTGGAAAAATGCTGCGGTGACACGGCAGTACGGAGGTGGAACGGTATCTGTGGCAGCCAACTATTCCTTAGCCATTCTCAAGCCTGCAGCTGGAAAAGTTTTAAGGCGGCTTGTGGCCTGTGGCCCTAATGGAAATTTTCGGCAACATCAGCCCACTAGCACACAGTAAAGTGGTTTTAGGTGGGACGGGATGTGCATACCGAACCTTCTATGTATATAAAAGCTTAACAGCCGTCAAGGCTAGGGGAAGGGGCATGGAGGCCATCTTCGTGGACTCCATTACGACTTTCGATAAGATACCCCATGAGCAACTGCCGCCAAAACTCCGAAATTTCGGTATCGCTGGGCCTATGCTCTACTGTATCGATACCTGTTCGACTGAGGGAGTCATTTCCGAGAGGCACTGTCTCTTTCCCAGTGGTGCCCTGCAGGTTTTCGGCTTGGAATAGCCGCTGTTCATGGCCTTGGTAAATGACGTTTCTCGTACACGACGGTCTCAGCTCCCCGCTTAGCCGACGACGTGAAAATCTGGCAGAAGTCGGAAAAAAGATTGTCCTCAGTCGCTGAGGTGACATTTGCACGCAATGGTGGGATGGCTCAACCGCTGGGACCTACCTGTAAATGCCCAGAAATGCCTTTACATGTAAAAAATAGTGGAGACGCGTCGGTTTGTATCATCTTGGAAATACCCTTCTCGGGTGAACGGCAGAGGGAGGAAACTTTGGTGTCGTTGTGGCTGGTAGTCTGAAGGCTCGGGCCTAGGCCGACAGATTCTGAGCTTTTGTATGGAGAATGTATGGCACAATTCTCCATTCAGATATACATACCCCCACGTGAGCCTCTCAACCGCAAGGCGTGTGAGGCGCTTTCGAGATTCGAGTAGCCAGTTCACACGAATCTGAAAACCAGATTAAGGTTGATTCATAGTTTCTTCCATGCTGGATTGTAAATTGAGCAACTTCGCGAATATATAAAGCCCCAAGTACGCCATCACAGAGGCTCAAAATGAGAGCCAAGTTTGCGGCTTGAGAAACCGAGCAAGTGATTCACGCAGGTTTGCACGATCCATGACCCAGTCGCTCGCTGGACTCGGAAAAGGGCTTGAAGCACAACTATTTGGTGGTTTGAAACAAAAAGAATGTATATAACTAAGCACATTCACGAATGGTCCTTTTCGAAGCATTATTCACATCTGGTAGTTACACCACCCACTTAAATTCGTTCGAACCTAGCTGCTTCAGAGTGTTGGAGCTTAGGTGCTGAGTACTTCAACCTGCTTACAACCTGCTCTCGGTCCACGTGTCGCTCGATGAGTTAGGTCATCTGCTGGTCAGTTGCGGGCCCACTTGTAGAGTTTCTTGAGGCTCCGCTCCATGCATTTGAGTAGTGAAGGTTTGCCTCACTGTGGTAAGTTTTCCGCTAATATATGGAGATAAGCTGCTTGGTTCATAAAATTTCCCTCGTTCAATTCTTCTAGCCATAAAGTGCCGAGCAAATAACTTGCTTCCACTGTATGATGTATTTTCCACGTAAAGCTCTAGAGTGATCGGCTCTACGTTTGACCGCTACAGCAAGAAATCACAGTGAAAACCGGCTCGCCTCCCGGATTCGGAACAGTCGGGTCCAGGGGTTCATTGTTCAGTAATCGTTCTACTTCACTATAAGTTTGTTGTCTGATCAGAGTCGTGAGTATTTTCCTGGCCTACCGTATCCGTTTTCCCAAACGCCACCGTGATGGCTTCCCTGGGTGGGGTTGGAATGCCACTCGATTCCTTTAGTTAGGTAGTACCTCATTTTGTCGAGGTTCAGGGGGCTTCAGCAACTTTCTAGCCCCTTTTACCCTCTAGCAAAGTTTGGACCATTGCCTGGTTATGTTTTCGGGAAAGCTCCGCCTTGAAACGAACTTCTGAAAAGCCCTTAGCACACCAATAATGTGGATAGATGGCTCTCCATCAACGTTAGTGCCGATCTTACGAATTATAGGCCCTCCAGTACACGCTAACCCGAAGAGTTCAGCTGCAGCCGGTAGGTTTCTGGAGTCGGCCGCATCTGAAGTCCATAGAAGAAAAAACCACTCGAAGAACATGACAATATTCAATACCCCTGACCGACTATCTCCCTCCTCAGTCAAGGAATCCATGCTACGTGAAAGTAACATGAAACGCAGCGTACCCATACCCCAGACTTCGGACGGGGACACCACGAAAAGCCTGCCCGTTTCCTTCGAAAATCTTCGAGGATATCCGGTCTGCGAGTTCGTCAGTAGATAGATTGTTGCAAGTGTCATTCCGTTCAATGCCACCAAGACACTACCAGATAGGATGCTGCTACAGAGGGTGATTCGATGGTCAGTGTATAAACACTTGGCATCAGTCGAACATCCAGAACCTAAGCCGGCGGGAAATGCAGCCTAAACGGTCTCGAGCCCTACAACCGCGCCACTCAGTAGTCAGTCTTTCAAAGTCGATTAGGGCTGGTTCAGCTGTTCATCTAAATCTCAGACGCCATGCAAACGGCTACACATAGCGGAACCTTTTCCAGCATTACCCCCGGTGGCCAGCGCTAGCCCACTATACAACCACCGCTGGCTTGTTTAACTCAGGAGCCCATGGAGTCTCTCACGCCTCCACCTACTTCTTCACCAACCCCTCTCCCCTCCAAAAAATCCAAGAACTCCAACAACAAATGTTTCTCCAGTCAGGAACGCCACCGTGTACCATGAGCCCCCCCCCCATCTTAGACACGTATCCAGCTCCGCTCTTAGAAAAAGGTCCATTTTTGCTCGCCAGTAGATAGCCACAAACTCCTACGATCTAACAAAGTTCCTCACCTAAAACATCCCAGTTTAGTCATGGTACCCTCAAGCCGCATTTAGATGCAGGCTTCTCATTTCCTAGTCGTCTATCCCGCTCTAATCGCCCACACCTACATCCAGTGCAGCTTCTCACTAGAATTCAGGAGTGTTTAACCCAACAAGCATCCAAAAACAATCGCGCCACTGAAGCCCTAATAGAAATAAAATTTACCGAGCAGTTTTTCTATAATATTGACCACACCGTACCCTCCATACTACTAACACACGGCCCACCTGTTAACCTCACCCACTCGGCTACCACTCTACCTGTTTACACCATCCTGGTCGACAACCTGGCAGCTGGAAACTCACCCGGTCCCACTATGAACCTTTTGCCCTCAGGTGAAGCCGCATCGCCTTTGACGCTCACAAATAAGGTCTGAATTTTTCTTCGAATACGGAATTCTCCTTCGCCAATGAACAGAATGAAGACCCAGGGAAATTTGCACCTACTTTCAGCTTTGACTTTGTTCTGGTCGCAGAAATATGGTGAGCCTTTCACATCCCAGCTATCTTTGTTTCATTGGTTGGCTATAGCTCCTTTCAAGTAAGCAGAGTCAACCGCCGAGGCGACGGCTGTCTCACTTACACAAAACGAAAATCTACTACTACCATCCTTCACAATTCAGTGTTCGACTCTGTCCCCACAAGCAGCACAAATGAAATGTCGGGCTATCTTTAATGACCGACTGAAAATGTCCTTCAGAATCTTCCTTGCCCTCGCAAAGCAATACTTTGAGTCGAGCATCGAACAACCATCAATATCATACTTATTTAGCACTTGACAGCAGTGAGTTAGGCAGGGCGGCCTTTGCTCCGAATCTGCCGTTTCGGCTCCCATGGGGGTTTCAAACTGCTTGACAGACTTGTAGTATTGCTCAGGAGGTCCAGCTAAGCTAACCGACCCCAATGTAGGAAGATCGAACAAAGTTTGAGCTGGTGCTGTTTGTTTGGTGACTTACGTAGAATTTTGCGGTCGTGATAGCCTGGCTCAAAGCCTACACTATAACCAGAGACACATCCGCCAGCCACCTTTGGTTTTATTTATCAACTGTCTGTTGCCCTGTGAACAACGGCTGCAATTTCGGCTCGTGTTCTTCGCTTGAATGTGTTACCGTTCTTACAGTCGGATGCATCATCAGGAATATATGAACTAGCACTGAAAAAACTAAGGGACCCGACCATGTCTAAACAATCATAAGCACCCAAAACCTCCTCCGTAGCTCCGCGTCATGCTCTGACCTGGCTGCAACTGGTTTGACCCTTTATTGGCATGCCGTTTTTAGTCCATCAAAATAGATCAATTCGAGTATAGTAGGGCTCTTTCGGGCAATTAGTAACCAGCTCATATAAATTTCAAAACCGAAACAAGATTGATCCGTAGTTTCTTGGATACTGGGTTATAAAATGAGCAACTTCACAAGTGAAAACGAGTGCACGATCACATAGACTCAACATGAGAGCCAAGTGTGCGGCTTGAGAAACCCAGCACGAGATTTACGCAGGTCTACGCAAGCCATTACCCAATCTCTCGCTGGACGCGAAAGACAGTTCGAAGCACATCTATGTAGTAAGCTGAAACAACGAATGTATATATTTAGGCAAATTCACGGATCCAGAGTATTGTGATCTTTTTCGGAGGACTTCCCAAGTCCGATAGTTGCACTGCTCTTCTCATATGCGTACTCGACTGAGGCATGCTGAGCCCGCAGTCCATCCATATACAGCCGCTGAAGTGGTCAAGCCGAAAGGAGTAAAACGGTCCGTTACTAGCCACTCCTGGGCTACGAGGCGTCATCTGTGAATGACGATTTGAAGCCACAACCTTGTTCCCTGATGACTGCAGGCTGGTTAATGGTGACACGATCTATGCAAAACGATTTATTTGAGGTGATATGGAGCCAAACCGCAGCGAGAACTACGGCTCCGAAATAACAACCGCATCCTAAGATATATGCTCACGCCCAGAAACATTGTGAGTAAGGCTTAACCTCGATGAAAGCACTCCCTAGCCCTTCGTACGACGTGCTGACCACCTGTCCGTCACAACGGTGATTCACAAACCGACACCACAATCACCGAATCAGCATTTCTCTCAACCAAGGAGCAGAATAAAAACTTCGGCTAAGAAAGAGTGAGGCGTGTATGTTGCGACGATGTGAGCGTAGCGAGCACGTGCAGCCGGTAAATACAGCCGCGGTGCCTGGCAGCCCGGGTTCAGATAAGCACTACTGGGTGCTGGACAATTAGACGAAGTTCGTTCTTGCTGCACGTTCCACGGGTCTGACTTTTATATACGGTTTATCCAGGAGAGTGAGCAATATATGGAACCCTTATGGTGATCTGTACGTACCGCATATTTTAACATTTCCTTCTCACTGCCAGGCACGCAAGGTTTTATCGCTTATCGTTTTACATTTACATTTTCAAAGCGCCTCTGGCTAGTTACTGCGGACTGTTCTCCGAGCGTTGCTTGAAAGCATTCAGAGACGTACGGCAATAAAGACCAAACCACTACAATCTCAAACCCCATTTTTAGCTCGCCTGAAGGGAAATGGCGGCCATTGCTAGGGTTGACAGGATCCATTTAAACGACGCACAACCGCCTGACCGGGAGCTGCATTAAACAAAACTTAAAGGGCTTTTATATGGCCGGCTTGATCTAGTTTCTTTGAATGTCGTGGACAAACTGTGAGTAGCCGAAAGCTGGGATAGTTCCCGCCTGAGTTTGGACAAAGCTCTCCTCAAGTCCTGATGGATTTTCCACCCCCACTATTTGCTACGGGCCCTAGCTACAGAAGGACTTAGATAACAATCACAACAGTGAGGTTACCGAATACTGTGTAAAAATTGTTTCTTTTGATCATTTGTCGGTGAGTACCTTTACCTCCACTGGTCAATCCGCCCTTTACACGTGATAAGTGCAAGTGTCATATATAAACTGATGCTCACGCTCTGCCATACTTTTCTTCGTCTAGGACGTCTGGAGTGCGATTTGAGGAAAATTACGTGAGCGCACAACCGCTGGCTGGATAAGGGAAGGTTGGGAATGGGAGAAAGCGAGAACGGCCCCAAGGGGCAGCTAATTTCTGACTATCACCGAAGGGCGCTGCGTTCCTTCAGATGAATCCACCATCGCTTGCTAGGGAATTTGGTGCACGGGTCTTCCTTCAAGTGCACAACAAGGGATTCTCGGCGATTGGCGTAGTAGTGCAGCAGAAACGGTATTGAAAATTTTCAGCTTCAGTTCACAAGGATGGTAGATGGTCATCATTGAGTGGAACGATTTGCAGGAATAAATAGTGGCTGCTGGCAAGGTGGCTCAGTTCGAAGCCCGGTGGACGGTTGCTGGTCGGCCGCGTGCCCACAGGAAACCAACCTAAGATTCATGGGGCGGAGCCGAATGCAGCACCTTTTTATCTTTTCATCCACAGTGTTCCTCAAATGTTGTCTCTCCGGTCCCACTTCTACACTCCACTGCCACATCTAAACTACACCTCCCCATCGAGGCCACCGTATTCCCCCATACCTGAACTTCCCGTATTTGCTCTCATGCCAAAAGCTGCTATATGACCCTCTTGTTTGGGGGGTGGACCTGGGCAGGGGCTCAGTTCCTAACCATGGGGTTGCAGCTCTCTTGGCAGCTAACCGAGTCATAACCCTGTTCTTCCACAGATCCGAGATTGACCTGACCCAACCTGACCTGATCTTTGTCCAAGATTATTGTCCTGTAAATAAAATTTATGGACGTCTAACAGATTTTGATTGCATCTACAGCAGAAAGGGAAAACTTTTCCGTTCCACAGGTAGACTATTCAAGACCGCTCAGTCTAACGTAAAAATATAAATAATCATTATTTACATTAGACGAAAGGGGAGGGCGCGTACTTATATGCACAACTCAACGCAGTACCACGCAAAAATGCTCTAACGGTGCTAAAACTTGGTAGTCATAAACCTACAACTACCACTGATAAATAGCTGCGCAGTGTATGTTCAAACTTTCCACCTTATGCTGGTTCGACACATTTCAAATTATACAAAAGCCACCAAGAGCAATAAATCACACTGCACAATGCGTTGTGGATACCACTGAAATTCAGTATAAAGTTGGTAGGCCAATTTGTAGTACCCGGGAGTGTATGGAATACGACGACTGAACTCGCACTGCCACTACTTCCGATGGGATGAAGAAATGGATGGTACAGTAGTCCGGGGAGTGTGCAGTCTGAAATGGTTAGTAATGTCAGTGACTCACACAACGGTTAAGATATCCGCGGGCCAACAAGTGATACCATAGGCAGCGTAAACGAATACGCTTGGCAAGGAACATACGACCGAAGACACAGTCGGCAGCTGACGTATATTAACGAGTGTCAGGCAAGCCAGAGAACAACTGCAAGGCTTGAGGGGGAACGAGGGAAGAATTAGCGTCCAGGGTTCATCCGAACAAGACGGATGATTAGTCAAGGTCTGGAGTGGTTTCGCCTCGAAAGTCATCCACTTTTCTCGGTTCGTTCAGGGAGCTTACCTCTGAAAGGTAAAAAGAGGGAATGTAAGGAGATTAGAGGTGGATAATTTAAATATCGGCTATTCACTGCGAATTCATCTTTTTCCAAATCGGCGCCCCATGGGAGAAGAGGAGCAGTTTTGTCAGTGAGATTTCGAGCAGCCGTCAGTAACTTCTTCCTATTCTTATTAAGCTGTCGAGGCTGGACACATCACTAGAGGAGTGTTGGCAAAGCACCGATATCCTGCCAGGTCAACGGATTTTACGCAATACAGCCAACGAGGGACAACCTTACTGCCTTTCAGCGAAGACTGATGACCAAAAACTGAGTTTTTGTTTTACTATACCACTTGTAACTGTGAGATTTCAAAAGTGATGGAGAAGCTCGCGATTGATGTGGAATCGAACGGTGAGAAATTCCACGTGGAAGGAGTACCATGCGCACTGTCAGCTTTTTCGTATGTTCCAACGCACCGATCGCAACCAAAAGAGCTTACGTACTTCAATTCACCCAAAAAAGTGAGCGTTGTCATGGCTACCGTGTACATGTCCCTAATTTATTTCGTGTTTAGTTGTCCACCCTTGGTATTTTATGTGGAAATATTTCTAGTAAGGATGGTGTTAGAATACATGTTTGGGTTTCATTCGGGAAGTGTGTGAAATATTTGGGGTACGACAGAAATGATCGCCCAGTCAGCACAGGGGTGCGCACTTTAGTCCCAAAATAGTCCTTCGCTGAAATAATTTTTATTAGTCAGTTTGAGAGGAATTTTTGTCATACCATTAAATATGGACAAGTCCAAATCATGGAAAAATAATTTTACTTCATATGAAGTAAAATTATTTTTCCGTGGTTTGCGCATACTTTTCACGCCTCAGGTAACTTGACCGCTTAAAGCATAGGCATTTATTAAAAGACGGTATCCCAGAAATCCCTGCGGAGAGCACAAATGTGAAGGAAGACGGTTCGTTGTTGTGTCTACTTACTCCACCCATTAAATCAGATCTAATTCCAGGACCTTCGGCACGTTCTGTAGCACGACAGGCAGCCATACAAGTGCGTCTCCCAATTGCGAATGTGAGAACCATGCTTCGTATATTCAAGCAGGTTCTCCCGGATTTGCCGACAGATCGACGAACGTTGTTGGGATCACCACGTTAAACCCCAAAGAAGTCCGTAGGTAACGGTAAATACGTGCACTTTGGTCTCGACGAGTGTTAGCAGCGTGCAGTGGATTCCAGTGCAATGCACACAACCGAAGAAATAGCTATTCAGTTGCATTTAGACTGTCTGACTTTGTTTGGTGGGTCATCTCAGCAGCTGTGGCCTATTCTAGGCCGTGTGCTCAAACCGTTATCACGGGTGTTTAGGGTGGGTCTCTACTGTGGGATGACGAAACCCGCAAATGTAATGGAATACATGGATGACTGCGTTCGAGAACTGAAATCTCTGCTCACTCAAGGCATTTCTGTTCGAAGTGCATGCAGACGTTTCCGTGTAGTTTTGTCTAGCGTTATAGCTGATGCCCCAGCTAGAGCTTTGATAAAACAAATAAAGTACCATAGTGGCTATTTCAGTTGCCCACGGTGCACCCAACGAGGCAGTAGCATTGGTAGACGACTGGTGTTCTTAGGCAACCCAGAAAAAGCAAGGACTGAAGTTGACTACCGTTGTCGAAGACAACCGGACCACCACACGGGGGATTCGCCCTTCAAGAGTTTGTCAATTTATATGATAAACACGTTCCCAACGGACAACATGCACATGTTGTGTCTTGGGATAATGAAGCGTCAAAAGTATTGTCCTTTTTTTCCGTAATCAGTAATGGAAATGCAGCTCACAGTTACTGGCAAGGAAGTGATTTCGGAAGTGGTAAAGGTACCTTGGGAAGTGAGAAATGAAAGCGATGAAATGGGACGTTTCCGTTTAGTTATTTGACGCACCGGACTAGTATCGTTCGTTTTGAGGTCGTTTATGCAGTGCCATAAAAATAGATACGAGAAATTGAGCTTATAATGTAATGCAGAAGGTACACAAATATCGGAGGGTTTTTTGCGTGGTCGGCCGAAAAACGCCCCCAAACCGACCCTTTTTTGTTTCAGTGGGGTTACTTTGGAGTCGTTTTGGAGATCAAACGGGGTCGACCTAGGGACTATTTCGTGACTATTTGGAGACCATTGTGCTGACTGGGATTGAAAAACGCTATGGTTTACCAGCCCGCGGTCAGCTCAAAGATAGAGCATTTAGTCTCAAAAACATTCCCTCAAGAGACTATTCTGGGACTATTTGAATTATGCGGTATAAGTTGGGGAATTTCGCTCGTTGCTTTAAGTGCGGTTTATAACATGGAGGTATACCTGACTTCTTTGCAAAATGCTACATTTTATAGGGATGTTGGGCACCAGAAAGTACTCGGGTCGCGCCAAGTAATTTTCAAGAGTATTAAGAGATCATGTTATTTTCTCTAATGGAAACTGATGGAAGTTCAATAACTAGTACCTCAAGATGAAGTGATGTATTGTAGCTTACCGAAATTTCAAAGCTAAGCACGCAGGCCGCTGCATTCTCGGTGTGCTCAAAAATAGTCCCAAAAATGCCCCCGGGGTGTTTCAAACGGGACTAAATTGGGACGAATTAGAGACTAGGTTTGGGCTAATTTGGGAATATTTTTGGACTAATTTGGGACTATTTTGTTGACTGGGCGCTTATAAGCGATGCAAACAGACATCCACTTTTCCCTTTTTGCAAAACCGCTCCGAAGCCGATCCCTTTAAGGCCGGTTTTTGAGCGGTTTGTGCTATTACACTGTTGGGTTTTCAGGCGACTTTTGAGTGTATGCTAAGAGGTTTCGGCCTAAATAGCACATTGCTCAGTGCTACTCTGGGCTAACACGAGGCAAAATGGACTGATGCTTGTTGAACGATGGTCTTTAATAGGCATACACTGGGCGAAATGGTCTGGTGCTCGGCAAACTCTAGGCTGTGATGAACTAGAGCTGCAGCGTCAATAGGTAGAACGTTCTGTTGTACTTATTGGAAAAATCTAGACTGAACTTTCGTGGGACTTTCAGATTATTAGAAATATATTTTTAATCATCTAATATATATATATATATATATATATATATATATATATACGGTTGTGATATGGGCCCGTATGGGGGGTGCTGCTTGGGCAGTCGTCACTTGGAAGTGTTATAACTCGTGCTAGCACAAGTGGTGTGCATTCGCCAGTTAAGCACCATTACTTAACAATGACTGAGTTGCTTAATAAAAATGCACGCGTACCGACACCTCGCAACTTGTGCTCAACTGGGACGAACCGATGAACGTGACCCAGTTAGTGCGGCACGCGTAAAGCGTATCCACTGAATGTCTACCCCCTTGACCAATGAACGACATGAGAATGAGCCAGTTGCACGGCTGGTGAGCAGGGCGGATATATCGTGGCATCTACGCCTCCCTACGTCTCTTTGACGCTCAGACCACACAGATAAACGGCGCTTGAACTAACTGATATATCCAATTACGACAGTTCGCTCTACCTCCCAATGTACTTAACGATAGGCCTACTTACATCTTTGGCGGGATTATTTCCTTAGTTTTAGGGAATGATTTCAAAATTATATGAACTGATTCCATATAAACTATTTCAAAAACTAAGCTGTGTGCGTATAATAAACTGTTACTACTTCTCAATTACGTTACATAACTTTGAATAATCGGCTGACTTTCTCACATTGAAATGCAATTAGAGCACAATGTAAACCAGTTGAAAGATATACTGATGTACAAAAAAGCTGTATTAGAATTCTTCCATGTCCCAAAGGCTGATTTGTCTTTGAGCTTCGTCGGTGGTCTAGAGGAAATGAGAATAATATTGTTCAGTGGTTTATTTTGCCCGCAGGAGTTCCTGTCTTCCATAATTGGTGGCGGCATCGTGCAACCAGTCGCGAATGGACATAACAATCATATCTTGTTTCAAATCAGCAAATGACGTTCTTTGTTGGAAGTGGTCTAAACATGAAATTTCCCTCGAGATAATGGGCATACCAATATTAAAGACATTCAGTGCGGACTTTCGGAACTTGTATTTTCCATGGGCACCGGAACAGTTCATGGTGTCCGCGAGACAAGGGCTGATCAGTGAACGCATCAAGTTGCGTACGAACTTGTGGTAGTTTTCTCCTTTGGTTGATCGCATGATATTATTCTGCTATATTTATTCTCAATTGAACCATCTTACCAGCTGGTTGTGGGCTTTGACGTCATCTAGGTGTTGGTCTAAATCGGCAACTTAGGCCAGAGTTTTCACTGGAAAAACCTTTCGTGGATCACAACTGTTCAAGCTGAGGGACTCGACTGTTCTTTGCAGCTAGAATACAGCCTTTTGGAGCAGTTTGATGTCGTCCCAACAGCAACTTATGAGGCCAATGGTTAATTTCAAGCCCTCCTGTTCTTGTTTGCGTGTGAGATTTCCAAAATGAAATGAAACGAACAAACTGACTGAGTACTGACGATGGCGAGTGTGCCATACGTATCGGGCTGGGCCTCTTAGATGCTAACGGAACGCGATTAGAAACTAATATAACTTATGAACGTATGACTTGGCGTCCTTGGGCTCCTTGACGTACTAACCTCGGCAGTACTGAGGTGTACCCGCATAGGCTGTTCCAGCTAATTCTGAACGCCAACTAATTTCCGAACAAGTGAAAACCCAGCATTTGAAAGTTCCCCTAATTTAGGAATCTGTTTCGGTGTCCGGCGGACTGTGAAATGTAAATCGTCAATAAAATGAAGAACATACTTATGTTACAAGCAGTGAGTAAGCTGGGCCTGTTGTGTACGTATCCGTCTGTCACTAAGTGTTTTTTTCGATAGAGACGTAATCAGAATCAAGTCACAAGATGCTTTGGTTGGAGGCTCTGGAAGGTGTCTTTATGAAGATAATTGACTAGCTGTAATACCCGTGATTGGCAACATATTTCAGTTTATACCAGTTCGACTTGTTCCGTAGCCTCGAGCATACCTACGCTATTATGACTGCCTATAAAGTAAAGTTCATCGTTGAAAAAATCATCCCACTTGTTCTCGCGCAGAACGGTAAGTTCTCTTCATCTGAAGAGAAGTGCCTAAGCCTTTTACTTCAGTCATGGTTTGAAAAGCTAATAAGCAGTCCTCTCACTTTGGGCGCTTGGCAGGAATTCCTGGAAATATGGTTCCATCACTAGACGGAAGACTGTATTCTTCGTACTTCCGTTCCATCTTCAACGCGTGCTCGAAGGTAACTGAAATGTAAATCAATAATACTGGTGAAATGTAACTAACAGGTACTGGTTATCCAGTGCACAGGTTGATAACTTGCATCCAGTGGCACAGGTGCGCGTGTTCGAACCCAGCGCCGAAATTTGTGGCCAACGCAAGTTGGCGTGCAAGCGGACAGCTTATCGTCCGACAACTAGCTGGAGCTGATTGCACAGCATTCTCTCCTCTTCATGAAAGAGCAAAATTATGGCAAACCTTTTCGCAGACATTTAGGGATTTATTGGTATTTTATGAAGGCATATTCTTGGCAAAAACAAAATGAGAACCGAAGTCTTTCAGGAAGAATTTACTGAATGGAACAGAGGAAGGAAGCAATAACTCTCTGCTTCTTTCATCGAAACACGTTTGCAGTCAACGTCATCCAGTTGGCATAATTTCACGTTTACGTGCATGCCCTTGACGAAGGAAACATGAAGCTGCTCAAAAGAAACGGGTGTAATGAACAGATTGTGAACAAAATGGAATATGTGATGGGCGACTGTAAATTAACCATCGCCGTTTTCGGTGATCTCACTGATAAAGGCAGGCTTCCCTTTAACTATGGCTGCATTATCAGGAAATGCATTTCCTGGAACGTATCCACCTTTAAAAAGGTAACACTTATTATTCCCAATTTCTAATCGCGGGTTAGTTTCAATATCAACGTATAGCGCTGAATACTTTTGTTCAGACCATCTACTGATGAATTTACAGATGTTCGGGGGCGGCTAGTGAACGTGTCTTCCATCCGGTCTGGAAGCGAAATACAAACGTTATCCCCCCTATCGGACGAATACAGAAGACGCAAGTTGGTTTACAGATGCAAAGATGTATTCTATATATCGTGGCACCGAAACAGTACCGATACGAGGGATACATCGAGTGGATATGAACGCAACGACTTAGCAGAAAGCGAACCGCGAGCGCGTACAATGGGCGAAGGACCGAAAGTGAAAGTGATTCAAAACGAGGTCGACGGAAACCTCGGAAAAGTCAGTCCAGTAAAACGTACGCAACCGAACAAAGCAGCGAGGTCGATGTCAGACGTCAGAAAAAAATGTAGAGAAAATAGATCCAAAATGATGTCCAGAAAACGGTCATTTTCTCAGAAAGGTCGAGGTCACTACAGAAGCCCCCCGCTAGAAAGCGTGTAAAGCTTTCGAAAAGTGTCAGAGAGGTGAAGGCATACAAACGATATTCGTGCGCGTGAATGCGTGCAAAATACGTGAATGTAACTGTGCTGTAGGATGCTGACGGGTAGAATCCGTGGTATGCAGGAACCGTAGAGTGATTGTCGAGCGTAAACCAGATTCGTTGCCAATGACATCGGTTGCGTGAATCGTCATCCAGGTATGTCACACCAATAAAGTCCAGCGTCGGGTAACCGTCAACCAATATGATACCCGAAAGCCGAATTGGTAGGTTCTTCAGTGGCAAGGAACGACAACGATAGGGCCGATCCAGAATGCAAACGTTGCTGCCGAACATCTCCAGATTTCGTGGGGCCAGCGAAGCGTACCATATGGCAAGGTTTCATGAAACAAAAAGAAACGGAAAACTGGTGTAGCGGCCGCAATGGACTTGAGTGGAATACAGTAATAAATAATAAAGTATGTTAACTCGTGTCGAAACGATAAACACAAAAGTTATTACTGCGAAGTGCCATGATTAAGATCGTATATAATATGATTCATCATGCAGCTTGAACGCTCAACTCACCATTGAAAACCATGGAAGCACTGTACAGCTGTTTCATCCTTGTTGGGAATCATCAGCAGTGCACATCCACCGAGCCCCCACGGGAATTAAGATCGTGTTTGATCTAGTCGCGAAAACGTGCTGGGCAAACGATCTTCCAACCGGAACGTAAGACGTGAGCCTCATTCACGAACGGGTGTGAAGGTGCGCTCTTCTGACTTGAACGTGAGACAGTATTATCATTCGAGGACGTAGCAGAGCCAGTGGGCTACTGACTTAAACGTGAGACGATAGCCTCATTCAAAGTCGTAGCAGGCAACGCTAGCTGCAGACCTTGATGTGACACGGAAGTGTTATCAACAGGTAGTGCAAGGTTAACATCAAATCTCATGTCAGCGGGCGGCACGCTATCACCAACGTACGCAGCTTTGAGACGATCGATGCTAACTGTATCGACGCGACCGTGTCGATCAACCTTAAAGGTTTTATTGTGACGAGAAATCATGCGAAATGGACCTTCGTAAGGCTGTTGTAATGGTTTGCGTACCGAATCAACACGGATGAATACATGCGAACAAGTTTCGAGTTCGGTTGGAATGAAACCTGTCGTCTCTGCATTCGAGTCTGTGCCGGAGCGAGATTTTGCATGTACGTAGACAAACGCTGAACGTAAGTCTGTACGGCAAGTGAGTCTGTACTCCGTGGCGTAAAGAATTCCCCAGGCAGTCGTAATGTCGTGCCGTAGACAAGTTCTGCCTTTACGCGAGTCCTGATACCAAGCAGAACCAGCGGTAACGTTTCGTACCAGTCGGGGCTCTCGTTTGCTTTGACAGCCGCTTTGAGTTGGCGATGAAAACGTTCGACTAAACCACTCGATGCCGAATGGTACGCGGTCGTGCGAATGCGTTCCGTGCCCAGCACGTAAGTTAATGAAGAGAATAGATCGGACTCAAATTGTTGCCCTCGATCGGTAGTGATTGTAGAAGGACAACCATGTAAAGCTATTCATCGTTCTGTCAGATGTCGAGCCACTGATTCGGCCGTGACAGCAGAGATTGGAATAGCCTCGGACCACCTCGTATATCTATCAATGAATGTTAATAAATAGGTATACCTGTGTGATGGGCTCAATTGACTCACAATGTCTACGTGGATATGATCGAAGCGAGCATTAGGCGTAGCAGAAGTACCGATAAGCGAAGCTACATGCCTATGCACTTTAGATCGTTGACATTGTAGGCACTGTTTTGCCCACATACGAACATGTTTGTTCAAGGACGGCCAGACGTATCGTGCAGCTACTAATCGGAGACTGGCTGCGATGCCTGGATGTGAGAGTCCATGAAGGGCATCGAACACGAGACGCCGGTATGTGGAGAGTACGACTGGTCAAGGTAGGCTACTAGACATGCCGCAGAGTATAGTTCCAGCACTGGTGGCCAGAAGTACGGACTGACGCCGTAGCGACAATGACTGAGCGGCTTCCATACATGAAGTATCCTGTGCCTGTGCTGCAGCCATGTTAGGGATGTCTGAGACCGTAGATTCAATAGCAATAAGTGGAATACGCGACAAAGCATCTGCAACGCAGTTTGACTCACCTTTAACGTGTCGTAGGTCAGTCGTGAACTGAGAAATATAGTATAAATGTCCGACTTCTCGAGGGGAGTAACGGTCAGACTTAGTATGCAATGCATACGTCAAAGGCTTATGATCTGTATAGAGAATGAAATATCGACCCTCGACTGTATGGCGGAAGTGCTTAACGGCGTTATATGCGGCCAGAAGTTTACGACCAAAAGCACTATATTTCGTTTCCGTGAGACTGAGGCGTAGACAGAAAAAATCTAATGGCTGCCAAGTCCCAGAAACGGACTGTTGCAGAACCGTTCCGATGCATCCACTGCTATGCTAAGCGTGGCGGACGGAACTGGGTGCATTAGGAGCGTGGTCGGAGCTAATGTCACTTTATTCTCCGAGAAAGCTACTTGTGCGGCATCCGTAAGCGACAACTTACGTGGATTGTCACGAAGTAGATCAGTTCATGGAAGCAAACGTTCAGCAGCATGGGGTATGAAACGACGATAAAAGTTGACTAACCCCAAAAATACCCTAAGCTCCTTGATTGAGGACGGTACGGTGTAATCTAGAACAGCGCACACTTTATACTCGCAAGGCTTAATACTCTCTCAAGTGATCCTGTGGCCGAGGAATATAAGTTCCGGTTTGCCAAGTTCAAATTTATCGGGAATGACTACTATTCGATGTTCGGACAAACGTTGAAATAGTAGCGTCAAATGTTGGGAGTGTTCATCTACGCTCGACGATGCGATTAGCGAGTCATCAATATAGATGTGGAAAAATTCCAAGTCTTGCGTAATGCTATCGATAAGACTCTGGAATGTCTGGACAGCATTTCGCAAACCAAAAGGCATACGTAGGAACTCAAACAGGCCACAAAAGGTCGTGACAGCAGTTTTCTCGACATCTTCAGCGGCGACTGGGATCTGGTGATAGGCTCGTATCAAATCGATCTTAGAAAATACAGTCGTGCCGTGAAGTGATGCTGTGATGTCGTGTACGTGGGGTATCGGATAGCTATCGTAACGGATAACCAAGTTTAGTGCGCGATATTCGCCACATGGTCGCCAGCCAACGCTGCCTTTCTTAAGGACAATCTGTAGAGGTGAGGCCCATGGACCATGAGAAGGACGAACGATACCTTTAGGAAGTAAAGTAACAAGCTCAAATTTGGCGAAAGCCAGTTTGTCCGGCGCCAGTCAGCGAGATCGTGCCGTGACTGGTGGTCCGTTAGTGACAATGTGGTGTGTCACACGATCGGTCACTGTATCTATCTCTTCAGATGGTTTAGTCAAAATGGGGAATTTAATAAGTAAGGACTGAAAATCGTGAGGAATGTTAGAAAACAAACCTGTGATTCGGTGTGTATCTGTTTGAGCTGTGATACCCGTAAATTTAGTGTCCGACGCAGGATCGATAAGCCGCAGCCTACGTGAATCAACAAGTAATTCATAGTGCTGCAGAAGATCGATTCCCAATATGCCTGTGGGAACGTGCGCAAGGATGAACGTCAACAGATACCGTCGTCGTGGTCCCAGGTTGACTGCAAGCTGTCTCGTGCCGTAGGTAGGAATGGAGGAACTATTCGCAGCGGACAGCTGAAGCAAAGAAGCTCGTGGCTTGTCTTTACCAACGGGCAAGACAGAAACTTGGGCCCCAGTATCAACTAGGAACCTAGCGTTAGTGCACGAATCATGCGCGTAAAACAAACCGCCAATATGTGACTGATTACCGGCGAGTACGGTCGCTTTTATTCGCCGGCAGGGGCGTTTTCCGCCGCGTATGAACACGGCTGTCTGCACCTAAGAGTGGCTGGTCCGAAAATGCGGTGGAACCAACAAAAACCACTGGTAGAGTGGTCTGATTTGGTAGAGGCAGGTGAGGCGGATTCACGGCGGACGTGGGCAGTGGAAGGTTCCCGTCCGTGCCGTTGCTCACGTGGGCTACTGTGAGGGGTATGTACTTTAACTCTGTCTTCGAAAGACAGTCGACGCTGAATAGATCGAGAGTGCCGAGGCCTCTCCGGCGACTCATCCAGACCAAAACCTCGAGGATTGCGCGATGTCGTGGCGATGAGAGGATTAACCCCACTTCCGACACGTGCGGAAATCTTGTCAGCCACGGCGGCCGCTCGTTCCAAGGACGAGTCCTCGGGGACAGCAGTTACAGTGGTCTGAACATGAGAGAGTAAGGAGTCCAACCACAATTCCCTAACTATCTGTGAATCCTTATCGGCGGGCCTTGCCAGAGACCGGAGGTGAGCTAGGTGGCGGCTGGGTTTTGAATCCCCTATGGGGGACCGGGCAAGTAGCTGACCTCAGCGCTTTTCCCGAGAAGGTAGGAAATGCTGCAGTATGGCCTCCTTAAGCTGATCGTACGGCTGCTCTTAAGGAGGACTTAAAACCGAATCCCTCACTGAGGCGATAGTATTACCCGGAACTGCCTCCAAGGCATGGGAAAATCTTTGGCACTGGCCGACAATCCTACAGGCCTCAAATTGCAAATCAAAGGCTGCAAACCAAACCTCAGAGCCGTGTGGGATAAACGCCACTGGCTTCAAAGAAACCGGAGATAAAGTTATGTCTGTGTCGAGCTGCATTTTATCCTCAGACATGATTGTGTTGCGATAATATATCGTAAGAAATATATATCTTGCAACAAAACGAGGACGTGGAACAGCGAAAAAATCACAGACTCACAGAGCAGGCAAATAATACATGAAGGTTCCGGAGGTTTTGAGCTCATTAACATGGAAGACGTTCGAGGGCGGCGAGTGAACTTGTCTTCCATCCGGTCTGGAAGCGAAATACAAACGTTATCCCCCCTATCGGACGAATACAGAAGACGCAAGTTGGTTTACAGATGCAAAGATGTATTCTATATATCGTGGCACCGAAACAGTACCGATACGAGGGATACATCGAGTGGATATGAACGCAACGACTTAGCAGAAAGCGAACCGCGAGCGCGTACAATGGGCGAAGGACCGAAAGTGAAAGTGATTCAAAACGAGGTCGACGGAAACCTCGGAAAAGTCAGTCCAGTAAAACGTACGCAACCGAACAAAGCAGCGAGGTCGATGTCAGACGTCAGAAAAAAATGTAGAGAAAATAGATCCAAAATGATGTCCAGAAAACGGTCATTTTCTCAGAAAGGTCGAGGTCACTACAAATCTTTGGACTTAGCCTACTCGTGCCTCATATCATTTGCTTAACTTGGAACAAGTAAGACTAGAAAGGAAATGCACTAAAATCATCTGACTTTCCATGTTCACGAACATCATCAGCTATATGTACTAAAGAATGCACGTTCATTGACGTTTCCTCAAGTCCATACAGCATACGATGATTACGCACGAATGTAGTTAGTAGCTCCTCTGCCAGATGTATGATGTCCGTGTCTTGACAGGTCGATAATAAACATGTGCCTATCGATGAATACAGGAAGTGCTCATGCACGTTCAGTGCAACGTTAATACGCGATGCAGCAACACCGAAATATAATAAGAACTGACGAAATTCGACCGCCTTCCAAGATCGGTACTCTTCCAGCCCCTGCATTTTCTACGAAATCCACATGGCAGTGACTTGCGCAGTTTTACGATGCGTTCGTTCACAAAAAATATCTGTTGTCTCTCTAGCCGAGTACGGTTGGCCACGGATGAGTCCGTCCACGATTTAATCAGAAGACGGAAAACCCCGAGATATACAGAATGCATATAATCAATTGGGAAATCCCTAACCATATCTATACTTAGGCGTTGAAATGGGAAAGTTATTGCATGTTCCCTACAGAAAATAACATCCGTAATCAATGATGAATGCGTTTCAGGAAATGTTACCTTGTGTTTGTAATACCTAACTTCCTGTGTGCATTTGTCGCAGCTGAAGTACTCGGAGTAGGATTTTTTTCTGTTTCACAAATGATCTAGCTGGATGGTCGCCGATTATCGAGGCGATTACCAAACGAGCCTTTCGTCCTTGTATATATTGACACTGTTACCTTGGAGTTGTCCAAGTTCTTCTATAGCGTCTTCCAGAAATATGTTGGCATCACTTAATTGTTTCGCACCACTGTAAATGCTAACAACAAACGGAGTTGATGATACTGGAGAAATGACGCGGGCAAGAACTGTCTTTATGCAGGCTCGGGATGATCCGAAGGGTCATATGACCCTTGTAGCAAAACCGCTGCGAAATTGCTCCGATCCGATCGGCTTTTGGCCTGTTTTCGAGCGATTTTTACTGTTACGCCAATCGGTTTTCGGTCGGCTTGTTTAGCAACCATTTTACATGGATCAACAATGAATTGGTACGAAGGAAATCGACGACCGAAGTAATGCATAGTTCTCAGTTGACGTTCTATTCAAATAGATTGGTTTAATTCATCAAAATGCGCTGAATTTCCTCGGTATAGATCATTCCATTTTATTCCCTCGAAAAGGTTAAAATGAAGACAACTAATCACAAAATCACAAATTGGGAGATAGAAATGAGCATCGGTAAACTTAATTTGGGAAAAGTGACAGAAATTACCGAGGCACATCGAGTATTTCAAACGATTGGCACAAATTGTTGCAGAACCGTTTAGAAACCGTCCAGAAAACACTCAGAAACCGCTCAAAAACCGATCAGTTTTTGGTCGGCTTTTGAGCGAACAAACAACAAACAACCTTGTGGAACCAAACAACATACGAACTGCCTATAGCTAATTAGTAATTAGTTTTGCTCATTTAGGATGATTTTCGATAGAGAATTTGCCCATAAAAACTCAGTCATCTCTAGGCTACTACAACAACTCGCCCCTAGAAAAAAGCCGCCGAATTAAGCCTTCAGTCTAACTGAGAGTTTATCGCCTACTGGCGACGGAAGCATGCAATCAGTTTCCGACTCGTAACCGGAAGTCGTTCAAGCAAAATAACAGGAAATATCAGTACTAAGTTCGAACTGTGCTCGGCGGAATCAAATTGTACGGAGAATCTTTAATACTGTTAATTGAACAAGTTCGGAGTTCAGTTGGAATCATCACAGCGATATCATCTGTGTGTGTATGTGTTCAAAATTATATGTATTGGTCATGTACACTTGAACTTTGGGTCAAAAATTGGATGCTGCACCAAAGGACGTAGCAAACATGAAAGACTGTGAAGCAAACAGGTATCTACAGCTTTCATGAACTCACATATGTCGATCACTTATCCTAATACTGAATCTGATAGCCAAGCGACTGCACCCAACTAGTCTACACATGGTAAATTAGCGGACCACACGTACGGAATCCTCGCAATAGCTAGCGTGAAATTAGGTAATACTGTTTGGAAACCATCGACAAGTGTAATTTTACTGTTATATAAAAAAACTAAATTAATGGAAAAGGCCAAAGTTTTAGGTCCGAATCCGAGTAAATTGATCTCTGCAAAAATTGCATTATCTGAAACGACGAGGGAGTGGAAGAATATATTGTATCGCGATGGTGTTTCGGTTATAGTATAGTATTCATAACAAGAACGGTCAGGCAGAATTGTATATACTCACAATGATAAGCATTTACGAAATCACAAAACCTGTAAAGGAGTGGATAAACTACGAGAAAATAAGTTTCAGTATGAATTATGGTTAGCGGTAGACTGCCTGCACATCATTGCTTGCTACCAGCATTTATTCATAGAAATGTTTTATCTTGTTTATGGAAGACATTCAGTTTGTAAACTAACAAAACAATGTACCCAGTCGGGTGTCTGCACTGCTATATCTTTGTATTTTTCAATAAGCTACCGAACAGATTTGATTTGTTTTTTACAAGCAACGGAGAATAAACCGACTATCATTCTGTATCATTCCTCCTGGTTACTTGCACTGACAAACAACGTCTGAAGGCCAATATTCAATAACATACCTGCGCATTCATACCCAGACGTCCACACTATTTTTAAAACGGCTAGAAATCAAGCACGGGGCCCACGTAACAACAACAGTTACAAAAATGAGGAGGAGAGGTACAACAAAGCAGGTTTTCCATGCGTTCTCTTCATGTCTAAATAACCCTGGAATTCTGTGGCCATGAGCAGTCGGACCATTTTAGTGGTGTTTTCGCCCACAGGTGACACCGTTTTTTTGTATGGACTTTAACTGAGAATGGGCTTCCTAGGGCGAAGTCGTCCATCATAAGAGTCGACCACTGTGCGGTAAATGAGTTGTCACTCTTGAAGGGCGCTGTACCATTTGGTGTTGAGGTTATACAAGCCTCTAAAAGCCGGTTGGGACAGCCTGGTTGTTAAGTTTTTGAATGGCAAGCATTTGTCCAGGGTTCGAGTTTCAGTAGGAGCTAGTTGAATGTGCCCTTCTGGTAATTACTAACAAGGATAAAACAACTTTATCGTGCTTCCGTGGTTTTCATTAGCGTGGTAAATCTTTTTTACTGCATTATTAATCGTTTGTTAATGAAATTGTTCACTACTAAAAAAGAAACAGCTACCAGCAATTCATAACAACTGTCGTCATTCAGCCATTCATTAGGGCGCTAAAACTACACTAGACTTCCTGCATGAATTCCATATGTAATCAATTTGTTTGAAATTGTAACCAGCATGTTCAGCTTTATTGACTCAATATAAGTTCGTGATTCGTCAAAGGTTTCCTGCGTTTTCTCGCTTCTGCTTCCACCAAGAGTACTAGGGCTGAAATCTGTAACATGAGCAGGTTGCCTAAAAGTAACTAAACAACAACGTTTACTGCAGAACTTCTGTCCCCATGCTTTTTGTAGTCTTCGACCGTCAAGTTAATTATACGCTTTATACATCTGAAAGAAGATATTCAGCAGCTACACGGTCAGTTCCAGTTATAAAGTGACACCAAGAGTGAAATATAACGTCAGCTCAGTACTGAGTTTAGTTCTGAAATGATAGCATCAGGGTTAGCAAGAAAACGGGCGGGATATTGTATTGTGGAGGACTTGTAGGTCTTGGTACGAGCATGTAAGTGTTTATAGTGGAATCGTGTGAATGATGTAGATATACACTTACTGAGATTAAAGTAAAGGGGTGCAATTCGTCAGTCAATATCCCACAGAAGAACGTTGCATATGAATTGATGTTTTGGCACGCTTTAAAATGTAATAACTGATTTCAAGGTATACCACTGCCTCTAGGTAGGTGGGGGAATGTAGAATTAGTTTAAAGTCTTTACAAACCAATCCAGGGAATATTACAAGAAAAGGGTAGAGCCAGTGGAGTAGACTGCAAGAGTAAACAAAGTCTCAGAGGAGATAAAGTGTACTACCAAAGAGTTTGAGTCCTTAAGAATAAAACATAGGCTGTCTTATCTCCAGAGAGACAGTGGTGACATGTTCAGACCAAGAAAGGTCGCGGCTAACGATAACACCAAGTTACTTCACGGATGAACTGCTCCCGATACACCCAATGTTTATGAACAGGGAGGGAGTGGATTCCGGAAGTTAAGAATACCTAATTCCTTTGTGAAGAAAAAAAACAATATATCGAAAGGCTTTGATAGATTCATTTGTTGATTGTGTATGGAGGGCCAATTAGCAACCTGAAGAAGAGGTTGTGTAGACTGGTTAGGGTATGACACACAATGAATCATGTCATGTATATATATATATATATATATACATGTATATATATATATATATATATATATATATATATATATATATATATATATATATTCACCTGCCTGATTCCAGACTGTGCCCGACAAAACATGGTACAGTTGAATAGGAAAGGGTGGAAAGAGTCCGATTCCATGATTTGTTTGTGCACACATTACTATTAGGTTGCCCAAGCCAAAGCAGTAGATTTTCTTAGGGGGTCCACAACCGGAGCCTTTGGCTATCCATAGCTTAACCCGTAAGGCAGTAGAAAGAAGCGTGGGGTCCGTTACATACTGGGGGTCGGTGACTGATTGCTCAGTTCACACGCCTTTCGGATGAGGCCAAACATCCTAAATGTCCACTACACTCCTCCGCCACGTATGCCGGTAAGCATACCGTTGTACGCCTCATACGCCACCTGTGGTTGGTCTGAAAGAAGGGTTTAGCTATCTCCTCGAGACTGATCACCAACCAGCCAACCCGGCTGAGGGCGCCGGGCGTTTGCTTTCGTTGTCTCACTTTAGTGGATACACCTCCGCCTCGAGAAGGCGGTGTGTAGGACTTCCTCAGCAGAGGCTCTGGTAGACACATGATTATTTGGGGGCATTTCGAGAAGTGTTCATGACGAGTAGCCAATTTGGAGCCTAAGACACCCGCCACTGACCATACATGAGGCATATTTTATAAGCGTACAGTCGTTTTAGACGGACACAGAAGAGATATACATAGGAAACAAAAGTGGCGATAGGATTGCTTTCTGTAAGACACCTTGTGTGGATGGAAGTATGGAGGGTTTTTTACCACAAAATGGTATAAACTGTTTTCGACTAGAAAAGTAACTGAAAAGCAACTGTACTTCATTGGGCTGAAGTCCGCTTGCGCTGTGGGCTGTTTGTGGGAACCTGACGATTATTATGAGTTGATGAATATAAAATTCTTACCGTGGAATATCTTTATCAGGACTAATGGCTGGAGTTGATGTCTGTTTGACATAACTTTCCAGTCAGCGTTTTTGGGTCTGTTGGCAATTCATGATGAACCTACCCAAAATGTGAATCGGCGCTCTGGAATTCGCCCCGGATAAATGCATCTTTATTGTTGCTTTTCACGCCCCACGGAACAAGGCGATAATGCCGTATTTAAGTCCAAATAAACTGCGCTGATTTATAGGCAGAAAAAGCCACTAATCTTGGAAGTGATGGCAGCAATAACGTTTTCTTGTGTGAAATTCACCACAATAATTTCTTTAAACTATTTTTCCCATAAATGAGCTATAAATACCACTGGTATTCAAGTTCCCCTGAATAAAAACGTCAAGATTGGGATATTTTTCAAATTCGTCCTCGCTACATACCAAGTTAAATTGAAAAATTAAAAAGACGATACAAGCAAAATCTTGATGTAATGCGTGGAGAGTCATGGTGACGAAGTGTAACGGGAAAATCCTGAACATCTTGTGATGTTGAAGTGGAATAATTTCCACCACTGTTAGCTCTATGTCTTCTACGTGCGTCATACCACAGAGGCTTGCGTTACCTTTAGTTAAAAACTATCTCCAGAATCTTCGTTTTCTCATTCTTTGTTAGTTTTCTGTTCATGGTCTCACACTGACAATTTGCATTGATTTCCTGATGAATAAACTCGTAATTTTTTCACGTCTGAAATGACAGTCACTGAACTGTGAGGGTATTGATTGATCTGCCGCCAACATGCATCTGCCTTGGCTAGCAGACCAGAACATGACTGCCACTTAATTCGTCCAT
Organism: Fasciola hepatica; assembly: GCA_948099385.1. Classification (NCBI taxonomy): domain Eukaryota; kingdom Metazoa; phylum Platyhelminthes; class Trematoda; order Plagiorchiida; family Fasciolidae; genus Fasciola; species Fasciola hepatica. Next base: position 1,148,216 of record CANUEZ040000189.1, on the reverse strand, counting down.
GCAATGGCTGAGTTGCTTTGACCAATCGCTTGTGAGAATAGCCTTAACCAAGGGGTAAAAATTTTGGCGACTCAACGAGGCTAGTTTGAACGGTGTTAGAAACATTTACAGACTGATGTTTTATGAGTGCTACTTTATAGTGTTGTAATCCAATGGAAAACATACGTTTGGGATTAGGTTTTCAAAGTGATTGGGAACTTGTTACAAACTGCTACAAACAGTTCCTTTTATTTTCGGCAGCAAAAAACAAACGCCGATGCTTGCTCGTCGTGTCTGTGTTTGCGCCCATTGACCGCAGCTCCTCTGAGAATAAGGATGAATTCCACCATGATATTTCCCACCTGCTTCGAAGCGTGCATTCTACGGACGTGGTGGTCATTGCTGGGGAATTCAATGCGCAAGTTGGTCTTTTTTTTTGGGGGGGGGGGATTCTGAAAGGCGTACTGGAGACTCATTTGCCATCCCGGCCGATATAACCGATAGTAAAGGTCAACTTGTTCAGCTGTGCTCCGACTACAGATTGTTTCTGGCGAGTACGAACTTCTGCCATAAAAAGCTCCATAGACGCATATAGCTCCTTCTATGTTTTCACAACGTTGGACTCAGATTGACCATATTGTAATTGGTCAATGCTGGCGTGGATCAATCGAAGATTTTCATTCATTTTGGTCTACGCCTGTGGACTCAGATCACGCCTTGGTACGTGCTCGGTTCTGTTAACGTCTCGTCCATGGTCGCACCAAAGTGGAAGACACGGTTATCGATGCAGCCGGATGTCCAAGACCCAGATAAACGCTGGCAACAGATCCAGGGAGCCTTGCATGCTGCTTTCAGTGCCATACAGGACTCTGGTTAAAGTAGGCCTCCCAAACGATGGATATCCTCGACATCAGTTGCTCTGTTGGATGCTCGCAGATCCGTCCTTCCGGATGCTCCATTCAATGAAGTGCGTATACCTCTGAGGCCCCAACAGAGTAGGAGCCTGAGAAATGACCGCGAGCGGTGGTGGATTAATAAATTTAGTTAAATGGAAAAGACTGCGTCTGTTGGCTATTCTCGCAACCACTACCGTTTGATCGGAAGCACCGGTCCACGCAGTACCGGTGGTAGTTAGTTAATCAAAAAATCCAACGGCTCACTGTATCACTCTCAGGGATGTCGTCTGGACCGCTGGGAGGAGTACCTGAAGGAACAATTTAGTTGGCCCACTTCAACACTGAAACTCCCTAATATGCCTGCCAGAGAGCCGATTTATTTAGATATCACTCCTTTATCAGCAATGGGGTCACGCGGGAGATAGGTTACTTGAAATGATACACAGCCGTTGAAACGGATAGGTTGTCTCCATCCTTTTTCAAGGATAGAGGCGGAGCTTTGGTTTTGGAGTTAACAAAACTTCTTCAGGCAATCTGGGATAGTGAGCAGATTCCCAGGGAATAGTGTGAATCGGTGATTGTGCCGATTTGTAAGAAAAATGGCAGGTTCTCTTGTGAAAGCCACAGAGGAATTAGCTTAGTATGTACCGCATCCAAACTTCTCACCGGACTTATTCTCCAGTGATTATTCAGTGCCCGCAAAATGTGTACGCGTGAGAATCAAGCCGGATTCAGACCCGGTCGGGGTTGTCCCGACCACATCTTTACTCTCCGACAAATCTTAGAGCACAGACACATCTTCCATCGGCCCATAATATCTGTCTTTATTTATCTGAAAGAGGCTTTCGATTCAGTCGACCGCACAGTTCTCTGGCGCTGCTTCTCATTGAAGGTGGTGCCAGAGAAGCTTATTTCTTTTTATAATGCCTGTATGCGAACAGCCGAAGCCGAGTTCGTGCTCACGGCAATCTTTCACCCGAGTTCACAACAAGGAGTAGTATTCGTCAGGGTTGCCCTCCTTCGCCTTTCCTCTTCAATTTTGTGATTGAATTGATTCTTGAGATAGCTCAATCCTCGTGTGAGAATGGTGGCATTGATCTTGGGTCAGGCAGCAAACTGTCTGACTTGGAATATGCGGACGATATTGTTCTTCTGAGTGAAAATCCAGGTAAGTTGAAAGCTCTTGTAGATAGACTAAACAACAGCGTAGCAATGTTTAGGATGCGTTTTGTGCCTTCGAAGTGTAAAATGCTGTTGCGGGATTGAGTTGGCTCAACGCCAAACCTTGTGTTGACAGGGAAAAGTCTAGCAGAAGTGGATAAATTTTGTTACCCGGGTAGTTACATCTCACCAGGTGGACAGATATCAGATGAAGTGTCATTGCGTACACAGAAGGCACCTTTGGCTTTTGCTGGCCTCTGTCGTCTTTGGTGCCGACGTGACATCCGGTTGCCTGTCAAGGGCCGATTGTACAATGCGGCGGTTAGGTCCGTTCTTTGATGCGGTTCAGAAACATGGCTGTTCAGGGCAGAAGATGGGCGAAGACTGTCGGTGTTCGAGCAGCAATGTCTCCATATCATTGCCCAAATATGGTGGGGATATCGTATCAGAAATGCTGAGGTTAGACGCAGGGTGTTGGGAACCAGAAGTCAGTCTTTGGGTCAAGTACTGAATCTAAACAGGTTAGGGTGGCTGGGACATATGTTACGCACGCCTACCGATAGACTGCCCCGGCGTGCGCTGCTCTCCGAGACAAGTAGTAGTTGGAAGATAGGTCGAGGTGTTCAGTCCATGACATGATAAAAAGGTTTGAAAACCTTGACCAGTGGACTTGGCCAGGTCTAGCGTGTTAGACTTCCACGTTAGGGTTCACGTGACCCGCTTACCAAATGCTTGGAAACACTAAGTGATATGGCTAGGTGTCACGGCCAGTTGTGTAGTTCCATCCGGACTCTTTATTTGTCTTCTTTATTTCTACTTATTATTTTGATTTCTTCGAATCTTTTTCACTTTATGCTTCTATTCTTTTTGCCTTTTACTAGACGATGCTGGAAAACAGCAACCGAAACCAGAGCACAGAAGTGCGAGGTTAGTGGTTGAATAAATTGAAAATGAAGCCCATCCTCTCTTATTTTTTGTAACTGTCGTTGCTGCGTTGGCATCACGCTTGAGTTCGAGCTGGTGAAAAAATATACGTATTCTTTCTAAAGGTATAATATTTGGCAGAATTAAGTATATCTGCTTTTACGTTCTAGTCTAATATTCATTCGGCGGAGGCAGATAGAAATGCCTTTTCTCCGCACCCACGAAGTGTTTTCCTGGAATCTATTTTGACGTAACAGCAGTCAACTTTCACTCGAAATTCCACCTCAAAATGATTCCCTGGTAATTACAGTCATTCTTTATTCCCTCAGAGCACTGTAATGAAAAAATATCACAAACGTTGAGACGCGGGAATTTCTTACAATTACCACGTGTATAATACAGTCAGATGAAATAACGTTCTTAGATGTTTCGCTTTGCTATTCAACATAATAGGTTGACGCGAAAGCATTTATTAGACACGAATAGTGACATTATACCATAAATATGAAATGCAACTGTGGTGTTTTACGGATTAATAAAGTATTATCTCGCGGAGGATACCACGGAATCAAAACACGGATATAGCACACGACGTACCGTAGTATTTCGGATATTGCGCACAAGAATGTACCATATCGCAGTGAGTGAATACAAAAGAAATGGCAAAAGTCACATGTATAGTATTAGTTCGCCGGTTTCCAGGTACCAACTAGATCCCGAGAATGAAATACGGAACGGGCAACAAGCCAAAAGTACCGACGCGTGCCAGAAGACGGTAAAAGTTAGTGGAATGGGCGAAGGACGGTTTGTGTTGAAACAATGTCGTTCACGTTTACGCTTGGGAGCGACACCGGGCGCGATACTAGCTAAGGGAGCTAAAGGTTCAATCACCCGTCAAAAGTCAAAAGTGTGTTTTTCAAATGGCGGAAACCAACTGTCCTTACTGAAAGCAGACAAACAATGAACAGCCCTGTGGCATCGAACAACATACAAACTGCTTGAAGCTAAGCGCTAATTGGTTATATTTGTCCAGAGTAATTTTTGGGCATGAACTTACACATTAGAACTCAGTCATATCCAGGTCGCTACAACAACAACCCCCCCCCCCTAGGAGGGAGCTGTCCAAGTGACCCTTCGATCTAATTGAGGGCGTACCGCGCGCGGGTCTCCATTAGCATCACAAGTCTCGTGTGTCATCGGTCGTCTAGGGGACCATGTTACGATACCATAACCCGCTCGTGCCGCCGGTGGAGAATTACTAAGATGAGCACGGGTCTAACAGTCATCTACGAAGCCCTGAAAATGAATGCTTTCTACGAGACACTTAGACCAATGGACATCCCCTTTCAGATCTCGTCGTTCGCTGTGGTTTTAGGCTCCGCTGTTTGAGGTTCTGAAATGGCTTTTATGATGGGTGAAGGAACTATTGGAGCACTATCGTTGAGCAGTGTCTCCTTTCCTAGACTACCGTCAAGGTGAGCAACCTTAAGACGGTCGACCGATATAGTTTCATGTTTACCGTTGCGGTCAATGAGGCAAACTCGATCGCATCGCTCGAGCGCCTTATATGGACCTTCATAAGGCCGCTGTAGAAATTTCCTAACCCTATACACGCGTATGAAAACGTGGGCGCAGGTGGACAGTTCTGCTGGAATGTAGGTCAATCGAGACTGTGGTCGTGGAGAATACATTTGCAAACGGCGCATCTGCGCAGCGTATGAAGCACAACCGCCGTCACTCACGCGATTCCGGGTAACCGAAGAGTTCGACCAAAAGCTAATTCCGCATCTGACATCTTAGTATAAGGTTTATAAGCGGGAAGCAAATCTAAGAAAACGACTGGAAGCGCCTGCACCCAGTTAGAGCTGTCAGCAGTGGTGAGCGAAGCTTTGAGCTGTCGATGAAAACACTCAAACGTACCGTTGGCTGCTGGATGATATGCTGTCGTACGATAACGGTGACAGCCTAACATGCGCAATGTTCCTCCAAACAGGTGTGACTCAAACTGCGCGCCGCAGCCAGTAGTTACCGTTGCAGGGCAACCATATAATGAAACCCAACGTTCCATAAAAGCAGCTATTACGGTTTTACCTCAACATTGGCAATGGGAACAGCCTCTGGCCAACGGGTGAAACGGTCGATCGTAATAAGGTGACTGAAACCTTTACAGGGACTCAGAGGACCAACGGTATCTATGTGGATATGAGAAAACCGTGGGGATACAACGGGAAAGTGGCCAAATGGAACCATTGTATGTCTACTTACCTTCGATAGTTGGCACTTAAGACATGAACGATCCCAATAACGAATATCTTTTTGCATGCCGTGCCCGATGCAACTAGCTCGGTGGTGGTTTGGATGCCAGGATGGGCTAAATTATGTAAAACATCGAAAATTGTGGGGCACCAAGACGTGGGTACGATAGAGCGTGGGTGTGGCAAAGTTGTGTCACACCTAATCGAATACGATAAAATGACTAAAGGAAACGCCGAAATCTTAGGTGATGCAATCTGGCTTGGGTCTGTGAAGTCCAATTCCGAACGTTTGGCTGCAGCCAAGGCTTCGAGGTCAATGACCCTTGGCTGACTAGAAATAGAGTCTAATCGAGAAAGAGCATCAGCTACAAAGTTGTTGGCGCCAGAAACGTGACGAACATCACTGGAAGACTGTGCTACGAAGTCATAATGACGCAACTCACGTGATGAGTGTTTATCGGTCCGACTATGAAACGTATATGCCAATGGTTTATGATCGGTAAAGATGACGAACTGTCTACCTTCGACAGTATGTCGGAAATGTCTAACAGTACTGCAAACAGCAAGTAGTTCCCGACTAAACATAGAATACTTAGCTTCAGCTGGTGGGACGACGACAAGACGAAAGTGATAGTGGTTTCCATTGTGAGGCTTTGTCAGAGGCATCGGTGGCTATGCTCATTTGAACTTCGGCGTCGAAATGAACCAGCAAAGTAGCAGAAGCCAACGCGCCTTTAACTGCATTGAATACAGTTTTAGTATCCTCGGATGATTCTATGGGACCATCATTAGCGCCTCGAAGTAAATCTGTTAACGGCTGCATCAAGTGAGCACAGTTTGGCATAAAACGCCGATAATAGCTTACCATCCCGTTGAAACGACGAACGGCAGCTGGTGAATTAGGCAGCGGAAAGTCACGAACGGCTTGTGCCTTTTCTTCTAAGAGCCGAATACCACGTTCATCGATCATGTGGCCTAAAAACTCAACTGAATTTTGGCCAAAGATACTTTTGTCCCCATTAGTGGTTAGGCATAATCAGTCATGAATACCACATCCGCCACACGTTGAATTTAGCTCTTGCTGATCTTCTGACCGCAGGTTCTCCAGACGATTCGCAGGATCCAGATTGTATGCCAATATCTGGAATAGGAACATTAACGGGCGAAACAACAATGGAGTTGTTTTCTGACTGACCTTCTTTGTTGAACTATACCTGGTCAATATGTCCTCGGTGACTGGAAAAATCAGGGCAGCCAAGTATGGTCACCATTCGATTACCGTTTCGTGCCAGAATTACACCACTGAATGACCGCAAATCAGTCCCTTTGAAGAACCTTACGTCAGCAGAAGAGACTTATTCAAAATTGATTCTCAAACAACGAGATTTGAACGACTTTGCTGGACTCTTTCCAGTGGCACTATGGCAAGCATTACGGTATTGCATCAAGAAATTACCAACAGCCCGGTCTTGTTCAGCAAAGGACTGAGGATCGACAGGGTGCATGGCACTTTTCAGAGTACGGGTAAAGCTCTCAGCAAGTCTATCAGACTGAGGATGGCAGAGTGCAGTATACAGATGACGACAACCAAGTATTTTCAGCCAACCATCAAGGGACTTAGCAGAGAAAAGAGTACCATTATCTGTAACAGATCCTAGAGGTGCTCCCTCCCTACTGGACGTTTCGCGCAGTGCAGTTTGCGTAAACTCGACTGTGAGTTACGTTGTCCAAAATCCATCTGGACAGCGAGAAAATGCATCAACAACTACCAGTGCATAATACTTGCCCAAAAATGGACCACTGTAGTCTGCTTGCACACGCTGCCATGGTTCACATGAAACTGGCCACGGAAACCTTTAGCTGGGTTTTGAATACTGCCTTTGTAGCCACCTTTGAAAATTCATGACAGTATTGATAATTAGACTGGTGTAAAGTGAACATTGAGTATACCAGGTTATCGGGTACTAACCGGATCCCGAGAATGGCCTGGGGAATGGGCAACAAGTCAGAGTTGCTGACAATTGCCAAAATATGGTAAATCTTGATAGGATAGATGAATGACAATGTTACTTGAAACAAGGTTCAAACGTTCGCAAGCAGAGCGGTCAAAAGTGATTTTCAATTTGCGGAAATCAATTGTCGTTACAGCATGTGCACAAACAACAAGCAACCCTGCGGCATCGAACGACACGCGCACTGCCTGGAGCTAAGTACTAATCGGTTATGTTTGTTTAAAATAATTGGTTTGATTGTGTTACACAAGCAAGCTCAGTCCTCCCCAGGTCTCCACAATCATACAATGCATTTATCCAATCGCATTTGATAGTACACGATTAGCGAATCTTATTGCATTAGTTTACAACATTTGAATTTCACGAGGCTCATCCAAATGCGGTTCCAAACTTCAACCCTAGATCGTTGAGCGATTCAAAACACTGATACAGAGGATGAAATTAATTCCGACAGCTTTGGGTAACGATTCAATAGTGAAGATAATTTCGCTGACTATTGTTAAATTGCTGTAGTGGCACGTTCGATGCTCACTTAATGGTCAAATCGTCAGAGGCCACGGCTTTTGGGAGTGCGCCGGCATAAGGTAGCGGAAGCGCATCATGAATTCATTGGTTATCGGAAGCTCAACAATAATATCACTGAAGTGACCACGTATCACTAACGTACCTGGCCAGCATTGTAGACCAACGTTGAATGAGGCACTATCCCGAGTTTTTGCGCAACATAAGAACCAATCGGATCGAAGGTTAGGTAACTGGGGAAATTAAAAAAAAACTTGTACTTATATAAGCACTCCAGCTGCTCGCTGTTATTCACACCATTTGTGCTAGCAAGGATATATCATATGTGATATGTGTCATATGATACATCTCATATCCGTAATGTAATTATTTAATGAACTCGAAAGTTGGAAGTCCATACATTGAAAGAATAGTTCACCGAAGATTCATTTCTTAGTAATACGTGGTTGTTTAGGAATTACAATGAATAACAAACAGTAAAGATTGTAAACGAGAAAACTAGCACTATGATACCTCATTCATGAAACAATTAAAGTGTACCCAGAGAGAAAGATTTTTGGCTGAAACTTCAGCATCAGAGGGTAATAAACATTTTAAATTGTCTGTAGTTATCAGTCTTCAAATTGAGGACGAAGGGCTATTCAGTCAATTGATTGGCGGTATGCCATTCTGTTGGCCACATTAGAGAGAACAAGTGTGATGTTATAGCGTAAAAGATTACACAGTATGTAATTGCATATATCCTACATGCAACCGAACTGTGTATCTGTAAAAAAATGGAGTTTAATTTTCCAGGACACTCATGGAGCGATTGCTTATAGCGTGTTATCTTTTGATCTCATAGTTAGATGGTAATAGTTATACCTAACTTCCGCAGATGAAACTGTAGATGAAAAATTTCTTACGAGATCGGGTGTAAGGAAGTATAATTCACTGGATCGTAGGAAACTAAAGTTGGGGCTGTTTTACGTTGTTCAAAGGAATACAAACCAATGTTAGTCGTTAAGTATGTCGTACTTCAGTGAACTGCTATCAAGTCAACCTCCTTGGTCTCGTGATGTACTAAATTGTTCTTTTTTGGTTAGTTCACGAAATGTCAATTTTATATCAGATGTTGGCAGGTTCTTCATAATAATAATACGTCCCGTATCCCAATCTTGTGTATCTTAATTGAGTGAATTCTGTTCACCTAAGCCTTGAGAAGACTTGAGAACTTTGGATAGCCACGTTTAATCAACAATGAGATCAGTCAGTTAGTTGGATAAGCAAGACCCTTGAAACTCCACGATTAGGCAACCCAGTTATTCGAGTATTCATTTAATCCTACCATGTTGTTGTAAAGAAGCTTCGTGACCCAAAAAACAGTTGAAGTTGTGTATAAAAATATTTATCCACCCCGTTTATGAAAAAGTATTTCTTCGATCTCCGACTGGAGATACCCGTTGCTTGAGTCTGTTGTTTGGCAAAAGACGAGAGCGTTTGCTGTGTCAGTAATGATTGTTGTTATTTCATAATGTACAATGAGCGCACTGATTATGTAATTGTAGCTAGTGAGATGTAGTATATTTTGTGAGAGCATTAGAAGGTGGTGTGCCAATCAATTTTGCTTTTGAAGCCTCAGTAAACAACGAAATACACTTTATTTTAATCGATCACAAAACTAGGAAAAACACTATTGATTGGGACTGGTATTTATTGAAGTAACTGACTGTTATATGATGCATGACCAAGGGGGGCGTGTTGCTCAGTTAAGGCTGTTAGTAACGCAATATCTGTAATGCATACTTCTGTTGAAAATGCCTGGTATACAATCAGGATACGTTGTTTTTTGGTTGTTGACAGGGCGGTTGTACCAATGAATCTGTTTGTTTATTCAGTAATGTCAATAATGATTGAACATTTTTTAAACATAAGGTCTTGTGTTTTACTCTATTAGATGCTAGTGCTAACAATACTTTTGTCACTGATGGGATTCCCAAAACAGTGCTGTTCTAGTTATTTAACTTATTGAGAGCAACCTCTTGCATTTCGTTCGTCATTGAGTAACAAGTTTTTACGTTCATCAATAAACAAAGTTGATGTCCCTGCTAGTGTACCTCATAAAAATGTACAGATTAATGCGAAGTTTTACTTCGAAGCCTTGTTCAACCTATGTTATCCCATAAAAAAAAATGTGACTATTATCTGCAGTAGGATGAATCCCATCTAAGGGGTCGAGACATTTGTGAATGAGGGTATGATAATTCGTGAGTACTTTCCGAATATACTCAAGACAGTCGGCGAACACGATGCATAACCAAGTGGTTAAGCTGTAATTAATGATAACTTTTGAGTTGTGAGGAGCATGTATGAGCGAAGAGTCAATTTTTAGAATCTCAAGGTGATTCTTTAAAAGCTGTTTCGTCGGTTAGTCTAGAACTATCTTCGGAACCAGGACACATGGCTCCGAGTTTCGAATTTTTGATGTAATTGGTATGTTATTGCATCTGGATGACAGAAAAAATATTCTTCGGAAGCGCACGCCCCTCACAATTCAAATGAGACCAAGGTGATGAACCTACCATGGAGTGCTCAAGTATAGGGATGATTGGGCAGAAGAGTACTGGCTACGCACACCTGATGAGTGGGAACAACTGCAAAACCGGTCGTGTGCTTCCGGGGAAATTTTGTCCTCCTATCCAGATACAACAGCATACTACTTGCATCAAAAAACGATGACGTTACTGGAAGAAATTCCGTTAAACAGCGAACTAATCCGTTTCTCGCGCGTTTCGGGTACGCTATTTTTCTACTGATTATTTTAATGCTGTTATTGCAACACTCATAAATGCAATGACACGCATGTTCTCAATTACGCTTGCAACAAAAGTGCAGTAAACACCGCGCTTATGGGCCACCGTGCACTGACAACCGCATCATCAACGCGTGAAGTATTCCATTACCAAAGCATAATCCATCAGTGCATTACAATAGTGCGTTACTCATAGGTATAAACTGCGTAAAACATCATGACTGGTCACAGTAATTGCCAGTACGTCAATGTGTTTTTTCTCACCCCCTCGACAAATAATCAGGTTGTCGTGTGGTGAAATCCAGTAAAATTCACGCTTTTATTCACGTTTTCACGATGTAATAACCCACTCAGTGCTGGCAGAGATATGTCATCATTATCGATGCTGAATATAAACTAACGTTATATTTTTTGGAAATAGCGAACGTAGAAATAAAGAATCGAAATGCTATAGTGTTGCCCCATTCTGTATGCATACGAAAGACATATATCTGTATACCTAATAGCTATAACTATAGTTAACTTAAATTTATCAAAAAGACTCGAATATTGATGAACATGTGCATAATGCACCTGTTTCTGTTCATCTGAGTTCAGTTTGCACAGAACGGACCTCGGCCACGGTCTGTCGAGCGTTCGGGATTCCGTCGGTGGTATGAACGCAAGTTAGCCTCCCATCACTGTGTGGTGTATTTCGTTGATTCACCACTAAGGAGACGGAAACGGTAGAACCACATCGCACGTCAACTGCGACGGACATTGTGGTAGTGAGCCTTCACCAATCAAGTTTATGAGTCAGCACAAGGAGTAAATTAAACTCAAAAAGGGCCCCCAAATTAGTGTGCAACAAGTCAGAATGTTTGCATTTGAAAGACACCCCAGATGAATCTTCACAGTACTGTCTGCACGTTAGACGGGCATATTGAAAACTCATCATCTGAGATCAGCTCGTCCCATTTTCTATCTAAGGCCCTCCTGAGAGCCTGGACGGTCTGCAGTTCTATCAGTTTCTCAGGCAGACTGTCCCAGTTGTTCACTACCCTGTCGCTAAATAAGCGCGATCTGGTAAACAGTTTAGATCAAACTCTGATTTTTTCCGGTGACCCTTTGTTCGGAGGTCTGAGGTCTTCTGGAATAGACTTTTGACCAAAGATCGAGAAAAAATGTTATTGTCTTGAACATATCTTTGAGATTTTCTGGAGTCTTCTCTTTTTTAAGAGAAAACTAAGAGATCACGGAGTCAGCATTCGTACGTTTCGTCCCTCTGACCTTCAGCCACTCGAGTGGCAAGTCGTTGAAACTTTTCCAAATAGGCTACGTCTTCTTTGTAAAAGGTTAATCAAACTAACGAAGCCAAAGGTTGCTCTGACAGAGGAGGCCCTAGCTGAAGTATACAGGTTTGCTTACGCGATTGCCATCTGACTGCTGCTCTTGCACGTTACTCTCTCATACTCTCGCAATTCCACATTAATGACTTTCGCTCCCGACCGCATTTTTTTGACACGGGTCGTGGGGAACATCGTTCTTGTTATTGTGTCTGCATAGCACCGAGCACTCAAGTAATGGACAAGTGGTTCACGTATAATAGAAAAGACTGAGAGACACCTTTACCAAAGGAATAACGTGGTAAGGCGAATAGCCTTAAATACCCGTGAACGTTGACAACTTTTCTTTCTCAGACTACAACAACATTCAAACAGATCATTTATTCTCAGCTGGTAACTATGGCCGAAGTGTGTTTTCTCTTTGAACAGGGCGCACTTTTTATTGAGTTTGTCGTCGTATATAAAAGACGGATCCATGATGGATGGTGCCTAATGTCAATGGTTTGTGAAAACTCCCTCAAAAATATAGGCGTTTGTGGAACCTAAACGTGTCACAAGGTGCTTAAGCAACAGGTTCGCTTTTGTGCAACATGGTTATTAAGGTCTAACGAAAAAAACTGAGCAAAAGCCTTAATAATCGCGTGATCCGGCATCTTAGCATTCCAGGACAATTACACGAGGCGTTTCTAAAAAGTGGCCGTTGCACTCCAAACAACGTGCTCAATGGTCATAACTGTACTATTCCCGTCTTTACGGTCGATAAGTTTTTGTTTCTTTCCAGAGTGCTGATGCGATTAGAGTTGCTTAATTGGGGAATGTGTAAAAAGCCATCTCTCTGTTCGACAGAGATGGGATAAAACCACCGTCATTGGTAATGAGCTTTGGGTATTTGTTCTATTCAACCCTGTTATTAGCGGCCGATAATTATTAGGAACAATGATCATATCGTATTCGTTTGCCTACCTTATGTTTCAAACTTGATAATCGAATGAAACTTACTGGACTGTATACCAAGTAGATGAACTTGTGGCTAACGCCTTCATAAGCACTTGGCCGAATAGGCCGTGTTAGATTTCTGGGTTGGGGTCCACGCGACCTACCAACCAGATAGTTAGAGACATTAGGTGATATGGCTAGGTGTCACAGCCAGTGACGTAGTTGCATTCGAACTCTTTTTGTATTTCTGACTTCCGCTTCTTACCTTGTATTCGGCTCTTTCTCACTTTAATCTCGTTATTTCACCTTGACTCGATGACGCTGTGAGGTAACAATCGAAACCAGAGCACAGATGTGTGAAGTTAATGGTCGAACGAACTGAACCGTATTTAGATGTGGTGCAATACTCCACGCTGCTCGCAGATGCAACGAACTCGGTAAGTTGCCGTACCCAGGTCAGTGATACAATCAATCACTTTTGCGATACGCTGGATTGAAAGTAGTAAGTTGGCCTTCTGTTATGAAGTGTTATGTGGTGAGTACCAAACCACTCAGTGCCAGTCCAAAAAGCTAAGTGGTGTAAAACGGTTCAGCTCAGTTCGAACGACCATTACACAAGCACTGGGTGAGTCGGTTCTGACTTCTGTCTCTCAGCGGGAGCCTCAAACGGAAATCACTAAAATCAAGAGTATGGAAAATTGGGAGAGAACCGCAAGCGGCATTATTAATTCAATCCAGAAAGTAAAATAATACAAGAGCATCACTAGTCATAGCCATGTCCTTCAATGTGTCTAACCACTGAGTGGATGGATCTCTGGACGCGATCCAGGAAGCCGTAACATATCATGCATGACCGAGTTGGCTAATTAGGCTTTTCATACTTTTATTCCATATGATGAACCGACTACCGTTGGTCATCTTTCAACTATCACCGGTCTTAGAGAATATGGTGAGTCGAGGAATCCTATCTGAGGACATGTGCAACACATGCCCCAACCATTTGAGCCTGGTATGCTGTAATGCTCCCTCTGATGGTGGTGTAACATGCCGGAGTAACGATATTCCGAGACGGATGCATGTGTTAAATCTGTCAATAGATGGAAAACTCCATGGGCCGAAGATAAGTGCGCCAACCAGAAATCAAGAGAGAGCGCTACAGCCTGCTGTTACTGGGACGACGCCTTAAACTACTTATGATTCACGCTAATACATCACTGATGATTTATAACAAGGAAGGTGTAGCTGTCCCCTTTAGGTTGACGGTATTGAGAAAAATGTCAACACTGTGCGATGTGTGATTCCACTGCCAGGCTTAAAATGTTTCTGTAAGAGTGGATAAGATTGTGGAACACTTGTTTTGAGCAACATATTAGCAGCTTGACTCTCAGTCCGTATAGTTTATGGAGTAATAATCCGTCCTAACAGATAAGCTTACAATTACTTGTGAATTTTGGCTATAGACCAAGCTCCTTTTAAGATTAGTAGTAAAACTGTTCTACACTGGAGCAAAAATCGGAGACAAGTAGAAGCTGCACCGCTGATTGGTGGACTGTTGCGGCATCGTAGGGCCTCCCCAAAGTCCTGTATCTTCTTTAGGATATGCTTTCGCATGAATGCAGTGGTAGGGATATATACTCCATTATCTCGAAGGTCCGCTGCACTGTTAAAAATAACCAGCAACCTGGCCCTAAGGCTTACAGAGGAAAAATACATAAGGCTTCGATAGGTCAAGCGTGGTTACGAGTCTGGTGACAATAGATTACTGTCTACCACCAAAGTGACGGGATTCGAACCTCTGACCTCCTGGTTGGAGAGTAAATGCCCTAAATCACTCGACGATTACCAGTGCACATGGTACCCAACCCTCACCTGTAGTTTTAAGAAGCTACTTCGAGAATCAACGAGCCGATCGATTGGTGAGCTAAAAAGATAAAAGTAAGTTCATCTTGTGGTTCAAACCTTGGCGAGACAATGCGTCTCGTGCACATGAACCCAGCTTTGGCGGACCAGGCGAGCGAGATTCATATCATTCATTCATTCAGCGACCACGAGGGTGATTGTTTTCATCAAATTCCAAGATGCATGGACTCCTGCCTGAAGATCCATGGAACAGTACTGTCTTGTAGGTTATTGTTCTGTTTAAAATTAGCAGTAATTCAAGTGACATCCATACTCCGTTTATTCGTAAGCAGAAAAGAGTCCGTAAGCTAGTGAACAAACAAGTAAGTTAGTGAGTGTGCATTTCAGGCAAGTGCAAGTGTACAGCTGTAAACTCATTTGAATCAAATAGAGCGTGCGTGGACGAGGAGTCCATGGACTCCCCGTCCATGCACTCTCCATTCGATTCAAATGAGTTCTTAGCTGTGAACCAAATGTGCAGTGCTCAAGTATGTGGATGGTTGGGCGGAAAAGTACCGGGTACGCATACCCGATGTGCGGCAATAACCGCGAAACCGGTCAAGTGCTTCTGGGGGAATTTTGTCCTCTCATCCAGATGCAATGCCATACTACTCATATCGAAAAGGCGCAAGTGTACATTCGGATGAGGCCGAGTAAGATAGTCCGATATGCAGCCAGATCTTATCGGTGGACGCAGTCCGGAATGGAGCTTCACTAGCGCCAACACTGTGTGTGTGTGTGTGTGTGTACGATTGGAGACGTGCGCCATGCGTGAGGGGTGTTAATCGATTGTTCGCGGAGTGTGCATACGAGTTTGTCTATTTGTGTATGACTGTTTGAACCAAACACGACAGTTGCACTTGGTTGTCCCAAGGTTAGGGGCGTGACATAAAACTAACATATCGAGTCATATTCCGTCAACTATTCTCCCAAGATGACCCTAGACGACCGATTAGTAAAACAACCGGCACTTCTGACGTTGGTGATTCTTAAACTTATGCGCTACTGCTGTGTTCTGTTGAGTTCATTCCTGTATTCGGGCAGATGTCTTAGGTTTGATGATGCTAAGCTTACCTGTTATTCTCCTTGATCAGTGATTTGCCGTCCCCTTTTATCTGACTTCAATCTAAAACTGGTCGAGGAAAAAAGCCCGATTCACCTGCATTATGGTATTTCATTCATTTGCTTGGGTGACTGTCCTTTGGACTCCACCTTTTACGCACAATTATCAGGTCATCCGATCAAACTTGCACTGAGAAGTACCATATCCGAGTTTCGCTTTTGTTAAAGCTCATCCGTGGTACATATCCACTGCTGCACCCAGGGTTCAAACCCGGGTCTTTTTACCCCGAAGACCTGAATTGGTGGGAGGCATTCAGTCGGAGACAACGGGAGATTTGACGCATCTCACTTTGAAGCCGTCGGGCATTGCTGTCTGTCATAGACGACGACATATGAACGAACTTAACCCTGTGATTCAGATCAGCGCGGACGGGAGCGGGATGCCGCAGTGGTAACACGCCTCCGAGATGAAAAGGCTCGGGTTTGAATCCTGGGTGCGGCAGAGGATGTGCACCCCTGATGAGCTCTAACAACAGCGAAACTCGATTCTGGTACTACTGAATGCAAGGTTGATGGAATGACCTGATAGTTGTGCGGGAATGGTGGAGTCCAAAGGACAGTCAACCGAAAAATTGTCATCAGTCACACCCACTACTCGCAAATTGTGGGATATATACATGTACATCATTCACTTGAGCAATGACTACTGTTGATTTGATGCTTACATTTTTTTTATTGCGTGTACACATGCTTATTTCAGCCAGATAAGGCCACATGTGTCTATGATGCGGTGTTTGCCAAAGAAGATGATTTCGATCCAAAATTGCATCGATCCGATCGACGACACGGTAAACTTCGCGGTTTGCACACTAATGATGAGGTAAGTAGGATCCAGCAAATTTGCTACCAAATGATTTGTTTACAGTCAACTTGTACGCCTCGTTTTCCCGTGATCGGATAGAATTAATAACCTCATACCTAAAGAAATATTTATTTGGCTGGGAATCAGTTAACAATAAAACATGTGCACCACGTAACTACTCGCCAGTAGTGTGTGTGATTGATGAATATTTATCTAGTTGACTGTCCTTTGGACTCCATCTCTCACGCACAAACCTCATCGCATCTGACCAACCTGCACTCGGAAGCACCAGACTCGAGTTTCGCTCTTGTTAGAGATTGCCAGTGGTGCATATCCTTTGCCACATCCGGGGTTTCAACCCGGATCCATCCACCTCGAGGGCGTGTGTGTTACCACAGCGCCATCCCACTCCCGTCCGGGCTGATCCGAATCGCCAAGGTAAGCTTGTTCAGATGTCGACCTCTATGACAGCCAGGGATGCCCGACAGCTTCGAATGGAGGTTGGTCAGATGACCTGAGGTTTGTGCGTGAAAGGTGGAGTCCAAAGGACAGTCAGGGAAACAAATATCCATCAACCCCACACACTACTCGCAAGTAATTGCGTGATGCATATACCAAAAATGCGATGCAAGTTTGAAATGGGGGGATGTGCACCCCATCCTGTGGAGAAGACCTGACTTGGTGGGAGGCGTTCGCTTGGAGTTACCGGGGCAGGTACCGTGTCTCCATTCGAAGCCGTTGGGCATCTCCTGCTGTCATGGAGGTCGACATCTGAACAAGCTTACCTAGGCGATTCGGATCAGCCCGTACGGGACTGGGTTGGCGCAGTGGCAGCGCACACGCCCTCGAGGTGGGTGGATCTGAGTTCAAACCCCGGGTGTGCCCTGAGGTTTGTGCGTGAAACGTAGAGTCCAAAGGGCAATCAGCTAGATCCTAAGTATACTGTTCATTTCATCACCTGTGGGGGCCGAATAGCCAATACAACGTGTAAACCGCTGTGAGGTTCCAAATTTGAATTTCGCCATTAGTCAAACCCCCTATGTGCCAGGGCCATACGTTTTTCATATCCAGAAAACGGTTATAAATAACCATCGCATCAGTGCAATTCAGTCCATAGTTTCGTACTCCAGTCTTCGGAACATTGCTAAAATGTGGTGGAAACACCGTATCAGCAATGCTGAGATTAGGCGAAGAATATCTGGCACACGGGCCAAATCGTTACATGAATCATTAAAAGTCACCAGGCTAAAGTGGTTGGGACGGGTTGCATATGACCTACACCAGGATTAATCAGCGGGCAAAGTTCGCTGAGGCGGAAATGGCTGTAAGATGAGTAAGGGTGGTCAGTCCATGACATGGAAGAAATGTATGAAAATCCTAACCATTGAACTCGGTAACGTGGTGCGTGTTAGGCTCCCTGAGTGGAGTCCAAGAAATCCCTCACTCAGTGATTAAATACGCCGGAGCATATGGCTACGTGCCATGATCAGTGGGGCTATTGTATCGACGATAGTAGGTCTCTTCTCACTCTTTCCAAACTTTTTCATTACTTCCGATTGAGGTTACTGCTCAGAGAAAGCAACCAAAGCCATTGCACCCCACTGTACGGTTAATGGTTGTTTGCACTAAATTGAGTTTGTGTTTTTCCGCAACATTGCAATACCACATAGTTGTTTCAGTTCCGCTCAATTTGAACGACCATTAGACAAGCACTGGGTGAGTCGGTTCTGACTTCTGTCTCTCAGCGGGAGCCTCAAACGGAAATCACTAAAATCAAGAGTATGGAAAATTGGGAGAGAACCGCAAGCGGCATCATTAATTCAATCCAGAAAGTAAAATAATACAAGAGCATCACTAGTCATAGCCATGTCCTTCAATGTGTCTAACCACTGAGTGGATGGATCTCTGGACGCGATCCAGGAAGCCGTAACATATCATGCATGACCGAGTTGGCTAATCAGGCTTTTCATACTTTTATTCCATATGACGAACCGACTACCGTTGCTCAGCTTCTAACCACCATCAGTCCTAACAAAAATTGTGAATCTGGGATACGCTCAACGTATGTCTCTACCACCTTAGCCTGGTTAGCTTAGGCGTTCCCTCTAGCGATTTGTTCCGCGTGCCTAATAATCCTATTCTGAATTAGCATTAGTAATGCGGTGCTCCCATTATGCTGGAACAACACTACCCATAATCAATCAAGAAAAGCATGAGCAAAGACGTAAGGAGCATGGAAACGCTAATGAAAGTTGACTGTAAATCATTCAGACTACGGTACATTACAAATGCAAGTACGATTGTGACCTAGGCATCTAGCCTTATCACCTGATGTTCCCAAACAACCGGTTGGCCGGTCTCCTGGACCCCAACCCGGAAGTCTAACAAGTTTTACTAAGCCAAGTTTACGAGCTAGAGTTTTCATACCATCCTCGACCTACTCTCCAACCGCTTCCTTACTCTAAGGACAACGTACACCGACGAAGTCAATCTGTGGACATACGTAACACATGTCCCAACCATATTGACCTACTAAAATTGAGTTCTTCTCCCGACTACGAACTTTTGATTTCTAAAAAGCAACGCCGAACCTCCGCATTGCCTAAGCGGCATTCCCAACATATTGGAGTATTACTTTGAAGACGTCGATGCTGAGACACCGATATCTGTCGCGTATTTTCTGCCCGTAACGACCACATTTCTGAGCCATCTAGGAGGAAAAACTTGGCTACTGCAGTACAGATTCGACCCTTAGTGGATAACCGAATGTCACACCGGACTCTGTATGCACAGTGACAACTCATCCGATATTCGATCGCCTGGTGCGATGTAACCATTTGCCAAGGTTTGGTGGTAGACGGTACTCCACTGTCACTCGGCTCGTTACCGTACCTGATGTATTGGGACCGTATGTGGTTTTCCACTCCAATTTTCATGGTCCAGTTGTCGGTTATCATAAATGGAGCAGTGGGCTTATGTGGCAAGGGGATATATTCCTTTCATCGTACTCATGCGCAAGCATGTAACAATAACAAAGAAAATAAAAAAGTTACCAAGCTTATCCACTTCAGCTAGGGCTTGCCTTGACAAGACAAGATGTTGTGTAGGACCAATCCGGCCTTGTGGAGCATTTTATATGTCGGCCGTGCAAAACGCATACCAACTATTGCCTTATTCTGGCAGAGAGACGGCGTTCCGTCCTCCCGACGTACCGAATACCCCGGATACATTGAAATTGGTGAGTTTAATTGGAGGTTGCAAGAATGCCCGGTCTATCTCAGTTAGTACGACTAAGATAACGACGAGTTCCATGTTTTATCTTCAAATTGGCGACGTAGAAAGTGTTCTAGACTGTTGCAGTGAGTCGGTGACTTATTCTAGTCAATACATTATCGCCTTTGTTTTTCTTGCTCTACTGAAATGGGTGAAGGGAAAGGGGTGTTTCGCATACTTCAGAGAGCACCTTCCAGCTTATGTGGTCAAACGTTTAAGTAAATTTTTGAAATTGCACTGTTGCGTTTCTCGTGAATCAACTTCAGCGGAGTTTTTGATGGAACGTATGAGGAATTGTTAATATTCTCGACAATGTGTGAATTCACTTCGCAAAATCAAGTTGCTGCTAAACAGACGAAACTCGATGCGTCCTACAAAATCACATTCAGCATGTACAATCAAAAGACTCATCTTAATGGAGGAAAGGCTCACCTCTCTAAACTTTGCCCTTGATTATCTCAATTTAGTATCCTAGATCAAGTTTTACAAATCCACCCGTCGACTGCTGATTCGATGCCAATCTATGATTAGAAACTCATTCAAATCGTTATCACAAAGGCACGTGCAAAACGTGTCGAAGTTTACTAAAGCCAATTACAATTGAAAGTACTGTCTTTCGGCATTACTTCTTGTACACCAAATAAAAAGCCGGACAATTCTGAAGTAGATGCCCAGTTTGAGAACCTTGCCGGCCAAGCAAAGGTATGACTTCTGGTACATTCGGGACTGAAGGTTGGTTCGAAGCCAAACTAGTGGATCTTACCCACCAGTTCTGAGTTGCCAAATGTTCTCATCATAGTTTGATGAGACCAAACAACTTCAAAGCACTTGAAGAACTGAAAAAAAATATACGACGACGATTCCGGAATGGTCATAGTTAATAAGGACGATTATGTTTGGAAGATGGAAATCATATTGTGCTACTGTACCCGGTTTCAGAGCGATTCCAAAGAAAAGAATAAGACCGAAAATCTTGAAAAGATTATCAGTTCCCACTGGAAAGAACAGAAATTTTTTCAATCAGTGCACGTGTTTTTGCTGACCTAGGACCTCGAGGCTCACACAGTCCAAGAATGTACGAACTACCGAAATTGCACAAGATAGATGTTTCTTTACGACCCATTTTATCAATGGTGAACTCACTTTACTACAAGCTGGCCCAGTGGTTATGGAAACTCGCTAGCCCTATTCGTGACAAGTTATCACAATTCACATTAAAAGATGCCTTTCAGCTGAAAGCAAATTTTCTGACATACACTACCGCAACTGTTCCCTCGCCTCGTATGATATCACATCTCTGTTCAGAAACGTCTCAGTCGTGGAGGCCGTGGATTAGACATGTAAACACGCTGATAATATGGGGCTTCCCATGGATAAACCAAGGACCATGTTGAACTTATACGTCCGTGATGTCCATTTCTCCTTCAATGGAAAGTTACATGAACAACTAGACGGAGTAGCAATGGGAAAACCAATTCGGGCCGATGATTGCTGATGTGTTCATGTCAACACGAGAATAAACTACAGACTGAATTGAGTTCTGTTCTGCTATATCGCCGGTACATTGGCGATAACTTGGTTATTCTGAAGATCAAAGCGGATGCCAAAATACCGATAGAAAACCTGAATCTATTGCACTCCAATATCAAGTTTACACCAAAATGTGGAGCCAATGCTGAATGACCGTTCCCAAAACCACTTATCAACCGATTACCGAACTTCATACTGCAGATATTCACGTACAACAAGCCTATGTGGACAGGATAGTACTTAAATTTTCACAGCGTCTGGTTCATGAGTCACAAACGGAGCCTCAAAATAACATTATTTTGCAAACTTCGACAGCTTTGTAGTTCTGAAGTGGTGCCAAGCAAAACACAGCAAATAAGGAATACACGGATAGGCAACGATTATCTACTGACAATAATCGGAAAGTGGGGTTCCCAAACCAAAATATCCTTTAGCGAAGAAGAAAAAGGTCTTTACCAACCTAACTCTCAAAGGTGATAATGTATTGACTAGAATAAGTCACCGACTCACTGCAACAGTCTAGAACACTTTCTACGTCGCCAATTTGAAGATAAAACATGGAACTCGTCGTTATCTTAGTCGTACTAACTGAGATAGACCGGGCATTCTTGCAACCTCCAATTATACTCACCAATTTCAATGTACCCGTGGTATACGGAACGTCGTGAGCGCATCTCGACCATTACCACCATATTATTGTCCAGACTATAGAAGAAAACTTGCAATTAACCTGCGTCTTCACTCAGAAGAACAATATCTTCCGCGTATTCTATGTCAGACACTTGACTGCCTGAGCACGGAATGATGTCGTTATTTTCGCACGACGATAGGGCGACCACCCGGGTGATTTCATCTGTAAAATTGAAAAGGATGAGCGGTACAGAACAACCCACCGCATCCCACTTTTCGCGTTGAACTCATGTGAACCGTTGTTGTAAGCACGAACTTGGTTGAGGCTGTTCGCATACAGTCAATGTTCAGTGCTAGTAGGTCTAAGTAGTTTGGTTCCTTTGGAATCACACGAAAACACGACGGATTTGATGAAGCATCATGAAATATTCGGATAAAAATCTAGGCATTTGCAAGGTGAACATTATTTCCGGTTTCATAATCTATCTCGTCGCTTTTTTTCTTCCGAATTGACAGGAAATAACCAAATCCGTTCCATCTTTGTCCTCATCTACCTACGGTCACCGACTGGCAAACGAGTTGGAGTTTAAAGATCGATCTCATGTGCGTACGATGCTTGTGCAAACTGAATTCTTCCGGCGCAATGGTATCAACATCTGATGGCGATGAAGCTTACGAAACGCGTTCCACAATCACATTGATCGAATCAAACGACTTCATGCCCAGGTTCGAGTGGCCCGATCTGTCTATCTCCAACTAGTCGTTCTTATCTACGTCGTGCATCCCCCCCCCTTCTTATTCACCATATTTTTACCTGTCACCGACTATTTTTATCATACCATCCTGACACTTAGAAATTGAATTTCACTTCTTATATCTAATAAAAGGACAAGGAATACCCTCACCTTACTTAAATCTAGTATATAATCTAGATAATATCTGTACACGCATGTAGTCATTCAGATTCAAAAGAGGACATGTGAGAACGTTATTTATTTCTGTGTGTATCACATATCGCGACTCTGTCGGGGTAATGAATACAGTGATATTATTTTTATGTGCAGCTTTTCGACTGAACAACTATCTCCTCGAGACGGATTTGAATATGTTCGTTGAAAAAGATCTCACCTAGGGGAATGTCTTCATGTACTCTTCGCTATACTTTTTCCTGGTTCAATATTTATTTTCAGTCGGTTCATGATTTCCGTCAGTCAAATCAAATGAATTGGGAAATTCGTTTCCAAATTCGATTCAAACGATCATTTATCCAAGTCCGGCTTTTACTCAGATCGGTCGTTGTCTCTGATATACTACCGGTACAGGATGCACTTGTTGAATTGTGATTGTATCGATTGGATGCATTTCCTAACCCAGTTGTTGCAGCCGGCCACAACCGTCGGGCGCGTGGAAACGAGCTGAAGTCGGAACTGCATGCAGTCGACAGATCACGTGCCGGACAAACTCTTACCATGCTGGTCATGTGATCACCGCGACAATCATCAAATTCAAGCAATGCGGAATTTTCCTCTTGGTCGATCATCATTTGGTTAGGTTTGGATAGAATGTGGGTTATCACTTCCAGAACTTCTTGAGCTATTTGGATACGAAGATCGGAATGCGCACAAACGGAACTAGTGGCCGGGGGTAAGATAAATGTGTTCGGCAGTTGACGTAGGGCTTCAAATTCGGTTAGGTTAGAGAACCACACCAGTGGCATGGTTAGACCAGCGCCACAGAGCAGTCCAAACCGAAGTGCCAAATTCAGTGAGGAAAAATCGACGCATTGGACTGTAAGATAACAATGAGGTTCCGGATGGAGTAAAAGCAGAGAATAATGAGGAAATTCTTAGATTCCTTGAAGAAATAAACGGAATCACAACAGATGAAGAGATCTTACATATGCCTAGAAATGGCAGTCACTCTGGTTTACATACGAATTCAGACCCCGTAGTCTGCTTTATTTATTCGATCAAAACCATTCAGTTCAAAGAGTGCATTTTTCAGAAAAATTCATTATATTATGTTAGCTTTCTTTACTTATTGCAGAGTGCAGACACCAACACTGTAGTCCGATCTGCACCGTGCTGACCGCGATCGACATATTGATCGCATCGATTTCACTCACGTGCTCGTTAGGTGAACTGCACATCCCGACCATACAACGGATACACTCATACACACCCGCACTAATGCGCCCGTACCAGTCTTTACCCTGTGATTGATTCGCTTCATTCTGTTTAACCCAATGGGTAGATCTGCTACTGTAGTATTTCTTGGCTGCTGATGAAACTATTAAAATTGGCGGTGAAAGTAGAAGGGACATGAATGGAACTTCGAAATACCGAACGGAAATCTTATTCTTCATTTATCTACAGTACAGTGTTAAATTCGTGAGAAATCTGAAACAAACAGATTTCGGGATAAGCTCCCACAAGAATATCAGAAAACAGACACTGAAAGGGAAACTTCTCCGTTGCTCCCATCGGTGGTGTATGAAGTATGCCAATCCAAAAACTGGAAACACTGAGTGTGTGACTGGCTAAGTCAATGGTAGGTTATGGGTAAACGTCATTCGCTTTCGAAAACACGGGAGAGGCTTGGCATCAACTGCTTTTTAGAGCATATGAAAATAAAGTTTCCTGAAAATGTTGGTCTTCTGGCTTACCTTTTAATACAGATTTGTACCCGAATACCTCCAGTTTTCTTGGAAAAGATACTCCAGAGTAGTAAAGAGTTGCAATGTTTACGGGTGGTGCATTGAGCATGGTTTGGTTGCCAGCGTTGACGAGTAAATGAACATCAATCACTTGAACGGTGTGGATCGTTTATTTGTGCAGTGCCATTCTAAATTTCCTCCTTATAGGAGCACCGTTATTTCAAATTTAAACGTAGATCCGTTTTGCTCACAGAATGCTATTTCATCTCTCTATCATTCTTTTTTCCTTTCATTGTTTCTTTTTTAGAGACTGTTTGCACATCATAGTAGACGATTTTATTGATGCTTCCATCAAACCCGTCACTGCGTTTGGTTTAGCTGATCTTTGTATTTCACCAACCAGAGGCAGCTCCGTTTTAGATAGGATTATCACCAATCGTCTTGAATTATTCTCCCTAAAGTTGTGAACATCAGTGACTATTGTCTGCTTCTGTTGAGGCCTAAAATATACTCCCGGTGTGCCTTCCACTCTTTGAGGCAAGCCAGCCAAGTAAAAATTTGTCCCCGAAATTTTCACGTAACAACATTCTTCTCCTACAGAAATCCCTTTCTCATGAATCTCCCTGGTTTTCTTTCGAATCGTCGCTAAGTAGAAATGTCAAACCGTTCGTAGAGACAGCCAATCTAATTTTCGACATGTGCTACCCCTTAGAAACCTTATTTAACTGTAACGGTTGTGCCAATTCTTCGATATTGAAATCTCTAAGAAAGCGGGAAGAATATTTCTACAAAGCCCGGGATAATTCTAAAGTAAGATATATTTCGCCTTTAATAAAGAAAGAAATTAAACGCACTGACTCGCTGCATGCTAGTCAACTCCTATGTAGCCACAACAGTACCCGACTATTACAAGGCATCCGACTGCTGTGTGGAAAAAAGAAACAAATGAAATTTGGTAGGGATTTTGACAAAATCAACAATGCATTCACCCACCCGTCAAATGACTCTCCAATTAGCTTCATTCCAGCTGGTGTGCACATAACGCCGTTCTCTAAAGAATAAGTATTCAAGCTTCTTCGCACTTCCAAAATAACCTCAGGTCCTGCTAGCCTGTCGTCACCACCTTTGAAACATGGTGCCGTTGCCCTGACCGATATACTCACTTCTCTCTAAAACAAATCTTTGTGCTTGTATTCTACTCCACTGCTGGAGACCAATCACTATCGGTCCTATACCCAAACCTTGTATCTATGCTGTCCCAGCTTAACGCTTTCATCCCATTGCTCTAACTTCATCTTGTCTTAAACTTACAGAGCGTGCCATTCTTAAACGTTTGAATTCTTCGATAAACTCTCCCGACGACCCATTACAGTTTGCCTATAAATCAAACAAGTCCACTGAGGATGCTATAGCTTCCTTGGTACACCATATAACCAGATGGTTGGATGGATCAGCGAAGTCTGTGAGATGCACTTTTCCATACTACGTATTCGCTTTTGATCATATTCTGCGTTCTCTCCCCCGTAAACTGGAATATCTCAGCTGTCCCACATCTTTACTAGCATGATTGTCTGGTTATTTCACCAACAGAATTAAGTGCAAACGACTAGGTCCTAATACATCCAAAACCTTGGTGAACAACTCAGGAGTGCTTCAAGGAGCTATACTTTCCCTCTACTTATTTTCTATCTACTTTAGTGACCTTTCATCCAGTTCTGCCTATTTATTTGAATAGGCCGATGACGTCGCTCTTTGTCAAGCTGTTCCTGTAACTCAAGACTTCAGCAACTTTTTCGGTAATTTGTCTTATATTTATGATTTCTCTGTTCGATCCGGTTTGACTTTAAATTGGTCCAAATGCTTTGAATGCATATTCACTCTTTCTCGATCGGCTTATCCTTGTGATCCATCTGTCATTTCTACAGAACCACTAGCTAGAGTGGGTTCTGTCAGATGCTTAGGAATCACCATGGATGCAAATCTAAAGAGCTCATCTCACATTTCAACCTATGTGAAGAAATTACACAGGCTATCTTACCAGATCCGAAAACAGGCATTTTAATGTTAAACAGAGTGACATTTCCCTTTTCGTTTACCAATGTTTTTCCCGTTCTCCTTTACTGTTCCCCTGTTATTTTTGCTAGTCTACTGAAGACAGAATTTGAAATTCTACGTCGAGATCTGTCTATTATCAGTCGAGTATCCCTCGTATCCTTAACCGAACTATCTGAGAAGTTATGCGAACTACACCTGGCCGCATGTGAAAAGTTCACTTACAAAATCCATGCAGACACCACTTAGCCTTTACACAGCGATCTATCCAAATGTGACTCTCTCTCTTATACACGTCCCTCTTTTCGATCCACAGCCTATCGCACTACCAAACTCTGCCGTTTCCTATCTGGTCCGAAGCCTCACAAACCGGGCACGAGTATCGGCCGAATTTCTTAGCAGTTTTGATATTATCGTTCCCTTGCTCATCCCATTGATTCGATGAGGTGTCAAGTGTTAATATTTTTGACTGAAATGTGCACGTCTGTCTACACAAAAACCTGATCAAACGATAAATGCGTTACAGAAGCACTAGAGATACCAGTAAAAATGGTAATTCACACCTCTAGGACTGATTATGACGTATTTCAGATGATACCGAGTGTTTTTAGTTGGGGTAAAAGATCAGAGTAGAACTTATACACGATTTCAATTTGAAAAACCGATAAGCATATACTGGAAGAGTCTGTTTAGGCTTTTATCCTTAAGAAACAGAAACTTCACTTGGGGACTCAGAGATTAGGAGTGGGAAGATGATTAGGGTAAAACTACGAATGATGCTATCAGGGGACAAAAGTAGTCTAGATACAAAAACCACAGTGTCGGGACGTAATAGGGTATCCTTTACAGTCTTCAGAACAAGACTTCAGGGGGACACTGGCTCCTAGTAAAAGTCCAATAACGTTTTTTCATAGCACTTTGCCGAAGTTTCTTGACTTATCCTGATGACAATTTTTCGACGTTTCCCCTAAATTTCGCTGAAATCTATCAGTCGGTTCACACCAGGAACAGTCAAATCGGTGTTCAGGGCAGAGACGAGATATCCACCTGGACACCGATGGTGGTCTATATTATCTGATCCGTCCTCACACATACTGACAACCAAATCGCCATCCCTTTTAGGTCGCCCGACTGTACTGACTCAGCTTGTGGACAAATCAGGGTTCTGGTATGGCAACTTGGCTTGCAACCGGTACAACGCTAGAGGTTCTTGCTCGTCACGGCAACGTACTGATAACTTGTCATTCTTAATGCAGAAAGTGCATACTATTTGCTTCACACTAATAGGGTTGTTTCTAGCTGATGACAAGGTATTCAGCTAGATTCATTCCCTTCACGATTTCCATTTAGATGGTGAACTACCAGGAACCCATGCGGCTAACGCTTCTGAGGAGAAAAAACGGAGGATGTGAACGGGAATCAACGAGTAACTTTATTTCATGAATAGACGAATGCTACAGGTTGTAGCTGTCAAAACTGGAGGCAGTTGGATAATGAAGGTGCCAGTCTCAGCTGCGACAGAAATCCCTTGGACAAAGCACTTAGAGTTCTCCCAGGGCTTTGGAAGGCGTATGCGAAAAATAAATACTACACCTAAAGCCCTCAGTAGTTTTTGCCGACTTAGTGTTATGCCCTGTGCTGCGATACACGACGAGTTTAGGACTGTCGCTATCGATGTAATAACTGAAGAATTTATTAAACTGTAACATGCGCGTGGTTTATAAGGTAACGACTGTAGGGTTTTTCTTATGGAGTGTACACTTTGGGTTGCAGCTGTTTCGTTTGAAATAACCCATGACAGGTCTTACCTATTGGGGCATCCTATTCGCTAAAAAACAAGAGCAAGCTAATCACATAAATGCCGAAAAAACCAGATAAATTTGGCATCAAAATGTGGGTGATTTTGTACACAAAACCTAGGCATCTTTAAACTGAGCAGCCATATCTGGGAGTATTGTATGACGAGTTGCGATGTGGTCGGACTCTGACTGAGGACATTGATGGTTGGTTTGTGGAACAGTGGCTATAGTCTCACAACGGATAACTTTTTCGCTACTCCTCAGCCGCCTTATAGATTCACTGGAGGTACGTGTCACCTTATGCGCACGGTGTTTTGACATTGCGGGAAGCTAATGTATTATTTTGGGTCACGAAATATATAGTTTTTGAGCTGATTCATCGCTTGAATCTTGGTGGATAACAGATGTTTGGGAAATCGCCACACCAATAACCCAAAGGATTTAAGTTGGCATTTCACGTTTGTACTTCATTTCCTCCCAGTAACTTTGGTATCTTTGAAAATATGTCAATATTGGCTTTCGGATGTGGGAAGATTGATTTTTTTGGGGGCATTTTTTTCAGAATTTCTGAAAAGAGACATCCATACGGACAACTCGTTGTTCTGTCAAGGTTTTCCTCTCGTTGTTCCAGTGTCAAATATGGATAGATGGATCTCTTAAACCCCACACAAGAAGCCCAACGCAATCCGAACGATCCAGTTCACTGGTCAGATAACCTATGACACTCCTCCAAGTCGTAGACTGTTCAACCTTGCTTATTCTCATTCTGTGCTCGTCTTGCTAGAAGTGATTGAAATCAAAAACAGGATAGTGACCAAAAGAAAAAGCAATAATTAAGGATGAAGACATTAGTTGTTGTAGTGTCAATCACATAAAAATCCGATAAAGCATTCAAGATCGTGAGATTATTTGTTCTGCTCCCTTTAAAAAGACAATCACGACCAACATGCGATTTGATTAGTATGTAAACGGCCAGTTATAACCGTTGAACACCAATGAAGGATAGGAGAGCTAAATCTTGTAGTACTGGAGTGAAAGCAAACGATTGCGAATCAGAAGTTCGACGGAGCAGCTGCTTTACAGATTTCCATGAATAATCCATCATCCTACACGTCGGGTTTGATTAGTCTGCACCAGGAATTCGATGGACGATTCCTAACACACCAAACGAAACACATTTAGATGTAATTCAGTAAATGTCACAGACTCCAGTGTTCCATGTCCACATCTGACAACTTGACTAACATGACCAGTTTATTTACAGTAAATGAGTACATACTTGTAGAAATACCGATAAAGAGGCGATCGTAGCAGGCCGGTATCTTGATCTACCCAGTTTGGAGTTAAACGTGGCATTTTTAAGTTATAATTTGTGGATACTGGTGTCATTGATTTTTGTTTCAACTGGACAATCTAACAACTCTTTCGACTAGCATAGATGAAAATCCACAACTAACTACTACTATTGCTAGCAATAGCAAAAATAGAAATTCGAAAAGTCATGGATAGGTCGAAAGTCGCCGAGCATACACGCACAGGGCTTCCATGGGTTTTGGCTGATGAATGAAATGTTAATGTAGCATGATGAAACATAAAATGGAGAATGTACGTGTCACACAACTCAAACTGTTCAGGCAAGAGATCAGTCAGACTGGCAAGCGGGATAAAAAAAATAACACGATTTTTGGTTCTCACGCTAGAATTCATCAAAAAACCATAAGAACAGCATCCTGATGAATTGGGGACTCGTTGATCAAAGAAAAAGGGAGATTTTAATCAAAATTGGACTGCATAAGTTGCTGGCGAAAGTACGCGAGACTCAGGAGTCCCCCAGGCACATCGTACAACATTCCTGTTTCTGGCTTAGAATCTGAACCATATTTCTCATTGTCTTAAACCAACGCAGCCGTTATCTCTTTTGCATCAACCGAGAAGCTTAAAATAAGGTCATCACTTGACTTGTTCATCGAAAATAGCTTCATTGTGCCAATACACTACGCATTATAACACATACAGTCTTCATTTTTAACTGGAAATACGACACGAAATGGGGCCAATTTATCGTGGGTACCTTCGACTGTTCTGGATGCCTGAGTGTTTCTGTAGATTGGATGATGATACGTCCGCTGAGAATTTATTGAGATAAAATTGATTTTCTTTATGCTATTGTTATGCTCAAAGTATATCGGAGAAGGAATGGAGCAACCGGATCTTAGAATCGGTTCATCGAAAAAAAATTCGCTATTTCTTACCATATTAGCGAGCACAACTTACTGTTTCAGTATGAGCAGTACCGTTATCGGTTTACCACGTGAGCATTTACTAAAATTTCTACCAAAGTTCGGAGTATAACAGAAATTTTAATACACCACACCTGGCACAGGCATAGTGCCAACAACACAAATACAAAAGTGAGTAATGAGGAGTAGAAAGTTTATAGAAAATATCTGGTTTACCGCACGGATTATTGCGATTCGTTGAGGTTTTGTTTATGGCGCTAGAAAGTTTCCTAAGTACGCAACACAGCATTCGCGTCACTGGTTTCGCTTCTGTGCTAAATCCTTCATCGTCTCTAATCAATGGTAATCCTCATTCGTAGAGACCCAGCCAGTGAGTCGAGACGCACCAACTTAGGCCGATGCTGACACCAAAATCTTCATAACCATGGGCCAAGTCATGGTCTGACCGCTAACCATAACCAGGAAGCGCAAATAATACGTGGAATGATAGACGATGGATATGCTTGCGTAATACATGCCCAAGCTACTGGAGGTGGCGCGCAGTAATTTTTTCTGTTAAGAATCGGCTATGTACAATGAACCTCGTCGTTGCTCACACGGTGTCCCCACCAAACGCTAGCAATGTCCCGGAGACATTGGTTGTCGAAAACGGAAAGCCCCTGAGGGTTCCCAGCCGGAAGTAGCCAGAAGTCACGACCACAGTGCAAAACACTGCCCACTGTACTATAGGTACGTCCCTTTAATGAGAGATGGATGTCGTAGCGACACTTAAGTGACGCAGGTTTATGAAAGCCAGTGTGATCTCCGCCATTCGTGAACTGATCTCCTCCTCAGCACTATCTATAGCTACAGAGTAGCCCCCGAGATGATTAGAGGTGCTGACTAAATACAATGATGATAAAGGTGATAATAATAGCACTCAACAGCGTCCTAAAATACCCATCTTTCACCTTCAGTAAATCTTGTTAAGAAATTTTTCTCAGTAAATGAATAGGTTCAAATTAAATGCACAAAATCGACCTCAGTTTGTGTTGTGATTGTTGAACTTCATAGGGACTGTTGCTTTCTCAAACTGGCAAGCACACTGTAGTATGTAGAGTAACGAAGAAGTGTCATCTTTGTTTGCAGACCTGAAGCAACATTGCAGGACATGGTTAAGCTTTTTTTATGTGGGCCGCAACTGGGGCACTGGGGCCGGCTGGGCAACTGTGATGCCTTGTAGTTGGAGGAGTCTCGCGGTCATTTCAGATATGTTTTTCATCTATAGCAACTCTATCCTTCTGTTAGATTGCGCTTTTTGGTCGATTTCGGTTTTGGTTCCGAATATGGTTTTCCGTGTGAACTTCCTTGGGTATCCGTCTTGTTCTCCTTTTGTTTTCTCACTTCCGCGGTGCCGCAGTGTTTTAGTTCTGGTAAACGGAGTTCTTACGCAAGACTTCTTGTGATTGTTCGGATAGTTTTTAAGGAAGCTTATAAGTTGGTCCGTGTGTACTTTTTATCGATAAACAGTTGTCTCCAGTTGGCCGCTGCTAGTTTGTTTTACTAATACTTCCATAAAGGCTAGTTGGTTCTCCTTTTTCACTTCCACAGTGAAAAAAGACAAAATAAATATAACAGTACGAATTGCGAGAGGTCAAGTTTCCAAATATAGACGGTATTGCAAAATGTCAAAGGTCGAGTTAATGGATTTAGAGGTTTTCATCTAGAGTTCAGAAGGGCACGTTTCTATAATTAGTAATCTCCTGAGGTCAAGGTCGTATCAAGAGCAATCTCCATATGTGAATAGATGAGTATGAGCACCTTAAATTGCGCGCTGACGATGTCATATCGACTAGCGATGAAACGTTTGCCACCTACAAGCCAAGATCAGTGATCATCAATCGATAGAAACTAACAACCTGAGATACAAACAACGCCAATATTCAAAATAATTGGAAACAGGAGACAGTGGACAGCGTATCGATCGACGGTGCATGTGCAACGTCCAACACAGTTTTCCCGCCCATAATCATTGGATGGTGAACGCCATGGTAAATTGAAATTTGGAGGTCAGTTACAGCATTTGGGCGGGCAATCAACGTGATCCATTTGTGAACTGTCCAAAACCGTCGACGAAACCCCTGGGTTCAATTGTCAGATTATTCCCACGAAGCACATTTGGAGAGCACAGACTGGCGAACAAGCTCGTTTTCAGGTATTCATACTCATGCCATTACATCACAAACATTACAACAAGTTAAGGGATTGGACCAATTAAAGAAAAGATGTAAGTGTTAGCAAAAACAGGAGAGAAAACAATTTTAATCCAGGCTTGACTCAGACTGGATGTGAATTGTTTCCCACGTGTTATGTTAGTTTCCCTCTGATCTGTAGCCTTCTGTGGGGTGGTGGGTGGCTTAGAGAAGCTTAGGAACACACTTTTGACCTCTATCACTTCCTCCTTTTGTCTAATTAGTCCAGACTCCTAGTTCAATTGGTACAGCGCACGCGTCACTAAAGCGTGGATGGTATCCAGCTGGTGATTGAATCCTATCGAGAGAGATGAGTTTTAACATGGTGATCAATTCAAAACTTACCAGTTATAACAAACCGTATTTCACAACCGAACATGGTACTTCATTTAATTCGAGAAGGACGATTGATTTATAGGGAAATCCTGCTGTAGACAATCGAATTACGTGTTCATTTTTTTTGTTATTGTCGCATTGCATTGAAGCCATTACTGTTTCCAAGTTGGTGTCAAATAGGTGTAGGCACCATGAGTTTGAAGCGTGTGAGTCCCGTCACTAGCAAATCACTGGCTGTGAATGCAAGCAGTGCTTTATAATGACTGGCGCCGATCGTGGGAAATTCCTCCAGGCTCCTTATTTCGTCCTTGTCGGAGGGATTGATCAAGGCTGCGTACACCATTAGCGGAACGTTATTCTCATTAATTTATTGTTTCTTGGATCAAGGGTCTTCTTCAGTCAAATTAATTTAACTGCTCCATGGTGACAAGAAGTCTCCTGACTTTTTACTTACTGAGGAAAGCGTCAGATGCTCACCGCAAAGTAGTAGTGCGGTTCGGAACAAAATGTCTTGCACGGTGGGGGAAATTTCGAGGCACAAAAAGTGTCTTTTGTTTATGCATTGGTACAAAAACCTTACCCCGTTGTTTTTCAATGACCGATCTTTTAGATCACCGCTCACCTCGCCATTGGAAATTCGTGAAAGCGTGGTCAATATTGCACATTGTTGCATGATGGAGACGATAATTGCACTGTGTGGGATATTCCAATTTCGTTTTAGGCTACTTAAAACGGTTATAGTAGCTAACCGATAAAAGTAATTGAAATCAACAGTAGGTTGTTCTCCTCAGGGCCGTTAGAATATATCGAGGTGAACAAAGTTTCCCGGAAGAACACGACCGGCTTTGCGATCATTTCCGATCATCATGTGTGCACATCCAGTTCATTCCAACCAATAACCACGCAAATATGTGCCTTAGTTACAGTTGCTACCACGCAGCATCGTCGAGTTGAGGGTAAATTGAATTGAACCAAATGGATCAGTAGAGCAGAACGTTCGAAGCCAATGAACCAAGATGGTTCGAAGGCAGAAATCCTTCCCGCTAGAGTTAGTGTTACGGATCAGAACAATATATTAGTAAACTTTAACTAGGAATGGCTCACCACTTGAAAGAAATTCACAGAATAACGCCACATTCGTCAAACCACTTACTCGATGTCACACTTATCAGTAGTGAATGTGATGGTAGGCATTTAAAATGTTCAAACGTTAGCCATAAATGCGGTCTCCTTCGATGTTTCACAGCGCAATACCGATAAAATTGAGATTTTGGATTAGTCGGGATGTTCTGATTGAGAGAGTCATCGGCTAAAATGATCACATCACTTGCCCTTAGCAGATCTTTCAAGTTCTCATAGTGGGTGTACGGAAGGTTTCGTCTGTGAAATTGGGTTAGAAGAATTCAAAAGTCAGATAATTGTTGAGAAATAAAAGAACAAACACATTCATAAATTGTATTAAAACGAGTAAATGATAAGCGGTGATTTTGGAGAAGTTCGGGGATCCAGTTCATCTATTACTATAGGGCTTCATTGTGTGAAGTAAGTTATTAATATTATTGTTAATATTATCTTGTCTACCAGCGAATAAGAAAGCTGGTAAAATAGTGCTTTTGTTCATAAGATTTTGAAATATCTAATATCGACGGAAATATTGCGAGAAAATACCTCATGTTGCTTAGGAGCTGAACCATCTTATTCACATTTATGCTGTAATGTTACTCACCATGTGACTGTTTCGGTCATCAAGAAAGTTAGTCTGGCAACAGCTTTTTCACCAGTTTCACATAGAGTGCCACCATTGTTCAATTATTTTGACAGTCACTTTATATTCTAGGGCCTAATTCGTGACACTAGCATTTTAACAGCTTTCCACACTAGCGGGGTCTAAACTTCCTAAAGTTATCGCTGAGTACTTGTAAGCCAGTGAAAAGAAATACAGTTTGAGTCTTGGAACCATTCAAAACGCGACAAATTTTTTATTTCCATGGGGACAAATTGTGTCTGCAGAATGAATGAACATATACGGACAAATCTATATCTCGCAATTACTTACTAATAGTGTGCGAGACTGATGATACTTTGTTGGCTCGTTGTCCTTCAAACTCCACCTTTCATGCACAAACCTGTTGGGGTGACTTTCTATCCAAAAAAGATACTTTCCATTTACATTCGAACCCACGCAATTCAACCCTATCACTACCTTTAGAAAAAACTGTTTAATTTTTGAATAATTCACATTCCTATTTCTGTGCGAAGTTCAATTTTTCTCCCACCAGTTCGATATTTTCATGATAACCTCCAATTGTTGTTTTACTGCTACCCACGTGACCTCACTGATTAGTTCATGCATGATTTCTACAGGGTCGCCAGTACAGTCTATACAAATGGTAGAGTTGACATCTCAGTTTGATTTGTTTTTGTTGTCACCAAAGAACGCGTGGTACCCTGTCGTGTCTGACTTCTCACCTTAGCTAGCCAGTGGGCTAGCATCATTGGAGTTCGCTCCTTGAGTTCCAGTTTTGGGTCAGCCGAGGGCTTCTTTCGTTGTGCGATTACGGGTCTAAAAGGTTCGATCTAAGTGATCAGTTGTGCCATTATCCTGCGGGGCCGCAGGCCCCACTCACCGTCCGCAATTGTTTTCTGTGTCTTGTGCGCCTACCTGGCTTTGTGTCTCGTGTTCTGTATCGCAAGCCTACTCGGCCGCGCGCCCTGAGTTCCGTGCAGTTTCTTCACTTGGCTCATGTCTTGTTATTGTGTTGTGTCCATTTAACCTGGTGCTTCCGCCGTGTGTGGTGTATGAACGCCAAATAATTTGTGTTAGCGAGTCTCAGTGGGTTGAGACTTTCTGTGTCAAGTGTGTGCGTTATCGTGCTACATAACAGAACCTCAGATTATCCGAAAAAGCCAGCACTGGGAAGCACCAGACTCGAGTTATGCTCTTGTTAGAGCTCATCAAAGGTGCGTATCCTCTGCTGCACCCGGGGTTTGAACCCAAGCCCTGTCACCTCGAAGGCGTGCGTTACCACTGCGGCATCCCGCTCCCGTCTGGGCTGATGTGAATCATTGAGTTTATTTCGTTCATATGTCATCCTCTATGACAGCCAGATATGCCACTTGCAGATCATATAAGAGGCATTAAACAAAAGATCATGCGAATAGACAAGGAATGAACACCAATCACGGGCAGGGGGTTTTCACAGCCAAATTATCCTTGTCATGTGATCAATGTTTATTCCATGTCTGTCTGCATGGTCTTTTGTCTAATGTTCCTTATGTAATCTGTAAATGACCTGCCAATAAATTGCTGAAAAACAATTGTATCACCGAATTGCACTTTTATAAAATATAGAACCACGCATATTAGGCATTCTTATGTGGGCATCAGTTGGAAAGAAGCGATCGATTCGGGCAATAAATTGTATAATCTACAACTTCAAAACAAAAATATTTGTCAGGGTGTTCAGAGGATTTCTAGAAAAATGCTGCGCTGAAACCAACACTGAACTATGGTAAATTTATCTTCCGTTATTCCATGACTATATATATATATATATATATATATATATATATATATATATATATATATATATATATATATATATAATAACCGATAATGAGTAAGTCAGTACAAGAACAGTGATCACCAATATGAACACCGTAGACTTTGTACTACTCCACATTCAGAATAGAAAGTGCTAAATAGAAGAAAGTTAGAATGGAAAGTTGGTCATCCAAAATACAGTTAACCATTTTGTTCAGGGTTGTAATTCTAGCCTACGTCCAACCAGTTATATCCCTCAAGGCAACAAATAATCATGTCGATCGACATTATATATTGTTGGATGACAATTCAAGTGCCATGGTATTTGAAGACAGTGTTATCCCCATGAACCATAGGATTTTTATCCATACCACTAAAGCTAGATTTATTTGTTTGACGAGTGCATTCTCGCAGAACTTCAGGTGTCCGACTTCTTCTACGTGGTTTTGCTCGAGGGGAATGACTACTACACTGACAAACTGTACTATGGAAAAATGGCTGAGAGCCGATTGTAAGATTAGGACCAATAAAAAGAGGAATGCATCACAAAAACTTGACGCCAGTGCTGGGCAGTACCAGCTCCTTTTAGATCAACTCAGTTCATTTCTTTCAATCATCAACCTTACACTTCTGTGCTCTGGTTCGTGTTGCGGCCACACAGCACCGTGCAGTTGATAGTAAGGCGGAAAAAAGCATGGACGGCAAACAGATGAGTGAACAATGAGAGCGAAATCGATGAGGAATAAAGAGGTTAAATTCAAGTAGGAAAGTGACCACAACTCTTAACCATATAACCTAGTACCTCTAATAATCCGGTCGGTGGATCTCATGGATGTCAACCTGCTAGCTAAACAAATCCTACTCGGTCAAGCACGGAAGTCTAGGAACTCGTACCTTTTTCTAGGTCATCTACCGACCACCTCGACCTACCTTCCAGCCAAGACCTGCCTCGGAGAACAGCGTACCCCGAGGAAATCTATTGGTGGTCATGAATAACACATGCTCCAGCCAACTAAGCCTATTCAGATTAAGCAATCGCTCAGGCAACTGATATCTGGTTCCTAATACCCTACGCTCAACCTCAGCGTTGCTGGTACGGTGTTCCTATTGTGTTCCATCAATACTGCGGAGATATTGTGATATAACAATACTTCTGTTTGGGTACATCATCATTTCTGTGAAAGAAAAATAGTCAGAAGAGTCGAGAGCAGACTTAAACTAATGAAGGAGCATGGGCTCAGACAGTTAGAAAAGATAACCACAGCAAAAATGCAACAAACGGCAGCTTCCTGCATCCTATTTACCCGTGATCACCACGATGTTTTGGCTCATAAAGGGCAGAATTTAACTACCGGAGTGAACGGTAGAGCCATGAAAAACGATCGGATGTCACTCTGAAGCCACAGATAATTCGAATCAGCAGATATCAGACTAGCCTTCTGTATAGGGGACGAAAATTCTTCCTATATTGAGCCATTTGTTGAGATGTAACGAACCACTCAGGTAATATAGCCTAACTACTTCGGTCAAGACTTCCCCTGCTGGGACGAGGTTTGGTGTAGGACCAACCTAGTCCTGTAGCAGCAATTTACACTTTCCCCGTGCAAAATACACCTCTCTCTTTCAGCCATCAGTGAAGAGTCACAGAGTCAGTAAAATGGTGACTCAGCTTGTAGGCTGCAAGACACAAACTCACACGGGATGCTTCTGGTAATAGGCTACTTCCATACCAATTGCAGACTGGGCAAGGTGAGCGATTCTTAGAGGCAGCTCGGTAGATAGACCAATCAGACCCAGTCTTGAATATTTCAACGGTCCCGACGGTGGTCCCAGTATCGGAGGAACAAAGCTGAGCAAATCTGTTTTGTTCGACCGGTTCAATGATTCCAGTACTTGGGGCTTAGACAGTTCGAAATCCCCGGCTTTGGAGGATTGAATCGTATCTTGAACCTCTTTCATATCGGTTTTCTCAAGAATTTCAGCCTCTGACTGCGGAATTTTCTGTCCAGTTTCGTGCACGGACGGAATGATTTGATCTGCTTTTACCAGTGCATGTAGCCAATTTGCATAGATAGCATTGCAATCTACGAAGGAGAAAAAGTAAACAGCATGAGCATGTGTATGGACTCTTGTTCTCATGTATTGGACAACATCGTATTCTGAAACAAATGAAACGAAATATTGCGTAAACTTTCCTCAGTAGGAAAACAAGTTAGGTTGAGAAAGTTGGGAAACTAAAGGCAAAATTTGTTTATGAATAATTTGTTTAGCGTCAGATCGCCCCAAGGTCATTGCCTAATCTAGTCCCCATGAATTCACTTCAATCTGAGCAACTGGGAACCATGCAACAGGTGTGGTGGTTCCGTTGACTGCCGCTCAGAAGGAACCTTATTCGGGAATCAATAGTCAAAAATGTAAGAAAAACAGGGTGGGAACCAGTGGTCACATTATCAGCTAGATAAAAAAAGTGTGCAAATACAAAAGCATAGCTGATCGCGACACCTAGTTCTATCCTCAAGTGTATTTAATCTTCCTGAAAGTGGACCACACCCAGGAACCGTAACACCAAACTGCTGAGCCAGAGTTTCATGAAGAAATTATTCTTTTATGTCATAATATAAAGTGGACGAGCACACCGCACGGAATTCGCCCTATTGGCTTAGACTCTGAAGCATATTTCTCAATGTCTTTGACCATTGACAGTCATCATCCCTATTGTCCAACCGGGATGTCGAGACGCTTCAACTGAAGACACTGTCTATTCTAGCTTCTTCGTACCCATGCACTGGGTCCTAGCCTGACCGATGCTTCATTTCAAGTATAACGAAATGATCCTCAAGGTGAAAAGCAGAGGTGCAAGAGGTGACAACATAATGGTTTCACTTATGAAGGTATGCAACCGTTAGACATTTTAACCACCAAGACTATTTGTATCCGATTCTGGATTCGCATGTCGAATTCCCACACTGCACCGAATCTCGTCCACTGCCTGGGCTTTCCACGTGCGCCCTTCTACCCAGCGCCGGAGACCATCTCCAGCGTTGCTACTGCCGACTGTGTTTTCTTTACCTCAATAATGTGGGTCAACTGGACTGCACTTACGTCCGACCCGCCTCCACTCCCACGTGCTTATCTGTTTATCCACTCCCATTGTATAACACATTTTCTAACCTTCTTTCTATGGCAGTAGGGATAGGTGCTATCTGTCTTTAACCCGTACATGTGCCCAGCCTGTTGTTGGTCTTATCCTCTCGCGTTGCTTCGTTTTTAACCCACGGTTTCCAACC
This sequence comes from Fasciola hepatica, assembly GCA_948099385.1. Lineage (NCBI taxonomy): Eukaryota > Metazoa > Platyhelminthes > Trematoda > Plagiorchiida > Fasciolidae > Fasciola > Fasciola hepatica. Next base: position 1,108,014 of record CANUEZ040000189.1, on the reverse strand, counting down.
ACTTATTATCTGCACATCCTTTGATCCCACTGTGCTCTCCCGTTCATCGATCAACTATGTTCGTGTCTGTTTATTCAAACTTTCTTATCGTGTTGCTTACCGCCCCCACTGTTTTCATTGTCGTTTAGTGTTTACGCCTTCGTTATCATAACTCATATCCGCGGTCGTCTGTTCAACAAACTTTTGTGTTGTTCGTTTGTTAGGGGTATCGTTGCTCTTTTCCTCCCCTCTTCCTGGTGTCCCATGATGGAGCTGTACATTGTGGTCGGATTGCCCACAAAGTGATTGATGTATTTACTAGTCGTTGACTGTTGTTCCTTTACAGTACACGTAGTTTTCCGACTTCGCGTTCTTCGACTAACGTTTCAGGGTCCGTCTTCTACGAGTCACTCAGTTACTGGACCAGAGTACGGTACATTATTGCTTTGTTTATTTAAAGGCAGAGTGAGAAATTAAATTAGATTCAATTGGTCGGCAAATGACTGAAGCACAATTATGATCCGACACAAAATACAGCTGTCAGGGTGTCAGTAGCTAAGGTTTTTGTGGATGTAGGGTTGATAACACAAAATAATACAGAAAACCCCGCTCATAATTCTTGCATTACTGTTATGATCCAAGAGACGTGCCTGGACAGTTAGCGACTTCATTGCTAATCGCTTGTTTGCAGATCAACAAAACGAACCAAACCTTACAAACATGCTCATTTGCAAAGTCGCTGTCCTCTTCACTTGAGGACAGTTACCATCCGACGGAGGAGCAGTCATATGGTTTGCCTGTTGTTGTTCACCTTACTCCGTTTAGTTTCTTGGGCACAGCAGCGTTAATAATCCATGACTGACGATAGTTTCGTTTTCAGCAATCAACTACCTGCAAAGTAGTGTATACACTCATTACACTAGTATTCCCACGCATTTTTATATCCAGTGTTGCTTAGCTGTCACTTAAAGGCGCAGCCGAACTGCAGTCTACCGTACATGTGACTCGACAATGTTTCATCGCCGCTCGGCATCGGCGAAGACGGATTGAAACTAGGATACATTGTACTATTGTCGCCGAGGGGCACTCTCGCTTCCCACTGTAACCTTTGAAGTCAGTTTGCGACTGTAATGTGATTTCACTTGCACTGCTTCGTCCACTTTGAACGCGGAAGCCGACTGAGAGGCCGCCTGTTTACTCGTCTTGTTGTCGATCCCCCAGTTCAGCCACGTGATGGTTAATGAGCCTCTGAGCTATGGCGCAACAAGGTCGGGTGTACGTGCGCAGTCGTAACCACATCCCATGGTGTGATGTCCAAACCACGAGTATACGGCGCGACTACCTACGCCAAATGTGTAGGGGTGATTGACGCTCCGGTCTTCCGACCAATCAGGACAGCTCGAACAGCCAGTCAGCTGGCAATTCTGATTAATTTTGACATAATTCCGAAGCAATGTGAAAAACGGTCGAGATCTGATTCAAGTCATTGTGTAGTCTTATCAAACTACAAGCTGGAGTGACATAACTGTCCCATGACGTTAGGGAGTGCAGAAAATTCACTTGCGCAGGCTGCCTGATACCATACTTTACAGACGGATAAGGGTATATAACTGGAATTTCCCTCAGTGTTTATCTTCTGACTTAGTCATCAAAAAATATAGTACTGATATCAACAAACGTCATGTACTACTGCGGCAAACAAAAAAACGGAGCAATGTATCCTGCATGTTGCGCAACGTATTTCATGAACTAACCTTTAAGTACCCCTCGACTGAGTGCGGTTAATAATGCAAGTGCCAGTTCAGCCGTGGAAAGCGCGAACCGATCAGACTGAAGAATGATCTGAGGCAAATGAAAGTCAGTGCAGAGGAGCATCAAATCGTACCAAACATGATTGACGGGACGATTTCATACCATAATTATACGCAATACAATGGATTTCATTTGGACCAACCGCTGCTTATGTGGTTCAGTGCGTGCTTTAATCGTGAACAACGTGTAGCGACATCCAAAGCAGCCGGACGCATTTTTGGGTGGACTTCGAGGGTGCAGGGGTCAGATCCTCATCATCAGTCATCCGATATCACGCCAAAAATGCACGGAACGATATACGCAGAGTTCCCGGGATATCAACATGCCCGGCCCAAGTTCGCAATTGAAACCCAACTCCGTTGGACCTCTAGAAGGTCCCCGTAGCGACACTCAACTTAGCTCATTTGTTTAACACACATTATTGTTTATCTGAATTATTGCTGTCAGGCCTGGTGGTCATTTTGACCATTGCATGTACACGCTACTCAATCCGCTAATAGCCGTGTTTTCCATCTCATGGAGCGTGGGAGACAATGCTCCGGTTATCGTGTCGGCGTTATGCGAAGCATTGCCAACCTTGCCAATTTAGCCTAGCTACTAATCTCAGCAGTTCTCCATTTTGCTACACGCAAACCCGTACAAGCCCGCACAAGTCTCTACTTCACGGGACCACATTTGACAAAGTTACGAGAAATTTGAAACATTGGGTCCCCTTGATCCAGTTCATCAAAACAGATAGAAGACAAATTGCGAGATGCCAGCATTTCTTTTAATCTTCTCAGTCGCGTACGTAAAACATGCGATTTCGTGTTCAAATGGAGCACAAAGCAAAACAATGGAATAGACAGTGTCACACGAAATTAGGAAACCATTTGGTAAAGCTGATTGGTTACCGCCACGGCAGGCACACATTGTGGGTCAAAAGTTTCTGTGCATACAGTGGGGGCCTAAGTCGACTTATCAACACAGCCTCACAAAAAGCAAGAAGCTTTGGATTCCGATTCCATGCAATCACTCGGACCGCTTGACCCGGATCAATCCGATGACGAAAGGTCACAAAGGGTTTCGCGATCGATGAAGCCGGGTTTCTAGTCGTCGTCTGTTGTCCGGGTGGAGGATGACTCATCCACTGTACTAACCACTTCGGTACATGCTCCCCCATTCTTTGACTGAGGCAACGATCCGGTCTGCCTATGTAGGTGTCACCGCAGCTGCAGGTGAACTGATAAACGATGTGAGAGGCATTCAGGTTCGCGACACTGTTTGAATGTGCTTGGAGGTTTAGTCGTTTGGTAGCAACACTCAAACCCACGTTACCGATTTCTGTTACATACATCCGGGACCCCATTCTCTTATGTACAGAAAACATACGTTTTGATTTTGAAGGACAGTCGTACAAACAGATTGATGGTGTGGCAATGGGTAGCCCTCTTGAACCCACATTGGCCGATATCTTTTTGGGAATGATTGAGAAAAATGTACATCAGAATATCATCCAGTTTACCCTGTACAAGCCTTATGTCGATGATATTTTGATTTTTACTGAGGAAGAACGGTTTACTAAGTTCTTCAACCTAATGAACACCATGCATCCCAATCTATCAGTCACATGTGAAACAGAGAGTGGCAGCAGCCTCCCTTTTTTGGATATCATGATAATAAAAGTGCAGATGGAACGATCCAGAAGACCGTCCATCGTAAAGCAACATGGAGTGGACAGTATATTCAGTTCTCCAGTTTCGCTCCAGTTGCCTACAAAAGGGGCTTGGTCGAAACATTGTTCCATAGAGCGCGTAAAATCTGCAGTGTACACCAACTGAAAAAGGAAGAAGAGTTCTTATCCTAAACTCTTTGTGCCAATGGATACCCGGATAAGTTCATTGAGATCCACAAAAGAGAAAGGCCTAAGACCGTACGAGTCGACACGGTCGAGAAGAAACGAGTTACTCTAGTATTGCCATTTAAAGGGGATCATCTGTTTAATCGGATTAGCCAAAATCTAAAGTGTGCGCTAAAGCGCACCTACTTGGCGGCTGAATTGCAGATTTCGCAAACCACCAAACGACTAAACCTCCAAGCACATTCAAACAGTGTCGCGAACCTGAATGCCTCTCACATCGTTTATCAGTTCACCTGCAGCTGCGGTGACACCTACATAGGCAGACCGGATCGTTGCCTCAGTCAAAGAATGGGGGAGCATGTACCGAAGTGGTTAGTACAGTGGATGAGTCATCCTCCACCCGGACAACAGACGACGACTAGAAACCCGGCTTCATCGATCGCGAAACCCTTTGTGACCTTTCGTCATCGGATTGATCCGGGTCAAGCGGTCCGAGTGATTGCATGGAATCGGAATCCAAAGCTTCTTGCTTTTTGTGAGGCTGTGTTGATAAGTCGACTTAGGCCCCCACTGTATGCACAGAAACTTTTGACCCACAATGTGTGCCTGCCGTGGCGGTAACCAATCAGCTTTACCAAATGGTTTCCTAATTTCGTGTGACACTGTCTATTCCATTGTTTTGCTTTGTGCTCCATTTGAACACGAAATCGCATGTTTTACGTACGCGACTGAGAAGATTAAAAGAAATGCTGGCATCTCGCAATTTGTCTTCTATCTGGTTTGATGGAAAGTTACGAGAACCAGTAACAGTTGTGAGTCAGCTAATGCTTGCATATCTTTTTCTTGTATGCGTTCTCTGTTCGTAAAAACACCGTATATTGTATGATTTAGGAAATACATCCTGTGACCAGTTTGTGTGTATTCCGATTTGCTTTCAAACGATTCAGTCACCACAAGTTCCGCCCCCGGAATGAATTCGCCAACACCGGCAATTGGTGAAATTTTGTGATAACACGGTTTAGATGTCTTATTTTGTTCAAGATAATTTCATTGATATCTTGTCCCAGTTTGGAACTAGGCACATAAAAATGCGTCCTTTTCTGAGTTAATCGGGATGACGCACATCTGTTTGTTCTCTACGAATGTCGTTATTCGGTCAACACGCGATAGGAACAAGGATTCTGCTACTAGGCAACTGCTAGTGTGTAATCCGAGACTGGGCCTCGTGGGAACTGTTTTTCCCATTATGACACAAGGCTTTCGGTGAGAAAAATGAGACAAATAACCAAGCGGATTCAAAAAGCCGCTGGGAACAGAAAACAGCCATTCGGCAGATCATCGTGGTAGCGACGTTGACCACTTGTGACTGGGTTCAAACCTCATTCTCAAACCCAGCGATCGACGACTTCAACCACTTGAATAACACTACCTTGACTGACTTCATCTCATGTCCTGCAACCGCTAACGTCACACTTCTGCGCTCGGGTCTCGAATGTCAACTCACAACAGGTACACCTGAGGAAACGGCAACTATCCATGTCACTTGATGCATCAAGCCATCCGAGGAGGAGACCGTGAAGCCAAACCCGAGAGCTTCCGCATCCCACTAAGCCAGCCTTACTGGTCAAGGCCTTTGTACGCTTACGTCATGTCCTGAACTGACCACTTTGACCCAACCCTCAACCACTACATGCTTTGAAGAACAACGTAAACTGAGGAGGTTAATCAGTGGTAGTGCGCTACTCACGTCCCACCCACCTTGGTTCGATTGAGCGTTTGCTCAGCGACTTAGCTGTGGGTCCGAGCAGCCCAGGCACATCCACAGCATTTCTCACCGAAATCCGTTGCGTATATTCTACCCGTAATGGTCACTCTTCTGACCTGTATAGAAAGACGAACCCAGTTGCCGTAGTATACACTCGACCTCTGGTGCATAATCGAATGTCACAGGCCGCACAGATGGCTGAGGTTGGCAAAAGCCGGACGCGCTTTCCGTAAACGCGATATCCGCTAACCTGGTGAGATATATCCAGCTGCCCAGATAACAAAACTTATCCACTTTCGCTATGACCCCCCTTTCTAGGACAAGGTTTTTCCGTATTACCATTTCAACAGCATTATTTTACACTTCAAAGTTGCAAAACGGATCCCAACCACTGCTAAACTGTTGTTTCAGCCATCTATTTAAACTTGCAACTTACCTGGATCTTCACTCAAAAGAACAGTATCGTCCACGTAATTTACGTCAGACGGTTTTCTGTCTGTGCACGGACCAATGTCGTTATTTCCACACGAGGATAGGGCTTTCTCAAGAACCATTTTAATTACACAGTTGAAAAGGAAGGACGAAAGATGGTAACCCTAGTGCACTGCGGTGAAAAATCAGCTTCAGCACGAACTCGGCGTAGTCCGTTCATACGAAATGATCCAAATGAGTAAATTAATTATTCTCCCAAACCTTTCGGCGAGGGGAATCGCCAGAGATCTATGCGGCCGAGTGGTTCAGACACAACTTTCAGATCTCGAAGACAGAGACTGCGGGCTAACGGAAGAAACGCCCGTGGTCTAAATTCTGCCGAAACGTAAAGATGTGATCAGTAAAACCTCGACCGAGTCTGAAGCCGGCTTGATTCTCACGAGTTACCCTTTCGCGAGAGTTAGATAATCGACGGGAACTAATTTTATGGAGCATTTTGAATATGATACTTACCAAGCGAATTCCTCTGTGGTTTCCACAAGAATACCTAACACCTTGTAAATTAGCACAACCACCGATTCACACCATTCCCTGTGAATCTGCTGACTCTCCCAGATTACCCGGAGGATTTTTGTCAACACCCATACCGAAGCTCCATGTATGTCTACCGGAAGGATCGGTCTTTATCGGCACGAGAACTGAGTTGTTTTTGAATCAATCTTCACGCTATTCTAACACTTACTTTCACCGTTGACTGGCGGTGATCAAACGGTCACCGTGGAGAACTTTAAACCTTGTAGTCCCGGGCAGGATTTCAGACACCGCCACCGGTCATCTCCCCCAGTGGGTGAGTTCTAACTGGGCGCAACCCCCTTCCTGAAATATTGTAACATTTATATATGATAAATAAGATAATGCAAAATACTATTTAGGAAATTGTGCAAATGAGTCATCCTGATTAGGAATTATTAGCAACACATGCTTGACAACTCCGTTGAAGACATTTCCTATATTGACTCGAGGTAATCGGTTGTGATCATCGTCACAAGATTTCCTAATGGAGAAGCTTGGCTCAATAATTTGCGATACAGGTGAACCTCCAATTGGTTTATACAAAGATATCTCTGTTCTGTTTAGCATGAACCCAAATTTACGCTCGACGAACTAATCCCATTGAACTATTCTGAAAAACAACCTATTTTGAGCACACATTACTCATTAGATTGAAGGTAGAAAAAAAGAATCTGATAGATTTGTATTTTGTTTTGCAGGATTCTATTCCCTTACTTTTTCCTCCTCGCTTAGACCTGGAGTACACAAACCAACTCACTCTGTGGAACAAACTTTTTATTCGGAAAAAAGTACCAAGACGTACAAAAATTTATTTTTCGTAAAACGATTCGTTCAGCAGTTAGTTTGCCCCGCTCAACCTCTTAAAATCGTGCAATTTTTGGTAGACCCATCTTTTGTACTGGTGTCATGGATGCCATTCTCCAATTATGCGGAATGGTTTATTGGAATAAAATTGATTCGATTAGTTAGGTAATGCCACGGATGAAGACAGAAATTATTTGGACACCCTGGGTGGAAAACCGTTTAGACTATGGGTTGCATCACGTTCAGCTTTAATGCCCTTCTTGTAGACTTCAACGGAACCAGACGTATTTGAGGATGTACTCTTTGGTAGCCTTCGTTGAACATGAATACCAAATCCAGACCAAGTTAATTTGATGACATTGCGGTTGAGGTTTTCTATATCCACGACAGAAAAATGGACAGGTGACGAAAGTTCACTCACTTGCTCAACTAGAAACCTTGTTTTATGGCAGCTTTTTCCGGCGACGAGTGTGCGATTACATGCCTAATAAGACCCAAATGATTCACTACCTCATTTTTAACCTGAAAGCCTTTCCACGCAAGTATGTCTACTAACGAGCACCATCGTAGCAAGTTTCAAATGTCAATTTCATGAGGGCGTCAGTGGTTGTTTCATCCCTGTGATGACGTAAACCGAACCACCGGAATATATATATATATATATATATATATATATATATATATATATATTCACTGAATAATCCCACTTCATTATATATAGAAAACACGAATAGCGAACAAGCTCGTTCTCGGTAACATCCTCCTCGTGGCTAATACAGTTACATTTATAGGTTAGAAATGCATAAATTATGAACAACGTCTGTGTGCTAACTACGCAACACCAACTTTGATGACCATCCAATCACACTTTAGCACACAGACGTTGTTCATAATTTATGCATTTCTAACCTATAAATGTAACTGTATTAGCCACGAGGAGGATGTTACCGAGAAAGAGATTGTTCGCTATTCGTGTTTTCTATATATATATATATATATATATATATATATATATATATATATATATATATATATATATATATTCGTATTTATCTGGTTTAGGCTGTGCCAAAAAAACGTGGTGTAACCGGGGAGGAATGGGTTCATGGAGTCAGAGTGGAAAATAAGTGGGAAAACCAGTTTTTCTGTTGTGTGCATGAATGGTCTAACGGTTAACAAGTGTAGGGCACCAAGTTCGAACAGTTCCTTAATGGATCTCGGTGGATGTACAGTGCAGCTTATGATGACCAACAAGCCAAATAAACAGCTGAACAATGTTTCTAACGGCTGTGCACACTGAGTCAAGCGGTAATTTCGAATGATGAGTCATTTTCTAAAAAAAAACAAATCCTTTACCAATTAAACTAAGTTATTTTTCGTACCGTCAATCGTGGTATTCCTTATCTGTACGGCTTATTTACCTAATACATCAACGATCATCATTATTATAGGAGATGCATCTTTTTTAATCATTGTGGTTCTTTCTACAAGGTTCAGGAGCTGTTAGATGAACGTCCCACACATATGTAGTATTTAAAATATTAAAAATGGTCTAATCCTTTATTAAATGCACCAACCACTTCTCGTCCCAGTTTATGTTCCAAAGTGAGTCATATGCCACACGTCGCTGTCGTCGGGGGAAACCCCAACATCTTTCTTCTGCGTAGCTCACGGTCAAGTTTGATGGACAAAGTTTTACGTACGTAAATCCAAACTACACTCATTTGGACTCCTTATTTATGGGGCAAAATGATTCTCTCGAACATACCAGCTGAATCTTGTTAAGTTCTTACGTTCCTCCCTATCATATCATTTTAAAGCCTAGACCAGTAAACATATCCAATGATGGTTTCTGTTTCTCAATAGTACAGACGGACAATCTGAAGTGTGTAGGTAAATATACCAACCATCTAGCATGGTTTACGTCCAGTCATGACAATTTATCATCAGCATAATAAATGAACAATACGGTAACACCGAAGGATGTGTCATAACCATAATCCCTCACATATAAAACATTAGCAGCTAAACGGTCGAATGATTCCCTCAATAAACGATTGAGACCCATCACAGGTAGCTTGGTGGTTAGGTGTTCACCACTAGTTCGATTTCCGATGGGGCTCGGTGGATGTGCACTGCCGATAATTCTTAACAAGGACGAAACAGCTACACAGTGTTATCAAGGCTTGCACTGAGTGTTCATGCCGCATGATGATTCATATTATGTACAAATCTAATCTCTTGCTACTCACACTCATATTCCCTCATTGTTTAAATCAGATAAATGCAGTCGACTTATTTCACACAGGAAGTGAATTGCAAGTGAACTCACGAAAAATTATCAATCTAATCAGGACCAACATTCTACCTCCCTTCGGCTGTCCCTCCGCACTAAATCCATCATTTTCTATCAGCGCAAAAATCTCTAACTTGGCTATTCAGTTTGAGCACCGCAATACCACCGCAAAACCCACTTAACTCTTTTTAGACAAGTTACATCAAGGTTTGAAAGATAATTACGTATTTACATCTTCTTGTCTTGTCTGTGTTTCGACTTCGTTGTATATAGTCTGTTACTTACAAAGTGCTATTAACCCGCTCACTCTCTGTCACTGACTCTTTCTAGAAGAGTTTTATCGAGAAATTGATCACCATTCCTGTCAAATAGTTTTAACAAAGCAGCAAGGATACACAGTAATCATCTCACCTGGAGATGAAATGAAGCACACTGCTATGTGCAGTCAAAGTCATTAGGAACTTAACAATTAAATGAACGTCCCCACACTGATTATCATCGTGTAACGATAACTAGCGAAGAGTGCTTCAATGAAGGCCACTTTTACTATCAATGACACTAAAAAATGCTAAATGTCAAAACTAAAGAATAATCAGAAGTAAAAAGATTATCCATATAAGCAAACAAACAACCTGAGTATAGAAAACTATTATTATTATTATTATTATTATTATCATCATTATTATTATTATTATTACTGCTGTGCTCAAACGGTCATCATTGCGGGAATTGGAAAATAACGACCCGGGTTTAATTCTTTGCCACTGCCGGTCATTTCCCCATTGGGCAGCCTCTCATTCGTCACGGCCTCCTACCTGAAATGCTGCAATTTGTCGTGTAGTAAATAAAGGAAGTAGAAAAGTACTACTGTCAATATTTTTGCCGTTCACTTTTTAATTTTGTTCAACTAACTGGTATTCATGTTCCTTGGGTCTTAGCCATAGAGAGGAGAGAAACCTATTCTTTGTGATCCCCATGTTCATTTAACACGTATCGTCTCGTTGTCACATTTCGCCTTTGAGCCATTTTAGTAATCATGAGTTAGGAATCCAGAGCGGTGTTTCCGGTAACTATTCTTCGTGTCAGGCGTATGATTGTGTCAGTGAAATTCACTTCGCTACGTGCTTTATGACAACATATTCCACGCCTTACGCTATCATAAGACCAGACTCATACTGAACTTCGCAAGTAGCCCAGGTAGAAGGCCTCCGTTCGGTAAATGTCTCCAATACGTAAAACTCAAGTGCCTAAGTAGTAAGTTAATGACGATCGGCTTTCATTCTGTGGTAGTGTTTAGGAGCATCGGAAGGATATGACATGACCACTGTAGTCCACTGCACTACCAGGATGAATAGACAACGATAATTTTGAGACCTGGATTGGGGAACCAAATAAGGCCATGACGCATAGAGCGTGGTAACCATCCGGGCAACACTGAAGTGCTCTCTAACATCGATATTGATCAGTGAAGACAGACTTTAAATCTACGTTCTCATAGTTGATGAAAAATGGACTTACATCGCTCGATGAACACCGGTTTCTTGGCTTTTTAATGCGGAGTGAAACTTCAGTACTGCCAACAATACTGTTGGAAAAGTTTTTATCACTGAGCACCGAACATGGCATGAATAGGGAACATAACTTTTCTAAGATTGCATAAAATAAGCATAAAAATCTTCTTTATACTCATGCAGGCTTCGCACTTATAGATGGCGCTGGGTTGTTAATTTTTCCGAGAGCAAATATTATCTAAACTCAAATAGAAGAAACGTCCAAATGTATACATTTTTCACTCACATGTTTTCCGGGGACACAAATACGACTCAAGTCCACACAATATGTATCACGAACATAAGATGGTACACCAAGTGTAATAGACTTTCGTTTACGCAACGCTTTTCTGATTGTGTACGCATTGGGTAGACGGAGATCTGACTTTTCGAACACTTCGGCACAAGGATCTGGCCAACGAACAACAACGACAACTTGTAGATTGACTAGGCTATCGAAATTCCAATCTTGCACGCCTGGTAATGTCTCGATTAGAGATCGATTTCCGTTTACTTTGGACGAGTGAAACTGGAATAGATTTCGACCGGATTCTGGCCACTTGAATCGGTAGCTAAACATTGGGATTACGGCAGCTACGACAGAAATCATTTTTTGCGGTTCTAAGCGTAAAGTGAGCCAATTAACAGGTACCAGCTCGGTGTCTGTCAACCATCGTGAACTTTCCGCCGTGCGTATAATGAGGTCGGTCATACATGGTGTATACCTTACGCTATCCGCGTTGAATGTGCAGAGTCGATCGGGCAAGAGAATGTACACTTCCAATGGTTGAATCAGTCGCTTGGGATCGCTCAATTCAGGTCGAGATTTTGTCTTTGTCATTTCAAATAGGTAATATTCAGATGATCTGATTTTGTCCGTTCAGTCCAATAGTATTTTACATTTCATTTGTTCCAATGGAATCCCATGGAAACTGTGAAGCTTGAGCTCGGTTTTCTGTGCTGATCTTGTATTATTTATTCTTGGGGCCAAAACGGTGGGAAAATACGGCTAGTTCAATAAAAGATTGCAGTGCTCCGCAGTCGAGCCATGAGCAAGCTAAAATAGACACAGAGATATTGGGATCCGGTGAAAAAAACCTCGAAAGCATGACGGAAAAAAATTCACCATCAAAAGTAACGACCGCAGATTGACATCATTGTGTAAGGTTACTCAGGCATGAATGTATCCAAAAGGCGGAATGTGTCGTTTTCAACGTCTCATGGACATCCAGTCCTGTGGTTATTTTATAAAATTAACGTCGTATATTGTATAAACAGAGACAAATAGTCTGACAGATGCAAAGGATAAGTTGTAGCACATTTGTACTTTCATTTAGTTCCATTCGGCTGCGAGCCAAATACAGTTCAAGGGCATCTGGTTACCGTTCGTCACCAGAATCCGTTGGAGAATAAATGAGGAAAACTGTAGTGAAAATAACAAACGCAAGAGAAATACAAATATAAAGCCGAACGAATGAAAACAGGTACAAAATAGGCATTCTTTGTTGTATGAAAAATGAAATCCCGTAAATCCCACCCGGTAATATCTACAATCAGTTATATCACGTCACGGAGTGGAAAAAATTGGCAACACCATTTTTCTCCGTAAGCGATGCTAGGGAAATGAAGGTGTCCAAAAATATATATAATAAAAATGCCCCCAACTATCTCCAGCATTTTGCAGGCAAGTGCATCAGGTGAACTCTGAACCTTGTGTTTCGGTTTTATTTCGTCACTTAGAAATGAACGGTTTCCCAAGTTCATTATTTTATTTTTCAGCGTTCTCTTCGTTTCCATTTAGTTTCTACTACAATAGTTGCTGCCACAACAAACATAAGAAGCAGCTACCAGTCAACAAAGCAAACCAACCAGCAATCACAATTGGGAAATACTGCTATTTCCAAAACATTCCACGAAAAACCACGCAAATCTTACTGAAGCGCAGTCAAATTGCGACAAAAACCGTAGTCATCACGAAGATGACACAGATAAAACTCTTTATATCAAGATTTCACTGGGATAGATCAAATCAATATAGCAAAAATAATGCGCAAGGAAAGCTGGTACCACATAATCAAAAAGCAGACTAAATGCATACGGTCCGTGAAAACGGTTCTTATCCGTCCCACTAGCTCTAGTGAAAACACTTATCTGTTTCCGAACCATCTCGTTGCACTAACACAAGATGGACAGTTTATACAGGATACCAGGTGGCCTCAACCAAATCACTGTACAAAGTATATCGGTCGAAAACGTTTCGCGTAATCGGGTCTTCCAACCGAATATTTTATTTACAAATCCGATTGGTCGATTCCATTTGGTTCGGTGAAAACAACTGTTGGTATTTCATTGGTTGATTTCTTTCCGTCTTGTCACGAACTGACTTCAGCCATCGATCCCCTTCGCTGGATTCGGCTTTTTTATCGATTTTGGACAGGCTATAACGTGCTAGCGGAACAAGGCCATCTGTTGACAATGCGTCAGCCCGTACCTTCACAAAAAAAAAACAATTCAGTGAAACGCATGGGTCTTGTTTGGCTAATGAAGTTCTATTCCCGCTTGCTTTGATTTTATTACATTAATTTTATTTTCAGAGTCGGTCCCCCAGATGTCCCCCTTCTCTTTTGTTATCCCGAGGATGCCTAACCTGGTATGGTCCGACTTTCCAAAATGGGTAGGGAGTTTTCTTCAGTTTTTCTCAATAACTCTGGAGTTTATCAGAAGAGCGTTCTGTCTCTTTCCTTCCTGACCACACGAACCAGAAGCTTAAATATCTCCTTGTTGGCAAAATATTTGAAACAACCCAACGTAGGTTTGGTACAACATCTCACTCAGGGTTCTCTTTTTTCATAATGCGCTACCGATGGGCAAATCTTTCCCGTCATTCAGTAGTCACTTACCAATGCAAAAAACTGGTCCTAAAGGATTGCGTATCCTTAACTCGCTAAGGGTCCCATTTATGGGTAGCTGATTTAGCGCATAACATGGAGTACTTTGGTTAAACTAATCATTTTCTCGCAGTGGATATTATCCACCTCTTCAAGGTCATTAACCGTGTATAAAAGGCACCGATTCACCATAGGCACACCAATTTTACTTTCGAGAGCTACCTGAAGTTGAATTTTCTACTTGTGTTCCGAAATCTTTATTGTCACACGTTATTTTCAAAAGACACTACAAGATACAAGAAAAATTCATTCGAATGCAAGCATTCCAGCTAGATGTTGCTTTGTTTTCCATTGACTACTGTCCATCTGGATAAATATAGGCTATTGTAGACTTCACTGCATTGACGGTAAAGTGATTTACCGTCGGCTTTCTATCATGATGTCCAACCCCGTACTTACTAACCTACAGGATTTAATCAGATCTAATATTGCAATAACTTACGAAGATCGTTATTATTTAACTCATAGTTTCTCGATCAGAATCAGTTAACTAAATACCAGTGGTACATTTTTATTATTGACCAAAACTTTGTGTTCAGAATTGTCAAGTATTATACATGACGAGTTTTTTCCAGCGATTTCAATGGGTAACCTGCGTACTTGATCTCCGCTCACAACTCCCATCTCCCAAGCCCCCAATGACAAATCAAAAGACGACAACACAGCACGCCAAAACAACAGTCTATTTACCAAAATAACAACGTGCCATTTAAAGCCAAAATAAAACATTCCCGAATGCCAGCGTTCAGTCAGGCTCATGCTCTGTTGGGCCTACTGGGCTGGTAAAACGTCGGCCCGATTGATTACTGACTGTTGACCCGATTCGCGTCGAACTGCAGATGATTGCATGGTCAGCAAAAAAGAGTCAGGTCTTCTGTGATCTGACGGTCCCTTGATTGTTGACTATTCAATCCGACCTAGTATACTGGAACTGATCAGTGGCTTGTTTCGGAGATGGTGGTTTTGACTTCCTAACATCGAGTCAATAGACGGGTCAGCTGGAAGCTGCAAAACAACGCTCACGTCCGTCAAAATCTAGGAGGCACCCTTGGTAAATAGCCTGTTCATCGGGAACCGCTCGTTCTGACACCAACAAAATCAACCAGACATAACAGAACTGCTTATTTTCATCCTCGGTATCCAGTCTATTCGAAGGCAATCGTACTCCAGTCAGGGGACGCCATCACGTGGTTTGTATGCCTCCCCTCACCTTATTGCATTTAGTTCGTATGATGTAATCGCGTCCATTATCGTTCCATGATCGACTATAATTAATTTTGCAGCAATCAACTTATTTATCCATTGAGTAGCTTGCATACTCTACGGCACTCATTAGTTGTACGTAAATCAGTCAGCTCTACTGGTGACAAAAGTAAACAAATTTCCAGCCCACATTGTGAACCTATGTGTACTCAGCAACGAATGATTCTCTATCAATCACATTTTTATTGGTGTGTCGATCTTGGCTGTCAGATTGATTCTTATGTCTCAAGTTTCTTATTTACGAATTCCAAAACACACTTTACCGTTACTTGGTTTCCTAGCAGACATTTTCAGTTTTGCATTCATTTTGAAGGAACTTTTGGGTCCTCCTGCCAAGCTTCAACGTTTAATCTCATACCTTCCTAAAGCACTTTCTTTTCATCTTCCGTAAGGTATTCAGATGTAGGTCAAATGTTTGAGGTGGTGAGTAGTTTGTAGGTTTGGTTTTATTAACCGGAATTTATGATTGTCGCATGCAAGCTTTTTGTTGTGGCGGTCTTCTTAGTAGAAATAGGGAATGCCATCAAGGGAACAACAAATGATTCTCATTTACTCCATGAAAAAGTTGGGTTTGAACATTTTCTGCAGGGGAGCGCGTGCGCAGTAAAATGGGCATGCATCGTTGTCACAAAGAACAGACCAGCACGACCCCAAGGCTTGGAGTGAAGAGAACCGGTGGTGATCGAGTGGTTTAGAACATTGTGTAACATGCAAGTAACGGTGATCTTCCGCCGGGGGGTTGAGCGTGTTCGATTTGCAAAACACAAGGAGATCAACCTCCATGAGCTGAAACTCAGTGAGTGTATTAACAGGCACTAACACTTACATTATTCGAACAACAATACGGTGGATTACAGCTTGGCCAATAAAGTTGGTTACTGCTTTGGAGGTCAGGGGTTCACACCCCACTACCGCGGGTCGCTTTGGTAGTCGACTATTACCTCCGCTCTCCTAATTCCTTACCACGCCTGACCTATTGGGACCTAGTGTGCTAATCCACTCCAAGTCTGAGGGTCTGGTTGTCAGCTGTCTCCAATAGTGCAATGGATCTTTCCAATAGTGTCATGAAAAAATGTATTAAAAATGGGGAAAGAATCATACTGGTTGTTGACCCTGCCTACCACGTGGATTGACGAATTTGTTTGTTTTCTTACAGCAAAAAACCCGGCTGAACGAATTTGTAAAACTGACATGGAAGATACAATCAAGTTGTAATTCATATAAAATACTCGAAATAACAGCCCATGCGGAATGCGGCTATACACTTTGAGATAGCTCTACGGAAACAAAACTAAAGTACTATTTAGTAGCTTAGGTGTATTTAGCGAAAATGTTAAATATCAAAAAGTCACCCAAATAATATTGTTGTTACATACATTTAACTAGCAACCTATTTCGTAGTCCGTGAAAATTCTAGAGTGGGAAAATTATACCCTAGTTATATATACACTGAGACCCAAAATTAAACTCCTAGGATTCCCTGTATGAAATACAATTTAAATTAAGTAATCTATACGCCACAATGGCTCTATTTATTCGAATGCTGATTTTCGTGCCTTCACTGCACACTCCCCAGAGCCATCTCTTTCTCTCTCTTACACTGGCGTGAAATTCAGAATACTTTCTTCACACCCGTCTACGTACAGGAATCATCCCATCTCTTTACCTTGTCCGTCTACTCGTAGAGCGTGACCAAGTAATCAATGATCCCATCTTTACGTTCATTGCTAATTACAACGTATTTACGGCTGCATTTTGCTCCCATGCCTTCATTCTCTGCATCCTATCTCACCCTTCCACTGTAAATTACGTATGTGCGAAAAAATTCGTCCTACATCGGGCGCATAAATGTTTTTTATTGAATTGAGTCGACTTATAACAAAATACATTATACCTATCAAATTGAAACATTTTTATCAAAGAACTCACAAGCCTGGAGCAAAATAGGTAAACAGATTTGTCAACGGACATCTTTATAGTGCTAAACTTCAGGATGGTGAAAAACGGATTTAACTCGGGCAGATTTGTACGCGGTACGAATGTACCCTAGTGTGGTATTGGCCTGGGATTGAAAATCCGCCAACATCAACCTTAGACATTCATCATCATCTCAGTTGTGGTAGACCTTTTCTCAAAAACAATGTTTTTTTCATTTTGCAAGCTGTTTAATGACGGAACACTTGTTGTGGGCAAACAGGTTTTTTCAGTGGTTTTATTCTGGAGTCAAAAAGCCAAATTTATATCAGACAAAAACAATGGGTATGAAAGCTTAAATAAATACAGCGATGTGAAGTGGGCCTGTCAGCTAACTTTGGCAAGAAATCCTAGGTTATGTCACCGTTACGTTCATGCAAGACACAGTTAGCTTTGGCTTCGAAGTGCAAATGAAAATGACCTCGGTAGCCGCTGTCGTCTAAAGCCTCGTTGATTTACAAATTTTTGTGAGACGTGGTTGACAACCACAAAGGCTGACTGGACTTCGATCGAATGCCCGGATTTTACCAACTGCGTAACAATCAAACTTTACAGCGCTTCATCTGTTGCCTGCCTGAACATGGATGGGGAGCTTTGGTGTGCTTTGAAAGCTGTGTTGTTGAACTACGAAATTATCGTCGCAAAGGCATTTGAATTAGCCGACAACCGCAGACAAGGCCGATAAAACTAGTTTATTTTTGCTTTGGTATTGGACTGTTGCTGACATAGCGAACAGATTTTTATCTCGATGTAAATGTAATCAGTTCTCACTGCGGCCACCGAAACTACCGGCAGCAATGTTCCACTTGAATGGTCATCTGACGAATGGCACCTTATTTTCTACTTGTGGCTCCCTGACTGATTCTGTCTGTTTAGTCTGGTCTTCGTTATTTGGTACTGCGTTCATTCTGCTTCAGTTCTATTCCAGTAGTATCTGCGGTGCAGATATAACTGACTTTGTTTAAAATGCGGCGTGACAGATTACTTTTATTCCAAAGTGACACGAAATTGCAGAAATTTGTGTGCTGGTCGTACCAGGTCACCTCTCGATACACCAGCCACTGAGACGAACTATCAGATTGTCTGATTATCTAAGCGATGACTCCCGTTTTGATTTAAATAAGGCTTGCTTTCAATGACGGGAAGAACCGGACACAGGTAAGCTTCACTGGGGTGAACTCGTTTTGCTCAAAAATATATTTAGGATATTACATAGTTATTGCAAGATTGCATTTCGTAGGCAAGATAAATGCGTATATCAGGACCGAAAGAGGTTCGAAGCATATCGAAGAATCGATGCGTGATGTGTTTTAGATGTATCTAAGATACGTTGTTACTATCAGATCCAAGTATAAAAATGACTTCCTCCGTTGTCTCAACAATCAATGTGAGTCGGTTATATTCACGGTTGAAACGGAAGACATTGGCAGAGTCATCAACTTTCTAGACCGTCGTCTGAGGGTAAACGATTGTCAAAAACTCACCATCAGCGTTTATCGAAAACCTACACACACAGACAGATATCTACGCTTTGATTCAGCTCATCCTCGGTGTGTAAAACCGAAACGTCGGCTAATCAGAATTTCTACCGAAAACGCTGTTTTTGACAATAAAATATTTTAGGAAGATAAATACCTGTTTGTTGGACATAATATGCATTGTGATGTGCTTGCTCCAACCTGTCATATATGTGCATGAAAACAGGCCAAGACAGACAGTAGTCGAGAAGAAGCCCGAATATGTCTGTTTACCATTCAAAGGAGATACGGAAATTGAAGTTATTCAACGAAGACTAACAGGAGCAGTCAACTGAACATTCTACGCTGCGCAATTACAACTTATGATCGATTCCAAACCGATCGTGTGTTTTCGACTGAAGAATAGAGTGCCAGATTCTGCAGCATCTTTTTGTGTGTATTCATTTACTTGTTTTTGTGGAACAAGTGTGTGTGTTGAGTCAAACCATTCAGTAGAGGTGATAAACGCTTTTCACACCATTTACAAAGTCCATGGCAAGCAATCAAAACGTGTCAAGTGTCGCATCTTAGCCACAGCCGAAGCAGTGAGTATTCGACTCTATAGTCCTTTCCTGTGTGCTCAGAAACAATTAGTGCAAACACTTAAACTTCCATGACTCACTTCTTGTTCCCGAAGACGCGTGCAACCACTCGAACGTTCTTCACTGTGATCAATTTCACACGCACGCACACATACGCAGACAGATTTGGGTGATTATTCCCCTTTGTTGTTTTGAGTCATATTTTATGTTACGTATTGTTATGAGTACGAATAACTGAAAACGAGCTTGTTCGCCACGCTGTTTTGCTCTCACTGATACATCTGTTGTTGCACAGTTGCGCTCTTATGTTCGGACGCGCAAGCTGACGTGCAGAATGTTATGCAGCAACTTAACAACTTAAATTATTCTTTGGGTAAATTTATATATATATATATATATATATATATATATATATATATATAACGTAAAGTTTACTTCAGCACAATCAGCAGATCATACCGTGTTCGAGGAGTGAAGTTATGACTAGGGATGTGCGCCAGTCGTTACGTGAAACATCAAAGAACCGCAAACGGAATTGGTCCAATACGCAGGTTGTTTCTTCACCTGATGGGTAATCATTTCACCAATTGAGCAAGGCGATGAAAAAATGAACGCGATAGAACTGCTTGAATTAGTCGACTCTTGAAACCAGATATTGTATTTACCTTAAAACTGACCTCGGAAAAGAACAAAAAGCCAATCACAAGGTGGCAATGGATGGGACTGATGATTTTTGTACTCATCAGGTGCTACGTATGCATAAGTGGTACGAAAAACAGTTCTGAGCCAGTTACCTAGTCTACGCTCGGCTCGGTTGCCGTTTGAAGCAAAAACTCGGGCAAGTGTCTCACTCTTTGGACTACAGTAGTGGTCAGGTGCACTAGTGATCACATTTAGATAGCTTTCATGATATTCAAGCGGTGTAACTGGATGAAGAAATGAAACAACTGTACAGTGCTCCCATGATTTTCAATAATGAGTCGACATTCTCACCACACAATGAACCATCATATACGGAGTAAAATTGCCAGTTATGCACAAAACTAATAACCGTAACTGAATGAGCATATCCGGCCATCGCTGTATAGTAATCCACCAAGACAAGTACTTATTCAACTTACAACTATTCTACTCTCGTGGAACGATCTGTCCGCTGTTTTGTGTTTATAAAGTGTATGATTAAAAAACTGGAGCACTTCATGTTACGTTCTCTACCGCACAAATTAAAGGCTCACAATAGAGAAAAGAGCGAAACCGACTGAATTCCTAGAGAGAACCTTATAATACATACCTTGTTCAGTTCAGTTTTATTATTTCAACCCTCAGTCTCGTACTTCGGTACAAATTTACAATTCAGATTTATGTAGGGTTAAATGATGTTGTCGGTTATTTATTACCGGTGGTGGTCAGGCGATTATCATCGAGAAATTTGAATTATAGCCATCCGGGTTCGATTCCTGTCACCCCCGATCACTTCCCAATTTAGTAACCTTTCACTTGCCGCGAACCCCTTCCTGAATTGTGGTTATTCATTTTATAGTGAACAATAAAGTAAAAAGAATATCTTTTCAGAATTATTATAACTTCGGAAAGCAACGTTATGAACGAATGCCAAGATATTATTTCATTTTATCAGGAAATGTTGTAAGATCTTCATATAGGATGCTACAATGAGGCAGGGAAGCATAGTGAGCAACTTAGCTTGTAATGTCTCAACTGCCCTTGTTCCAATGGACTGTGAGTATGTTTTATCATGTAATGTACCCGTTGAAAGCATTCAAAGATGAAGTGACAAACAAACTGCTTTTCAGTGCTCCGTTACCTATCCAAATACAGCACATGTGTATAAGTGTGAATAGTAGGTGGTAAGATTTTTAAGTAATATGATTCATCATGTGGTATGAACGTTCAACTCACCACCGAAAAGTGTACCCCTCAGAAGTCGACCATCACAGGAGTCGATCGCTGTGCGGGAAATACTCTCTTAACAACCAAAGTCAGTCGCGGAATAGCTTTGTATCATGTAGTGTATAGATTCAGTAAACCGTTGAGAACCAGCCCGGATAGGCTGACGCTTAAGTGTTTGATTCACATTCGTTCACCCCGGGTTTGAGTTCCCGTTGGGGGCTTGGTGTCGATGTGCATTACTGTTGATGGTCTCTGACAAAGATGAATCAGATGCGCAGTGCTTTCATGCTTTCCAATGGTGAGTTGAACATTAAAAACTGCATGATGGATTTTGTCGCACTTTTATGAACCACATAGAACAAAGAAACAGGATTTGTTCGGGCTGGGGTGTTTTAGAATCACTTTATGTTTTCCTTTATTTCGTTTTGTTTATATAAGAGTACTGTTTGCAGAGACACTAAAGCACCAAAATGGGCGTTTATACCAATTCGTCTTTGAATGGTGATTTCTCAATCAGTTTCTGTAATGCACTTGATCATCTCTGTGTTATGTGGTTCAAGCTGGCATCGCGACAGCAACAAAAGAAACCGTTACCATTTCGAATGCAGTAGTTTTACACAGTACGCTTGCTATGAATATGGACGTCGCAGTGGTTGTGCGTCCATAAATATATGCAATGCAATCATCAATCTTACATAAGAGGCTTGTGTAGGTGACGATATTCAATGGCAAAAAGGGTGGCTATGACGTGGAATGAATAATCCCGTATAAGGTTCCGAGAAATTTAAGAACACAGGTGCCTGTGATAAAAAGTATCTTATGGTGGTGCTAAGGATAGTCAGTAAACTTTGTCGTGCCCCACTTAGTTACCGTGGTGTAACCATGCCGTACATAGGTCCCACTACCAAGACTTTATTCTAATAATTCAGACTATAATGATACCGTTGTAATTAAAAGTTGAATCCTGGATATCTGACTCGCTGAACCGGTTCGTTATGTACTTTGTTACCGAGAGAGTGACTAATCTGTGTTTCTATCACTTCCCTCACACTTTGCTAATGTTAGCGAAAATTTTGCAAACCACTTGTCAATATAAGGGACGTTTTTACAATGAATTAAGCTCTGTTCTTATCCAAAAACCACCTACCATTTCCCTTGAGTATACTGTTTATCCATACTATAAACCCCACTTGATAAAACAGAGAAACTGTATGGAAACAATGTTCTCTAGGATCTAATTTGAATCTTCCAGAGTGTGAATGGACGCTCTTGATTGAAGAGCCCACAAATGAATCACAACTGTGATTTCTCATAGTTATTCGTGTCTGGGTCACTGCTAACCGAACGAACGACGAGGCTGCATGTGCTAGCGCTCATACTGATAGTAAGTAGTATGGAAACGATAATAGTAATAATATTAACTAACAATGTAAGTGTTTGATCACATTAGATTAAATATGCTCTTTGAAGAAATCGGAACTGATCATAGTTCACAGACGGAGTGATCGTTCACCGGATGAGGTTTGCACTTTGTATATAAGATACATTTGTTACGCAACATTTGTTGCAGTGGCAGTAACAATGTGACCTCATCCTACATTGTTTTCCACCATCCCTTTTTGATCTAAATCGGTTTTTCTGTGTCCGATTACCCCTACCCAAAACTGAAAGGGCTATTACAATGAAAGTGGTAAGATGTTGTCTGGATGACAAAACGACATTTTTTATTTATCACAATGTTTCAACCTTCCCACAGTCTCCATGTCTAGTCACTCGGACGATAATGACTCTGTGTCGTTTGAACCTGAAGTAATCACATAAAAGTTTAGTAGGCAGCTGATTGAGAGCAAAGGAAACTGATGGCCATTATCACCTCTGCCTACATTATTCTCCTTGCTCTACTGAAATAACCACTAAGTTTATCGCTAATTAGAACACCATAGCTAACTGCGAACGAGAAACCTACCATTGGTGCTGTAAAATGTGGAACTGTCCCATCTTCCGTTGGATCAAAAACTATTTTTAGGAACAAAGAACATGAACAAACTGGTAAATTTTTTGCAAGTGGGTACGTCAACTAACTGATGGGATGCTGTTTTGGGATCATCATTTTGGGATAATGTGGGACGATGCATTCAAACACTGATACCCCGAATAATAACAAAGGAGCTAGCGCCAAAGATCAACTATTTCGGAGCCCGAAGTATGCTCTCAGGAAAAGAGCTTGGCACGACCTCATTGTTGATATAGATTACATTTGGGATTCTTCCTTATTCTCCCATAGATTGGCTTTCTTAACAAGATGTTTAACCAACCAACCGGAAACTCAAATGGCATACTTAACCACTTGAAATTGACTATAGAATACAGAAGGTAGCTTGAAAAAGTTACACACTAACGTAATACATACTTCGTAATGTATCATTCAGTTTTTATTCACTGGGATGGTGCACGAATCAACTTTGCCGTGGATTTAGATGTCAAATGATGGATTTGTGCATTTAAATCATTTTCGTTGGATACATGCAATATTTATTTTGGCCGTTTTATTCGAGAAAAATGCGGGAGGAATTTATTAGTTTTTACTCCTTGTAATTAGCGGTGTGGTTCATTATTGGGAGGAATTATAGCTAATAAATTTAGCCTTATTACCACGTGGTTGGTCGAATTCAATCCATGGCTAACAATGATAGGAGTCGATAACCACGGTAGTGGTGGTGGAGGTACGACAGAGCGAGTGAGACCAAGATCCAATATGTTGGTTACGTGCTCGCAGCTCGCAACCCATTGGGTAAGATATGGATAGAGCGCATACCGTCGTCGGTCAATGAGGCCCCGAGTTGAACGGCGTACAAACTGTCGGGAAATTTCCAGTTTTGAATGGGCACTTAACCTGAAATATCGAACTCCCGAGACATTTGCAGATTCATTTCACGTGTTTATCTAGTTTGTGCTATTAAATATATTGGTCGCCCATTAAATTGTTGAAATCGCCTCCAAATAGGAATATATTTTGATTTCACAATGTTAAAAAGTTTAGTTTTCCTGATCAAACATGATCTTGTCCAGAAACGTTTCCATTTCTGATGAGCTTAATTTACTAACATCTCACATCCATTCGCACAAAACTAACCTTTAAACAGTAGATAGAGACTTTCTATTGACTTGCAGTGACCTGGAAACAATTAATTTTGTTTGGTTAATTCCATCAGGTTAAATAATTTGCACAAATCAACTAACTGACACTTAGTTCTAGGCACTTCCTATGTTGTTCAGTGCCGCAGCTGTTTGTAGTTTGTCCGCGAAACCGGTCGTGTGCTTCCAAAGAACTTTGCCACCCCATTTGTAGTTACCACTTAAATCAGAAATGTCAACTCGCGGCCACAGTGTCGTCGTTCTACAGGCTGGTTACCACTAATAAAAACATGAAACTATCAGCAAACCACCGTTGTGGTTCGTCAGTGGAATCTCTGAAAAGGAGCTACCACTCACATTCCTAATACACAACTTAGATTACTGTGAACAAAGCGATGTATTTTATTTAATAAATCATCAGATATTCTGCTTTTAGGATTTCATCAAAAAGTGATAATTACTCCAAAAACCAACGAAGTACGTAACTGTTCATTCTCTTTACTATCAATACAATGTCGATGGAAATTATATTGTGCTATTTTTAGCGAACTCCATTATTCATAAATGTCACGGCACCCTGAATGAAATTCTTCACATTGTGTATAATAGTTATCCTTCTGTTAATAAAGGTTAAAAAGGCTATGCTAGGCTTTGAAGTAAAACTCTGGAACACTCTTTACGTTTATGATTTACAAAAACAACTACATCAACTTGACTTGTAACTGAGAGCATAGGATGTGCCATTCACTAACTACGGAATACCACATTGACGGTGGGCGGTGGGGTCATGCGATAAGACAAACGAGCGGTGGAAACAAAACTGCACTGTGGATAGACAAATGGAAGAGCTAATGAATGGAGTCCGTCAAACATGGTGACATTTTTCGGTAGATATGATTGATGCAGTATCCCATCTGCTCATCATAGAGTCCAAATCTGTCAACCCCTACTTTATGAAAAAAACTAAAATGTTTCGAAAACGTTCCTCTTGTAAGTGATGCACACAACGAATGACAATGATGAACGGCTGACAAATTTAATGAACAATCTCCGACGGCTAACAATTTTAGCGAATGCCAAAAATGCATTGATGAACACTGTAATACTGTAAATATCAAACAGGTACCGCCTTAGTGAACCCTCATATGTGCATAGATAACTTTTTTATAAACAGCAAACATTTATCATTTAGAAAATAGGACTGTGTTTCACATTATTCCAAGGGAATTTTAAAATTAACTAAAAGAGTAACATTAGTTAATCCAACTAAAAATCAGACACCAACTTCTTCCAATACTAACAGTAGTCCACATGGTCTCAGTTATCAAATTTAAAATTAACGATATACCAGGTGACAACATCGAACCAGATTTTATATATCAAATTCGTAATGAATGACAACACGAATGGTTTGGATAGGTGGTTTTTGGATATGAACGGAACTGGACAATTTACAAACAGTTCCATATGTTGATAACTGATTTGCTGAAAGTTTTGTGAACTTAAGTAAAGGTAGATTTATATGATAGTGACCTATGTTATGGTTGGCAATGATACCAAATACAAACAAAACGTACTAAAACCAGCACCTGACTATCTATGGACAGTTAATGTTGATCGAACAATAGGGAAATCAAACGAATCAACGACAAGTCATATATAAAATCTAGGTCAAGATTAATTCATCTTTCGATAATGCCGGTAAATGTATTGACATTATTAAATTTGATTGTGTCATTATCGTTACGAATGATTTGTTAACATGTGATGAACTACCAATATGTAAATTAGAGTAGTACAGCCCACCATTTCACGAAAAACTGGTTTAATTGCAGTTATCTTACATGTTATATTCAACCACTGAGGTTCCAAGAAATGAATCAATAAAATTTGCCGGACACCTAATATTATTCTGTTTGAATATTAATCCCGGTGAAGGCCTGAAAACCGTCTTATGTTCACAGTTTCTTCAGCACGGATAACAGGGAAACTCTACATAATTTGAAAAGTGGAAGGGATTTCAGGAAATAACAGATCCAGGCTTGTCATAAACATGCCTTTATAATGACGGATGGCTGGGTACAAATCCCACTGACATTTGTGTAGTATCAGGGGGAGGATGTGACCATCAGATAATGACCGATAAAAAGGACAGTCGATTACACTAATAAGGTATTTCTTTTCTAATTGATAACTACAACACGTTTGTAATAGTCTTAGTCAATGGAGTAACTTGCTGCTCGTGGAGAACATACTTGGTGTAGTAACGCAGCGGAGACTAGGTAAAATACAATCAACTGAATAATAAATCGTCATTCTTAACCTATACACCTATTTTGCTAACAACTCGGCTCCGGTTGTCACTTAGCTGAGAACTGTCAACTACAGATTGGTTTACACGGAAAATAAATGTTGGACACCAAACCCGATAATAAAGTATTCAACTCTTTCATATGAACACGTTATTCTTTTGGTGTCCACCTTGACCAACTCATGAATTTTAATTGCCTTAATCTTAGGTCGATCTGAATATTTGTCAAGCCAAATAGAACTGAGATGACAACGAGAAGTTCCAGATTATTATTAGGCCTAATTCGTAGTTAAAAATGTTGGGGTTATTCAGTGCCGTTTTGACAAAAAGAGCGTTACAAACCTTAATGTTACATGTAATGATTAGCAATACTTAACAACCACATTCGAAAAAAACATTCAGTGAATGTCTGTGTGATGTCAGAAACTATCTTCTTCACGTCTGACAGACAACAATGCATTTTATGGAAAGTCTAAAAGAATAATTAGATAAGCTGATCAACCGTCCAAAATAAAAACAGTCACGTCCTAGCGTAATGTTTTCGCGGGGTGAGTGGTCGATGATGTTCTCACGTACTGGTTT
Source organism: Fasciola hepatica (assembly GCA_948099385.1). NCBI lineage: Eukaryota > Metazoa > Platyhelminthes > Trematoda > Plagiorchiida > Fasciolidae > Fasciola > Fasciola hepatica. Next base: position 1,080,783 of record CANUEZ040000189.1, on the reverse strand, counting down.
CTCATCATGAACAAGTGTGTTATAGAGAACTGGAGCTGGCGAGAAAAAGGACCTTAGGTCACGCATCTCAGAAGTGTTTATAAAATTCACACATTTATAGTCTACATAACAACTATTAAAACGCTTTATCTCAGCTCCAGCTCCCGGAAAACGCCTTTGAAACGTATGGTAATTGCATAGCCGCATGATAACTCGGCATTTTATTGCTGCTTACCGTAAAAAAATCCGTGTTAATGTTTCCAACGCATTATTATTTCAATTTATTGAGCATATCCGCAGTGATGACTGGTCACTTAATGAGAACAACTGGTTGGCAATCGTTCAATAGAAATATAATTCGGACTTATTACACCACTATGCAACCAGATCACCGTTAAAGAATCTTTTCTAAGTTCATAACTGACAGTCTCCTCAATATCCCTTTGGGGTTCACACCATGGTACGGTCGGGGGTTTCTCAGGGGACGCTGGGTAGGATCTAATTGGTCTGTCAGTCCCCATCTAGCACAATCAGAAGCAAGCTAACCAGCAATATTGGGTTTATCCCCACTGTTTTAATCCCTATGCCGATATCCAACCGTAGTTGGTAGATTTTGGGTCGGATGAAGATAACGACCAATGAAATCCAGGCACGTAATCCATGCTCTGTTTCGCTGCATGTTTGTGTGAAGTATTTTGGTCGTGTGCTGAACATACCGCGCACCAGGTGTAGGACATGCAGGAAACAACCGATATCACCTATTTACACCGGGGAACACTGACACAGTGGGCAGCGCCGCACCCGTGCTAACCAGTCTGTACGAAGACCAAGGTAAGCTGTACAGGAAATCAATCTCACTGCAATAACGTGGAAGATGGTGTGCGCCATAGATTTGACACAGCCTCGGTCGCTGAAGCATGACAATGAAAGTAAATCCGATAAATATGGCAATGCAATTTGTCTGATACTGATGTAAAAAGTGTAGGAATTTCTTTATTAATGTTGCTAAATGATTCACTGTTACCAAATAAAAAAATTTCCTCGACTTTGGCACCCGGTCATCTTAAATCTCTGGCAGCGATGAACGATTTACTGGAAAACCAATTATATTGAATAACTTCTTAACATTTGTTTGCGCGCTCAGTCGAACTTGACTGACGGCGGATGAGAAATATAAATTTTAGGATGAGTGCACCGAAATCCAGTGTACGGCCAGGAAGACAACCACGCCAGTACGATATTGCTACATTATTTTGCGGTCTTGCAGTTTCGTTGTCGTGAACTTTGCTTCATTCGAGATTCATTTAAATGCATGGCTAAAATGAGCCGTGCGATTGTCACCCAACGTTCACACTGAAGTTAAAAACAAACATTTCGATTTGTTAAGAAACAGCATACGAGGATTCTTGTCTGCTGCGCATCATTTATATATATATATATATATATATATATATATATATATATATATATATATATATATATATATATATATATATATATATATATATATATATATATATAATACATATGTATATATAGGCATGCTACTATCACACGGTCTTCCTAATGGAATTAAACACTGCCAATTTGACATTTTGAACAGCATATCTGTAGTATATCATATATATATATATATATATGTATATGCATATATATATATATATATATATGTATATATATATATATATATATATATATATATGGGTTTACTCTGAGGAAGATCTTTCAATCCTATTGTGATTTCACATTTAAAACTGCACATATAATTTGTCTATTTTCGCAAATACAACTGATTCATTATGCTCTACACTTCCATTTTGCAGATGCCATAAACATCATAAAGAACCAGCGACATCCTCGAAATACAAGAAGCACTAAAAACGAAAAGCGAAATCATTTGTACACATTTAGCTGATTTTTGTGTGATGAATCCATCTTCACTCCTTTGAAATTGGACACTTGTTTACATATATCAGTAATTTCGTGTTTGAGCTCAGAAGATTGAGGAATATTATAATGGCCGATTGAACGAATAAACGAAACAGGGATTATTAGTGTAGTGAGCAGGCTGTAGGCAGTCATATTGATGTTTGACTATTGTGAGTGTAGGATCCCATTGATGCATTTGCCAAGCCTGTGTGCTCACGGAGTTTCTTCCTGTATTTTACAGACTGAACACAAAAACCGCTTGCGAAGAAATACTGGTCCCCCCACATTACATTAGTAGGCAGTAGGTAGCCATTTTCCCAGATATTTTCAGTACATGTCTAACGGACAGATTGGAGGCCGCCACCTTGTTGTTCGTTTATTGTAAGTGTTGGTGTCGTTGATACACTTACTGGGCCTCGGCTCATGGAGATTTTCCTTTAGTGCTCTTGCAGATTACACACGTGCTACCCTCGTCGGAAGAGCATTGCCCCTGCGTGTTACACGTGGAGCACACGCAACCCTGTTTAAGTCGGTCTCTAGCGGCGCTGTCCAACACACTTCATTGGAGTTGTCCAACGTTACGATGGGCATGTCCAGTCTTTACCCATCCTTGACCCAGTTGGGCGAACGTTGGCCGGCGCTGCTTACCTGAACAACACGCCCATATGCGACCTAGCTGAGCCCCGGGTGGGAAAATGCTAGACATAATGGGCAGTTCCATTGAAGTCGACGGGCACCGCCATTGTGGCCTTATATGTCCCTGGATGCGCTTAGCCTATCACCCGATATTTTTCTGCAAATGGGTGTCCCCGTTTCACTTTTTATTTCTTCATTTTCTGTTTTATAATCATCCATTTTATTCTAGTACCACCACCCTACCAACAATAAATTTGAAGGTAATTCATCAATAACGATGACTAAGGTGGATTTATGGAGAAAATTAGCGTTTTAACTATTTTAACTTAACTTGAGGTATATTACTAGGAATATGTATATTTTTACCAGTCAGAAGGTTTGGTGAATCCGTGGATTCATGAGAAAACCTACATGCGTGTGGGTTTCCCTAATGAATACAAATGTTCTGCTGAGCGCTAGTCCATTGCAATGAAGCGTTTGCCTGGCGCCAGCCCATTACAGCCTAGAGTTTGTCCATTTTGCCCAGCGTGGCGCTGGACAATGGGCTGTCTGGATGGGTACCCCTGTGCTGAGTGAGTTTTCACATTTTGGCAGTCGCATTTATAAATCCACGTAAAAATGCAAAAAACCAAAATGAAACGAAAATTATCTGCATTGTATAAGCATAGGGAAATATAGTCCTACAGTAATTTTTCTGAGAGGTTGTCCCTTGTAATCATAACTTCGTAAGCATTATTGCATCCAAAACCACAGGAAACGCCGGAAAAGACAAAATGCAAACAATCATGAAATTAACTTTTCTGTAAAACCATAAGGTCCTTGGGTACCAACATTCATATTAAGTCATTCCTTTGTGTTTACAACCGGTCACCAACCATACTTCCGTAGAAAACAGGATGTGAGAAAACAGCCCCAAAAGGAACCGCTTGGGGCGTTCTAGCACACCTTGTGCTGACCAGGTGTGTATACTCTGCTATCACAAGTGGCGTGAAACGTTGCGAGCTACTTGCACATTTACAAACTTTATTCCCCGATCACCTAACCCGTGGTGTGATCGATCGCCGTGTTACGCAAAACCTCGGACTAGTGTCTGACTCTTCAGTTGTCTATCAGTGGTGACAAAGTGACTCAGGAACAAGTGTGCACTTCGGTGGTTTCCCTTTTTATATTAACAGCAACCAATGAACTCTTGATCCGCTTCCATTACGCAATGCCGCCGAACTCGCAGTAGATAATAACGGTGCACGATTTTTTCGAGATGTGCTACTTTATTAGCATAATAATAGCCAGCTAAATTATTGATAATATCTGTCAGAACCAATTTATCTTAGTGTATCAACTGATGCTGCTACCTTTGGTTGAAGGAAAGAAACACATCTGTATGCGGCCCATGAAATTCAAGTGCTGGTAACTAATGCTGTAGTCCTGCACATGACTCCGGTTTTGTGCATAACCATCGAATACACAGTTCATATATCAATTGTAAATGGATAGAAACTTTGAATAATCTTTGTGCGGTGATTAATGGAGAACTATACTAAAGCTCCTAATGATAATTCCTTCTTCTCTCTTACAGAAGGAACACTCAGAAAAAATGAACATGTACTGAATGAAAACCTCATCAGAGTTGATTGTGCGGATTGACAATATCGTTATACCTACCGGTAAACGATGTTATCGTTTTTTAACCGCTGGAAATTCAGCTCATAACTAAGCCAATAAAAACACTTCCCTAGCGAGAAACTTTGCAAGGACGAATTATAAAAATTTTACCGAAAACGTAGGCATTATAAATATTTGCGACTGACATTTAGTATTCTGTCTTGTGGGTTAGCTAGCTTCCCGAAAGTGCTCCAAACTGTTACTAATAATAAGCTTGATTTTCTATTGTTTCTTGTTAACTATCACTTCATAAAACAAAACTGTGCTACAGTGTTTAACTGTATAAATTCCACATAGTCGGAATACGTTTTTCGATCAACGTGGAAATTAAACCATATCAGTGGGAGTGGGTGGAACATCTGCATATTATGCGAAATATTGTTCCACATCTCCGAAAATTTTTTGCTGAACGTGTTGATGGGAAAATACTAGAAACCCTTCATTTGTATCAATAAAGACCGTAAAATACGTGCGTATGGACTAACGAGAACAGATAATAACTCGATTTTTTCATCTGTCAGCTATTCTGTTGATCCAATAGCTACGTACCTGAGTATCGACAAATCTATGAAATAGATTGGTGTTCGACAAAAGCTTTTGGTAATGCCTATATCTAGCGATCTACAAACCCCAAAGTCAATAGTTTTACTAAAATTAATAATACGTATGAGATTAGGACTAGAAGCGCCGACTATAGCTCATAGTGGCTATTAAATACCAGGTCAAAGATGTAATGTATTTTGTCAGAAAGAATAAAATTTCACGTTTTCAACCACAAAACTAGTTCATTATTCACTTACATTCTTCTAGTCCGCTGCATTTGGCTGGGTACTTATGCCAAGCCCTACATGGGTATTTACAAAACATGACTGATAATCATCTGAAGGCGCAACACAACTTTTACTTCACAAGTGCACTGGACATAACAGAAGAACAAAATGATGGCCGTCAGTAGACAGGCTTATTGATAAAGACGTTTTACATAATAATTCAAAGCCACCAACTATTGGATGGACAGTTGATTGGCGAATATTTCGTGGATCAGAAGTAGCTGCGGGTTAATCATTGAGTCTGTCTTTCTTATACTTGCTGGTATAGATTGTTGGGACACGTGAGAATTCGTACTAAAATTAATCAGTTTTCTAATATTTCGTTGACAGGGACGTTTTAGGGGTCTGTCCTACCGCATACCAACCAAACGCAATGTTCGTATGATTAACAAGAACAGTAAAAACCATTGTGATATTTCATGAGGCACTTTAACCACTTTAATTTTTCCTAATTGCAAGTTCTCAGTTTCCAAACAACCGGTGTTTCGGTTGGCAATATGAAACAATAGCTCAAACACATAAAATGCCCCAGGACTTCGAAAATAGCAACACGCAACTACCTCTCACCAAATAAAAACCAAGGATGGTAATTGATGCAATCTGTTATGAACGTATCTCGTTTAAAGGGCCCAAAGACAAACTTGTTAGCCTGTCTAACTAGCTGATCCCAGTCTTCTTTAGTTTTTGGTTTACCGTTTGTTTGTCACAGTTACTTATAATGCCCTCGCCAGATATATTTCATCTAAACAGTAACATTTATATAGTAAGCGTCATCATTGTACACTATGGAATAACAGGAATGATTAGTAATATAGCCAACTTAATTGTACTGTGCTAAACGACCGACCCAAACAACGGTATTCTCCAGTCGGTGAAGTGAGAGAAAAAAATTCCTAGTAGAGAATGATTTAATCTGTTACACACAACTCTGTTTGTTAAAACATGAAGTTTTTTAAGCACGATGTGGAATGAAGAAAAGAGTCATCGGTGAACTATTCTGACTAGTCATGGAGTTCCAAGCATTCTTCGTCTTTAGTTCACTAAGTAATCTCATTCTCGATTAACGTGGCTGTCCTAGTTTATCTGCGCTTCCGAAGTCTAAAATGAACAGAATTTACGCATATTACGAAACAAATACGACGACTTTTTTATGAGAAAAGCATCAAGACTCTTTAAACAGCTCCCATCGGTAAAGCTCATCTGAAAGGAATACAGATTAACCTGGGACTAACGATTTCCTCAAATGACAGGATCTTGAACTCGTTCATTCTCCTTCACTCGCAGGTTCTTCGTGGAAACGGATTACAGAGTGGAATCGGACACTGACATAAACTGTGATCTACATGTTTGATTTTCATTTGGTATCACCTACCACCACAGACTTCTGTGCTATTCGACATCAGAAACATAATGAATAGTCCATAGTTGCAAACTGCTCAATGCAGTGAAACCGTGCTGCATAGTTGGAGCCGCTTTTTTTTTATCAATTCATACGTTTTCAACTACACATGTTAAGATCCATTAGATACCGTTTTGTGAAATGGAGCTGCATAGTTTGATGTGATACTGGTGAGAAATGGCGCGTCATTCAGACTTTTGTACTTTTTCTTTAACTATAATATCTACAGGCCAATTGTAAATTTACATGAAAACGTTCATTGTTAGTATGAACACGAGACATTTGTCTTACAATAATGAGCAAAAACATATTCCTGGATAACGTCAACTATAGTTCACATTAACTCATGACTACGAAATATAGCCCAATAAATATTGTTTTAGTCAAACCATGAGGTCAATCCAAGGACAGGTTGCCTCATCAGTCTCAATCTTTTGTTCTATATCAGTTTACGTGTTCTTGTAGTGCACAGTATATTGGACATACGACGAGACGCCTGTCGAAGAGGATATCAGAACACGTCCCGGCTTCTTTACGCAAAGGTACAGTCCGGACCATCAATAGCGAAATCCTACAACATCTGGTGGATAGCGGACACCAAATCGACACGGTGACAGCTTTTAGACCAGTCCTGACAACTCCCAGAGTTCACGCGAAAGGATTACGCAGGCGGTTGCTGATGACGTCAGAAGCCATAGCAATTTGGCTATTGAAGCCGGATTTGTGTAAGCAACGTAACCTCGTACAACAGTTGTTGTTGCCGTGGCCGTAACAAGTGATTCTCTTATGGTTCCATTGTACCAATTCTCCCCAGCCCAACACCTCTTTTTTCACACCTTTGTTTTTCACACCTGTCTTTTCACGCCATTTGGTTACACATTTCACACTTATTGTCGTTCACACAACGAACAAGATTCATCAAGTTGAAGCATGTTGTCGAGTTACCGGATTTGTTGCACATTTACTCACTCTCTGCTATTTTTAGCTGCACATATACCCTCTTTTACCCAGTACTATATATGTCAATGCCTGAAGTGATATATCGAAAAGAAATTTCTTCGTGTTACACGTTTTTTCATAACGCTTGCATTTTAAAATTTAATAAACCGTTGCTTTACGTTTAATTCTACGCGGTATATTTTGTGAAGCATATTTATCAATTATATGATTTTGGTACTTTCTTTTACGGATATTCATTATAAACTCACATTTCATCACTATCTTTAAACATGACGACACGTGGTCATTATTTTTTCCTCTATTTCCTGTACCATTTCATAGGTCAGTCGAACTTTCCTGGCAGAAAATAACAAAGGAAAAAACCCCTGGATTGATCTGTATACCGTGTACCACATTTTTTGTAATACAATTTCCCTGCTAGCCCAATGTTTGCATTCTTCTGTGAGTAATCTGAGAAATGCACATGTTACCTGCTTTTGTCACCATACTATCTGATTGACTGTTGTTGCGCCATAGCGACTTGTGACCACACCCCAGTCTGTAGTGTGGAGAAGATAGTTACCAATGCGAATGCGTCGAACATTTGTTGCTGGTAACGGCCGCACGTGCCTGATATATGCCATTCCTATGCTACAGTGACAGATTCACGGATATGAAGAATGGTTACTAGAGGGTTTTTTGCAATTTGGCCAAGGAAAAACGTGCTATTTTGTTTCAGTCAGTTCCTTTGCGGAAAAAACTCACTTTAAAGACTGTTCAAAACACACTACTGTAGTAGTGTAATAATGGTCAGCAAAGTTCGCGTTTTTGGGAGACGGGTGGTTCATAGGATTTTTAGCTCAATTAACCAAAGCTCCTTTGCCACTGCTTATTAAAACTAATATATGGATATAGTAGTATGGACTTGTTAATGTATGAGTACGATAAAATAAAACGTCTGCGAATTGAACCATATAATGAGGTCCATATTATTTTTACAACCAGCTTTTAACAGCTAATTCCGTTATTTCTATCGCATTACAGGAACTACCAAATACTCAACATGACGGAGATAAAGGATGAAAAGTCGAAATTCCAAATCGTTGTACATTTTGAAATTCACCATTCATGATATAAAAATATTTCTATGAAACCTTTTTATATGACCAACCAGGAACTGATTCCGATAAATGATGTATGCGGAATTTTGGTTATATGAATCAACTAAATTGCGTTAGAAGGCTGCAGTCCTTGTTCCTGGAATGCATGTATGCCTTTTGGGGTGGTGCAGTGCCAGATAACTGAAAACGTTTGCATGTTTATTTGTGGGGTTTTGTCAAACTAGATAAGACGAGCTTGAACTGTGACTGAAGAGCGCGTTAAAAATTCAAGTGATTTAAAAAGCAAAAGAAGAACCAGAACACAGGCTGACGCTGACAGTCGCCTGAGTATCCCCTTCCCCGTTTCGTTGGGAATCATTCAATGGGACAGTTAGGGGACACTCAGAAGATTACCCGGTGACTGTCATGGGTACACCCGTGCCGCCAGGGTACGATGAAGTTTAGCGATTGTCTTCACTATGATTATGTCACTGGATATTGTAATACACGCTACTTATATTACAGACAATCAGTCGTACTTGCCTCAGCCCGCTGGGTGAAATTCTCCATTCTGTTTACGACAGTTACTGTAACTTCGTTATAGAATAACGAAGTCTAAATGCAAACGTGCTTTACGCTGTAGACATTGTGGTTTACACCAACTGGGATATTCATTTTTACCATTATTCCCTGGGTGAAAAGATGTTTATTATAAGAGCTAATTGAAATTAATTATTATTGCAAATAAAATTGATGTAACATAAAGTTTTATATACAATTTCAATGCAGCATACCAGTATAACATATGTCATAATGTATTTTGTGGAACCACGAGAAAATAAATCTTTTTCAAAAGTAGTTACAATAGTAAATAAATGAGTAAAACATCAGTAATGTCAAATATTAAACTGGATAACAACGGACGAGTTCGAATTTTACACAAAAGTTCCGTACCGTAAGTAAATTTACTCATGCATATGGTTACATGGTTTTATTCTTTCCGGTAGAAAATAAGGGAAAGTACATAAACAGGCAACTATAGATCGTTTGCCGAGATTCAGTTGAAGGGGTTTGGAAAAATGGATGAATTTAAGAAAGCGTTTCAAGGCTGCCTAAACATTGGGTTATCCCCATCGGGATGCGTTTCATATCCCAACCAAAGCCTAACCTTCAGGCTATGGCAACTTAACCAAAAGCCTAAGGCATCCCGACCGAATCCCAATCAAAGCCATATGAGGACCCAATCGGGAGTTGATTGCGACTGCCACATGGGGCATCACTGTGTAAGATAGCTAGACCTCACTTCGCGGTTTCCTTAGTAAACGCGTGCTTCGGTCCTTTGTACTGCGGGGACCACTTGCACGTTACTCTAATACTCGGCACTGTACGAATATGTTACCCAGCACGGTATTCTCCACGAACCGTGAGAACGAGAAGGCAATTGGGAGAGGTAGTGCTCAGCGTGTATTTGGGAGTGTATGTGAGAGCGTATGCAAGAGCAACGGTCAAGTGGCAACCGCACTTGGCGGTCGGCGTTCAGTTAAACAATAAACGTGGTAAAAGTACGAACGAAGATGGCCACCGCTACAGGGGCCTCCTCCTAGAAGTCCGACGGAGTTGGGCTTCGATCGTGATGGTAGGCCGAAGTATTGTCTAGGAACTCCCCATAGCTTGCCCGTTATACTGTTGGTGACGTCGAACGACTGCTGATGAGTTTACCGGTGTCTGCACTCTCAAGATCCGATGTGCGTCGGCCCAACTTTATTTTGGCACCCACGGGTCTCATACGCATGCGAGTCTGAAGATGCCGCGTCAGGTCCATCCAAAAGGGCGTCCAGTTGTCGTCTCCAGTACCACTCTGACCAATCGTCCCGTTGTCCAGTGAGTAGTTGGCTCCTTGAATGTGCACGGGAGTCAGCGAGGCTACGGATGAAGCCAATGTAACTGTGTAAATCCCTGTGAGAGAGGGCAAGGTAAACTGGAACCAAATAGCGCCTGAGGGCGCCGGCGGATGTTGGACCGTAATAACAACACACGAACGATGTTCGGTGTTGTTGTAGTCGCTAGGAGACTAGAAGAAAATGAAGTCATAACTACCGATTGTAATTTCTCGGGCCTGTTGGTTGGTAAATCCATGGTGAACTTCCCAACTTATTGCTAACAGTCGGTTGTAGAAATCGTCACGAAATTGGCGAAGCGGACGGGATTTCGTAGTTGGCGACCGCGACGGCTACTGCGCGTTGCGGGTACGGTTGGAGATTCTGGTGGAATAGCTGCAGAGCCCTCACTAGGCGTAACTGTGGGTGGTTCGAGAAATAACTCGCTCGATGCGGGTGACTGAGCGGCTTGAGCAGGTGTAAACTGGTCGGGCGGTCGCACTCCATGACGGCAGGCTTTAGACGGTCGATAAATGCTGTGTCGTGTCGTCCGCTGATGTCTATGACAAATGTTTTTGCCCTACGCTTTATCACCCAAAACGGGCCGGTGTATGGTGCTTGTAGTGGTGATCGAACGCGATCGACGCGAAGGAATACATGAGTAGCGGTTTCTAACGCAGCTGGGACAATTTGTAGACTGTTGCTTGCCCGACGGATTGGCCTTGAGCACCCGCATGTGCTGCGTAAGGCGCTGAGCATAGTCGCCGTTATCGAAAGCCACGGTTGGTGAGGGGGCTACCAACTCCCCAGGCAGACGAAGTGTACAGCCATATACTAGTACGGCCGGTGTTGTGTGTAATTCCTCCTTGATGGCACTACCCAGGCTTAAGAGTGCTAATGCTAGTGTTTCACCCCAAAGAGGGTTACCGTTTGCTTGAAGGGCGGCTTTTAATTGCCGGTGGAAACTCTCAACCATACCATTGGCCTGAGGGTCGTAAGCTGTTGTCTTAACGTGTTGGAAACCCAGCGTAGCTAGTAGGTTGCCAAAAGTGCCCTCAAAGTGTGCACCACGATCGGTGGTCACTATTGCCGGGCAACCGAAATGACTAACCCAACCGGTCAAAAAAGCTTTTGCGGCCTCTTCTGACGTGGGAAGAGGGATAGGAATAGCCTGCGGCCAGCGAGTAAAACAATCCACGCATGTGAGTATGTAAACGTATCCAAGAGAAGGTGGAAGTGGTCCTTCGAGGTCGACGTGCACATAATAAAACGTGTTTCAGGTTCTGAGAACCTGGCTAACGCCGCCTTAGTGTGCCTATGGGTCTTAACACGTTGACACTGCAGGCAAGCACGAGCCCATTGACGTATATCTCGTTTGACATTGTGCCAAACAAAACGCTCAGTTATCAGTTTCACCGAGGCAGTCACATCTGGATGAGCCAGATCATGGAGTTTCAGGAAAGTAGGATAACGGTGGGCAGCAGAAACCACCGGCCTAGGGAGAACTTGCGACACATTGCACACGATGGTACTCTTGGAAGTTGGGGTAGGTACTGTGGTTAAGCTCAAAGAACCGTTTTGTCGAATTTGTTCGATGTCAGGGTCCACAGCTTGGGCCTGTGGCATTGCGTCCAAGTTGATGTTAGGCGTCGGTGACAAACTTAGTTGATGTACGCGTGACAAGGCGTCGGCGACGGGATTAAGTACCCCAGAGACGTGTCGTATGTACACAGTAAACTGTGAGACGAAGTCTAAGTGGCGAACCTCTCGTGGTGAGTATCAATCAGAAGCTGACTTTAGTGCGCAAACCAAAGGTTTGTGATCTGTAAACACCGTGAACGAACGGCCTTCGAGTGCTTGTCGAAAATGACGGATTCCTAAATAGATGGCTAATAACTCCATACCAAATGTGCTGTACCTAGATTCGGCGGGTTGTAGGCGCTTGGAGAAGAATGCTCAAGGTTGCCAAGAATCGTCTACGAACTGCTTCAGTACCGCTCCAACCGCTGTGTCCGAGGCATCCGTCACTACCGAAATAGGAGCCAAAGGGTCGAGGTAGGGAAAGAGTTCTGTGTTGGCGACAGCATCTTTGACCAAGGCAAATGCGGCTTGTGCCGTGTCGGGAAACACGAACTTCCGCTTACCTTCGCGCAACAGGTCGGTGAGGGGCTGCATTATTTTCGCACAGTGAGGAATAAATCGGCGGTATAAATTCACCAGGCCGGCAAACTGACGCAACTGGCGAAAAGATTGGGGTTCAGGGTAGTCGCGAATAGCGGAAACTTTATCTGGCAGAGGGCGGATACCCAATAATGAAATAGAATTTCCTATGAAGGTGATATTAGACCAGCCTAATTTGCATTTCGCGATATTGATCGTGACGCCGTGCTTGCTAAGGCCTTCGAAAAGTTCTCCTAAGTGTGTGGCGTGCTCTTGCTTTGAAGAACTAGCCACCAAGATATCATCCAGGTATACGTAGACATTTTCCAAACCACGAGTTGCCTCGTGCGTGAACCGTTGAGAGGTCTGGGCTGCATTGCTGAGTCCAAACGGCATTCGCAGAAACTTGAACAGCCCGAAAGGCTTAGTGACGGCAGTTTTAGGGAAATCGGCCTCTGCCACCGGGATCTGGTTGTACGCACAAACTCAATCGATACGGCTGAAGACGGAACAACCTGATAAATACGAAGTAAGGTCCTGTATATGGGGAATCGGATATCGGTCAGGGACGGTGACTTTGTTAAGTGCTCTGTAATCACCACAGGGTCGCCAGTCGCCGCTAGAATTAGGGACCATATGAAGAGGGAAGCCAAAGGGCTAATAAAAGGGCGTATTATACCCAGTTCTAGCATATGTTCGAATTCAGCCTGTACAACACGAAGATTGTCTGGTGCTAACCGACGCGGCCTACTGAACACGGGGGGGGGGCCCTTAGTATCTATATAATGAGTGACGTTAGTGGTCACTGCTGAGAGAGGTCGGGCCTGCTGAAACATGGCCGGGTAGGCGGCGATGAGTTTGCCATAAGGTTGGTGTACCGATGGTTGAACGTAAAAAGGTGTGACGTGATTCACTCGCGAATTATAACCCGCAACAGCGAGAGTAGTCTGACGATCCACCACTCTGCGGCGCCGTGCATCAACTAACAGGCCGAAGTGTTGCAGGAAGTCAATGCCTAGAATTGGGTACGGGACGTCGGCGATGATGAATACCCAACGAAAACTACGCTTTAAACCTAAGTTTAAGGTGAGCGACCGCTGAACAAACGTAGATTTGGCCGTGCCATTGGCAGCGCGTAGTGTCTGGGCCTGCGGTGTGCTGTTGTCGCCTTTCAGTCGGGGGAGGACGCTCACTTCGGAACCGGTATCTACAAGTTATAGGTTATTTGAAATGATGTCCCTTACGTTCAAAAGGCGACTGTTGGTCTGATACTCGGCTTCGTGGGTCACCACCACGGGCCGGGAGGTTAGTTTCCCTGATGAGCACCGGGAAACGTACACCCTGGTTTGCATCGTTTGGCTCCCTCACCGAAGCGACTGTGGTATTTACAATACCCTTCTTTTGAAGAGCCAAAACGTCGTCACAGTGACGAACTATGGGGCCTAGGTGAGTTTGCGCGGTGCTGCTCCTGTGACCCACTTCTTCTTACTGGTAGGCATTGCAGGCTCGCGTCAATTCTAGACAAAACTGACGCGAGGTCGTTAGATGTTTGCAAGGCAGGCACCGTTGTGACGGAGGACCTGGTTACTCCAGCTACAGCGGGGTTGTATCGTGACATAATATCGTCAGCTATCGCTGCAGTTTCCTCCAGCGAGCATTTGTGCGTGGCACTTAGTAAAACTGGAATGTTGTGCGGCAAACGCTGCAGCTAAAGTTCTTTTAAGAGCGGGTCCTCGCCTACCGTCGGTCCTCTCAAGCGCTGCATCTCACGCAGCAGTTCGGAGGGCTTCCTGCTTACAAGCTCAACGTCTTGAAGTTGTTGAATACGTTCGTCCTGCGTTGGGGTCGTGTTGGCGAGCTTCGGGAAGAGATTATTACGTCCCTTACTCGCATTGTGACCTCCGGCGGGAGGCGGCCTGTTACCCACCTCAAACGGCTGGCGTCACTAGTTGTACGGCACCTTTCGAATTCTAACTCGACCAGCGTGAACAAGAGTTCTGGATCAGCAGGCGTGAATGCGGGTATGTTCAACGTGCTTGCTCCAACGGTGGGGTCTGAGCAGGGTTTCCGTTCAGCAGACATAGTGATTACTTTATCGAATAAAGACGGGAAAAGAAATCAACGACCAATTTGGCAATATAATCTTCGAAAGGAAAAAAATCACGACAGACTAGACACCAAGAACATGTGTGGACAAAAACATATTTGGTGAACCGACCAAAAAAAGTCAACAGATAGGGAAATAATAAAACACACAAAAACGTACGCAGCCGGGAGCTTGAACGGAAACTCACGTGACCTGGAGATCACGTCGGGCTCACCAATTGTAAAGTAGCTAGACCTTACTTCGCGGTTTCCTTAGTAAACGCGTGCTTCGGTCCTTTGTACTGCGGGGACCACTTGCACGTTACTCTAATACTCGGCACTGTACGAATATGTTACCCAGCACGGTATTCTCCACGAACCGTGAGAACGAGAAGGCAATTGGGAGAGGTAGTGCTCAGCGTGTATTTGGGAGTGTATGTGAGAGCGTATGCAAGAGCAACGGTCAAGTGGCAACCGCACTTGGCGGTCGGCGTTCAGTTAAACAATAAACGTGGTAAAAGTACGAACGAAGATGGTCACCGCTACAACTGTAACAGACGCGGGTGTTTCACGCTTAGTGGGAAGAACAAGCAAACTTGCACAATATGAGAAAACAGCTGGGTAAATTTTAACTGTCTTTAAGCTGAGGCAACCCATTCCGGTGATAAGAATCACATTTCTTTGTTTGCAAGTAATACTTTCAACCAAGCGGGTTTGCCATAAAAACTAAGTATAAACGGGTAAGAAGATTGCAAACAGCATGTTAAGTGACGAGTTCCGAATTCAGCTGATTGTTGTTATTATCATTCTTGAGGTAATATTATATCCCTTGTAGCAAGATTGGTTCAAAACCGCTCGGAAACCGATCGATTTCGGCCGGTTTTCTATCGGTTTTTACTATTACGCCGATCGGTTTTCGGTCGGTTTGTTTAGTAACCATTCTACACAAAAAAACATTGAATTTATCCGAGGAAATTTGACGACGGATGCAATGTGCAATACGTTCTTGGCGTTTTATTTTATTGTATTACTTTGTTTCATCGAAATATCCTAAAAACCTTGCCCTACTTTATTCCCTCGAAATGGGTGAATTAAGGATAACTAATCAGATAATCACAAATTGGTAGATAGAGAAAAGCATCGTTATACGTAATTTGGGTTAAGAGAATGAATCAACGAAGCATATGACGTACTTCAAACGACTGACACAAACCGCTCGGAAACCGTTCAGAAACCGTCCAGAAAATCCGTCGCAAACCACCGAGAAACCGCCCGAAATACTGGTTAGCGTAATAATAAAAACTGACCGAAAACCAGCTGAAAACCGATCGGTTTCGTTTTGGTTTCTGGCCGGTTTTCGATCGGTTTTTGCGAATCGTTTGAAATATGTGATATGCTTCGGTACTTTCTTTCATCGACCCGGATTACGAACTAGGATGCTCATTTTTATCTTCTAATTTATGGTTCTCCAATTAATTGTCCTTATTTCACCCTATTTGAAGGAATAAATAAGAGTAATACATATAATTGTTATTTAAATTAAAAAAATAAACTCTAACCGCTTCCAAGAAATAAACTACCTCATCTTATAAGTATGTGAGCTACTCCGAGGGACTAAGCTTAGGAGTTTCATGGCAGCCACAGGGTGATCATTCTATCAGCAGAAGAAAGATAAACGAGGTCCAACAGTGCCCCTCGCAAGTACATTGCACAAGACGTAAATCCCGCCTGTGAACGGCCTCAAAATGCCGAGAGTACAAATAATTCAATCCGGTTCCTGCACTTGACAGTCAGATGCCTGAAAGTCCATATTCTTGCACTGGTGTGCTTCTTGGATCCACGGTTGCTTCGGCTATCTGAAGGGACGACTCTTCAATACTTGGCTATAATCTGTGAAGGTTCAGGTTAAATCTCCAACCTCTTTTCTCTTCAATAACTTTTCGGATCACGGCCGTTAGTCACTCACACCTCACGGTCAATTTACCCGACAATGAGGATAATATGTTAAGGGGTGGTAGGTACTAGATAACGGTTCCTGGAAAGTTGAAGTGAGAGGAACTAGTCAGTTGTCTACAAAAACTGTGGTGAACTCCTGGTCATATTTCTCCAAACACAGTCATCTACACCCTCTCTAACTCCCTTTTGGTCTCCAACACTGCACTGGCGCCTATCCCGCCCCCTTGTCAGCCTATTCCAGCCATTAGCGATCCAAGCTGCAAAATACTGACTTCTGATGCGAGTCATAGTTCTCTCTTTATTGTCAGTACATGACCTCTCAGGCGGCCATTCCCCCTAGCTCAGTCAAGGCCCCTCTGTGACCTCAGGCTTCTGTATATCCTTCTATTATTTTGAAGGTCACTATTAGGTCGTCTCTTTTTCATCTTATTTCTAGAGAAAATAACCCTAGCCGCTGCAACCTCTGTTAGTGGCACAAATGTCTGTACTCTCCGAACCATCGCGTAAGCCGACGTTGTAGCTGCTTGGGAACCTTGAGGTCCCTCACCAAAACGGCCTCCACTCTTGGACATAGTTTTCTAGATGAGATCCCACAAGGCTTTGTACAACGGCAACAAGACCCTCGGTTTCCTAGAGCTGACCGCCCTGCTTAACTGGTGCGGGGCTGTAAGTGCTTTCTGTGTTACTGGCAGACTATATCAGAACCGGTCCATCCCAACTCAATTCAACTGCGTTCAATATGCGCAGAACCTTGTGAATCTGGAGCCAACCGTCTGCTCAGGTAGTTGTATCTTCGGCCGTTTTCAGTAGCTCACAGAACGGCTTTTTCTAGCCAAGTCAAATCGGACAGGATCACAGAACTTGCTGATCATCCCATCAAATTCTAGATTTTTAATTGCTTGTGTCTCGGTTCCTCACGGCACTTCAACTGCTGAGGGATTTCCCTGACATCTTGAGGATGGAGGACTCAACTTCAGGTCGTAGGATAGGGTTCACTCCCGAAAAAGTCTGGGACCCGTAATTTAGCAGGCTGGGAGCTAGAACACAGCACGAACATTCACTGGGCTTAAGGGAGGTCTCCTCCATGAGGCTAGACGCCCTGAAAAATGCTACAAGCATAGAGAGGAACGGAGAAACTAAATTCACGCATGAGCAAGAGTTAGAGCATTTTGGAGAGAGGAACTGGGATGTGCAGGAGGCAGAGCTTCAGTACTTCGGATGCCAGGTACTACCTAGATCCCCAGAATGGTCTATGGAATGGACAACAAACCATAACTGCTGACGAGTGCCAAAGATGGTACAAGTCAGTGGAATAGGCGAAGGACGGTTTGTGTTTAAACAACGTCATTCATGTTTACGCTTGGGAACGACACCGGACGCGATACTAGCTAAGGGAGCCAAAGGTTCGACCATCCTCAAGCAGAGCAGCAAAAAATGTCTTTCAAATGGCGGAAACCAACTGTCCTCGCAGCAAGCAGACAAACTGCGAACAGCCTTGTGGCATCGGACAACATAAAAACTGCTTAGAGCCAAGTGTCGACTGGTTACTTTTGTCTGTTGTATTTTTTGGGTATAAATTTACGCATTCAAACTCAGTCACCTCCAGGTCGTCACAGAGCAACAGATGTAAATTATGAGGTAAAAAGGTAACTTGGGTTTTAAAGAGGGATGTGGGACATTGATAGACAAGACTTGTCCAGGCTAGCTTTGGACTTCATAAAAGTGCTACGGGACACTACTTTGGTTGGAAGTTCTTTCTATGCAATATCCAATCCAAAAAAGACTTCGCTCAGCCTTTCTGCAGTGCTCTGGGCTTCGTCACCCTTGTCTGTATCCCCTAAGGGTCGAGTCCCGGTCGGTTTCAGAGAGAAGTACATTATTCTCTGATATATGTTTTGGCTGTTCGAGCGTTTCAATTGGGTCCTTTCTCCTTCTTCCCCAAAATTACCAGTTTGTCCCTTACGGTAGACCCCCAGGAACTAATATTTTCTATATGAACCTTGGTTGCTCAGTCTGTGGAAAGCGCTGACCTCTAAATATAGAGGGAGATCTTGCCAGCACAGTATATTCTCGGCCAGTCCAAACGGTGGTTGTGTACTTTAGATTACCGCCCGGGGTTTGCTGGCACCAGCTATCCCTCGCAGGTTTGAGAAAGCCCTATTAGCCCAACTGGTTGCGGCGGCACACTGGGCTGACGGCTTGCAGGATTTAGGGATAAGTACCCCCGAAACCTCCAGGATAGGCGTTCGTATGGTCTTGATGGGCTTACCTGAATCCAGGTGAGCGGAGCTGAGGCATTAATGGATAACAGTTGCCTACACTTGCTATTGTTAAGCTGCAGGCTACTTGTCGCTGACTACATGTGAAGGGTATACAGGCCGGATTGTACGTCATTATCAGCCGGGTTCCGAACAATCTTAGCGTTGTCTGCAAACAGGAGGGAAGTAGACCCCAGCTATCTCACCCGGTCGTTTAGGAAAACAAAGGGCAGCTGCCGTCCTGAGACAGATCCCTGTGGAACCCCACTACGGTCTTTCGCAAAGGATGAGGTGGTACCTTCTACGCTGAAGTCGAACCTCCGGTTTCTCAGGAAATCCACCGACCAAGCCACCACTGGGGGCGCTATTTGTATTACTGCCAGTTTATAACAATAATGATAATAGTGTATTTCAGATGAGCCCGAAGCGTGCTACAATGCCTGATCAGATGATCCAGGTGATGCCAGAACAGGAGTTTGCAAGAAAGTAGATTATATTTACATAGGGGTGGAAGGAGATAGTCTACGTGGACTAAAGCGAGGATTAGAGGGTCAAGGTCAAAAGATCGGTTCCGCTTATGGCTGGTAAAATTGGTTGACAAGGAAGAGTATCTACACAAATAATACCGGAGGTGAACATACCAACTGGGAACTTGAGCGGAATCGAAGGATTTTCGCTAAGTTTTTCTGAGAAGAAGAGTTTATCTAGGGAGTTTCGAAGAGCCATTTCCCGCAGCAGTGTATAAAACTTATATAGATAGAAAACTGGAAGATGTGCAACAGTGGATCTTCAGAAGTAAACTGCAACCATTCAGTCGGCCATATGATGGTAAAAACTCGATGGCTAGGTGCCAACGGAGGTGGTCACAAGAACAGTGTACAACAGATCCGGATTAAAGTGGGTGCTACCTGAAGAGCGGTGATGGAAGAAATAGCCGGGGGGGGGGAGAACAGGTGAGCACTGGACCAACTGTTTGCAATAATGCAGGTATGTAACGAAGTGACTTCAGTAAGACAGAACAATGGTAATGGACTGATGTGAAGTGCAATCGCGGGGGCTGATGGAATGCGGAAGCGGTAGTAGAGTGAAGAGTAGATAACTGTCCAGATGACCAGCTTCAAATAACGGAACATACGATGGTGGCGAAGAGGGCTACGGAACCAGTGGTTTTGATAAGTAAACTGGGTTGGAATATAGGATTTGGAACAACAATAAAAGGGTTGGCGGGTATGGCAGTAGAAATTAGAGGTACGATACTGATGGAATCAGTTGCATAGCGGACGAGCGACAACTCCGGAGGGGTTTGGGAAGATCGAATAGGTGTTGAGGGAAAAGCCAGAGGATTACATGTACTGGGACGAGAATTGTTTGCGTACTTTGCGCTGGTCAAGAAGTAGCAATGTGAAAATAAAAGGTTATTATTTTGAGGTGCGGAAAGTTATGGGTGATAAGACAGTGGCTTACCTGGTTAAAAGCCTGGAAGCTCAGGTACCGCACCTTGACCCGTTCACTCTTGTCCAGTAGTTCTGTCACTTCATCTAGAAAGGAGAGCTGGTTCATGGGACATGGCTAACCCCTTAAAAACCCGTGCAGCTCCACTTCCAGTAGGTTGTTTATCTTTACGACAGGCAATTTCATCCCTAATGCACCGCTTCAGGATTTTCAATACAACTGGCAGGGAACCCACGGGGAAACAATTTGAGGCCTGGTCTATTCGTCCACTCTGGTGCTGTCTTGATTTTTCTGGAAGCGTTTCCAAGCCTGGATCTTCTGCTAAGCCTCAGCCACGGCGCTTTTCCACCACAGAAGGCGACTTCTTCGAAGCCCCCTCCCAAGTGGCGCGAATCCGTCAGCCTAGGGAATTAGATTACCTTTTTATGGCTCTGCTTGTCGTCTCCCTTGCCGGATTGACAATTCAAGTTCAAGGGCAACTAGCTGCCTAGAGTTTCTCCTTTAGTCGTCGGGAGGCTTTCCGCGACCCACAGCATAAAAAAATCGTAACGTACCAAATCGCTTTTACTGACTGGTGCAGTGATCCTTGAGCCAGGCATATCGACTAGTTAACTGGTTAATACGACTTTCAATGAAGCCTTTCCACAAGTGCGTAGACTGGCTAACATGCTTGACAAGGGTCAATTTTGGACCAAATCAATGAGTTTGTGGCCGGAAGGACACCACTAAGACCACCCATTTTCCTATTCCACCTCTGCGTCACTAATGCTCCCGATTACTAGGACATTACTACCCGCCCCAAAGGCTTCTGGTGAGCAGCCCACGAAATCTGTGCCTTCGCCCGCTGTTGCCGCGGTGCTTTCTATCTCCGGAAGTGACTTTGGCAAAGACCGTCCGGATGCTGGGTGTCGCAAAGTAGGTACCTTTCACTTTTTGTAAGTGTTGAGAGAATAAAAATGGTACGCCTTTGCCTGCTCTGTCATCCTTCCAGTGTGGCCTTTAGTTGGGGTACCCAGGTGGGCAAGATGGTTTCATGTCAACTTCGTCATTAAACCACTGTCCGGAGAGTGATACGCTCTGCCTCAGTGGTCTCTATGTGACCTTTCTTCCACTTGTTGTCTACAATACAAGCAATAACGTAGGGTATCCATGAACTCTTCTGCGATTCTGGCCAGCTTTCCTTGCTAGAGTTTCTTCACACAAGTGCCAAGTTCGACTGCAGATTTCGACCTCAACTAAGAAGGTCAAGGTTGGATGACTGAGGGATTTCGGCACTGAGTAAGGCTGCCCACGGGTTTTCCTCCTAAAACAATTCGAAGCCGTGGCGTTATGGTTTTTCTGCGGAGCACTCTGTTGAGGGACCATCTTACAATCACACATAGCCGGATTAATTATAGAAAACTTTGATGCCTCGGTAGACACATTCGGCCGTCCAATGTGAACATGCTCTTATTTGTGTCGGGCCTATGAAGACTTGCCAAACTGACTAGCGTTATCAGGCTCATTTCGAATATGCCTACCGGAGAATAGGTGGATTTTCTAGAATGCCGTCAGGGAGAGAGTCCTATCGCAGGGGTTCCCGCATTCCATGGGAACAGAGCGTGCACATCTCTGGATCTCCTGCGAATCAACCTTCCACTTCACTAGCAGTGTGACCTTCTCTCGTGTGGTGAGCACTGGGATACCCAGGTATCACATTAGATCCACCATATTCCCTTCTGTAATCAGCCTGTGAGAAACACGTAGCCGAACTCGAAAGAATCCCATGACCAAAAACACGATCGGTCCATACGTTCTACAATACTAGACTATTTATTGGGCAATAATATGAAACACGCACAAACCTCGATTGGGCAACCGCAAGACGCAGAAAATGAGAGCCGAGTTTAGGGAGTGCGAGAGACAGGAATGTGCGTCACGCAGGCCGAAGGTGGGATACGGCAAGGTAGCGCTTTGGGCGTGAACGAGCGAGGGTAGACCCACAGAAACACAAAGTGTGCAGAAACACGCAAATAATGTATGGGAGAGAGTAATATGACGAACCACGAAAATATAGTGTCTCGGACGGATTTTCTACAACCGATGGTTACATCGCGAACCAAAATCATTTAGAATCCTAGAGGAGTCAAATGCTTAGAAGAAGGGTGCTGATTCCCCCTAAGTCCCTAGGACTTGCTGTCAGTGCGTCTTACTACTACTGCTAACGCCTGCACTCTGCCCACATACTCACAACCTCTCTGGACACCGTGGTCGGGCCAAAGAGACGTTCTGTGCATCGTCCACAAGAACTTCTGCTGGACTGCAGACGTGAACAGAGACTTGTTGATTTTAAATCCGTGCGCTGTCTTCGAGAGATGTATGCCTACCTGCATGTGTGTGTGTGTGTGGGTGTGTGCGCGAAGAAACTACTTTAGTGATCGCACCCATAGTCTTCCCCTTCAAGGCCGATAACGAAATGGGAAATGGCGAAACCATGTCAGGTCGTGATGGGGGTGTGGAGCGGAAACTTGGTTCATGTGCTGGCGAGTGTTGTGAGTGGATGTATTCGGGCGTATAATTGAGTCACAAATACCACCACTTGCGAGGAAAGTCTTCAACGGTGTCATTGATAAACGAGAAAAGGTGGACTCTCTGATGTGTCTTGTTAGGAGTGTGGGGCTTTTGTATCGAAAACAACAATAGCTGCCCGTAGAACTATTCCGTGGGTGCCGCACAATGGTTGGACATTCGGGGTGACTGGCCTTGGAGGGTTGAAGTGCCACCGGATACACAAGCCACTGTTTGGTTCTGCGGCTCGTCTCGATTTATGTTTCGGTGCCAACCCTGCAGTTCCCGATGGGCACTCACAAAACTTTAGCCATCGTTGGAGTAGATATCCACTGGTATGTCTCTTCGGTTGATAAAGCTTTGCAGGGCCCGGAGGACGGAATCGGTGATCATCGAATGCGTAACCTCCAGGTACACAGCACGAGGCTTCATTCACGTCATTATTCACTCGTATCTCTTTTCCAGGCTTTTTTCGCATTTGACCCCCTAAAGCCCGAAATAGCCAAGCCCGGCATAACTGAGCGGCATTTATCCCGGTGTCACTCTACATTCCGGTAGAGGAGCCTCCTGTTATTTGTCCGAGACGGCGGAGCATCTTCTATAGGGTAGACGACGTTGAATTACTCGTTTTACATTAGCCCTTTCTTTTAGTATCCTAAAGTGCTTTCGAATGACATCGGTCACGCGGCTTTCTACTGCATGTTCCCATACGGCATGCGCATGTTGAATCATCATATATATTTGTCAGTGAGACAGCATATTAACGCTCAAGTCCATGCGGAGATTTCCCACTTTATTATCCGTTACCACAGTCCAACTTTCCCCCCGAACCGTAGCCGGTTGAAAATTGACTCTCCACTTCTCCAGGACTCTCCAGTTGCGCTTTCTCATTTCTGAATGGTACATGTTACTAATCCTGAATCTAAACCCACCTTTTATGGACTGCTGTTTCTCCCACATCCACCAGTGTTCACCTTCACGAAATTGGTCTCGGAACCGTTTCGGAACTCATTCCGTCTATTGAACTCCGGTAAATCCGTCATTCATGGACTTTCCCGAGAACACTTCTTTAAAATTTTTTTCTTCCTTTTCTTCTTGTTCAAAATTTACTCCATCTGCAGAACCTTAGTAGGCCTCCGTTTTCCTCAGCTTGCATCATTCTCGTTCCTAATGCGTCCTTGGCACTGCGGTAACGATTTTTCGATATATCCACCGCACACCACCGCCCAGCCCGGATTCAAAACCGGTTTGAAACTGCCAAGCAAACCATTATTAAAATGATCCATTCGAGCTGTTGCTGGCTATGCTTATCTATCGCTGATACTCTTGACTTTCATACTTTGAATTTGTGAATGTTCCACCTTATTGAGTAACGTGTTACACCATGATCATGCGCTAGCGCGTGCGTCTCGACCGTGGCCGAGAAATATACTATTATTATTGTTATTATTATTATTATTATTATTATTATTATTATTATTATTATCAGTTCTATCATATTTTTCCGAGCCGGTAGCTTTGTGGCGCTTCGCTTCCAAACTCAGGTGGAACTTGGTCAGTCTACCACCTACCCGTAGCAATCCACTAACGAGTTTGGGATTTAGATGCTTCAGGTCGTTTTTTGGAAGCGATGATTTTGTCGATTGGTCCTGCTCCTCCGGCGTTCTCGATTTCTCGGGGGAAACCCTCGCTTTATATCATTTTGAATAGACGAGACTCTGCGGACCGCGGTTTATCGGGGTTCATTGGACCCACTCGTACAAGGCCAAATGGCTGGACCCCTTTCATGACCAGCAAATTTCCCTTAGACCTAGCCAATCACACCAGTGAGCGGAGCTCCTTCCCCCAGGGGAAAACCTAGCCAAACTTAGCAAAGTGGATGTTGATTCGGCTGATGCCGTCGTCGTCGCCGCGCCGCTGACCTGTACTCCTGTTTCCAGAGATGGCTATAGGTAGTGAACTTGCCGGTCCTGATTAGACATGCGCGGGACCTCTGGCCCTTCCTTCCACGCTTCTAGTTGCCGGAAGTTGGTCGCACCCCGGGGAACACAGGTCAACTGGATTGTCGACCGACTTGACCTGCTTCCACTGGCTCATAGCTGTTTCGTCTTGGATGAACGTGAGCCGCTTAGCGACGAAAGCACTAGAACGGCTGCTTACTTTGTGAATATAGTACAGCACTTTTGTCAGATCCGTTCAAAACTAGCCGACCAACTATGGAAGTAGAAACGTCTCTTCGCCGCTTGTACCGCCTGTAAGACCCCCTTGGGCAATACGTAGCCAAGTTGGAAACCGGTCCCGAAATCAAAACAAGATTATCCTTGAAATTCTGCTATACTATATTATCAAATGAACAATGACATAAGGCGGATACGAACTTGATTTATGCGATCACCCAGAAAACGAGAATCGAATTGCTGCTTGCTGGAAAGGAGCACGTGCAACACGCGGGTCCAAAAAAGAGTATAACAGAGCAGCGTGTTGGAGGCGAACAAACAAGTGTCGGTTTGTGAAGACACAGCGCATTAAAAACACGCAAATAGTGCATATGAGTGAGCGATGTTAGGGAAACATGAAATTGCAGTGTTTCTAAGGGGATTTTCACAACCGGTCGTTACACCACTAGCACTGCTAACGTGGCTGCACTGAGCTCAAGACGCGGAATCAAGACCGATTTCAGTGGGGTAAAGCTATCTTTGGCGAAAAAAATCCTGGTGGTGTATTTTCCATCTACCGTGCAAAACCGTCCATACAACATGGCTCCGTACCAAACTTAGGAAGTGTCCGAAAAGGCTTGCAGCTCCCCGGTCTGTGGTATACGACCAGAAGATGAGCAAGGCGGAATCCGTATATCCCCTAGTCTCTTAAAAGTGATCAGAGTTTCTCCCCATTCCAGCCGATCCACTCGATCCGTTGGTTGGTCCAAGTGAACATTTTTACGGCAGACCCGCTGCAGCAGGGTCTTGCCGGGTGGCAGACGGGGAGAAACAAAACCGAGCGGATCGAATGGGCTAGAGACAACTATCAGTGTGCCTCGGCGAATAACTGGGTGGTCGGGAAAGTTTAGCTCGAAAACAAAGTCGTGCTTTTCCGCAATACATCGTATTCCCGGAGTATGTTCAGTGGAGAGTGGAGACCCGTCCATATCTCGAACTCTTTCTGCCCTCTTGTGGTGCGGATTGACCTCGAGCACTTCTAACGAGTTAGACCCCCTTTTCGTGAGATGGAAACCACCCCTCTCTAGCAGTCTTTTTAGACACCTAAGCTACACCAGGGCCGAGTCGACATCATCGAAAGACCAGTGGTAGTCATCGACGTAGGAATTCCTACTGATACTGTCTACCACCAACCGGTGGACCGGAGCTCCGAGTCTGTTGGCGGTTTCTCGCACGGTGCAGTTCACACAAAAAATTGACTTCTCTCTGAAGCGATGGACTGTCATTCTGTAATTTATCATCGATTTCTTCAGGTGTTCTTCCACCACCGTAGGAAACGCAAGGGATCTCGCTCTTCTGCCGGTATTTTCACCCGGGGGAACATTTTTCTGATGTTGGCTGACAGGGCCACCTGCCTACCCCGAAACGGCACAAAACTTCAATCAACAGCATGGTCCAATCGAGCTCATGTAGCGGACTATCATTCAACGACTTGTCTTGGAACTCGGCCGCAAACCCGAAGACCACCCGCAGCTTTTCGAGTTTCTTGGGATGAAGAACCGGGTAATGAGGCGGGTGCCATATCCCATCCAGGCCGTCAGTTTTTGCAAGCGCCTTTTCAACGTAGCCAAGCGCTTTCTTCCGCCTCATCACTTCTGCTCACCGTTCCCAGGTACCCTGGCCCCGGCCGAAGCCTTCTTTCAAGCGAAGTATACTTCAAGGAGAGTAAATTCTGTTGTCAACAAAAGAGTTGGCCTGTGTACGCCACGGGTGGAGAACTTCCAACTGGATTTTTAGGCCCTTGGTTCCCCGTTTCATTGTTCGCATTGAGAGATGGTCTTCCTAGGAAAACGATGGTCTTTCCTCTCCGATGTCACGAAACCCCTCTTTGTTTAGGCGCTGTAACTGATGCTCTGTGTGTTCCTTTTCTTATGACAAGTAATATATGGTACCACGTTGTCCGGCCGTAAAGTGTCCATCCTAGTGTCGTACATACGGCATAGGGTGCCTGGCTGTCACTCACCCTCAGGTCCAGCCCCTAATGTGCTTCTGGCACGTCACAGCCGAGGAGAGTATCTAATTCGTTGGCCTCCCAGTCTACGACTTTTTCAAACTGCAGCTGGGGTCGCCTAGTTGGAACTGCACTCACCAACCTCGGTACTCCCGTGGGAAGACCGGCCTCGTCAAAGGCTGCGTTGATTTGATTTGATTGTTGATATTTTGGGAGAGAAGCTGCGATCTCAGCCGACCTGGAGTTATCAACCGCTTTTCGCCCACCTTGTTCACCGCTAAAGACGTCATACTATTTGCGAGCCGATGTTTGCCTGCAAATCACCAGGGCGGTGTCCGATCTGCCGTCGGCGAAGGCCAAAGCTTTGGCCACCATATTAGTGGCCATCACTCGTGCAGCAGCTACCCCTGGCGGTATTGGTTTATTGCAGGCCGTGACACTGAGCAAATCACACTGGGCGTGTCTTCTTTCTTCTGATGAAGTAGTCCGTGGTGTCTTCCTAGAAAACCCTCGTGGCCACATCTGGTTCTTGCTCGGCCAGCTGCAGCCCGAGGTCTGTTGTTATTGCAGATAAGCCATGCTCCCGCCGTACTCGCCATTCCCCACAGTTTGTTTACCATGGCTTTGATGAACTTCTAACAGTCTGGTAACCAGTGTCTGGAGTAGAAATTCCTGCGGCTTGGGTGGGCTGTAGCCTCGCGTGAAATGGCTTACGTATTTGTCCAAGGCTGAGTTTTCGGGTGTCCCCGTGTATCTTTTTGAGCCTTCCTGGAGCCGGGCCCATTTGCCCCGTTGCCATCAAGGACTAGTCGACCTAATCTGCTGTATGCTATTCTGGTTTGCCTGTATAAACATTCGGTCAAGTCCTTGAAGTAATTCTCGCCGTCGCCCCCGCTTATGAGTTCCATTTCTTCCGCCCGTCGACTCCGCGGCTTAGGGGAGAGGTGGCGAACTATCCCATTCAAGGTGTGTACTGCGTCACAATGCGCCGTGTAACCTAAATGATTGAGGGCTATCAAGCAGTTCTGCATCTTAATTACGAGATCGGCTATTGCGTCGATGCAGCCCTTTGTTTTTTTGGCTTCTGACATCACTCCCCTTCGGTGAATAGCGAGCAATCTTGAATGGCCGGCCAGACGGGTCCCTCGAGACATTTCTCATCCGTGCGTAGCCTTGTTCCGGGGCCAGCATGATAAACACATCCATGGGATCTCTGGCCCGTCTTAGACAATAATGAGTCATGCAGAGTAGCCTTTGTCCGGGGTCCGTCGCCTCGTTTTGACGAAGGCTCCAAATTGTTTTATGAACTCTCAGTGCTGCCCAGGTAGTCCGTCGAAGGCTTTAGGCCCTACTGTTGGTAAATCGACAGTTGGTCTTGCTGGTTTAGAATTTTTGATGGCCGGCTTAGAGCTGCCCATTTCTATTTGCCCCGGTCTGATGAACCGATCGTTGTCACTAGTTTAATGCTCACGCCCATTCCTTCTACACTTAGAGTCTACCTACTCAGCCTGCTGCTTAGCGGATAACAACTGTTGTCCTGGATCTAGTAACCTCATCATAAATAAGTCAACGTTTTTGCAATCAATGATATTCTCGGTAATACACGAACTAGAGCTGACAGGGCTGGTCAATCTAATGATAACAGTAGGATCAAAGGTACCCAAACCCTCCTCAATGACTTGCCAAATCACTTCCTGTCCAGGTTCTGATAACTCTGATCCTTTTCTGAGCATATTCCGTTTTTCTCGTTTCAAATTGGATAAACTGAGAGTTGTATTACGCTTCTGAACAATAGTTAGCCGAATTCGAAAGAATCCCATGACCAAAAACACGATCGGTCCATACGTTCTACAATACTAGACTATTTATTGGGCAATAATATGAAACACGCACAAACCTCGATTGGGCAACCGCAAGACGCAGAAAATGAGAGCCGAGTTTAGGGAGTGCGAGAGACAGGAATGTGCGTCACGCAGGCCGAAGGTGGGATACGGCAAGGTAGCGCTTTGGGCGTGAACGAGCGAGGGTAGACCCACAGAAACACAAAGTGTGCAGAAACACGCAAATAATGTATGGGAGAGAGTAATATGACGAACCACGAAAATATATTGTCTCGGACGGATTTTCTGCAACCGATGGTCACACTGTAGGATTTCCCGTTTTCGTTGGTTAGGTTACCTACTGACTGTTTCGGTAATGGCCTGGATTGCTGCCTTTTTCAGCCCGCCATATTCTAGGTCAGCATGTGATCCAAGCTTTGAGGATGCCATCGAGAGTGTACGCCCCTCATTTCGGGGTTTCCTGACTTCATCCCGTGAGAGGGCAACAGAGAATGATCATGTCGGAACTTTCCGATTTGGCTCTTTTCGGGATATGCTGGAGGAAGAGGGCCCTATATTTTCGTGCTTTTGGTTGTGACTTTTGTGCACCCGTCTTTTTCGTGCCTCCATCGTCCCTCGCAGGAAGACTGGTCCCGTCCATCTTCCACACTTTCTCATCCCGGTAGTTTCCTCTATGTGAATTCCGGTGTTTGTGTCCGAGCGTTCACCTGGCCTATTCACTTCCTTGAGGGTGGCTTTAGAAGGCTCTTGACTGCAGTAACAAACACATACCCCGGGGTAACGACCGGTCATGGCAAATCCCTCAAAAATACTGCAGTTCCAGGCTTCCTTAGCATCGATCACTTATTTTCACGGCCAACTTGTTTTATGCACTGTATGTTTTTATGAACCAAAGTTTGTTTGTTCGCGTGCAGCGCACTGCTTTATGATATCCTTGTTCTGGACCTGCTGGACGCAAGAGCTCCTCTCTCGCACGCTGCTTTTTGGCTCTCTTTGATGGGATCGCATAATTGAGGTTTGTACTTATTCCGTGTCATTGTTCATTTGATAATCTAGTATCATAGAATTTCACGAATAATCGCCTTTTGATTTCGAGATCCGTTTTGAATTTGGCTACGTATTGTTCAGAGGTGTCTTACACCCAGCAAAACCACTTGAGCACCTGGTGCTTACCATATAGGATCAACGCTCTAGCCGATACCTTCCTGCAACTTTCGTGGAACCATAGCACCCATCCCCGCCGCAGACGAGCGTCTACAGTGGATGTGATCCCGTGTTGTCTTTTGCAGTCTGGCTTTGCAGGGATTTGGGCCGCTTGGGCTATCATGATTAAATCCAGAGCATGAGAAGGCTGGAAAAGAAATTTCGTACAAGTAGAAGCCTAGTCTACCGCTCTGCCAAAATGGAGTCACTGCTGAACGAGTTATGGCGCAACGGGGATCAGACAAGCAGGGAAATAAAACCATAATATGTTTGAATAGGAAAAAGACCGCCTCAATTTTCACTACAGCGGGCTGCAGCTCCTTTGGGCGATCTTCCCAATACAACTGCCGGTCAATCTAGTCCTGTGTTCCGGTTCCGAGTCCCCTTTACCCAGAAGTGCTTTGCTGCCAAATCGCACCTGATCTGATAATTTACCTAGCCAACAAAATGAATTTTTCACAGATTTTAGTTCCTTAGCGGTGTTTGAGTTCGTTATCCGGATTCAGGAAGTTTCCTATAAGAAATCCTAAGGCTCCACTCGCAGTGGCACCGTATTATTCGTGGGTTAAGACATAGGTGTATAACGACCATGAAATAGACAGTGAGCCTCATCACCATCCAGTCAATGAGTGATCAAAATTAGGATTCAATGCCTTACCAAACGTCCGCGGAGTTAGTTTAATAATGGTTGGTCGTAAAGCAAAAAATTAAATGCATCACGTGTAAAGGGAATGGCGGCTCCAGAAGCAGTGTCGACGAGAAAACAGTTTTGATAAGCAGTCTGAAATACATCTGGAAATATAACAATGGTTTATTCCGGATACCCCAAAGACATGCTGCAAAGCAAGATTAAATGGTACAATAGGAAGCAGAGTCCGAATTCCAATAAGTTGATTCAAGTATATGCACTGGATACAGTATAATAGAACCTATTCAGGTTGCTCTTTATGGCGGCACCCAGCAAATTTTAACTCAAGGTCGGGTGGCCAAGCAGGCCGAGTCCAGGTGGAGCTGGTCGGATGTAGTGGACTTTGCTCAACTACTACAAAAAGAGGGATTGTGCAACAAGAGAACCAAATGGAGATGACGGAAATTTTGTTCACCTTGAGGAAAATGAGATTTCCAAAGGAGCCCTTGAGCCAGCCATAGTGCTCCGTGGAGTACAGAACGGATTAGAACTGGAAATCAGACGATGAAAGGAATGAATTTTTGGACAAAGACCAAGAAACATCCTTTGAAGATTACCCTTGTAACGTTTGGTGACCGAATATCGGCTGAGCCAGTTAAATACCCGGTGAAGGACTTATATGTATAGAAAGTTTACCTAGGTGATGGTGATAGAAGTGGCCGGATGTAGACATGTAATCTTTGGGCAGATCATTTACTTTCAGAAAAGTGGAATATGATGCACTAACATGTAAATGGGAACTGGGCGACAGATCAGTGTGTGATGCGTGGCCATGATAGTAGCAGAGAAACGGTTTGCAAAGGGGATGAGTACTTAAATGACAAGTAAGTATTTACGTTATGATTATCGTTATCTAAGGACTGGACACGATGACCAGAGAGTTGAAAGGATCAAAATTGTCTGAGAGGATTTACCAAGATAGAATACGGGATATGAAAAAGCATCAAACAACCGATAAATACGGTTGCGGAGCTGGGCGGTGAAGTAATTGACGGGCAAAATGCTATCTGTTGATGTTCTTTTTAAAAGATGGATCACGCGGTGGTGACAAGTCAAAAAGCTGCTACTCACGTGTCCTTCAGATGTGGATATATAGCGAGGGCATGAATCTTTGCAAGGTGGGGATACTGAAATGCTACATCCGTGTGGGCGAACAGAAGGACTGATGGAGGGAGAGCGAACTGTCTCGATATCGTCGACTGTTGGGATGCTCTGGGGACAAATATTTTTCAGCGAAATGTACTGTTTAAAAATTGTGGATCGGAAGTGTATGGCAACATTAGGTGCGACCCTTTTCAGGTGCATCGGTTAATGTGATAAAAAAGGGGCGAGTTTTATCTTGGAGATTGGTTAAGTTTGTGAATGGGATAGGCGAGTGGTATGCCGAGTACGGTAACAGTCTTTTAAACCCGCGATAATTATGCGCTAAGGAGAGTTAACATTGCCGGGCGTAAAAAGCGGTAGGTTAATGGGGCAGAACAAATGCCGGTTTCCCCAAACCATTGCATGCTTGGGGTTATGGCTAATAGGGAGCATGGACGGTTCTCACCAAATATGACCTCCAAGCTAGAACTCAGGTGTCTAGGTAGAATATCACGAAGGCCATGTGTAACAGCAACAATACCGGCGGTTTCCTAAAGCCGACCGCTTTCCTTAGCAATACAGGGTTCTACATACATTCTGCACAACTTTCTGACGCTGGAGGCTTGGCTCAAAGCCATTCTTTAGTCACTCCCAGGTCCTGGGCCCCCAAGGTCTAAGCTATTGCCTTCCATACATCGGATGGGCCGTGGTCCCTCCCTTTCGACGAATCCCAACACCTCCTTCTCTTGAGGGGGAGATCTCACTCCAGTAACTATTGATACAATTCATCTAGATCATGATGAAAAGCCGCGTCATTTTGTTGTTCCCGCTGCCTTGTAGTCATCTGCAAAAAACTGACCCTTCTGCAGGGTCCTTAACTTGCACCACAAATAGCAGGGATCCCAGGAGTGACCCTTGAGAAACTGCATTATGCAGCCTCCCAAATACTAGATTATCAATCCCCCAGCCTCAAACAGAGAAATCTATCTCTTGGGGCTTGGACCACCAGCTTTTATATTTTTGCAGCGGGATGAAATAGTTCCGCCACTGATTTGGGCCATACGTGATGAGCTAAATCAAAGGCTCTCTGTAAATGTAGACAACAGAACCCCACCTGCTCTCCTCGGTCCACTTCACAGGTTTCCTTATTCAAGAAGAGTGTTAAGTTGGGGAGACAAGAAAGCTGGCTCCAGAACCCACGCTTCTTGACGGTTACCAGCCTGTCGATTTCTGAATGATTTAGTACTCTATCTTCTGGTATCCTGTCGAGAGTTTCAAGTTTCACTTATGTCAGGTTGATCGGCAGGTAACTGACAAGTCTGCCTCTGTCTCCATCTTTATGAACGGGGTA
This sequence comes from Fasciola hepatica, assembly GCA_948099385.1. Classification (NCBI taxonomy): domain Eukaryota; kingdom Metazoa; phylum Platyhelminthes; class Trematoda; order Plagiorchiida; family Fasciolidae; genus Fasciola; species Fasciola hepatica. The sequence goes on along the minus strand of CANUEZ040000189.1, from coordinate 1,047,641 downwards.
GACGTTCAACACGAGCCACCCTTTTAGGCAGTTTGACCTCATCTAGTGATGCTTTGAACAGTCTGGTTTTTGGTTCTGCCGACGTGAAAGCTGTTGACTTCAAAATAGCTCGATGGATGTCGCCTGGCCACTCCTTCCTCGTCCTGTTTTTCCGGGACTACCAACGCTGATCGTGGGTAGTCCTTGGGCATCTTGTTCCTGTCTATGTACCTGCTGTAAGAACTCCCACAAGTCAGTTGCCTTTTCCTGACTGCTTATTGCTAGCATACCCTCTAAGCCCCCGATTCCAGCTGCAGTATCATCAAGGCCGCCCTAGACTGAGCTTAGTTGTAGCATGCTCCCGGATAGCTTTCGGTGTTCCAGACAGTACTTTTCTCACGGTGGTTACTGCACTGTCTCTGTATGCGAGATAGACTACTTCTAGCCGCCTTGGATGGATAAAGGGCTCGGTAGATAGCGGTGCCTATGTACCTTGTGAATATTCTTCGTCTCTGGTTCAGGGACTTTCTGGCTCAAGTTGTCCAACACGGTGTTATTCAGTCTTGTTTGACCCTTCTAAGTAGTGTACTGGCGTTTTTGTTTCTGACTTTCTGCTCTCCATCCAACTACACTGGTGAACTACATAGCAGTTATGGCTCAGTACGTCATAACCCATCAAAAGACAAAGTTTCACCAAGCCATTCTCTTCAGTTGTCAAGGAGTTCCTTCCAAACTACCCAAGCGCATTTATTCCTTGGAGGTTCAGCCAAAATAAGGTGACGCAGTGATTACCATTACCTATGGGTCCCCTAACCTTTAGGTGCTCCATGTCACTTGGGGTTCTTTCCACTGCTAGATATTGGAATGACGGCGAACGACCAAATCTCCATCTTATCAGTTGGTTAACGTGTTAGATAAGAGCCTTTCCTATGAAATAATTGGGTCATCCTCTCCTCAAGCGTGCATTTTGGAGTGGTTTCCGAGGTCTAGTCTTTTTCGGGTGCAGTTGAATCACCAATACTAGGTGGTTTCCGTCCTGCATTGGCACCTCTAGTGACAAACGCAAGTGGGTGGTAATCCCAAACAGCTTCCGCCCCTGGCTTTAGCACACGCAAACAAATGACCTCTTTGGTCCACCCGTAGAGGCTACAACTCCCACCTGATTTTGGGCTTGGCAGTTCGACTGTTCTCAACTCCGTCATGCTGATTTTCTATAGGGGCCAGTACACTACTCCAGATTCAGTCGTCCAGCCTATCCATCTTCAAAAATGAGTTTAAGTACCGGATCAGTCTGATGTCACTTTCTTCGGGCCTCAGCAAAGTTTCAACGAGTGCCACCATATCTATTACTATTTTTCTGGCCTTCAACTCTAGCCATTTGTTACCCATAAGTGCACCGCTGGTGCAGGCCACGGGCGTCACAATCCCTTTGACTATCTTTCAGCATTTGATGGAGGGGGTTGCAGGTTCTAAGGCCTTGAACCCGAATACCCGAGCCGCTTTCTTGGAATTCTAGCGCTTTTATCGAATAATAATGTTTCTATTGCCTGGGTTGCTTGCGTATCATCGTCCCTTGGGTCTTGGTTCCCCCATTTATCTTCTCCCTGAGCTGAGTAGCACTTTTTGTTAAGACTTTTTGCTATAAGGATCTTTGTGCTCTTTTTTTACTGGTATTCATTCTCGTAAACTTTACAAACACCATGTTAAAACTTGGAGTCCAGGTTTTCCCATTCTTATCTGACTGACCACAGTGGCGTTATCATTGGGGCACCACTCCTGTTTGTCCTATTGGAATTTGCCTGATTTGTTCAGCCGCGAATAAGGACGCATCCCTGGGGCAGGATTTGGCAAACCCTACAAGGGAAAGTCTTGATCGGCTCCCTGTAAGATCCGTCTCCACTTTCCGACGCTTCCAGTTTCATTACTTTCTCAATGTCTACTTGTTTGCAGACTTCCACTGCCCGTAGTAAGTTAAACAGGTGGTGCCGCTTTTCCCTACTCCTTCGCTTGCTCATTTTCATGAATGGTTTTGGAACACCGTGAAAGGCAACATCCCGGCTGGGTTCCGGAGCGATACCACCAGATTTCCGCAAAGTGGCCACAACCTTTGTAGTATCGTTCTTGTCGCCTAGTTTGTCTATCAGCACTTAAGGGACAGCCAGCACCCTACCGTGCCACAAGTCTACACCATAACAACTTCTAGGGTGCCCCGGTCTAGCCTCGGCGTTCTTGTCAACTGGCTGGAACTCTTGTTTTCGCTGCCTTCATCTTGTACTAATATTTCCGTTGGTGGTCTGCCTGGTTCGGCCATTTTTGGCGACTTCTACCTCGTCGAAAGCCTCGATACCTGTCTTAATTGGTTTTTTTCTCCGTGAAAGTATTGAACTGTGATTTTATTATTTGCTGTACACTTCATAATGCTGTTCCCAGGTCCACAGTTCTTAGCGCGAAACCACGTCTCACAGGTTTGACACTGAATTCCCGCAGATCTCGCGGTCGCTTTGTCCGCAGATGGCCTTAGGTTTCCTCAATGTTCTTCATCCCATTCTATGGTTCAATGTTTCACAGGCAACGAATGCTTCGCCGCTTTCTTGCCCACTCCCATTCCTACCGAATTAAAGAAACTTTACCGGTCAGAAGACGCTGCAGGATACCATATAAGATTGATCTGAGACTAAAATCGATTGGTCAATTGAAATGCTCACCTTAATGCTCGTCAGGCTGGGTTTGGGCACGCAAGGTAAAAGAAATGATTGAACAGGATGAAACATTTATGCAGAAAATAATTGGTATATCCTGTTCCGTGGCAAGTTTTCTTTAAATTCACAATTATCTAGCATATAAAGGAGTCCCTCAAGTTCTCTTTGATTACTCGCCGTGCCCTCTTCGGCTAAGAGGGCCTGCTGTGGCTGGCTCGTGGTTCGGGGAGAGCTTATGGGTGGGAACCTTCGAAGACGTGGGGAACTGTGCTCGGGACCGGCAAAATGGATTGCGCAGTGCAAGCGAATTCATGAAAAATCCGTCAACAATAAAATAATGGTTCAAAAGACCGAAATACTGTTCCTAATAGTGAGCAGCAATTGGCTGACAAAAGCCCTAAGAGAGTCCTATTGCGATTGCACCTTGGCATAAATCTAAACTAGGTGTCAAAACTACGGAGCAGGCCATCAAAAACAGGTTCTGTTGGCTGACACTACTACAATATAACCTATAGGGAGAATGTTTCGCAGAAGGCCACGTACAATTGAACCACAGAGGAAAGTTCGAAAGAAAGAGCCATTTAACTTCCATTTCCGGAAATTTGTAAAATTATGCTTCGGACCATAAATTCAGTGCATTACCCTCAGTAAAAAGCACTAAGCCATCATATATCTCCACAAACCCACGAGAGGCTTTTAAAACGCTCAGCTGGTCGTGGTAATGCATTAGGACATGTATATAATAAACCAGTAAATATCTGAAAGAAGTGTTCCGTTTCACAACCCTTGGCACAACTAGATTTTTGGCCAGTAAGCTGTGCGATACACCGAAATACGTATCTACTACCACGCACATATAAACTGAATACATTTTTTCAATGGCGCGCTTTTGGGCCAAAAAAGATATCGTGAATTTTGCAATGAGTTTAAACCGCACTGGCGATCACCGCACGAGAAGTCGGACCACAGGACCTGCAACGCAGCCAGCGAGCCCAGATTCTGGCTCGAGCAAGCCCCAGCATCTTTACGAGGAGTCGCGAGGATCAGCGGCCTTGGTAACCATAATTTTTCGTGCCCCCAGTCTACTGCTCATTGTAAGACAGGAGTTCAAGGAAGTTGAAATACACGCTTGATCTCTGCAGCCAATTATGATACGGTCTGGTATCCAGGTTTGCTGGGACCTCCGTACTTTCTATTGTGTTCGTAGGCATCTGGGGAGGAACACGGTTCAGATGCGTGGTGTGAGTTCCGCCCGTTGGTATAGAAAGCAACGAAGTCAACGCTACAAACTGGGATTCTAACCAGTTCTAGCCCCGTCCATGGGTTGGGATGGTACCCAGATGCGTCTTAAGGTTATTGTCACCTCCCCAGGCTGAAAGCAAGAAGCTCGTCAACACTGGTCCAAAAGTGTGTCAGGGTGTCCTTCACTCCACGTAAGAAACACGGACACCCTTTTCTTAGACCGAAGGGGCACCATCTTGGCACTTGGTACTCGAAGGTTTCGATTTCTGCAGTTCTTGAAATACATTCTGCAGTAGCGCATGTGTGCGAGGCTTAAACATTAGTTTTCCCGAAGTCTGTTCCCTTTGTCTTCTCAATTTTGCCGATGATCTCAAATATATTCCCCAGGACAACGGGGGAGGGCAGGCCTCAGGACGCCTACCGCATATGGAGTGCCCAGGTCAAACTACACTTCATTGTCAGCTGGGTTCCTCACTACCCTAGTGCTGTTCGCAAACAAGCAGTTTGGAGACTAGCACCTTCACCAGATCGATTGCGAAAACGATAAACATCGGTAGCACTAAGACGTACCACTAAAGAACCTCACCACATGGGCTGGTCGAGGAAGGAGTAGCAATTCCTATGCGCGCAGAACTGTGATATTATCGGGTAATCACGTAACTACGCCATCAGCGGGGTACTGTGTGTGAGTATCAATTAATACAACGGCCAAATGTTGCGTATCCAGTCAAATACCTTTCGGAAATTCAGGTGGAACACCTCGACTCGGTCACACTGGTTCGGTCGTTCCCTCAGCTTATCTGAGAAACATAGTAGGCTTGCAGGTCATTACCCACCCTTGAAGAAACCATGCTGCTTCGCTCACAGTGGGTCGTGGCTATCTGAATGAATAACGAATTAGTTAAACGACGGCGAAATTGGTCACCCATACGTCAAAACACGTGGCCTACAGGTACCATGGGCAGTTCAGAAGTGAGCAGGGGGACTCTACAAAGAATACGGTGAGACGCCTAAACAGATTTAACAACTAATGCCCCTCTCCATGACCTTTATAAGGTGAGATAGAAAACTAACGGGATGCTCATTCACTTTCAAATCTCTTTGTCCGATTTTGTGAACCGGGATAATCTGTGCCTCCCTCAAGGCTCCAGTATGCTACATTTGCAACGTCCGGAGTGGATAAGAATGTCCCAAGTAACGGGCGCAGAATGCAGTTTACCGCTCGAGTCCTATAATTCTTTCGTGAACAACCTTCTGTTTTACGATGTCAATTCATCTACCAAGATAAGGCTCACTCAAATCGCAACCATAGCACTAGGTCTACAACCTCTTTCTTGCCCGTCCCATTTACTAGGTTCCCAATTGGAGAAAGCCAATTCACAATAATATATTGAAGTGACTCATTGAGGTAGTTAAAACTCCGTTTATGACTTCACGGATGCTGATCCCACTAACTACCCACACACTGTCCTTCAGGTTATTTGATTCCTCGTCTTCACGTAGACTTTTGCCTTTTATTCCACAGAGTGGTTACTCGAAATCCAGTCTCAGCCTCGTCTCCGAACCCCGTAGCTCTCACCGCTCCAGAAGTCCACCGTTCAATTTTTCCGTCTCATGTATCATAGCCCCAGCGTATTCGCAATTAGCCTACTTATCAACTATCATTTAGGTTCATTCATTCCATCATTTTCTGCAGTAATTTTCCGCCTGGATAACAGTCGCTTAATATGGCAACGATAACCCTAGGCCTAGAGCTTCCTTCTTGCCCACCCCATATACTAGGTTCTCCTTTGTAGGTTACTCAACCTCAATTCTCATTCCTTATCTACATCATACCAAATTCACTTAACTCGGTTCAAACTGATCTCATTCCCCTTCACTTAGTTCGCCCTGGCGTTTCAACTCAGAATCCCGTCCCGGCGACCAACAATAATCACCAAATCATCTTTATCCTTCTTCATTGCGTTCGCCATTTTTTGCATTCTTGTCCTCTCTTCCGCTCTTGGCCCGCATTCTTCAAAATAAGTTCCAATATCTAGATACTACAGGTTTCTTCCACCACTGACAGTTGATCCCCAGCTGGGAGCATCTCAGACTGCGGTTTTCTATTTTTATTTTTTCCGGACAAACACTGAAGTGTTTCTTCCACTTGATGGATCGGCATAATACCTGGCCCAGATTTCCGGCAAAAATTCGATACCTGTCCGTCACTTCATCTCTACCACATTGATCCTACTCCCCAGGATCCCTCGCAACCTGGTCGCAAGCTCCTGGACTAGTTGATCCCTAGAGCTATGTGACAACGCTAATATCACCTGTGCAAACCTCGCCGGTGCGAGGCGCGGTCAGACCCACGGCTTAGCCCGGCGCGGCTGGGATAGCGAATCGCACCTCCCGTCACCAAAAATGGTTCTCAGGTTGGGTGTACAGCGCAGGGTCAGCCCCACCTACGAGTACCGGTTGCCGAGTAAACAATATTTATACACCCCAAAATGCTGCAAACATGTCACCATCTCCTCCAGTTATAACCAATTTTATTTTTTATCGTACTCGCTTCCATCTCTGCCATCTTAACCTACCGCTTTTTACGCCCGGCAATGTTAACTCTCCTTAGCGCATAATTATCGCGGGTTTAAAAGACTGTTACCGTACTCGGCATACCACTCGCCTATCCCATTCACAAACTTAACCAATCTCCAAGATAAAACTCGCCCCTTTTTTATCACATTAACCGATGCACCTGAAAAGGGTCGCACCTAATGTTGCCATACACTTCCGATCCACAATTTTTAAACAGTACATTTCGCTGAAAAATATTTGTCCCCAGAGCATCCCAACAGTCGACGATATCGAGACAGTTCGCTCTCCCTCCATCAGTCCTTCTGTTCGCCCACACGGATGTAGCATTTCAGTATCCCCACCTTGCAAAGATTCATGCCCTCGCTATATATCCACATCTGAAGGACACGTGAGTAGCAGCTTTTTGACTTGTCACCACCGCGTGATCCATCTTTTAAAAAGAACATCAACAGATAGCATTTTGCCCGTCAATTACTTCACCGCCCAGCTCCGCAACCGTATTTATCGGTTGTTTGATGCTTTTTCATATCCCGTATTCTATCTTGGTAAATCCTCTCAGACAATTTTGATCCTTTCAACTCTCTGGTCATCGTGTCCAGTCCTTAGATAACGATAATCATAACGTAAATACTTACTTGTCATTTAAGTACTCATCCCCTTTGCAAACCGTTTCTCTGCTACTATCATGGCCACGCATCACACACTGATCTGTCGCCCAGTTCCCATTTACATGTTAGTGCATCATATTCCACTTTTCTGAAAGTAAATGATCTGCCCAAAGATTACATGTCTACATCCGGCCACTTCTATCACCATCACCTAGGTAAACTTTCTATACATATAAGTCCTTCACCGGGTATTTAACTGGCTCAGCCGATATTCGGTCACCAAACGTTACAAGGGTAATCATCAAAGGATGTTTCTTGGTCCTTGTCCAAAAATTCATTCCTTCTTCCGGTGGGACGGAAAAAATGCAGACAATTCTGCTGTAGGATACCGGATGACTGCTCATCCATCTGAGGTGGTCACATCACCCTTCCGTAAGAACTGAGCCCCTCGGGAGGCCGCAGCCAGGTATGAAGAGTTGGTCAGCCGGGAATTAGTAGAAAGCTTGAGCCACATTTTCTATGTTGATAACTGACTTAGGCCGACGATGCTAACGCGGCCGAATGAATTCCGTCTCGAACCGAAAGCTCCAATCAGCCAGTCAGGTTCAGGTAGAAATTTTGCCAACTGTCTCCAGTTTGTTTGGTCCACTCGGTTTTGTTTCCTGCGTTCGCTTCCTGGAGAAACTCTACCATAGCTGCCTTGTCGATGGGTCGGCTAGGACCAGCCACCTGATCCAGAGGGCAAACTGCACGGAGAGGCCCTCCTGGTCACAAAGAGGAAGCTAGGGAACACACAAAACCCTCGTTGTCTATCTTTAAAAAGTACAAACCAAAAGGGAAAGCTGCATGCCTTTCGTGATGCTTCGGAAGTTGGTTACGGAACTGTAGTAAACGGACGGTGGTGTCTGTTGGATAAGCTCTGCACCCTAATGATCCCGTTTGCCGGGGCCTACATAACACCTCTGAAATCAGTCTTCACCCTGCTCCGCGAGCTTGGTGTGGCAGTGCTGGCCGTTGGAACGGAACGAGCACAAAAGATGACCTTTATTTCCAGTAGCTGGTCAGCGAGGTTTTGGACGGACAGGACGATTGTACCGGACTACGTTACTGGCCTCAGAAGCCACTTCGGCCGGTTCCCAGGTAACAGGTTCACAGTCATACATGATAAAACTACTGCAGGTCAGTAGCTGCATAATGGGTCTGCCGTCAATTCAGCAGACTAATGTTCCAGAAATGTGAGAAAAATCCAGCCGCCGGGCACTTTGGCATGCAAGCCCAAATCCCCGTGCATGCCCGAACGGGGCGGGCATGTTCACGAACTGTGAACATCCCCTGCATCGGAAATGTAAATCAAAGGCACTACGATGACGGTGGTGGCCGCCGAAGCGATATCTCTTCTCTCACGATGAGCTACGTTTTTCTCATTGACAGGGTTTCCTCGCCCGCTATCATGGTTGACCAGGTTCATGAAGCAGCCACTTATCACGAAGGAACATCATCCGTTAAGCACTGCGAGCTTGGATTCAGTAAATCCTGACAAGTTACTCCCCGCAGAGTATGATCTCATCAAGAAGAAACATTCCGAGGCTTTCACCCCAGAATTATAGTTTTTTGTGAGCTGTGATGAGCAGCGGAAGCTCAGCGCTCTCAAATAGCTATTAAAAGACCTGGAGCCCAGAACTCATTGACGGATCGTCAAGGATAGGCGGAAGACTGACATGCTTCTACTTCAGTTTTGGCGCTAAAAACCCATTATGCTAATAACACGACTACCCCTGATAGATCCGCTCACTCAACAAGTACAGCTCCGGAGAGCCACGCCGGGGAACTCCATGGGGTATGCTATCCCGAAATGAATCTATGTGCTGAGAAGAACGGTAGCGTAAAGAGTGCAAATCGAACTTGTGTGCAATTTAGAAGACGCAAAGTCATTGCGGGCGAGCGATATATGGCTCCTTTATCGGGATCTACCGTGACACCAGGAAGACGGCGAAAACATCACACCGGACATGACTATTTCGAAACATTTTGGGTCGCATTCGAAGAAAGATAAAGTGGCACCGATGTGTCTTGACAAGCCTGACTCCTCGAGCGGTGCACCAATAACTCGATCACCCGGTGACGGCCGAATCTTCCCCCAAGACCTAAAATATTTACAAACTGAATGCAAATCTAGCCGATCGAAATTTTGAGCGACTGGTAGCGGCCAAACGATCAGCAACTCCAGCCGCGTTACTGCAAGGGGTTAGAAGGACGAAGTTGTCAGGTGCTGTTACAACACAGTTCAGGCTAAGTGGCTGACACTCGAGGCAACGGTTAGGGTCCGATTTGCGGCAAAGATTTGGAGCAATAAAGCGAACAATAGAAATCCGGTGAAGATATTTCATACAAGTGGAAAAACGTTGTTTATAATGTGTATACTGATGAATGGAACAGGGTTTCCCGAACTTCTTTACACTGGCTTTGGCGGATAACAATCTTACTTTTCCTTGCCCAGTAGCATCCGCCCCGCTACAGTATGTTGCTGCTCTGTGATCCACTCCTGATGCATCTGGGGCTATGTGCAAACCTCCCTTTTGTCTTGTCTCCCGAGGGCAAGCGTCCTGGGGTTCGTAATCTCCCATATTTCACTAAGGCGCCGAGGGGCTCAATCTAGTCCGGTATTCCCGCGTTTCCGAAGAACATTCCCAACGGGCTTTTTTGGCGGACGGAGGTTTCCGTGAGGAGAGAATAGGGATTGTATAAACCGGGGCCGAATGACAGAAACTATCTGCAAGAAACTGGACGATCGAGTGTATTCAAATCGAAACCAAACTCCTTCTCAGTGCTCTATCGTATCCTTGGGATGCACTCCATTGAGAGTGATGGTCTATTCAGCCGTCGAAAATTCCATACTTCTTCGTTGTACGGAATGACCATAGGATCCTCCGCAAAGTTGGATCTCCATTGCCTGAGGCGGAACCGCCTTTCCACAGCATTTTCGTCAGGCTCCTAAGTTGAGATGTAGCTGTTTCGGTATCATCAGAAGACTCGGGGCAATACTTAAAGGAAAGTTGGTGGCTGAAGCCATTCAACTTTATCCGGCGAGCCGGAGCTACACTGCTGTTGGTGGTTGCCTGTAGGGTGTAGTTAGCGCACAAGGATGGCGGCACTGCTTCAAACGAGTTAAATGTCATTCTACATATCACAGGCAATTTCAAATTTTCTTCGTCCCCTTACAGAAACAGTAATGCATCCTTCCTTCCACTGGTTCGTTTGCCCGTAGAAAAATTGCTCTAAAGTGGGCGGACAGTCCACTGCGTCAAACCCGGGCGGACTCAAAATCCGAACTAACCGTGTTGTCCAATCAGCCCCTGCTATGAACGATCATTTATTGACTTCGCTTGAAAGTCGGTCAATCAACCAAAAACCATCAGAAGGTTTTCGGGATGTTAAGAATGGAAATCCGGGTGGCAGTGCGGAGGTCGTGTCTTCGTTGCACCGTTTGCAGTGGCAGTTAACCTTTCTAAGTCACGAAGTGTTTCATCTCGCATTATCACTTCCCAGTACCAATCTAAAGGCGTTCGTACCAAATGAAACCTTCTTTTAAGCGCAGCACTCTGCTGAGGGGATCTTATTGTCTGACAGATAATCGACTCGCGTATGTTGCGGGAGGGTACCTCGGACTGATAATGCGGACATCTTGGCTCACCGTCTGAAGTGCAAAGTTATACCCTTGTTAAAATGGCAGCCGTCTTCCTTGGCAAGGATTTAAGAACGGAAGCAAAATTCATGGTGTGGTGAGACGAGCCCGCGAGTGAAGATAGGTCAAAAAGGCTAAAGCGCGTGGATGCCACCAAACAAACCTAAATTTGTCGATACAGGAATGGAACAAACAGGTGAGTGTAGGCCATCCAGGAACTTGGTATTTTCGATATATTACAGTGATTTGGGGTTGTTTTTGCTGCTGTCATTTACGCTGCCAACCCGTGCATTCTGTTTGTGTGCCTAATATAACCTGTAAGCTCGATATAAATGACACAATGTGTTCCTAAAAGGACTCACCTATATTTCAAGCAAAATGTTTTGAATGTGAAGAAAAAAGAGACACCATTGCCTGGATCCCTCAAGTTTTCCTCGATTCCTATCTCCTGCAAAGCCCTAGGGAACTCCGCTTCCTGGTTTTCTCTGAAAGCCTTGAAAATGTAAACCAATATCCCCTTTGATGAACGCCTATTTACTTAGACCGACTAGACCCTAAAGCATTTGAGCCACGGACAGAAAACGCATTTTGAAAAACCCTCCAGATTTCAGAGCCGAGACAAACTGTTCCGCTGCCGAATTCGGAGAAGCCTTTCCTTAAGTCTCTATACTGCCACAGTGGTATTCGTGGTTTCTAGGGGAGAACGCCAAGGTGCTGTAGCGAACAAAATGCGCCAGCCCTGATTCGGATGAGGTTTGCCTCCGAATGTGGCCCCTCAGTAAAACACTGGTATTGTTTTGTTTTATCATCGTGGTTGGGAAGGTACCAGCATATATCGAGATCTGTTGCGCTACATTGCCGCGGAGAGTTACAACCGCCTGCTGTGGAAGGCCCAGAAGATGATCGGGACGCATTCAGTCCAAAAACCGGAGATGTGAATTTCATCTGCTTAGCGAAACTCCCCGTAGTGTTGACTTAGTTTACGTCGGGGCCCTTACCTACATGCCTGATAGAGGGTAAGGCACGTGCCCGCACTCGACAAGTGGCCTCCGTTAGTTTATCTGAGGCTAATTGATTTCAAGGAACGGCCAATATAGCTTGAGTGTTATTTAAACCCTTGCAGAAAAAATGCGCATATCACCCACCTTATGACAGAGGCCTTCTGCCATATAAAACCAAGAGGTTGCGTCGGCATTTAGATGCCTTCGTTGCAGGGCTTAATGAGGGGCACCAATTTATTAGGCCGATGTTCGGTTGCTGTGCCAGACCTACCCGATATAGCTCCCCGCATTTTACAGTACTGGACCCTCTGGGTGGACTGAATACAATATCCCTAACTACTGCGGCTGAGGCCGGAGGAAATATTCCAAACGGATGTGTGAACTCGGCAGGCTGTCTGGTTACTCTGGCGATCCGGAATTATGCTTTTACCTGGTTCAGCCAAAAATAGGGATTCCTATTTGGGAACTCGAGAACCATCATGCATATTGAGGATATACTGAGCTGCCCTAGATCTGCTGCACCTTCAGGGGTAATGCGTTCCCCCTTAAATCTGCCATCTTCAACAACAAAGTAGGCTTAGGTCAGTATGAGGTTTGAAAAGAAATAGGTTCACAAGAGAGATCCCGAAATACGTTTACCAAAGAATGGTTGATAGACGGACGAAATAGGGAAGTTGAGCGGACCCGAGCAAGTGTTGTAAAGTTCGACCAGGAATTCAGCGACAGGACCTGAGTGAGGAGGCCATGCCGGACCATCAACTTGGCGCGTAAGGGAGACTGCAAGAATGTTATACTGACACGGTTGGCTGCCACGTTCACGGACCAGATGATGCCGTGCTGATGATCCGAAAAACAAACTCGTGAATCATAGCAACGCTTGTTTGAACCAGCAGAGCAAAGAGTGCAGTGCGCGAAACGTTCATGAAAAATCGCGAGTGCATGTGTTGTGTCGGCGGTCCAGCTTGGAATAACTTGTTCGGAAGTGACAAAGCGAAACTAAAACATGGGAACCAGAGGACATGATTGCTGCCATAAATAAATGTGGCCTTGCTGCGGGTGCTAAAACAGGCAGTATTTATCCATTTCACCATGCGAGAGTCGGATCTCTATTGAGCTTTTGTGCGCGGGCATGGGTTAGCTAGTACTGCAAATGAACCTCCTGCCTTAAGGAAAGCAGAGGCTAGCAACCAAAAAGATCGCTTATCACGAAGAACAGTCATGAACCCAGCGCATTGATGAGCTTCACCTCTCTTTTAGAACAGCATGAAGGCCGGGATGACTTAACAGAATCTTTTAAGGTTATAAGAAGCTTTTCGGGTCAAGACGTTGATGACAAGTCCGTTTCTGCTCCGGAGTACGGCACCCGAATGTTCGGCATTGGGCTGCAGATGGGGAACTGGGGGTTGGACTCATGATCAGTTTTCGCAGGCGGGCTGTGAATCAGTGAGATATAAAGCAAAGTGGTCTTATTGGTAGCAGCAGTACGACAACTTTAGTAAAGCCCCAGATTCTGGCCGGAACATGAAGTACCTAGAGCCACCTCCCTGGATGATGGATTATTGACAACCCCTGGTTACTTCTGCAAAACATGTGTGCCTTCACACTCGGTCCTTCAGAAAAATACTCGCGAAGGGATTTCCGGTAGGTTTTCCTGGAACAACCCTTTCCCGCTAACCAAGCTCGACTGAACATGGTAAAACTGAAGCCTGTCCATGTGTCCAGTGGTCTATCTTCCAGATCACCGGCAATACCAGCGGCAAGATACTGCCAAGATTTATACCCTGAAATCTTTCCCATGGTCTCAAGGCCTCATTAGCTAGTGGAGTCTCTTACAGCTCGTCAGAAACAATGAGGTGACTAGCTAGACACCAGACCAAAATAATTTGGCCCGGGCCTTGCACTCGCGTGTTACACAAGGAAATCATCGCGCTGTGCAGGGGGCCAAGAAAACCCGCGGAAGAACAATGATCCAGTGACCGGATTGGTCCCGACCGCTTCCATCCAATGCGATGTAAGATAAACTGCACTTCAAAACTCTTTCACCAAAATGAGGGCTGGACTAGATGTACAGAGTTTTGTTGCAGAAAATTACCGAAATTCGTAGGAATGGTTGAGTTGGCCTTGCAAAGCAATTCGTCTACCAGAACAAGTTGGATACACCACCAATTTCAAAGACAGTGAATCTATCGAAAAGGCCGAATCGTAGTGTGTTTAAATTCTTGTGTTTGTATCAGTATTAGCGGGCCACAATTTCCAGGTAGGTTTATGCTTCCCGAAATCTTCCTCCTCTTTCACGAATGTTGTAAGTCCATTTGGACACCAAATTCAGCAGTCGAATTTTGAGAAGAAGCTTGATTTCAGCTGGGCCATCGAAGAAAGCATGAACATCATTCAAAGCACATTTTTCTTATATCTAGTATAAAGGGACAATGAGCTTGGCCACTGCAAACTTGCAAGCCACTTCAGGAAACCAAACCACCAGTCACGGTCAGAAAACTGAAACTCTCCCGGAATGCTTTCGGCCGGCCTCATAACAGAATCGGGTCTGCTGCTGATGCATCCATATCGCCCAGAAACATCTACTACGTGATTTATGACCATCGCCCTGCAGAGATAAAACCGTCGCTCAGAAGCGCCGGAAAGATAAGGCGGCTTGAACCTGTGGCATTCAGCTCGCGATCTTGTAGCCCCTAGCTGAAGTCAATACAACCTACCCAGCGGCGTCTTTTAGCCTTTCCGTCAAAGAAGGTTCAATGACCGAAAGGCGAAAAGCCCTGGTTTGGGTGAGGTTTACTCAACGACCCACTGCTTCCTTTACCAAATATCAAACTCCAATCGTTCAGGATAACGCCTCAGGGCGTCAAAACAATAGGCAGCCCAAATCTATGCGAAACCCAAATAAAAACAGAGTTACATGGCAGGCCCCACCGTACTATTCATGAGGTTAAAAATAGACGCATATTGACCATACAATGAACGATGAGCCTCATCACCATCCAGTCAATGAGTGATCAAAATTAGGATTCAATGACGTACCAAACGTCAGCGGAGTTAGTTCAATAATGGTTGGTCGTAAAGCAAAAAATTAAATGCATCACGTGTAAAGGGAATGGCGGCCACAGAAGCAGTGTCGACGAGAAAACAGTTTTGATAAGCAGTCTGAAATACATCTGGAAATATAACAATGGTTTATTCCGGATACCCCAAAGACATGCTGCAAAGCAAGATTAAATGGTACAATAGAAAGCAGAGTCCGAATTCCAGGAGGGTGAATTGAGTATTCGCACTAGATATAGTACAGTAGAATTTATTAAAGTTTCTCTTCACGGCGGCGCCCGAAATTTACAAAGAAATTTGAATGCAAATGAGCATTTCGTTAGTTTCTATCTCACCTTATAAAGGTCATGGAGAGGGGCATTAGTTGTTAAATCTGTTTAGGCGTCTCACCGTATTCTTTGTAGAGTCCCCCTGCTCACTTCTGAACTGCCCATGGTACCTGTAGGCCACGTGTTTTGACGTATGGGTGACCAATTTCGCCGTCGTTTAACTAATTCGTTATTCATTCAGATAGCCACGACCCACTGTGAGCGAAGCAGCATGGTTTCTTCAAGGGTGGGTAATGACCTGCAAGCCTACTATGTTTCTCAGATAAGCTGAGGGAACGACCGAACCAGTGTGACCGAGTCGAGGTGTTCCACCTGAATTTCCGAAAGGTATTTGACTGGATACGCAACATTTGGCCGTTGTATTAATTGATACTCACACACAGTACCCCGCTGATGGCGTAGTTACGTGATTACCCGATAATATCACAGTTCTGCGCGCATAGGAATTGCTACTCCTTCCTCGACCAGCCCATGTGGTGAGGTTCTCTAGTGGTACATCTTAGTGCTACCGATGTTTATCGTTTTCGCAATCGATCTGGTGAAGGTGCTAGTCTCCAAACTGCTTGTTTGCGAACAGCACTAGGGTAGTGAGGAACCCAGCTGACAATGAAGTGTAGTTTGACCTGGGCACTCCATATGCGGTAGGCGTCCTGAGGCCTGCCCTCCCCCGTTGTCCTGGGGAATATATTTGAGATCATCGGCAAAATTGAGAAGACAAAGGGAACAGACTTCGGGAAAACTAATGTTTAAGCCTCGCACACATGCGCTACTGCAGAATGTATTTCAAGAACTGCAGAAATCGAAACCTTCGAGTACCAAGTGCCAAGATGGTGCCCCTTCGGTCTAAGAAAAGGGTGTCCGTGTTTCTTACGTGGAGTGAAGGACACCCTGACACACTTTTGGACCAGTGTTGACGAGCTTCTTGCTTTCAGCCTGGGGAGGTGACAATAACCTTAAGACGCATCTGGGTACCATCCCAACCCATGGACGGGGCTAGAACTGGTTAGAATCCCAGTTTGTAGCGTTGACTTCGTTGCTTTCTATACCAACGGGCGGAACTCACACCACGCATCTGAACCGTGTTCCTCCCCAGATGCCTACGAACACAATAGAAAGTACGGAGGTCCCAGCAAACCTGGATACCAGACCGTATCATAATTGGCTGCAGAAATCAAGCGTGTATTTCAACTTCCTTGAACTCCTGTCTTACAATGAGCAGTAGACTGGGGGCACGAAAAATTATGGTTACCAAGGCCGCTGATCCTCGCGACTCCTCGTAAAGATGCTGGGGCTTGCTCGAGCCAGAATCTGGGCTCGCTGGCTGCGTTGCAGGTCCTGTGGTCCGACTTCTCGTGCGGTGATCGCCAGTGCGGTTTAAACTCATTGCAAAATTCACGATATCTTTTTTGGCCCAAAAGCGCGCCATTGAAAAAATGTATTCAGTTTATATGTGCGTGGTAGTAGATACGTATTTCGGTGTATCGCACAGCTTACTGGCCAAAAATCTAGTTGTGCCAAGGGTTGTGAAACGGAACACTTCTTTCAGATATTTACTGGTTTATTATATACATGTCCTAATGCATTACCACGACCAGCTGAGCGTTTTAAAAGCCTCTCGTGGGTTTGTGGAGATATATGATGGCTTAGTGCTTTTTACTGAGGGTAATGCACTGAATTTATGGTCCGAAGCATAATTTTACAAATTTCCGGAAATGGAAGTTAAATGGCTCTTTATTTCGAACTTTCCTCTGTGGTTCAATTGTACGTGGCCTTCTGCGAAACATTCTCCCTATAGGTTATATTGTAGTAGTGTCAGCCAACAGAACCTGTTTTTGATGGCCTGCTCCGTAGTTTTGACACCTAGTTTAGATTTATGCCAAGGTGCAATCGCAATAGGACTCTCTTAGGGCTTTTGTCAGCCAATTGCTGCTCACTATTAGGAACAGTATTTCGGTCTTTTGAACCATTATTTTATTGTTGACGGATTTTTCATGAATTCGCTTGCACTGCGCAATCCATTTTGCCGGTCCCGAGCACAGTTCCCCACGTCTTCGAAGGTTCCCACCCATAAGCTCTCCCCGAACCACGAGCCAGCCACAGCAGGCCCTCTTAGCCGAAGAGGGCACGGCGAGTAATCAAAGAGAACTTGAGGGACTCCTTTATATGCTAGATAATTGTGAATTTAAAGAAAACTTGCCACGGAACAGGATATACCAATTATTTTCTGCATAAATGTTTCATCCTGTTCAATCATTTCTTTTACCTTGCGTGCCCAAACCCAGCCTGACGAGCATTAAGGTGAGCATTTCAATTGACCAATCGATTTTAGTCTCAGATCAATCTTATATGGTATCCTGCAGCGTCTTCTGACCGGTAAAGTTTCTTTAATTCGGTAGGAATGGGAGTGGGCAAGAAAGCGGCGAAGCATTCGTTGCCTGTGAAACATTGAACCATAGAATGGGATGAAGAACATTGAGGAAACCTAAGGCCATCTGCGGACAAAGCGACCGCGAGATCTGCGGGAATTCAGTGTCAAACCTGTGAGACGTGGTTTCGCGCTAAGAACTGTGGACCTGGGAACAGCATTATGAAGTGTACAGCAAATAATAAAATCACAGTTCAATACTTTCACGGAGAAAAAAACCAATTAAGACAGGTATCGAGGCTTTCGACGAGGTAGAAGTCGCCAAAAATGGCCGAACCAGGCAGACCACCAACGGAAATATTAGTACAAGATGAAGGCAGCGAAAACAAGAGTTCCAGCCAGTTGACAAGAACGCCGAGGCTAGACCGGGGCACCCTAGAAGTTGTTATGGTGTAGACTTGTGGCACGGTAGGGTGCTGGCTGTCCCTTAAGTGCTGATAGACAAACTAGGCGACAAGAACGATACTACAAAGGTTGTGGCCACTTTGCGGAAATCTGGTGGTATCGCTCCGGAACCCAGCCGGGATGTTGCCTTTCACGGTGTTCCAAAACCATTCATGAAAATGAGCAAGCAAAGGAGTAGGGAAAAGCGGCACCACCTGTTTAACTTACTACGGGCAGTGGAAGTCTGCAAACAAGTAGACATTGAGAAAGTAATGAAACTGGAAGCGTCGGAAAGTGGAGACGGATCTTACAGGGAGCCGATCAAGACTTTCCCTTGTAGGGTTTGCCAAATCCTGCCCCAGGGATGCGTCCTTATTCGCGGCTGAACAAATCAGGCAAATTCCAATAGGACAAACAGGAGTGGTGCCCCAATGATAACGCCACTGTGGTCAGTCAGATAAGAATGGGAAAACCTGGACTCCAAGTTTTAACATGGTGTTTGTAAAGTTTACGAGAATGAATACCAGTAAAAAAAGAGCACAAAGATCCTTATAGCAAAAAGTCTTAACAAAAAGTGCTACTCAGCTCAGGGAGAAGATAAATGGGGGAACCAAGACCCAAGGGACGATGATACGCAAGCAACCCAGGCAATAGAAACATTATTATTCGATAAAAGCGCTAGAATTCCAAGAAAGCGGCTCGGGTATTCGGGTTCAAGGCCTTAGAACCTGCAACCCCCTCCATCAAATGCTGAAAGATAGTCAAAGGGATTGTGACGCCCGTGGCCTGCACCAGCGGTGCACTTATGGGTAACAAATGGCTAGAGTTGAAGGCCAGAAAAATAGTAATAGATATGGTGGCACTCGTTGAAACTTTGCTGAGGCCCGAAGAAAGTGACATCAGACTGATCCGGTACTTAAACTCATTTTTGAAGATGGATAGGCTGGACGACTGAATCTGGAGTAGTGTACTGGCCCCTATAGAAAATCAGCATGACGGAGTTGAGAACAGTCGAACTGCCAAGCCCAAAATCAGGTGGGAGTTGTAGCCTCTACGGGTGGACCAAAGAGGTCATTTGTTTGCGTGTGCTAAAGCCAGGGGCGGAAGCTGTTTGGGATTACCACCCACTTGCGTTTGTCACTAGAGGTGCCAATGCAGGACGGAAACCACCTAGTATTGGTGATTCAACTGCACCCGAAAAAGACTAGACCTCGGAAACCACTCCAAAATGCACGCTTGAGGAGAGGATGACCCAATTATTTCATAGGAAAGGCTCTTATCTAACACGTTAACCAACTGATAAGATGGAGATTTGGTCGTTCGCCGTCATTCCAATATCTAGCAGTGGAAAGAACCCCAAGTGACATGGAGCACCTAAAGGTTAGGGGACCCATAGGTAAGGGTAATCACTGCGTCACCTTATTTTGGCTGAACCTCCAAGGAATAAATGCGCTTGGGTAGTTTGGAAGGAACTCCTTGACAACTGAAGAGAATGGCTTGGTGAAACTTTGTCTTTTGATGGGTTATGACGTACTGAGCCATAACTGCTATGTAGTTCACCAGTGTAGTTGGATGGAGAGCAGAAAGTCAGAAACAAAAACGCCAGTACACTACTTAGAAGGGTCAAACAAGACTGAATAACACCGTGTTGGACAACTTGAGCCAGAAAGTCCCTGAACCAGAGACGAAGAATATTCACAAGGTACATAGGCACCGCTATCTACCGAGCCCTTTATCCATCCAAGGCGGCTAGAAGTAGTCTATCTCGCATACAGAGACAGTGCAGTAACCACCGTGAGAAAAGTACTGTCTGGAACACCGAAAGCTATCCGGGAGCATGCTACAACTAAGCTCAGTCTAGGGCGGCCTTGATGATACTGCAGCTGGAATCGGGGGCTTAGAGGGTATGCTAGCAATAAGCAGTCAGGAAAAGGCAACTGACTTGTGGGAGTTCTTACAGCAGGTACATAGACAGGAACAAGATGCCCAAGGACTACCCACGATCAGCGTTGGTAGTCCCGGAAAAACAGGACGAGAAAGGAGTGGCCAGGCGACATCCATCGAGCTATTTTGAAGTCAACAGCGTTCACGTCGGCAGAACCAAAAACCAGACTGTTCAAAGCATCACTAGATGAGGTCAAACTGCCTAAAAGGGTGGCTCGTGTTGAACGTCTACCCCGTTCATAAAGATGGAGACAGAGGCAGACTTGTCAGTTACCTGCCGATCAACCTGACATAAGTGAAACTTGAAACTCTCGACAGGATACCAGAAGATAGAGTACTAAATCATTCAGAAATCGACAGGCTGGTAACCGTCAAGAAGCGTGGGTTCTGGAGCCAGCTTTCTTGTCTCCCCAACTTAACACTCTTCTTGAATAAGGAAACCTGTGAAGTGGACCGAGGAGAGCAGGTGGGGTTCTGTTGTCTACATTTACAGAGAGCCTTTGATTTAGCTCATCACGTATGGCCCAAATCAGTGGCGGAACTATTTCATCCCGCTGCAAAAATATAAAAGCTGGTGGTCCAAGCCCCAAGAGATAGATTTCTCTGTTTGAGGCTGGGGGATTGATAATCTAGTATTTGGGAGGCTGCATAATGCAGTTTCTCAAGGGTCACTCCTGGGATCCCTGCTATTTGTGGTGCAAGTTAAGGACCCTGCAGAAGGGTCAGTTTTTTGCAGATGACTACAAGGCAGCGGGAACAACAAAATGACGCGGCTTTTCATCATGATCTAGATGAATTGTATCAATAGTTACTGGAGTGAGATCTCCCCCTCAAGAGAAGGAGGTGTTGGGATTCGTCGAAAGGGAGGGACCACGGCCCATCCGATGTATGGAAGGCAATAGCTTAGACCTTGGGGGCCCAGGACCTGGGAGTGACTAAAGAATGGCTTTGAGCCAAGCCTCCAGCGTCAGAAAGTTGTGCAGAATGTATGTAGAACCCTGTATTGCTAAGGAAAGCGGTCGGCTTTAGGAAACCGCCGGTATTGTTGCTGTTACACATGGCCTTCGTGATATTCTACCTAGACACCTGAGTTCTAGCTTGGAGGTCATATTTGGTGAGAACCGTCGATGCTCCCTATTAGCCACAATAGCAGGTACGCAATGGTTCGGGGAAACCGGCATTTTTGCCACGATCATACTTTAGAAGTGATTCGCTTTCCTTAGAGAGAAGGAGAGGCTGCATCGTAGTTGATTTCAAATTACCAAAAGCGCTCACAGTATCTTAGGGCCACACGGGAGCCTTATTTGTTGTACGAGGGAAGGACAGCCAGATGGGATATGCCCTGACAACAATGGGAAAGCAAACTTAGACTCAAATCAGAAGTCGATCTGTTACAGCTAGGATTGTTACCAACTGGAATGAGCCCCCTGTAGTGATAAGTACGAGCACAGTGTTTTAGTTCTAAAGGAGCCAGGGTAACGTGTGTGGGAGACTGTGTGTAGAAGGATAATTGGGAGCCTGTACTACCGACTTCGTTAGACTGCTGACTCGCAGCCTTCACTTCAAATACCCATGGTGCCCTTACTACCGCCAGCTGCTCACCTCTGTGTTCTTCTCGCTATGGATTAGCGTGTTTTTTAGGAGCATAACCAGCGGCGGTGAACAAAGACGGTTTTGTAAGAGAACGGAGATTGGAGGTCTAAAATGAACCCTTCCTGGTTATAGTTGGGTATTCGAAAGGACTCGTCCTTTCGAAGTGTCAAGGCTCTAGGGGTTTCAGGGAGCTCACCGGTGCAGGAATCCGGTCGTTCAGGCTTCTTTCCGTCAGGCCCTTGAACCAAACTGAAATTGGCTTTTGAACTGCGGGGCACTATTCAGATTTCCGATACATTTCACTTCTTGGCCTCTTCAGTCCTCACTAGTCCTGGCGAAGATACTGAGGCACGCCCACTCAAGAACAGGAACTCGTTGGCAGCATTGCAGGTCTCACTATCTGACTTAATGCGCTCGAACTGGGCTTACTGCCTAAAGTTCATGCGCAGTCGGTTCAAACTCATTGGGAGATTTCCATCAATGGGGCAAACTGCGACTCTGGGATATTTGAATTGGCTCCGGAAAAAGGGATTGTTGAACAGCCGATTTCGAGAACCTGAAGAGGTTCTGCAAGCAATACTGTGAAAAAAGAAGTATCTGTCGAGATTAGAATGACTGTTTTGTATCATTTTTACCCTGAAAAATTGCACAAAATTTTCCCGGTGAGAACATTTTACCAGGTCAACTTGTTGCCATTTATATTTTAGCAGGAAGGTGAAATTTAACTCCAAAGGTACTTCTTGTTTGTTATTAATAATAGTTTGCGAAATATTCAGGGTTTAGTCAAATGCTGCTTTAGCTTTTTGCAGGAAAAAGGTTTTTACTAGAAACTGTCCCCATACCGTGGTTCTGGTGAGAAGCGGGCTGAAGATGGT
Organism: Fasciola hepatica; assembly: GCA_948099385.1. Taxonomy (NCBI): domain Eukaryota; kingdom Metazoa; phylum Platyhelminthes; class Trematoda; order Plagiorchiida; family Fasciolidae; genus Fasciola; species Fasciola hepatica. Next base: position 1,025,243 of record CANUEZ040000189.1, on the reverse strand, counting down.
GGTGGGTATTGAAGAGTAGGACATTCAAAAAGGTTTTGAACTCCTTCCAGAGACCAATACCATTTATTGATGTAAAGATTTTACTATAGCAGGTGATAGACATAACAACACAGGCGATACCTTGCAATGTATTTCAGTGCAAAAGATTATTGCTAGAGCACAGCTCCACCAGTTTTTATACGGTTAGCATTCGTGGCCACAAACTTCACCGGCGAAATCCTGAATATGTATACCTGCACATGTTGGAACAGAACAGGGGCCGGATCCATGACCGACGGTATATTGTACGATGCTTTTCGTTCTACAGTTTCCATTGAGCAGTTTTGCACTGTACTATCTGATAGACTGACTTTCGAAAGACATACGTGTTCTCAAGTTTTCCATTTAGGAGCTTCTAGCAAAAGGCTCTGGAGCCTTAGAGCAGGTCTCTGTAGACAGCGCTGTTTTGCTAATCAGAAGCAATGTTCTCGTCGCAAACACTTGCAAATTATATGGCTGATTTTCTCCCCGGTTGGGACTTAGTGCCACTAGTGTGTGCGCACGTATACATCATGAGGTTCATTGTGCAGGATGTATATTTATAGAAGTGGCTCGCCGTGCGAAAAGGTCAAGCCAACGTTCAAAGCCAGAGCGAGGAAGGTGTTGCATCATGTAATTTATAAGTTTAACAAACCGGGGAGGGTCAGCCAGAGTAGCCGTGTGGTTAAAACATCCGACTGTGAATCGGATGGCCAACAGGTCAGCATCGGTGACGACGGGTTACTGATCGAATAAGACAGGTTGGGGTGTTTTTGCGTGCTCTCATTAAGAGGGATTTAGGCACAGGAAGACACAGACCTAATGCTGACGGGCAGGAGCCTGGAAGACCTATCTTTGGTAAAAAAAGGCGGAAGAATTCTGGGCTTCTGGTTCCTTGGTCAGATGGAGGATCCAATGGGCAAATTAGGAATATGCTCCCTGGCGCAAGATGATGAGGATCTGCTAGCGCCAGCAGAGTCGCCATTTCGAGATGCGGAGGGCGGCATGGACGAAATGTTTGTGACTATTAGGAATCTAACATTACTTTTGACCTTAAAGGTGGCTTCACTGCGCGGAGTTCCAAAAATGGCCAAACACCGTGGCAGAGAAGCAGTGCAGCAGAGCAGGGGAGTCTGAATATCAAGCATGAACGGGATTCCGGAAGAATGTTGGACACGAAAGGTTCCTCCTGTACTAGAAAAAAAAACCAGGCAGATAACCAAATACCAGAGCTCTGGAATGTCAGCATACCAACTATTCCTCTCCGGGATGGCAAAGAAGTACACTAAAGCTTTCTACAGCTACCTACGGGCTACAGCGGCTGCGAGGGTCACGGCGAGTAGGGTAAAAACTTCAGGTAATTGCGAAGCGAGAAACAGCACGCAGGAGGCTCAAATACTCAAAATGCTATTTACAGGAGGCCCCTTGGAGTGGACCAAGACCGACCATCATTGCCTCTAGGTTGGCATAGATCTGGTTCAGTGGAGGAGCTTGTGAGCTCACCAGAAATTGTATTGGCGCATACCGTGCCCTCCCGTATACCCTTGTCAGCTCACCTGTATGTTCTTCGGCTAAGCTTTTCAGCAGGTATCATCAGAGGCCGAATGAATTACTGCAGGAGTTGTGTAGATTCACGGGGGTGGTTAGAGAGACTACCCGGCGAGCCACCTGCCTTTTTGTCTTTCATAGGTAGTCTCAAAGGTTATGTGAAAGGCCATAAGTAATGCGCTGGTGAGGAAATTAAAGGTTAATAATCAAGCTGCAGGTTAACAGCATGGGTTACAAAAGAAAAGTCTTGCCTCAGCAACCACCTGAGCTTTCTTAGCGAGGCAACAAGAACACTAGATCACGGCGAAAGATCTGAAGTTGGCCACTTGTGCAAAGTCTTCGACAATGTGGATCATAGGATGTTACTGCGTAAACTAGGAGGTTGAAAGTGACTACGGAGCTGGTGGGTTGGATACAACCCCACCCGTGTGACCGCCGGTCTTGAACCAAATTTGAGGGGCCAGGCCTACAATGGCTACTCTAACCAGTGGGGTACCCGAGCGGTCTTCTTTGAGACCCGAGCACTTCCATGTATATGCGATTGATCTACTTGGGGTCCTTCGTCGGCCATAATTGCTGACCGCAGACAAAGTGGAAATTATGGAGGCAGCAGAGTATTCCCACGGTGATGAGAAACTAAAGGCTGCCCACATACGGGCAGTAGTCTTGGATCCACGTATAACTTGACCTGACGCCCACGGAGTTGGCATGAGATTTTCGATTACCCGCTATCCAAAAGCGGAAAACCTCAAACTAAAAGCACAGAAAACAAAAATCAGGGACTTAGGGATGGCTGTGGCAAGCAATTTTAAGACGTCGCTGCAGTTCCTCATGGCGCCTAACAAGATTGGCGGGAAAGTGCACCAGCTGTGCAGAACGTTGACTCCAAGGGACGCAAGAGTCTCACTAACTCTTTACAAGACACTAGGGATACCCTTCTTGAAGTACTTAGAGAAGCTCTGGCAATCTTAGTCGGCTGGTTGTCACTCTCACAATGAAAGGGTTCAAGGGAGGTTTAAAATAACGATCTTTGGTTCGATCTTTTCTTTGATCGTCCACCCTTACCTCCAGCGCTTCCCTATCCGTCTTCATTCCGTCCTTTCCAGGACCGGTGACATCTGGATGACCAGATGTTACTTACAGGAAAATTAGCTGGTTGGCGTGGCTTTGCCCCACAAAAATGTCGCTCTATCTGCTCTCTCCGACAGAAACCCAGGCATGTGTCTTGAGATTCCAAACAACCAGAGATAAGGAACGATCTCAGGAGGTTAAGGCACGGTGGGATTAGGGGGCCCAAAAGTGAAAGGAATCAAAATACCATGGGCGTCGGTCATTGGTCTTGCGCTCAGATCTGATCTCACTGGACCCAAGTTTTCAAGAGTAGTGAGCAAACTGTCTGTCCCTTATTGTTAACCACTCGAGGTTTTCCAAGGTCATGTTTAGTGGTTCGTGTCAATCGTGATGCGATCAGTCATATGCTGTCGGTAAGAGGAATCGACCAGTGAAGGTGAGTTTTAAACCCAAGGTTTTCTGACATTCACTTAATTATATCTTCCTCCTTCCGATCACAGTTCTTTCTCCTGAATCAGGACCCATAAACTGATTCAGACGTGGATGTTCCCCTTAAACCCCCCATTCATTTTTTTGGAATCTGGAGTTCATTCCTATTTACTGTAATTCACTTTGCCGACAGACATCCTCGACACGTTCCCCGAGACAGGTAGTGGTTGAAAGGTGGGTCGAGGTAGTTAGTCCATGATATGGCAGAAGGCTATGAAAACGATGACCAGTGAACCGGACCAAGCAGGACGTATGAAACTTCCTAGTTGGGGTCCATGAGACCTTGGAGACATTAGGAGATCTGGCTGGGTGTCGCGCCAGTGGCATAGTTTTATTCGGTCTCTTTCTTCATCTTCGTGATCTCCACTTATTACTTTGTTTTCGGTTCTTTTCACTTCATACTTCATTCATTCTGCCCTCAACTGGATAATGCTGCAGGGTAACAACCAAAACCAGAGCACGGTAGTGCGAGATTGATGGTTGAGCGAACTGAACTGAACTAACAAAAGTCTACCGTTTGACCATGACCACTTTTTTTTTTACCAAACTTGTACTCTTCATGAAAAGCGCATCTGTGATATCTGTTTTCGAGAATATTCTTTAGGACAGTGTAAACTTGTTTCTCCCTCTTAAGACTGACTCATCCGAATGGAATTTTTACCTATTTTTCAACAATCCGTCGTCCCCTCCTTTAAATTTCCATTCTTCCAGGGATATTCGAGCCAAGGCATCAATCCAAGCAACATTGGGATCTGGTACGGCAGAGGATGAACTCTCCGAGTGTGGTATGTTTACTATATTCACTGTTATGCACGTCAAATCCGCTTATCGACACTCACGATCACACTTATGTTACATGCACAAGCTGGTTTCGTCCAGTGTTTTATTATTCATTTCACCTTTAAATCGCATCCAGGTCTGACTCGACGTCGCAGTTCCAATCGATTGTTCGTATCCGGTGACTGTCGCCAGTTGACTCCAATGCGCTCAATCATGGAAGAATTGGAGCATACAATACAACCTGGAGGTGGTGGTGTCACAGACTCACTAATCACCGGTCCGAATGACGCGTCCGGTTCCATTACCGGTTTGGTCTCTCAGTCGTTGAGCTCAGCCACTAGTTCCGAAGAACGAGTGGCCATTCTTGTTTCTCGACTAAGTTTATGGCGTGTTCGTCGACAAGAAGAGGCTCTTTTATCTTCCTGGTCCGCTTGATGGACAGAACAGAATGGTCCGGCTGGACAGGAAATCACGGATCATACGCCTGAGGTATTGATCACATCGTTCTTGGTTTCCAACGTCGTATTGTATTATTTTTTTTATGTGCCCCTCTGCGTTGTCGATTAGCAGAAATTGCCGTCAGTGTGCTCTGCGAGCCGAAAACGCGACATTTTCGCCGGAATTGCCACATAATATGCACCAGCCAATTAGTTTTTCTTTGAGTACGCGAGTAGTTACGAAGACTCAGAAGAGCGTCATCACAAGTCTGTGTCTCTGTAATACCTCTAACTCTACACAAAATGTTTAACTTCCTGAGGCTTAAAAAGCAAACGAATGTTCATGTTCATGATGATAATCCATTCTGATTTCGACTCCATTGATCATTCTCTGATTTACTGTGTTCTGTACTTCTAGCTCATCACTTTCGAACAACGACCTTGCCCTTTATTTTCCTGGTTTCACTTACCTACTACCTCGCGGTATCACTTAGTGGGACGGGATCTACATGTAAACATAGACCAGTAGTTTATGGATGACAAAAGGATAGACGAAAATCATATAAAAGAGTACCATTGGAATAGTGGTTACACATCATTGGATATTCACTTACGTTGGTCGCATCCGATGGCCCCACCGTGATAGCTCAGCTGATGGCGCAACTGCCCGGTTAGTGGAAAGTAGCCGATTCGATTCCAAATCAAGGCGTGGGTTTTGGATATCAGTAATGCAAGTGAATTTTTCATTATTTGAAAATGGGTCAATTCGCTTGGTCATGCCACCTGTCGTCTCGAATGAATAGATCTCGTGGACCCCTACATAGGAACCTAACATTACCAACTCGATGCAGTCTAGTGGTTAAGTTTTTTTTGGTACCTTCTCGCCACGTCATACAATCATTAGGTCGACATATTCGATCTCTACCTGCCTTGGAAACCAATGCACACCGACAAAGTTCCTCAAGGGACAAGTCTAATACATTTCCAAAAACTAAAGTTAGGCGATTGGTCTGAAGATCCGATCTCTAGTTTTCAACTCAACGACTAACCTCAGCATTACTCCCACGGTGTTCTCATCATCAAATGAACAATACCACAAAGACGTTAACCAGTTTGATTCAGTCCATTCGGCCGTCAACCTTCCACTTCCGTGCTCTGGTTTTTGTTACTACCTCGCAGCATCGTCCATTTGGGGGCAAAATAAATCAAAGCATGAGGTAAAAGAAAAGCCGAGGACGTCAATGCCCAGACGTTTATTGTACGTATGTGTGTGTGTGTTTCGAATACTTGTAACGACCAGTTTTCCTATCCGCGTGGTGAAGCTGATTTAACGAACGCATTTAGCCCGTGACGGACAAGTGGGGTGTCACCTCGATGCTTTAGGCGAATGAAAACGTCAAGATGCTTCATTCAAAATTCGCTGACCAGGTGTAATACGATTGCTCAAGTAACACTTCTGACGTACCCCAACGGGTACTTCCTCTGCTGAAACGAGGTTTTTGTTCACGTTAGATCAGTTCAGTTCCGCAATATCAATTCTGATTACTGTGGTGTTATTCGGACGAAAGAGTGAGGGCTTCTTCCTTTTGCCAACATTAACCGTAGTTCGGAACGAGGAACACACAATTGACACGCTGAGAACGCAGTGGAAAACGCAACAGAGGGAGATAAGGGTTGGAGAGAGAAAGCACACACCGACTTCGGATCCCGTACTCGCACAACACAGATTGCCTCACGAAACGATGGCACAATAATCGCATAGGGCGCAAAACTGGATGGCCAGTCCGACCACTATCTTGAGGAAAAACATCAATTTCGGCTCACAAGAACGCTTATAGTATCGAGCCTGGGGAACATATCACACATATCGAGAATGCTCCGTAGTTCGTATAATTTCTTCTATTGACCGGTCAACATTGATACAAAAATGGGAATCAACCATGAACGAGAGAGTCTGCTGATGTGTAATTTACTTTGTGTGAGTCTGAAACTAAGAAGTATTTTGAAAGTTCGGCATTTTCTTAGATAAGTAGTATCTTTATCGATTCGCGTTTGGGTAAACTGGTGAATTTCCCCAACAGTTTGGGAGGCGCAGAACGCATCCCAGACATTACTTCACTGTTGCTCAGGTCATCCAAAAACGCTTGGGAATTAGCATTTAGGATCACATCACCCGCGTATTCCAGATTAGACGAAGGTCTAATAACGGATTCTGTCCCCAAAATTAGGCAGTTTTAAGACTTCAGTTGCAGATTTCTATGGGAATGGTTCAGTTCAGTTCCGTTCTCCCACCCATTCACTGTGAACACTTTTTCTCCAAATCGATACTACTGTTTGCAGTTATATTATTTTTTCCATACCCTTGATTTTTCTGATTGAGATAGAAATCAGAATCAGCGCACCCAATGCGTGCTTATTTCTTGTTCGGACTGGACTTCTCATTAGTGTTCTGATTTTGCCTACTTCCTCACAAGGTCGCCTAGTCTAAAGCGAAATGAACGGATGCACGGAGAAAAAAGTAAGCAGAAGAGTAAGGCTCGAGTGAAAACTACACAGACGGATCAAGAGTTCGAACACATACACGTTACTGACCCATCATCCAGCCATGTTGCCTCATGTCTCCACTAATCTGGTGGGTGAATCTCACAGACTCTAACTCCAAAGTCTAACGTGTCCTACTCGATCAAGCCTACTGGTTGTGGTTTTCATACCTTTTCAGAAAACAATAGACTGATTACCCCAACCCATTCCCCAATCGCTATCCGCCTCGGAGAACAATGTACATCGAGGGAGTCCACACATGTCCCAATCACCCGAATCTCTTGGGATATAGCCTTTGTTCCATGGGAAAGATTGTCGAAGAGTGACTCTGTTAGCGGTTACTTCTTGCAGTGAACTTTGACATCTACTACTCATTTACAAATGGGACAAGAGGGGCATTCATTTTATCTCGTACACTTCAGGAAAGAGTTGCGATCAGCTAGACGCCACAGGGTCAAAATTCACTTCTAAACCAAGAAAAGACGTGATTTGTAGTCTGTGGCAGGTTCATCTGTTCTCAGACCTAATAGGGGTTAGAATATAAACTGCGCATGTTTCGGTATAGGATTCCTCAGTGCGCAATGTTCACCGAGGTATATAGCGGTCAAAAGATAAATACGGGTAGCCAGTCCATCATATAGAAGAAGGCTATGAAAAGCTTTATCAGTGGACCTCGCCGTGTAGAGCGTGTTACGCTTACTGCGTGGAATTCAAGAAGATCATCCACCCAGTCGTTAAAGACATGAATATATGACCAGTTTCGCGACTGGTTGCGCTCTTTTCTCCCACTCTATCTATCCGATGGTATTATTTATAGTTGTCTTTTTGCTTTTTTTTATAAACGTGGTTGAGTCGATTTTCGAGTGAGATTCCTGCTAAGAGAAAGACAGAATCGCCTCATCCGATGCATGGTTCATGGTTGTTCCAACTGAACTAAACTCAATGGTGTGATTGAGCTCATACAGTAGGTTTTTCTTAGAAGTATTTGACTCACCAAGCATGGGTTTAATCACCGTCCCAAACTGAATGGTCTCAGTCGTGTCCCTACTTGTCACCGTTTGACTACTATTCTCCACATCAGTTTGCTTACAAGACCGAAAAACAGTACGTGTGAGTAACATAATCGAGATGCATTTGTCGTTTTACTTCTTATCATCACAGCTACTGGAGGTCTACCAGTTTTTATGGCTTTCCGACCCCTTTCTCGGCATCAGCGACGCGTTGGCCTATTGTAATAGACACACACAGCCCGATTGGTTGGTCACTCAACAGTCATATGACCAAAACACACGTGGTCTCTGTCTGCTTGACCTTGAACTCGCGTTGTCCGTGGCTCCTCAAGCCAGTCAGTTGTTGGCCACTTGTATGACCATCCTATTAGCTACTCCAAAAGAGCGAAACCAGTTTGTGACCGCGTTGTCCAACGTGGGCACATCGAATTCGAGCGAGGAATCAATCACGGATACCTCCTCGTCCACGTATGGACAACGGCGTTCACGACCCGGAACCTCTCGAGTCTTACTGACCAGTGTAAAACCGCTTCCATATCAATCATGGGAACGAAGATTGGCTACCCGAGTGGAATCATGGTATCGCGTCTTGTGGGATCGGGGCAAAGGACGTCTGTTGTCGGTGAGTGCTGCTAATTGTGATTCCTTTTGCATAAACCATCGCAAAATACTACTGGCTATGTTAACCATCATCAGCGTTAGAGCATTTTAGTTACTTTCGGTAAATTCGGTTTCCTCTCTAGTATGCAAGGATCAGTGTCTTTCGTAGTGGTTGCTCGTGTTCGATCTTCAAAATACAAAGACGCGGAAAAACCCATGAGCACAAAGGCTCAGTAAGTGCATCAACAGGATCCTACACTTACAATAATCGAACACCAGTATGGCTGTTAACAACCTGCTCATTACATTTCTCAAAAGGTAATTGTATACATAGCTTCCTTCTTGGCTTGATGGACGGTGAGTGAAGGATATAAAGATTAAATTTTATTGCGCAGTAGGTGACCCGATTGTTTTTAGTTCAGTAGGTGACTTCATTGTTTTCGGAAGCCATACTGGAATGTGTTCAACGTTCGGTGACACAACCGCCTCTGTTCTGATAATAAAGTCAAATGAGCATCCACAGGTGAATTGATAGACAGTTTGATTTGGCACAAGAGGGCGGCGGCTCTTTCATCCACGGTATTGGAATCCGCGTGATTGTGAAGACGATTAATGGATCGGCCGACCAGTCTGTCTAAACAGCCACGTTGACTGTAGCATACACGCGTCCTGAATACATTGTGCAAACTTATATTTCTAACTCTTCTTTTCGGATGTGCTACAGGGAACCATTGTTATCTATTTCTAGTACAAATAGTCAAAACTTCCCATCGTACGAATTGTCCATTCTTACCCAACTCGTTTCCATACCGTTGGTCTGTGGGGAGAGGTGGTTGTGTTCCACCAGATTCGTGCACAAATCGGAAATAAAGACACCGTCAAACTGAGCACAATACTGGTTTCCGGAAATATTTTATGCATACTTCTCACACGGAGGTGCTTCCATGCCTAGCTGAATTGCCACGATGCGGGCAAACTTCATTTGGGTGAAAAAAGAAGAGAAACTATTTGGTGCTTAGGTCCTGTTTTCAAATCGTATACTAACCACATCGCTCATCAGTCTATTGTCTTCAAATAAGTCTGCTCATTCATAGGAGCAAATATTTGGCTCTAAAATAATCCTACCATGAATTACAAGATGTTTTTACCATGAGCTTTAACCAGAAAATATGGCCTAGTTAAATATACATCAGCGGACCGTGCTCAGGAATGCGACCTCACATCCCGACATGACCCACTTTTCGGGAATTGCTGAACCAACAAACATCTTTCCGGTCCAGCGGTTTTAATGTTCCATGCCCTAGCAATAAATACGATATTGGTACAGCCACTGCGGTCTAAATACAGTCGTGAATTAGGCAAAGAACTCATGGAATAAAATTAACGTCAGTAGTGTCGCAGCAGCTTACTTGAACAAAAAGTGTTTGTGAGAATATGGGCTAACTCGTCGTCGATAGACAGCCGGGTCTCGTCAGTAGTTAGCACCTGTCCAAAATCCAAGTCATTACATGAGCTAACGGATCCACAAGCGACAGAGCTGTGGATCGATGAGACGATAACGGATTCCCGTCAAGTGGCAGCTGATCGTTCCATCAATCATCCAATCAGAAGAGAGGTTGCCCGATGCAAGTTTGAATTATTTAGTTTGTATTGGAATAATTGGTGTCTGTGACTGTTTCTTTCTATATAGAAACAGTGTGCTGCGAGCAACTGAACCGTGGTTCGAAGGCAGAAAAGCTTCATACTAGAGCTACTGAAGCAAATCAGAACATTGGTCATTTAGGGAGAGTTTTGTAAAAAATAAAATGTTGGTCACTAAAACATGGGTTTCCATTTGCAACTAATTCCTTCTACACAAAGGAATGTGACTTTGTTCTGTCTTTTCGGATTTCTCCCCGCGATGATAAGGCATCCCTGGAAATAGGCCTTAATAAGTGTTTTGCTTCAAAATCAATACACGTTACCACTAACAGATCGTGAAGAATTAGTGAGACATGAAATCTGCGAAAACGAAGCAACTGGTTAGGTGTCTCCTCTCAACAAATTGCGTTTGTTTTTACATCCTCGTTGAATCTTGCAATTCTGCCATAGACATTCAAATTAAAAGTTAGTTCACCGTGGCGGTTGCCATGTGTTTGTGTTATTCAGGTCGGTATGCAATATGATCCATTTGCGAAAATCTGCGAAACCCTTCGACTTGATCTCATAGCTCAGTTGGTAAATCGAGCACACACGCCGTACTAAAGCATAGCTGACGCCCTTACGTGGGTTCCAATCCCGCCGGGGCGAATGCCTTCTGCCATTTTGATCAATACAACGTTAGTCAAATCTTTCTAATCGTATTGCAAAACCACAAATCGACCCGAATCTATATTCTCTCTCGCCTACTTCACAACAGACCACTCGACGTCTTGGATTGCCGGCTCACTTTTTCCGTGTATGTGGCACTCGTGTCAGTCCGTTGGAACAAAACCGTTTTCACGAATTGTCAGTCTATCAACGGATCCAGATTTTTCATGCACTCTGTGAGAACACTCTGGTAAGTTTTCAAATAAATCGGTCAAAGTTCATCTTTTATCCTAAATATTTCATTGACTTGGGATGTGTAGTGCTTGTCTATCGATTCTAAAGTTGGATGAAAAGTTGGAGGACAAAGGGACCGGTGGTAGCTTATTTTTTATTACAGGATTGCACACGAGCGCAGTGGAAATGGGTATACCGCATGGCCTCAAATACCCAGTGCACTATTAGGAATGGTCGGCAACCACACCCTGAGACTCGGAGTGTTGGACAACCACGAAGTCCCGCTAGGTCAAAATTGGTAATGAACCGGATGAAAGTAGACTACTGTCTGCCACCAATGTGATCGTGGTGATGGGATTCAAACCTCGGATCTTCAAGGTGGCAAGCAAACGCTGCACCTCACCCGACCAGTAGTCAAGATGTCTGCTTCTTTTCTCATGCTTTTTCAACCCTGAAAAGTAAGGAGGCGAAACGGGTAAGACACGGTTGTATTCATTCATGTAATTCAAACACATCCAACCGTTTTCATGTGCGGTGGTGGTCAGGTGGTTTAGACCGTTTACTTACCACCTCGAAGGTCAGAATTTTGAAACCCTGGCGTCACTGTTTACTTTGATGGTAGGCAGTAATCCACTGTCGTTCGGCTCGTTACTACACCTGACTTAGTGAGACTTTACGTGGCTTCGCAACTTAAGTCTCAGTCTGATCTTCGGTTATCTCTAATAGTACAATGGGTCTTTGTGGCTGTGGGGTATACTCTTCGATTGCATTCATGCTCAGGTACATATCCAAAAACGGACCGATCCCTACGGCTATCTGTGCATTTCGGCCCCTTGTTTTGGCTACGTGGATCTGCAGCCAATGGACCGGTTCTGCAGCGTGCCTTATTTTAGCTCTGATAATCCGATTTTACAACTGATTTTTTGATCTTCACCCCCGCACTTGGGCTGTCATGCTTTCAACCAGGGACCCTACCGATGTCTACCTGCTTGGATTCTCACTTGTCGCTGGTCGCTTCCCAAATGGCCACCGCCTCGTCTTCTCCGACGAATGATTGGTGTAATTTGCTTGATAACTGCCTCCTTCTGTTGCTCCACAACAATCTTCACCTCACACTCATTAAGAACCCGCTTCGGGGGCTCTTTCTGACTTCACACAAGATTCATGATACTGAACTTCTGAGCGAAGGATTCACAGATTCTGGTACAACAGTCGAACTCCAAGATCATCTGTTAGCTTGGGTAGAGGGGAGCAACCTGCAGTCAGTACTCGTAACCACAGGCCTAACCAGCTGGATTCTGGTGTAGGCCTCTAGTCTCGGGATCGGATGTGGCATCCAGTGACGTAGTAGCACTCCGATTCCACTTCCCTCTGATTTCCGCCTACTGCGCTGTTTTCAGCTATTTCCCCCTTATGCTCCTATTATTTTACCTCTGACCTGACAAGCGTGCAAGATAGAAACCAAAATCATGGCACAGAACTACGAGGCTGATTATTGAAAGAACTGAACTGAACTGAGTCAGAGGACCATGGTTGCCGGTTCTGCTTGATAGTGCAGCGCGGCCTTCCATTTACCGTGCTATTCAATTTTGTTGTACCCATGCACATGCAAGAAATAAAGAGTTTCAGTTACTAGTTAGGTGGGGTAATTTGTAGACGACCGGAGTAATGGTTTAGTACGGTGTCCAATCCGTTTCACACCATCAAAGCACGTTATTCTTTTGACCTGGTTGGTTCTAGCCAAAACTGTATTGATGGTAACTGGGTGCTGATTGCCTGGCTTTGAGAGCAAGATCGTGATTTGCTGGCTCTCAGCTCATTACCAAACCTAATCCTCTTTGGCCAACACTTCAGAAAGGAGGGTCAAGACCATCGGCTCTGCCGGCCAAATATTCAGAATGCACGGAATAAATTATAGCCGATGATTGCTTCTCACTCACTGAATGCCCTAAGTTCTTGCAATCGTAGATCAAAGTACAACGTTTGATGTGAGCCACACCCATAGATGGTTCGACAAAGTTCCTCGGAAGCTGGCGACCAGTTTCACGGTTATTTGCGTCCATCATACGTGGATGCCAGGTACTCTTGTAACCATTCAATCCTATACTTGAATATTTTCTATGTTTTATTCATAGTTATCTAATTTGTGCCCCAGGAGTTTGAGTGATACCACTCACTACTGAAAACATCAAATATGCAAACCCGCTATCACAGTGTAGTGGTTCTGGAACTTTCAGAGAATCTCCTTTGCAGACCTTTCATACTCAGGCTGTTGTGAATAAAGTAACGTAAATTGCGTATCGTTATGCACAATGGACCGGAGTCATGATTTCATATATTAGAAGAGCTCTTATGCAAGAAGAATCATTCCGATATCTTCAAAGCAAGGTTACTTTGGTGACCATTGTGATCCTCAGTCGTCTCAGCCGTGCAATTGGTCACTTCGCCGGATGCCACTTTGAAAAGGTTTGGCTGAGGTGACGCCAAAGCACCGATGCATCATCCAAGTCCGTGATCTCGACCGTAGATTGACCGAGTTGTCTTGTGATAATTCTGCAAGTTGTTCGGAGCTCGTTGCCACGGACGTCTGACACCACTGGAGTCAAGACGCATCAGCGACGACCGTAGCCTTCTGGACTTCAAGAGGGTGGCCGTGCTCTCCTTGGTGGCTGTATGTACCGCGTTTTTGTACTGCAACAAGAAATTGTTGGGGAAAGCTCCCAAATTTTGCGGAGTTTTCACAGGACGCACCAGGTTTTCCGCTGCGCCTTTAGAGCATGGTGACGTGGCTCCGTACGTAGATTCCGACAACCGATTCTATCAAGCCAGCATTGCAGCTCCGCGGCACATAATTTTGATCCATTATCGGTGACTAGCACCTGTGGTAGTCCTTCTCGGCCGAAGCATTTCTGTAGCACCTGGACCACCAATGAGGCGGATGGTGATCTCGTTAGGAGCACTTCCGGCCATTTAGAGTAGAAGCCGATCAGTACAAGGACGTGATACGGGTTCAAGAATAGGTCACAGAAGTCCACACGAACTCTCTGCCATTGATTGTAGCTTTCGAGCCACTGATTCCGGTTGTTTGCCCTCGACTTGACTTTGTGCAGACACGCACCAAAGTTCTTTGCCGTAATGTCAATATCCGTATACAATTCAGGCAGCCAACACACCTGTCGAGCCAGTGACTTCATTTTATCCGCGTAGTCCATCGAAAACCGACTTGCGCTATATGGGTGGAATGACAATCCAGTCACCTCGACTAAGGACGCAGTCGGGTTTGGTACCAAGTTCCCCTTGCAGTGGGGAGAACTAAGGAAGCTTCCGCTCCACCTCGGGCTGCCATCCCTCTCTGATTGCCGAAATCATAGACGAGTACTGTACTCTTGTCTGCCTGCTCGATTATTCCCTCGACACGGGCGCAGCCGGCGAAATGAAATGGCTTTGAGCAGCAGCTGCAGGTCGTGAGTAACGGGACAGGGATTCCCCCTGCGGGAATATCTTGCCGGACCACTGCAGGATGTCATAGTTATAGGCTGCCAGAGCAATTTTCCATCGCTAAAATCATAGCAGCCGCGGACTTGGCGACGGATTTGCCCGGATAGTACGGTAACTGAAAGACCTGGTGGTCAGTGACAATCGTGAACTTTACTTTAAATAGGTACCTGTGTAGCAGGCGTGACCCCCAGAAAACTGCCAAAACTTCCCTCTGCCTCTGAGAATAACCCTCTTCTGCGGTATTATGAAGACAAGAGATGCAGACGATTGGGTATCTACCACATTCCAGAACAGCTCCTGTCCCCACTTAGGACTAGTCAACAATCAGCATGGTCCGCTTAGATGGTGCAAACTGGGCTGGTATCGACCGGTCAGGGATATTTTGGATAAAGCCGCCCAGTATCTGTTCATAGTGTTCGTTCCACTGCCACACACTGGACGACTGAACTAGAAAAGGTGGTAGGGCTCTTCCTGCAAAGTTTGGAATGAGCCTGGAGTAGTGTTGCAGGCACCCAGGAATCTATCGTGAGCGCGCCTGAGTTTTCGGAGACTCGACACCGATCAGGTGTTTAAAACAATCTGAATCGGGTCGGTATCCTTCTGCAGTAACAGTGAAATCGGGGAAGCCTAATTTGATGACTCCGAATTTGCACTCAGGGGGTTTGATTGATACATTTCTTTCCACGAACCTCTCCTGCAACCTCTGTTTTGCGGTAGTTTTCATCCCTCGTGGATCCGAAAGTGAGTATGTCATCTTGATATACCATCGCGCCCTCAGTATCATGAATCAGCTCGTTTATTGCAGCCCGCAATATCACGGATGACAAGTGCAGACCAAGTGGCAAGAAGTTGAACTTGAACATGCCCCATGGTTTGTTGATAGCCGTAAGAGGCTTGGACTCTATGTGCCGCGGAATTTACAAGTACGCTTCACGTAGATCGATTTTTTGCGAAAAACTTGGAACCGACCATGCATTTCTTGAAGTTGCCGCGCAATTCTTTAAGCGAGGATCTAAGGTCGACCGGCAATCACCACAAACCCGTGGTGTCTATTCGTAGCCCCCAATTACCACCACAATAGGAGTCGCCCAAGCGGACAAAGCCACACGAACAATTACACCGCCTTGCTCCATTTTGGTAGACACCTCCAGAAAGCCCTCTCTGTGGCCGTACGGCAACACTCGGCGTTTTAGGAGCATCGGATCACCATCCACTTCCAGCTTCGTGTGCCCAACCGCCAAGCCACATTTGTTGTTTGAGCATTGTGGAATCAACCGCTGAAGAACAGGCTGGTTCACAGTATTGTCGGACGTCGTTTGGAGGGTTGCCGATTAGTTCGAGGCACGCGGGGCCTTCAAACTCAGAATTGAATTACTGCTCACCGAAATTAGGAATTGTACCGGAGTACAGTCGCTCTCTAGCCGAACCATTAGTTTGGTCTCACCCAGCAATGGAAGTCGATGACCAGTAACACGGTGGATGCGCACATCAGTGGACACTGCTTTCGGAATGATGGGCTCGTAGCTCCCTGTATCCATAATGAACTGATGTCTCAAGCCGCGGTTTGGATTTGGACTAGTCTGTACAGGTATTGGTTCGATTAACTTGAAATCTTCAGCGTTTATGCCGGCCTATCATCAGTTTTCGGATCTTTGGAGAGTGCACTAGTAACTCTGCACATGGACTAACGACATACCTCAAGAATGTGACTAAGCTTTCTACGGGAATGGCTTACCTCATTACGAAAGTAGCAGGCAAAACGCGGGTGGTATTCGCCCCACGAGAAGCAACGATTCAGGTTGTATTGGTTTGCGTTCAGGAACCATTTTATTGGCAGTGTTTGGTTGGGGCGTCTGATTTGCAGGGGCTGGTTTACGGGGACGAACCTGTTGGTGGCGCCCTACGGAGTGTACTGCCATCTCATCTCCTGTGTCATCGAATCGTCTGCAGGTTGACCAGGCTTGGAGAAAGTAAGGTTGGGCTTCAGCAATGGCTGCTTCTGCAACTCTGGATGGTTTATGCTGGCAATGATGCGGTCACACAAAAGGGTCTACAAATGATCGCCGAAACTACACCCTTAATTTCGTGTCTGAAGCTCCAGAATGGATTCACGAAAAGTCAACTTGGGGCCACGAACCGGCGAATGAAATTTGGCACGTTCAGTTGCCCGGAAATTGACCGAAACAACGTGGCCGGGCAGTGGAGTTTTAAACTTGTCGAAGGGAACTGCGGCATGGGCTTTCAGATATACAAGGGTTTTCATCAGCGAGTACAGCCAACGGCTGCCAGCCATCGAGAAGAACGAATCCCAGTTCTTCTTCCTCACATCAGTTTGTACGCCAAACCATAACTGGAAACGTTCAATCCAGTCCTCAATCTCAGATCAGCCATCATGCAGCTTCAGCCATTCACTACCAGACAGCTCCATGACTCGATGTCAGTTGTAATATTCGTAATAAACTGAACTGACAGTCGGTAATAAAATTCCCTCCACCCGGAACTGAGCTGGCGGAAGTAGCAAGAAGACCAGGGCCGCGAAATAGCACGTTAGTTGTATTGCAGAGTGGGTTCGTAAAGATATATCAAATTAGAGAATATAATTGGTAAACTCGAAGCTGAAAAATCACAGGGAGCTTTTATCGGACTACTCTGCAGCGATCCTGAGTGGTCGAGGCCCATCTGTGTACGTGGTTACGAAGCTGTACCTGGCTGTATCATATGTGACAGCCGCTGAATCACCACAGAAATAAATGAGGAACCACTCGCGCTTCGGTCGATGTTTGTTGTCCCCGCCACATCTATATACGCCCTCGAAGTTCGGTTTGATAGAACCTTCCGTTGATCTAGCTATGCCTAGAATGGAAAGAAAGGAAACACCTCTTAATGTTCCATGCGAGAGACACCCGGTACCTGAGCGTTCTCACGAACAGCACGCCCTTCCTTGGCCCGCTGGAAGCTCGCCACAGTCTCTCTTCCGGTGATTCTCTTGGGCTCTAAAACTCCCCGTCAGGCAATATCTCCTCCAGTTTACTGCCTGGCAGTTTTGAAGGCTTCCACACCTTTCAAAGTTACCAGCACTTCGGTCAGCAGGTTCCAACATCCAACTACCCTGCTGTAAGGAAGTTCGCTCCGACGCTTGGTCTTAAGCGCGTCCTCCATATTTTTATACCTTTCCTCCGTGTCCGTTCGTCGGAAGCCATCGTAACTATATCCTCGGCCTTCATCCCCGTCAAAACTTTCAGGATTTTAAAGACCTCGATGAGGTCCCCTCTCAATCGCCTTCATTTTGGGGAAGAAGCCCCAAGTTCTGTAGTTCAGTTCGGCTAAATTAATTCACTCCACGTGAGTTCACTAGGATTCACGAGGATTGGCGGGCCTAGCAACCGTAGTTTTCGAGTGGCCTGGGTTCTATCGTCAGGTTGACTGCCCAGTGTTGGACGAGAGTCCCTAATTTCTAGGACCAATGGTGATGAGGTCCAGTATCCAGGTTTGGCTGAAACATTTTGATTTTCTGTTTTGCTCGTAGGAATCTGCAAAGGAAACAGGGTTAAGGAACACAGCGAGGGCTCCTCTTCCAGGTACATAGTGCGGCTACCTCAGCGTTATAAACGGGGACCCTTCCCAGTTAAAGCCTTATCCGTGAGTGGGGGTGATACCCGGATGCACGTGTGGCCACTATTGTCAGTCTTCCGGGTCGCTTACGGTCCCTCCCTAGCGCTTGCCTCTCGGTGCGCCCAGGATTTCCTGTATTCCATGAAAACAACTGTGACACACTTTGCACACAGCCCGCCTGTGGACGCCATCCAAAGAGGGAAACAGTAGAGTCCCACCAGCACCGCATCGCACAGTTTCTATTTACTACGCAATCTTCCTTAAGCCACCAGGATGGAAATTAGTAGCACGTTTGGGTTGTGTGCTGTCGGAGTGTGTGCGGGTGTGTGGGGGCAGGCGCTCGTCGAATGATGCCGGAGGGGGGGGGCAGCGCGAGGGACAAATGCTGACAATCCTTCCAGAGGTTCGACATGCTCCGTGAATGTGAACATATTTGACGCCACTTTGGTAAGCTCATACATACACCACACTTTTACACGTTTGTCTATTTGTGTGGGACATTTGAATTTGACCTTGAACCGTTTCTAGCTGACGTGCCTGAGCCACGGGGATTCAAGCATTCGGGTTTTACTATTGAGTCTGTTTGGCCGCATGACTGAGGTTTGTATATGTTTGTACCTTTTGTGAATTTTTTCTTAGTACCATAGAAACTACGAATCAACCTTGCTCTGATTTTGGGATCCGTTTGAATTGGCCACTCGTTGCTCGATTTGCGATAATTGTGACTTACAGACAGAATCCCCGTGCCCGGTGACTCATGATTTTTTTTCTTCGTTCCATGCGGACAACTCAGGTGCCCTTTTCGTGCAACACCCCCACGGAAGCCATTTTGAACGGGAGGGGGGAATTTTGAAGGATCCCATCTGAACCAAACCAAACGACCTGTCTTTACGCAGTGGACTTTAAATGATCAAGTTGGAAGCCACAGGCGAATTAGGGTGACGTGCATTGTTGACATGTATTTTGATACCCAAGGGTGGGTGCCTGCCAAATGGAGCTGAGGAGGCAAAACCCCCGTAACCGGTGGCTCATGGTGACTGCATTTTTAACCCGACATTTCTTCGTCTTCTCGTTCGGCTTCATAGTCGGCGCACGCGGTTTTGGCTAATGTCCGCTTCTTATTCCCCCTTCTCATCCACGCGAACCCTCGTTATATCTTTCCTCCTTCTGCCCCTTTCCCTCTTTACAAGCGTGCTCTATTTTCCTCCTCGTTTCGCTTGTCTTTTTTCTTCTATATTTTCTCGTGTCCTTTCACCTGTTCTCAACATTCTCACTTTTCCTCTCCCCCGTTGCCTTGCCAGTCTCATCCCTTTGTTTTTTCTCATCATTTTTTGTCCCTTCATGTCACTCCATTTAACATTCCCAGACTTCGACTTTCTTTTTCAGTTCATTTATATTGTGCGACCGGCCATCCTGAGAGCCCTTTGTATCCTTTTTTGGTTTGGTCATGTGAGTTGCAACAAAAGCAAAATTGACGGTTTTTGAATTCCTTGCTCGGATGGGCTTTCAAGTTGAGTAGTGTGTCTTGCTGTCCTTTAGTGTGATCCTCAGCCTGCTGCGCATTATAAGAGAGTGCCTTTGGTCAGAGGAAGAATAGACAGGAAATGTAGCGAATACTCGTTGGCCTGGTTCATCACAATATGGATCGCTTTGCACTTGCCTGTGTCACTTTGGAGGTGGTCCTTTGCAGACCATCTATGTAAGCTATCCGGGCAAGCTTGCAATGCACCTTTGTCCTGTACGATTCCAATTCCGAGACAGATTTTGATATCGTCAGCGTAGTACGGGACGCTCGAATCTACCTGGAGTGGAAGATGGTGGACAAACTTGGGCTTAGCGTGAGGCCTCGTGGCACTCCTACTGGGGCATACAGTTTGCCCGTGAGAGCCCTGCTCACTTAAACGTAGTGTTCGGCCGCTTAGACAGGGCTACGCACAAGTTGCAAGGGGCTCGTGGAACCCTAGGCTGCATAGCCTTCCCATTTGCAGGGAATGTCCCGCCCCACCGACGGCCCGCAGGTGGTCTAGTGGGAAGACATTCATATGAACCCCTTGACCGATGGCCCTAGTATGCAACCCCACAGCCTTGTTGAAGTTTGGTTACACGATCCACGCCCCGAAAACTATGTTAGAAGTTACACAGGCGACCTTCCTGAATGAAGTCACAGAAGGATTCATCGATCAGGCTTTTCATGGTCTTCGAGACCAACGAGCGTAATGCTACTGGGCTGTAGTTTTGGGGTTCGGACCAATTACCAGGCTTGAGCATTGGGGTATACGTAAGTTTTTCACTCCCCGGGGGCTCAGCCTCCTCTATTGAGTGGTTGAGCAGCTCACACAGCGAATCAGCTAGCTGACCGGCGCACTGCGGAAGCGTAAGAAGCGAAATGTTGTCGACCCCTGGAGGGTTCCGTGCTCTTACTGTGTCGAGCCTTCGCCGGATGTGCACAGTCAAGGAGCCAACTGGTTCGTTCCTCCCTTGAGATGATTTCCCCGCCGTTACCAGACCACTGGTGATCAGTGTCCCCGGTCGGTCCGGAGCAAACACCGAAGAGTAGTATGTAGCCGGCTTACTGGTAGCCTTCGTGTTGCTCTCCTCCATTGAACCAACTGATCTATGCACGTCTGAAACGGCTGGCTTAGCGTGAGTTACCCGATCGGGCTGACTTTAGAGGTTTGTGGGATCCGCCTGAACTCTTTGCAAG
This sequence comes from Fasciola hepatica, assembly GCA_948099385.1. Lineage (NCBI taxonomy): Eukaryota > Metazoa > Platyhelminthes > Trematoda > Plagiorchiida > Fasciolidae > Fasciola > Fasciola hepatica. Next base: position 1,004,412 of record CANUEZ040000189.1, on the reverse strand, counting down.
GGCTTCCTGTGATATCCGTGGTCTTAATTTCGCTACGTGCTACAGATTTCTCATACATTTGCAGTGCGCCAGATCCCGAGTGTTTCGTGATAACCGGTAACGATCTCAAGCAAATTATTTATTCTCCAGGTTCTTTAGCTTCCGATCTCGTAGTCTCAATCCGGACTTAAGTGAACCCGCCGATGTTCAGTCAAAATCGCGCAGTCTCTCGGCTACAGGGCCCCCTAACGTCGCCCCAGTGCCCTTCAATGCACGGTGAATCGCAGGGTCAAGGATCAATAGTTCGGAAGTTTCTCATTGCTTGGGAGTTGGCCCTAGTAAAGCTCTAGCTTTGGTCTCATCCGTTTGCGATAGCTCCGTTTAAGGCGCTAGCTAGAATGTGAAGGCTCCAGGGTCCAATGCCCCAAGGGTGCAGATACTTCCAGTTGGTCGACTACATTTTCTTCATTGAAGAGGACCCAGTCCAGCTCTCAGGGAGTTATCTCTCGCCACAGGGTGGGTTGCCTTACATGCTGTTGCTAGCCTCACTTAACCACCGTATTAATGGAGACCAAGGAAGTAGGTCCAAACCTGGCGGGGCGACAGACGGTTTAAGCGTATTTCGGGCAAATCGAAGTATGAGGCGGCGTTTAATCGTGTGCACGTGCTTAGAACCGTAATGATGCAGTCATTTGTGGTCTATATACAGTTAGAAGGCCCGTAGATTGCCTCCGCCGAGTGCCTCCCCTTGCCTGTCAGTTGTATCGATGCCCAAAGCTCTCCATGGAACTCTGTTTAAGGTCGCGTCTGTGAAGAGTTGGGCCTTTGATTTTATGCTGATATAGGATGAAATCCCTCCACCTATATCATCAGCACGGTCTGTTCTCACGTTGTGCGTGTCCTGGACCACCAGCTCCATGTCTGAGATACCTTACTGCGCCAAGGTTTCAGTAACGCCGATCACCAGGGTTTTGCGCCGGGAAGCTAGAAGGCAGAACTCCGGGAGGTTTTGGCGCAAACTCTGACTACTATTGTGGACGCAGGTCCGTGCTTCAACTACCATGGCGCCAATACATGAGAATGGCTCGGGTATGGTGTGGTCAGCGGAGTGGCTAGTTGATGGTGGACTCGATGAGGGTGGGTGTGCCCTAAACTACATGCCAGCGGGACTTTTACATTGTGTCTGTCCTTTTCTGCGGCTAGGCCTGGGCTGACAGCTCTGATGTAGCTGGCGCCATCAAATTTTTGAGCTAAGGGCCACGCGTTCATGTTCAGCTATGCCGTCCCGCAGGACCGGGGCTGATGTTGCTGCAGCAATGTGAAAGCTATATTGCCGTAGTGTCTGGTGCTGATATCTGGGTCTGAGTCGATGTAGATGCAAGTCTGGTGGGAGACAACATTCAGTGACAAACCACGCCTTAGCCACGGCTCGTGCCATGGAGGCCGAAAGAAGCGCGGTCCGTGGCAGTCTGGGCCGGACTGCGTTCGTCGTAAGCCTTGGCCTAGGCAGTCTGTTGGCCCCAGAAACCGCCAGTTCTTCAACAGTTAGCTTTGAGGCCATGTAACTCCGCTTTTCGTCGTGGAGTTTACCACTGCAAAGGTCTTTAGCCTCTCCCTTAGGGGCCTCATGAGGGATTATGATGCGTCCCTATGAGCAAGGTTCCGCTACCCCTTCGGTGTTTAACGCTTCTCATCCCAGAGATACTGGTGAATCTGGCCCGATGAGTGCATTGGAGCATCCTCCGAGCTTTTTTGCTGACACAGCGGTTTCCCGGTAACTGCGGCCGATCTTGGGGTTACCTTGAAAAGCCTGAGTTTACGAGTGAACTTGGCATCTCAGCTTCCTGTCAGAGGCCTGAGTCCCGGTTTGTGCAGGTCCTGAATGGACACCTCGGTGCAAAACTGGTATAATATGTCCACGTCTTGTGCCTCTCGCCCGCCTAGGAACGGAGAGTCCAATTCGGTTAGGACGGATACAGTGACCAAAGTGGTGCCAGGGCCGACATCCAGCGGGGCACGCGGAGTTGCGGTAGCCCCGTTACGTGTCAACAGGATAAAACAAGACCACAATAGACAAGCCGATGCTTTATGCACAGCTGAGGGCAAATTCTCACCTTTTGCATAACTAAATAACATTCCCAAAGAGAAAAAACGACCACTGCAAAAGTATTTGTTTCTGATGTGTTGCTACTTCTTGTGTATTCCAGGTCGTGTGGTCTCTGCTTGTTCGATCGGCCATTTATCCCCCCTTCCCCGGGATAGCCACCAACGACCAAGTGGCTTTGGCCGCGGCTTGAACCGCCTGCCATCACGAGCAACTTATCCCACTGTGGGGGCCCTTGACCTGTCGCTCACCGCGCCACTATCCGCTGCGACTTGGGTCACGGCGGCTCGCAATTCCTCGCCGATCACTTGTTCGCTATCTAGTGTCACCAGATCAAACGGTGTTTTACGCGTTATAGACTGACACCCCATTCTTGCAATACTTAGCGTGTAAATCGTGTACTCTCTTGGCAGTCTTACCGCAAGTCCTATGGTATCAGTTCTGGCGGGCGTTACACTGGATACCCTTATATTCCACGGCCTACCCACACTTCTTACTTCCATAGGCAGTAGTACGGTGTCTTGAGGTCTTTGGTTTACAGGCTGCGGGCGCTGCTCCTTGGGAAATCATAATGACCTGAACTCAGCCGGTGCAAAGCTAAGTCCAAGCTCGGCAGGCAGTGATTTACTAAGTATGAGCTTAACTGAGATGAGTCAGGCTACGTTAAAACGGTACGAATGTGACGGTTATGGGAAAAGGACTGGAGAACGTTTTTCTAAACTGGCACAAAACAGAATTAATAATGTTTTGCTGCCAACTTGTTTCAAGAAAAGCTGTGAAGAAAAGTATAATAAAATGGGCGCAAAATGGCAGGAAAAGCGATGCTATCAACACCATAGAACTAAGAACATTCGAAAGTTATCATGCACCACACCGCCAAGAAAACTCTTTCGTTTTCAACACCAATTTTCGTAGGATTTCAAAATTTTTCTTGGCAATTTTGCCGTGGATATTATCAGAACGTAACGGAAGTCTCACGATTGTTTTCCGACGCCTGTTTAATGCCCGCTAATAAGAAAAATCGACCAGGGCTTGGGGTTAAGAAGCTACCAACAAAATCGAAACCGTGCTTTTATCACGAGCGGATATCATGGGTGATGCTGGCTGTGACGCGCACGTTCATCAGGAGGTTGAAAAATCCCAACAAGGCTCAATATCCTGGATGACAACATCGCTTGGCTTATTCTATTCTGTGCCTGACAGATTCAGCGGCCAACTATACGCAACCGCAGCCTAAACCTGCAACTGGCCTTTTTTGAATCTGTTTCCACTGAGATTTTTAATCACCTCCCCAGCGGCTAAAATGCTATCGCTTGGAATCTTCGGACGGAGCCCGAACGTCACATCCCAAGTTCATCCTGCTCAAGGCCCCCGGCTTGGAGTGCCTTCAAGCGCTCAAAACGCCGTACGCGTCCCATCCTCTCCCAAATCCCTTCAGTTATGATGGCATGGGAATTTAGAATTCCATCAACATGGCATATAAGTTGCTCGGGATTAGGGCCGATACGACTCTCCTTCGACGGGAGGGGTCAAGGACAACCATCCAACCAGTGTCGTCTACAAATACCTCACCACCCGATCCCCGGCACAGAACGGCCTCATCCATGCTACCAACATCCCACACCCTTGGTTATCCCGCACCAATTCGTGCAAGTGCCGACCCCGACGGTTCTTCCGTGTCGGCCCTCGCCAAGATCCAGCGAAAGGTAGGCACGCCTAGCTGCAGGCTCGACCTCGATCCAATCTGTATCTACCCTTTCTGTTCCTATCTATTTCACCGTAGACCTGATACTAAGAACCTCTTCACCACCGACCGTACTTTCATCAAGCAAGCTGTTCGGTAGGATGCTCACCGCCCCTACTCCTCACATTTCATTCGGTGGGGTCCACCAGCCCGTTCCTCCCGTCACCACTAGATCTCGCAATACTTTCAGCGACCTCGCCGACCCAGCAAGCCAAGAGAAAGCGAGGCCCACTCCGATCCGACGCTGCACACAAACAGGTCAGGTCAAGCCTCACCTGCAGGGACACTCGACTTGGAGCTCGCGGCCGAACCGCAAAGCAGTGCTCGAGCATCTGAGAGCCCCCGGCAGCAACCGCATGGATCTACCCGTAGACCTGCACCCATACCCGCGGGATCCACACCTGTAGAAGTAACAGCTTGAGGGCCCAAGCAACCAGGCTGCCTGAACTGCATACGGGTCACCAACACACTCGGGCACCGCCCGACCCATGCTCAATCCCTCTCAGTGCCAAGCCCCTGCAGTGACCCAACAGTATGCCGAAAACCATCAAGAAACACCCAAAGTAACCCGTGCGAATGATCACAAATCTGCTTATATAGCCAAGTTAACCTCGGCTTTTGACCGATGTTCCGCGCTGCCACGTATGCCCGCATGGCATCACAGATTTCTGCGATAACGAATGCGGTGTTCGAGGGACCTCCCTTTCCACGACAAACTCAACATACTTCCACGCTTCTACCTTGTACGTTTTTAAGCGTGGATTTCAGTGCCACCTCTTCTGCGGTTTTCGTGATCTATCTCGCCACCTGAATAAACCTATTTCACCAATTATTTCTATTTTAACATCTCCTCCATCAGTGGATTACTCAAGTGCGTTCTGCAGCTTCGGTCTAAGCCTCGATCATCATTCCGCTCCCGGACTGCCCCTGTTTTTTCATCCATACCCCTCAGTCAACCAAAACCCCAATACCTGAGTAATCTCATTGAAAATGCACTAAACATCCCCAGGTCTCAACCACCAACGGCCCCCGCCAGTTCCACCCTCATTTCGCCTATACCCAGGCCTCGGCCCTTCCAAGCATCACCCTCCGACTTCGCATCAAAGTATGTCTCTCTGAATAGTTCATTAACATAGCTGGCCACTAGCACGAATCCTCCTTCCAAGTAGCCACTAATAACCCAGACAAGCTTCCGCCCACGCGTCATGAACCACACCTTACTCAACAACCCCCCCCCCTGCCTAATCGTAACAAAACCAGTTCAGCCTCTGCTGTGAGCCTAAAAGAAAAACCCCATTCCGCCTCCTCTATTAAACACCGACCCTTTCCTCCCAAAGCTGCCCCCACTTCGCGCACCAGCATGGGACCTGCACCCAGAAATCCTACTAGTCACCAAGACGTGGCCGGCTGATCACACGCCAACAGACCACCTTTCCATGCCGGGTTATCTAGTCACCGCCAATGGTGAACTTAAACGGTGCGAAGACAGTTGTATTATGCGTACCAGACACGTTTTTGCGGTGGATAGGCTTTTACATCTTATCCTTGACAATAATCTGGGCGGTGCATAGCTCACCATAAAAGAGGCTCAACAACTACTTCTTATAGGTGCATTTGCCTTCCATCGAGCCAGCATATGCACGAGCTGACGGCAATAATAGTTGTATTCAACTATACATCCAACCCCCCCTTAATCGCTAAGGTCTAAGCTGGCGACCTCAAATTGCAAGTTTCAGTAGTTAGATGAGGATTCAACCAGGAAACTCTACTGAGAAATCGACCTACCATAGGAGATGATGGAATGGGCGAACCTAAATGATAGTCGATAAGTAGCCTAATTAAGATTATGCTGGGCCTATGGCACGTAAGACGGAAAAATTGAACGGTGAAACTCCGGTGGGGGGGGGAGGGCAAGAGCTACAAGATTCAGGGATGAAGTTGAGACTGGATTTGGGGTGATCACTCTGTGGAATAAGAAAGAAAATTCTGCGTGAAGACGTGGAACAAAATTAGCCAATAGATAGTATGCGGGAACAGCATGGGTGACGTCATAACTGTAGACTGAATTCCGTCGATGAGCCACTTCAGGTGAAGAAACTGGGCTTTGGCTCCCCCCCCCAGTAGAGAACCTAGTGAACGGAACGGGCAAGGAAGGAGCAGTGGGCCTAGGGCTATAGGTGCCATCTCGAGTGGATGTTATCTTGGTGGATGATTTGACCTGGCGAAACAGAAGTTTTGCACGAAAGATAAATAAGACTTGAGTGACACGGCCGGGAGGTCCATGGCAAGTTGTGTGGTACGTAGGTCTCCTGGCCCATGACTCAGAACCGTGTGTCAGCAACCCAAACCAACTTCGTACGCTCACTCCTCCGAAGCGTACGGGTCATTATTGGATACGAGTGCCGGCACACCAAGGAATCTGTTCATTCGCTCTTTCAATCTCTGTAGGTGGCCTATTGCACGGACATTTGGTAGAAGCTTATTCCACATTTGTGAACATTTAACAACAAAGAAGTTGGACCGTAGGCTGATTCTCGAGGATGGCACAGTGACCAATTTGCCGCTGTGTCGTAGCAAATACGTGAAGATTATTGGATCTCGTACCACTGGGGAGGCTTTGCAGGATCTGTATTTAAATAGTGAGTGGAAGAAGGAGAAGTTGTTCTTCATCGATCGGAGCCAAAGAGGTTCGAGCTGTAGCAGGTCACAGCGCATTTTGTAGTTAAGACCGGACTGATAGCAAACCATTTGTTTAGCAGAGTTGGGCCAAACATTCCCAATGGCAATCCCGTCTAACTGGCGCATGTTAGAGTCAACCATTGCACTATACCCCAGCGATGGTCTAACGTAGGTTGTATAGACACTGAGCTTACTTCCACGCAAAAGGGATGTTTTGTAAACCAGTGCCAATAACCTGCGGGATCTAGCGATTTGGGTGTCTGTTTGCTCCTAGAAGCTGAACGAACAGGAGTAGTACATGCCCAAGTCACGTACTGATGGTTTGTTGGAGATCAGCTGACCACCTATACTAAACACCTCGGGAGGGACACGACACTTGTGTGCAAGAATGCAGTCTTTATTCGCAGAGAACTTCATTAGCCAATCGCTACACCACAAGTTGGGCATCCCTTGGTCCTCCGATATTTTCGCTGTATTGCCACCCAATGAATTGTGGTCGAGGGTGAACAACAACTCTACGTCGTGAGCAAATAAAAACGGAGCCCCATAGCAAACCACGGTAAATATATTATTTAGGTACACGAATAACAACAGCTGGTCCAGTAGGCTACTTTGAAGCACACCGCTGGTTACTGGGATAAGTATGGAATTGCACCATCAACACTTACTACCTGACTGCGCGAGGACAAGTACGGTCCTAGCCAGGCTACAGTAGGTGAACAATGCCATATGTGCGAACCTTTGATAACAAGCAAATATGAGACACCCGGTCGAAGGCTTTACGCATGTCTAAAATGATCGCGACCACTGCCTCATCGTCGTTAGCGGCCATCGTAATGAGGTTCAGCAAGTCAGCCACAAGTTGCGCGGGATCGATGTTTTAGGTGATCTGCTAGTCTGACTTTTTAACTTTTCCATAATCCAATATGCTACTGGAGTGTGACTCACAGGCTGGTAGTCGGCCGGTTATTCCTGCGTTCCCTTCTTATGAATTGGAATAATAACCGGAGTTTTCCACCGGATACGGTACCAACTTAACCTCCTAAAAAATGAATAAACTTGACCAATATTAGGATATCTGGGCCTCCTAATTTAAAGATGACCGGAAGGTGAGACATTTTGATACTTGAAACTAAAGGTTCAATTTCAGAGAGCACGAGTGTTACAGAGGAAAGTTGATCACACGAGGGCACTGATGGATTGTAGAAAAAGGGCCCCGTTTCACCAGATAAAGAAGAAGCAACAAACATGTCAGACGCCTCTGCTATGTCCAGTGGTTTGTCAAGGTACGTGTTACTAAAAGAGAATGGAGAGGAATTGTGTTGGTTTGGGGTTCCTCGAGTTCATCAGTTTTGCAAGAATCTCAACTTTCTTGGTATGATTTAAGGCCCTACAATCCTGTTGTATTACTTCGCTCACGGAATGACGTTCCATCGTTTTAGATAAACGATTTAGCCCCATAAACAGCGAAAGATCCATGTTTCAAGGTAAACGCCTTGGAGTCCAACTAACTCCAAGTTAAGGCGAGACAGTTTACGCCTCTACGGCGAATTGACGATCCTTACGACAGGGTTATTAGATCAAGGCACTGTTCATAGATGAAGTAGAGTTGGTCTGCCACCAGCCGGGGATCCGCTTTCAAAAATAGGGTGTTCGAAGTTCGGCTGTGAACCAGGAAATGTAGTTTGCCCCAGTTATCCATATGATGTGAGTTCTGTGGAGGCGTCGGCTTTTTATATTTTATGGGCCTTGTGAAGCAGCAGTGGACAGTTGCGTGATCACTCCCACGTAGGTTATTCTGAACTGCTTTTCTGACCTGGGTTGATCCTAGCGGCAAGGTTAAGTCAAGAGTGCTGTCGCGTCTGGTTGGGGACGTGACGTACTGCTTCCATCCTCCAAGGCGAATTGCATTCAAAAAGGATAGTGAGTGGCGTGGTGCTGTGAGTGATAGCCAGCGTATTTCTGGTGCGCTGAAGTCGCCAGCTATCAAATTCGGGTCTATTAGGAGATCACTTACTAAGCTGAGTGCCTCGGTGATTTGGAGAAAGCCGCCAGAATTGGGTCTGGGAGGATGGTTTGCGCGACTTAGTAGCAGTTCTTGACGTTGGACCTCAGCGCTGAACCATACGGAATTGGAACTGCCGTCGAGGATAGGATGCTAAAAGCTTGCCACTCTGAGAGATTCCTTTACATAGACTAGGCAGCCCCGTCCACGTTGATGTGTCCTGCTTTTGCTGATGGACTTGTGGCCAATTACCCCAATTTCATCTACTAGGTAGGAGTCCGTTAATCAAGATTCCATCACTAAAATAAACTTATAATCGTTTATCGATGCAACTGATCGCATGTATTGCATTTTGTTCCCAACAGAGCGTTCACTGGCTAATAACAGTGAAAATTCGCGTTCCCTTGATGTCATCATTGGCAATGGCACTTACGATCCGTTTACCGCAGCACTTAACCTGCAAAGAGTCATCATTGCGGAGTGCAAGACCTTTAAAGTTATCATTCGAAAATTCTTTGGAAGGTCTTGGGTCTGCTTGTGGGATAATAAATTACGGGGTATTAGGTATTCCACTACTGTACGGCTGGTTGGAGCTGTTCATGTGAAGGATAACAAGGTTATAGGGCCCTGTTGTTCCCACGGTACATATGGAAAAATATGCAATTTGGCTAGATAGTTGGTGCTTGCTGGTAGAATGGAGGATATGCGATGCGCCCGGATGGTTTAACGGAGAGGGAGGTAGGAAAGATAGAAGTAATGGGAGACCAAGCTGATGGGAAGGTTCCATCAGTCGATCTTTAGGTATTAAAGCGTTTTGCCCATCATACCACCCATCTTTATTGCGGGTGGGGTCCTAGTGTTGCTGTATCGTCTCCGTGAAAGCGCTGTTTTGGTCAATATGCTGAGAGGTATGAGAGGATCTTTGACGGGGGAAGTCGATCGGCAACGAATTTGCCCTGGAAAAGAAACCATCATTGCCATCGTGCGTGCATCCCCGTGTTGTTTGCCTTCACGAGGACCTAGCATTGGCAATCGATCTCTATTTGACCTTCTCTTCTGGGCGGTTATCTAGTGCCTGCGACATACGTGGCATACCAGCGGCACGTCTGTGTATTTCGGTTGGCTCTAACTGGGGACTCATGGGAACAGATATTAGTGCCACAGGTGCAATTTCATTAGGAACTCGATGTCTCGGGGAACTGTTGTCCGGGGCTGGAAGCCTAGCGTAAGAACCCTTTTCGGATGAGCATGTGGGTGCTGTTGGTATATGCTGTCGTTTTGGTGAGGCCAGCTGCGGACAGGTAGGGAGAGATTCGTCCAGGTCAACTTATCCTGTAGAGCTTCTAGAAGTAGAATCATGAGGGGTTTTGTCGATCCTTGGTAAAGTGCTTCAGTGAGAGGGTAACACCTGGATTTTAATATTAGTTTGATCGGAATTTTTAGTGGCAGATCTCATCAATCTTTGCAGGGGCGTTCTGTCGGCTTGTATCTTGAGCGGTTTAAACAGCGAAGCACTTGCGACCATGCGCTGTTTGGTGATGAATTCTCTAGCAGTTTTTCATTGGGAAATTTGAATGGAAGAGACCGAGCGTGCTTTTGTGACCTTCTTAGTCTTCCGCAGTGACATGGAAAGTCGGCCATGCCCACTGCTTGAGGGGTAGTAGATTTTAACATTTTTTGCATTTGCAGCCATCGCAGGATTTTCGCCGCCAATGAGTCAGGAAACTGACTAACTGCTGTTAAGTTACGGGGACCAGGGATTGCCGTGGGTTCAAGAATGTAGGTTAATGGTGTTTGTCTTGATAATGTCCCATCAACTGACGCGATCTGCATGGACGTGCTCGCCAAGATACTCTCTTTGACACTGGCCCTTTTACCGGCTCCCCTAAATATTTCTACCATAGTAAGGGTATCTTCGTATTCCGGTCGTTTGGGTTTCTGAGTTACGGTAGAGCGTAAAGCCTTCGGTTCAGACCGTTTGCTCGTTGACCTTGCCATCCCTCTTTCCACAATATTGATGGTAGGCGATATTATATGTATGATTCTGACCATCGAAAAGACAACCCAGAGGCAGGTAATTATTACTAATGCTGTCTGTTTCCGTATATAACTTAGGGTCGCTCACACGAATTATAGGGGACTATTGGTTTGGCCAAAGGAAGGATTTCCCAAATATGACAACAGTGAGAACTTTTGAATAGAATTTAAGTGAAGTATTCCCCGAATAACTAGTGCTAAAAATTAACGAAATCTACGAAGAAACTCGCCTTTTCGTAGAGCAACATCGAGCGGAAAATCAGTATATCACAAAGGATATTACCAAATATGGTGTTATCTCGGCGTGCTAAGAACCCCATTCACAAGCAAACTAATATTTCAAACGTACGTTACCGCTTCAGAACTGGTACTTATTCTGCAAAATCAAACTGTATTGGGCATTGCTAATTCTAATTTCTCATAGCTGCGAAGCCTTGGGTTTTTAGAATCCCAGCTTTGCCACTCTAACGCAATATCAGGCAGATGCCGCTTCATCTGTTCTTCCCCACTATTTGCCCTGGCAACGAAAAACTACTAATGCTTCCTTTGGAGTTACTATCGCCGTCACCGGAAGGCCTCTCTGCTTTGCTGTTACCATTCCACCTCGAGTTGATTCTTGGATGGATTCTACTGTGTCCGCTCCCACCTTTAGAGATCAACTGTGGCGGACCTTGGTTGGCGCTGGCCTTCACAACCCCACCACAAGTGGGATGTTCATCCCAGCTCCGGGCCGCACCCCTTGGTATTACCATGGGTTCCACGAACTGAGTGATAGGAATGTTTCATTTCCCATACTGGTTGACCAAGGGTTACGCCTTGACCCGTGCCCACTGGAGCCTAACTGGAACCTCCCACAGCATCGTTAATTTCAGTCAAGCCACCCGGCACAAAATACTCCTAACAGCTTCACCGTAAGCCTATTTGTGTCTTCTGATGCAGCATTCCCTCCAAAGACATCGTTTTTGGTGTCTCCGTAAATGAAAGTTCACGCGCCACCTAATACTACGCCGAACATTAACATTGATCAGTTTTGTTTTTCACGCCCCGCCAAATCTGGCTGGTTTAACAACATGTACCCTTTAACCCACCAGATGACCCATACTTGTGGGGTAATGCACACTAACAATGACGGTTCCTCCTTGGCACTTCCTGGATCCTACTTGGAACAACCCGACATCACAGTTAGAATGCGAAGCAGAAATTTATGTTGTTGACCGAATTTCGACACGCCTTCCGGACTCGGGTTCACTTATTCTCCTCACCTGTGATGTCTAGTACTGATGCTGAGACTCAACGCGCCAATATGTTTATCAGCGTACCAGCTTACAAGGCCTGGAAATATGCGACGTTTTGCCTAAGCGTTGCAAGAATCCTCCTTTTTTGAACTGTATTCTGTTTTGAAATTAACCCCCCAAGGATCCGGTTCTAGTCCTTCTTCTACCACATTTTGCATGATGCTGGTTATTTATCCTAGCAATTAACGCACGTTCTCATTGATTCTTGTTTCTTTCCACATTCATCAACGTTTCATTGGGTACTTTTGTATAATTTTTCCCTGTTCACCCGTTTTAAAACTTACCCTGTTCGATGAACCCCGGTAGGCCGCCTCCTTTCATGGCTTGCGTCACTGTTGTGTGTAATGCGTCCCCGGCATTTTGCAATAACCCTACTCTCGACTTTTTCGCGGGTTACTGCTTCCAAAATTGAGCCCAAAACCGTCTCGCATTTGCCGCACAAATCACTATCAATTTGATTCATTCAACTTCTTACTAGCTTCGCTGTTCTATAGCTGAAACTTGCAACCCATGCTCTTAACCTTCATGCACATTTCATCGCATTGATTATTGTCACACGCCGTGACCATGCGCACATGCGTGCATCTCGACAGTGGTCGAGAATTATGCCCCTAATATCAATGATAAAATGGAGACAACTTGGGTTTCACGTCAAGGTGTCCGGGGCTTGACTGTGACTTGCTCGATTATCCAGCCTCCTGGACCACAGAGCTCGTTAGATCCCCCGGTACTCTGGCGGTGTGAAAGTTTAAGTCTTCTTCTCTTGTCCTCTGGGGGTAGAGGAAGGCAATGTGGATCAACCCCCCATCTTAGTACACACCCCCTCCCGATGGTAACTCTATTACCAGAGAAAAAACGGGGATCGGCTTGGGTGTTCTACCGTATCGCGCTGAGTTTATTCCTCCAGGATCTCAGACATTTCAAATTTCCTTTAGACACAGCAACGGGTGTAACAGCCGGTCGTGGAAAATCCCCCTTCTTCCCTCGCGATTCAGTGTTTTTCCTAATATCACTCATTTGCCCACACTATTGACTTGTCTTTACGAACTGGTTGTTTTTCTGAACCAGTTGTTGTTTGTTTGCGCCCAGAGCGCTACTTTGGCACGTCCTTGTTCAGGACCTGCGTGACGCACGTGCTGTTTGCTAACACGCTGCTATTCGGTTTCTCGTTGTTGAGTCCTTGTGATCGTATTATTGAGGTTTGTATATTTTTGTCATTCTTCATGTAATAATCTAGTATCGTAGAATATCGCGGATAATCGTCTTTTGATTTCGGGATCCGTTGCGAATTTGGCTACGCATTGCTCAAACGTTCGTTACAACGGGCATGGCTTCAACTAGCGAATTAGGTAACTCATTTCAGTCGTTCGCTACTCCCACAGCTGGAGGGTGCCTCTTAATCCCTGTTCTTGGTCTCCGCTATATTAGCCCCCACGCAGCTCCTTCAAAGTTGCGATTCCACTGAAGTGAAAGAACTGCTCTTTGATTATCACCATCTAGATGACCCCCATATTTCAGGTCAGGTCAGGTCACAGGACTTGCGGCTTTACCTTGGTCAATAAGTTCAGGTTTTTGCATCAGCCATCTTCGGGTGAATCCTGCTGCGCTTCGATTATGAGTGCTCGGGTACCGACCGTGTGGTTCGGTGGTTGGTTCACCAGTAGCTATGCAGCAAGCAATCGGGCTTGTCTTCAGCGGGAGTGACGGTTTCACTGATCGTTTACGTGGTTATAACCCCTACATGTCCCCCAGCAGATGATCCTCCTAACATCGGATACCCAAGAGGACAGGCCTGCTGGAAGTAGTAAACGAAAAAGCAGTGGAAGGAGCGGGACAAGAAAAATAGAGAAGTGGAGTTTTGCTCAGGGATGAACAGCAAGTCCAAAACAAGCACGTAGGGACAGAAAATGGGCGAAGGCTTAAGGCCTAAAGTCAACTAAGGGGAATTTTTACCGGTAATGGTATCAGAGGCTGCCGAGTAGGATTTCTGGCCAACAACGGCCTATAAGTATCCTTAGCACCACTTCAGTCTGGGCGGACACAGAATCCCCTGGAGTATGGTTCTGTGGTTTCACCACACGGCATGTGAGGAACCGCGTCATGAAACTGCGATACGCTCGCGGTTTGGGCAACTTCAGCTCACATCCTCTGAGAGCCGCGTTGCTGCTGAGCGTCGGAATGGAGGTTTATGTCTGCAACGCTTATGAATGAGCTGAACGTCTACGATCCATGGCAACAAACAAGAAAACGGAACCAGGTAGTAATAAAACGAGTTTTCTAGGGTCAGTTAGACTACTTACTATACCAAATACCCACAAAATCATCTCTTGAAGAAAAATGACCGTGAAAGTAAAACGTAAGCGCCTCGAGCGTAGAGAAAGTGACTACCACACAACTGTGTCAGCGTGAATCAGGCGGGGATGAGTAGCTCAGATGCGGCAAGAAAATATATAAAGTTATCAGAGGAAATTCCAATCATTTCGGGTGTTACAGGCGTAGCGGAAATCTGGTTAAATCATCCGGGTAAAGAAACCCTGACTGCACCTCGCAGCTTTTTTATTCATCGAGCAAACAGAGCGGATACGTGGGAGGAGGGGGAACAGCGCTTCTCATTGAGCATAATCACAAGCAGGTAGCAGGTTTAACCCTCTCAACGCTCAACCGTCAGGGAGTTTCGTACAAAAATCAATCCAAGCTTTTGCCCCTTGAGGCTCATCTGCATTTGCAAAAGCCAATCAGCGGAAGACTATGAGGATTCCACGCTCGCGCAGTGCTTGCGCGTACAAACTTCCGGGGCCAAAACGGCATTATTGACCGAGGATATATACAATCCCGAAACTGACAGGGAAGTCTTATGGTCTCTGGGGATAGATTCAGAGCCCAATTACGGCCCCTCCTTCTCGATCAAACCCTGATACACTATGTACACGGGCCGAATAGGTGGAGACCAAGGTGAAATCCCAGCTTGCCCGAAAAAGCCACGATCAAGTTTTCAGATGGATGGTAACTTGAGGGTGACGGCTCCTTTAGATGAGAGGAATCACGGCTTCCTTGGGTTCTCTGGAGAAGCTGAGCCAACTGCTGTCTCCAGAAAGAAAAGGCAAAACTAATAAAATTGAGATCCAAGCCCCGGTCAATGTTGTCCTGAGGTTGAGGTGGGACATGAGTGCGACAGCAGAAGAGGGATTGAAGTCTTGCTGGGACAACGTTGTAGCCCTACCTGAGGCTTTTGCTCTTTTGGGCACCGTTAGAGCACAGAGTAAGCCATTCTGGTGGAGGCGCAAGGCAGAGTGAGCACGAAGACCGAAAATGGATATTGAAGATCGTTCGAGCAAGCTGATGACCTCCAATACTGCTGCAGTTTATGGAGGCTTGCATCATGGCTATAACGATGCTGACAGACTGCCAATCAAGGTATGAGTTTGTACCGTCGGCTAAGGCCGAGCTCTGTCCGAAGGCGCACTACAGCCAAGTGCGATCCGAGTCAACCTTGTGAGTTGCAGTAGGATGAGTATTTGGCGACGATGGGCAGCACGGAGGTTGGCGATGGAATTACTGCCGCTTCTTGTCTACGTATACGTCTTGGCCCTGAAAATACGAGCCCCGGCAATCTTTTCGCCGATGACTTGCAACCTATGGAAAATCCCTCGGACTTGAGCACGAAGGGGACCTGTTTTGCTTTCATGTGTGGACGAACAGGTGGTATCTAACGTTAAGTGCTGGGGGGTGTGAGTGCCTGGTACTGGTCACAAAGCGGGGTAGGGCGAAGGACAAATAAAGGCCTGCCACCACGCAGTCCATTGGCCGGAGAAAACAGTGGATCTGGGAGTAAACGCACACGATCCCTTGAGATCCGCCGCCTTTGTATTTCTGCAGCTGCGAGAGGGTCTCGCGCACGGCTCAAATCAGCTGGGACCATTTGCCTCAGGGACCCTGCGGTGCTGCCATCCATGGGGCAAAAGCTCGACCAAACTTGGAGAAATGAATCCAGACTTGACCGCCGTCACAAACGTGTGACAAGCAGGCACTGGAAAAAAGGGCTAAGTTTCGCAAGGTTCATAAGATGGCTTGGGGAGACGCTACATCCACCCAGACTGGAACAATCGAACCGGTTCTCGCTGAGGAGAGGCCCCGGAGAAGAGAATTTAACAATGCATCTAAACAGGTGAATGAACTGTTGCAACTGATCTCCCCCATCCGAAGCATAGCCGCAAAACGGCTCTCAGAGGATGTGAGCTGAAGTTGCCCAAACCGCGAGCGTATCGCAGTTTCATGACGCGGTTCCTCACATGCCGTGTGGTGAAACCACAGAACCATACTCCAGGGGATTCTGTGTCCGCCCAGACTGAAGTGGTGCTAAGGATACTTATAGGCCGTTGTTGGCCAGAAATCCTACTCGGCAGCCTCTGATACCATTACCGGTAAAAATTCCCCTTAGTTGACTTTAGGCCTTAAGCCTTCGCCCATTTTCTGTCCCTACGTGCTTGTTTTGGACTTGCTGTTCATCCCTGAGCAAAACTCCACTTCTCTATTTTTCTTGTCCCGCTCCTTCCACTGCTTTTTCGTTTACTACTTCCAGCAGGCCTGTCCTCTTGGGTATCCGATGTTAGGAGGATCATCTGCTGGGGGACATGTAGGGGTTATAACCACGTAAACGATCAGTGAAACCGTCACTCCCGCTGAAGACAAGCCCGATTGCTTGCTGCATAGCTACTGGTGAACCAACCACCGAACCACACGGTCGGTACCCGAGCACTCATAATCGAAGCGCAGCAGGATTCACCCGAAGATGGCTGATGCAAAAACCTGAACTTATTGACCAAGGTAAAGCCGCAAGTCCTGTGACCTGACCTGACCTGAAATATGGGGGTCATCTAGATGGTGATAATCAAAGAGCAGTTCTTTCACTTCAGTGGAATCGCAACTTTGAAGGAGCTGCGTGGGGGCTAATATAGCGGAGACCAAGAACAGGGATTAAGAGGCACCCTCCAGCTGTGGGAGTAGCGAACGACTGAAATGAGTTACCTAATTCGCTAGTTGAAGCCATGCCCGTTGTAACGAACGTTTGAGCAATGCGTAGCCAAATTCGCAACGGATCCCGAAATCAAAAGACGATTATCCGCGATATTCTACGATACTAGATTATTACATGAAGAATGACAAAAATATACAAACCTCAATAATACGATCACAAGGACTCAACAACGAGAAACCGAATAGCAGCGTGTTAGCAAACAGCACGTGCGTCACGCAGGTCCTGAACAAGGACGTGCCAAAGTAGCGCTCTGGGCGCAAACAAACAACAACTGGTTCAGAAAAACAACCAGTTCGTAAAGACAAGTCAATAGTGTGGGCAAATGAGTGATATTAGGAAAAACACTGAATCGCGAGGGAAGAAGGGGGATTTTCCACGACCGGCTGTTACACCCGTTGCTGTGTCTAAAGGAAATTTGAAATGTCTGAGATCCTGGAGGAATAAACTCAGCGCGATACGGTAGAACACCCAAGCCGATCCCCGTTTTTTCTCTGGTAATAGAGTTACCATCGGGAGGGGGTGTGTACTAAGATGGGGGGTTGATCCACATTGCCATCCTCTACCCCCAGAGGACAAGAGAAGAAGACTTAAACTTTCACACCGCCAGAGTACCGGGGGATCTAACGAGCTCTGTGGTCCAGGAGGCTGGATAATCGAGCAAGTCACAGTCAAGCCCCGGACACCTTGACGTGAAACCCAAGTTGTCTCCATTTTATCATTGATATTAGGGGCATAATTCTCGACCACTGTCGAGATGCACGCATGTGCGCATGGTCACGGCGTGTGACAATAATCAATGCGATGAAATGTGCATGAAGGTTAAGAGCATGGGTTGCAAGTTTCAGCTATAGAACAGCGAAGCTAGTAAGAAGTTGAATGAATCAAATTGATAGTGATTTGTGCGGCAAATGCGAGACGGTTTTGGGCTCAATTTTGGAAGCAGTAACCCGCGAAAAAGTCGAGAGTAGGGTTATTGCAAAATGCCGGGGACGCATTACACACAACAGTGACGCAAGCCATGAAAGGAGGCGGCCTACCGGGGTTCATCGAACAGGGTAAGTTTTAAAACGGGTGAACAGGGAAAAATTATACAAAAGTACCCAATGAAACGTTGATGAATGTGGAAAGAAACAAGAATCAATGAGAACGTGCGTTAATTGCTAGGATAAATAACCAGCATCATGCAAAATGTGGTAGAAGAAGGACTAGAACCGGATCCTTGGGGGGTTAATTTCAAAACAGAATACAGTTCAAAAAAGGAGGATTCTTGCAACGCTTAGGCAAAACGTCGCATATTTCCAGGCCTTGTAAGCTGGTACGCTGATAAACATATTGGCGCGTTGAGTCTCAGCATCAGTACTAGACATCACAGGTGAGGAGAATAAGTGAACCCGAGTCCGGAAGGCGTGTCGAAATTCGGTCAACAACATAAATTTCTGCTTCGCATTCTAACTGTGATGTCGGGTTGTTCCAAGTAGGATCCAGGAAGTGCCAAGGAGGAACCGTCATTGTTAGTGTGCATTACCCCACAAGTATGGGTCATCTGGTGGGTTAAAGGGTACATGTTGTTAAACCAGCCAGATTTGGCGGGGCGTGAAAAACAAAACTGATCAATGTTAATGTTCGGCATAGTATTAGGTGGCGCGTGAACTTTCATTTACGGAGACACCAAAAACGATATCTATGGAGGGAATGCTGCATCAGAAGACACAAATAGGCTTACGGTGAAGCTGTTGGGAGTATTTTGTGCCGGGTGGCTTGACTGAAATTAACGATGCTGTGGGAGGTTCCAGTTAGGCTCCAGTGGGCACGGGTCAAGGCGTAACCCTTGGTCAACCAGTATGGGAAATGAAACATTCCTATCACTCAGTTCGTGGAACCCATGGTAATACCAAGGGGTGCGGCCCGGAGCTGGGATGAACATCCCACTTGTGGTGGGGTTGTGAAGGCCAGCGCCAACCAAGGTCCGCCACAGTTGATCTCTAAAGGTGGGAGCAGACACAGTAGAATCCATCCAAGAATCAACTCGAGGTGGAATGGTAACAGCAAAGCAGAGAGGCCTTCCGGTGACGGCGATAGTAACTCCAAAGGAAGCATTAGTAGTTTTTCGTTGCCAGGGCAAATAGTGGGGAAGAACAGATGAAGCGGCATCTGCCTGATATTGCGTTAGAGTGGCAAAGCTGGGATTCTAAAAACCCAAGGCTTCGCAGCTATGAGAAATTAGAATTAGCAATGCCCAATACAGTTTGATTTTGCAGAATAAGTACCAGTTCTGAAGCGGTAACGTACGTTTGAAATATTAGTTTGCTTGTGAATGGGGTTCTTAGCACGCCGAGATAACACCATATTTGGTAATATCCTTTGTGATATACTGATTTTCCGCTCGATGTTGCTCTACGAAAAGGCGAGTTTCTTCGTAGATTTCGTTAATTTTTAGCACTAGTTATTCGGGGAATACTTCACTTAAATTCTATTCAAAAGTTCTCACTGTTGTCATATTTGGGAAATCCTTCCTTTGGCCAAACCAATAGTCCCCTATAATTCGTGTGAGCGACCCTAAGTTATATACGGAAACAGACAGCATTAGTAATAATTACCTGCCTCTGGGTTGTCTTTTCGATGGTCAGAATCATACATATAATATCGCCTACCATCAATATTGTGGAAAGAGGGATGGCAAGGTCAACGAGCAAACGGTCTGAACCGAAGGCTTTACGCTCTACCGTAACTCAGAAACCCAAACGACCGGAATACGAAGATACCCTTACTATGGTAGAAATATTTAGGGGAGCCGGTAAAAGGGCCAGTGTCAAAGAGAGTATCTTGGCGAGCACGTCCATGCAGATCGCGTCAGTTGATGGGACATTATCAAGACAAACACCATTAACCTACATTCTTGAACCCACGGCAATCCCTGGTCCCCGTAACTTAACAGCAGTTAGTCAGTTTCCTGACTCATTGGCGGCGAAAATCCTGCGATGGCTGCAAATGCAAAAAATGTTAAAATCTACTACCCCTCAAGCAGTGGGCATGGCCGACTTTCCATGTCACTGCGGAAGACTAAGAAGGTCACAAAAGCACGCTCGGTCTCTTCCATTCAAATTTCCCAATGAAAAACTGCTAGAGAATTCATCACCAAACAGCGCATGGTCGCAAGTGCTTCGCTGTTTAAACCGCTCAAGATACAAGCCGACAGAACGCCCCTGCAAAGATTGATGAGATCTGCCACTAAAAATTCCGATCAAACTAATATTAAAATCCAGGTGTTACCCTCTCACTGAAGCACTTTACCAAGGATCGACAAAACCCCTCATGATTCTACTTCTAGAAGCTCTACAGGATAAGTTGACCTGGACGAATCTCTCCCTACCTGTCCGCAGCTGGCCTCACCAAAACGACAGCATATACCAACAGCACCCACATGCTCATCCGAAAAGGGTTCTTACGCTAGGCTTCCAGCCCCGGACAACAGTTCCCCGAGACATCGAGTTCCTAATGAAATTGCACCTGTGGCACTAATATCTGTTCCCATGAGTCCCCAGTTAGAGCCAACCGAAATACACAGACGTGCCGCTGGTATGCCACGTATGTCGCAGGCACTAGATAACCGCCCAGAAGAGAAGGTCAAATAGAGATCGATTGCCAATGCTAGGTCCTCGTGAAGGCAAACAACACGGGGATGCACGCACGATGGCAATGATGGTTTCTTTTCCAGGGCAAATTCGTTGCCGATCGACTTCCCCCGTCAAAGATCCTCTCATACCTCTCAGCATATTGACCAAAACAGCGCTTTCACGGAGACGATACAGCAACACTAGGACCCCACCCGCAATAAAGATGGGTGGTATGATGGGCAAAACGCTTTAATACCTAAAGATCGACTGATGGAACCTTCCCATCAGCTTGGTCTCCCATTACTTCTATCTTTCCTACCTCCCTCTCCGTTAAACCATCCGGGCGCATCGCATATCCTCCATTCTACCAGCAAGCACCAACTATCTAGCCAAATTGCATATTTTTCCATATGTACCGTGGGAACAACAGGGCCCTATAACCTTGTTATCCTTCACATGAACAGCTCCAACCAGCCGTACAGTAGTGGAATACCTAATACCCCGTCATTTATTATCCCACAAGCAGACCCAAGACCTTCCAAAGAATTTTCGAATGATAACTTTAAAGGTCTTGCACTCCGCAATGATGACTCTTTGCAGGTTAAGTGCTGCGGTAAACGGATCGTAAGTGCCATTGCCAATGATGACATCAAGGGAACGCGAATTTTCACTGTTATTAGCCAGTGAACGCTCTGTTGGGAACAAAATGCAATACATGCGATCAGTTGCATCGATAAACGATTATAAGTTTATTTTAGTGATGGAATCTTGATTAACGGACTCCTACCTAGTAGATGAAATTGGGGTAATTGGCCACAAGTCCATCAGCAAAAGCAGGACACATCAACGTGGACGGGGCTGCCTAGTCTATGTAAAGGAATCTCTCAGAGTGGCAAGCTTTTAGCATCCTATCCTCGACGGCAGTTCCAATTCCGTATGGTTCAGCGCTGAGGTCCAACGTCAAGAACTGCTACTAAGTCGCGCAAACCATCCTCCCAGACCCAATTCTGGCGGCTTTCTCCAAATCACCGAGGCACTCAGCTTAGTAAGTGATCTCCTAAGAGACCCGAATTTGATAGCTGGCGACTTCAGCGCACCAGAAATACGCTGGCTATCACTCACAGCACCACGCCACTCACTATCCTTTTTGAATGCAATTCGCCTTGGAGGATGGAAGCAGTACGTCACGTCCCCAACCAGACGCGACAGCACTCTTGACTTAACCTTGCCGCTAGGATCAACCCAGGTCAGAAAAGCAGTTCAGAATAACCTACGTGGGAGTGATCACGCAACTGTCCACTGCTGCTTCACAAGGCCCATAAAATATAAAAAGCCGACGCCTCCACAGAACTCACATCATATGGATAACTGGGGCAAACTACATTTCCTGGTTCACAGCCGAACTTCGAACACCCTATTTTTGAAAGCGGATCCCCGGCTGGTGGCAGACCAACTCTACTTCATCTATGAACAGTGCCTTGATCTAATAACCCTGTCGTAAGGATCGTCAATTCGCCGTAGAGGCGTAAACTGTCTCGCCTTAACTTGGAGTTAGTTGGACTCCAAGGCGTTTACCTTGAAACATGGATCTTTCGCTGTTTATGGGGCTAAATCGTTTATCTAAAACGATGGAACGTCATTCCGTGAGCGAAGTAATACAACAGGATTGTAGGGCCTTAAATCATACCAAGAAAGTTGAGATTCTTGCAAAACTGATGAACTCGAGGAACCCCAAACCAACACAATTCCTCTCCATTCTCTTTTAGTAACACGTACCTTGACAAACCACTGGACATAGCAGAGGCGTCTGACATGTTTGTTGCTTCTTCTTTATCTGGTGAAACGGGGCCCTTTTTCTACAATCCATCAGTGCCCTCGTGTGATCAACTTTCCTCTGTAACACTCGTGCTCTCTGAAATTGAACCTTTAGTTTCAAGTATCAAAATGTCTCACCTTCCGGTCATCTTTAAATTAGGAGGCCCAGATATCCTAATATTGGTCAAGTTTATTCATTTTTTATGAGGTTAAGTTGGTACCGTATCCGGTGGAAAACTCCGGTTATTATTCCAATTCATAAGAAGGGAACGCAGGAATAACCGGCCGACTACCAGCCTGTGAGTCACACTCCAGTAGCATATTGGATTATGGAAACGTTAAAAAGTCAGACTAACAGATCACCTAAAACATCGATCCCGCGCAACTTGTGGCTGACTTGCTGAACCTCATTACGATGGCCGCTAACGACGATGAGGCAGTGGTCGCGATCATTTTAGACATGCGTAAAGCCTTCGACCGGGTGTCTCATATTTGCTTGTTATCAAAGGTTCGCACATATGGCATTGTTCACCTACTGTAGCCTGGCTAGGACCGTACTTGTCCTCGCGCAGTCAGGTAGTAAGTGTTGATGGTGCAATTCCATACTTATCCCAGTAACCAGCGGTGTGCTTCAAAGTAGCCTACTGGACCAGCTGTTGTTATTCGTGTACCTAAATAATATATTTACCGTGGTTTGCTATGGGGCTCCGTTTTTATTTGCTCACGACGTAGAGTTGTTGTTCACCCTCGACCACAATTCATTGGGTGGCAATACAGCGAAAATATCGGAGGACCAAGGGATGCCCAACTTGTGGTGTAGCGATTGGCTAATGAAGTTCTCTGCGAATAAAGACTGCATTCTTGCACACAAGTGTCGTGTCCCTCCCGAGGTGTTTAGTATAGGTGGTCAGCTGATCTCCAACAAACCATCAGTACGTGACTTGGGCATGTACTACTCCTGTTCGTTCAGCTTCTAGGAGCAAACAGACACCCAAATTGCTAGATCCCGCAGGTTATTGGCACTGGTTTACAAAACATCCCTTTTGCGTGGAAGTAAGCTCAGTGTCTATACAACCTACGTTAGACCATCGCTGGGGTATAGTGCAATGGTTGACTCTAACATGCGCCAGTTAGACGGGATTGCCATTGGGAATGTTTGGCCCAACTCTACTAAACAAATGGTTTGCTATCAGTCCGGTCTTAACTACAAAATGCGCTGTGACCTGCTACAGCTCGAACCTCTTTGGCTCCGATCGATGAAGAACAACTTCTCCTTCTTCCACTCACTATTTAAATACAGATCCTGCAAAGCCTCCCCAGTGGTACGAGATCCAATAATCTTCACGTATTTGCTACGACACAGCGGCAAATTGGTCACTGTGCCATCCTCGAGAATCAGCCTACGGTCCAACTTCTTTGTTGTTAAATGTTCACAAATGTGGAATAAGCTTCTACCAAATGTCCGTGCAATAGGCCACCTACAGAGATTGAAAGAGCGAATGAACAGATTCCTTGGTGTGCCGGCACTCGTATCCAATAATGACCCGTACGCTTCGGAGGAGTGAGCGTACGAAGTTGGTTTGGGTTGCTGACACACGGTTCTGAGTCATGGGCCAGGAGACCTACGTACCACACAACTTGCCATGGACCTCCCGGCCGTGTCACTCAAGTCTTATTTATCTTTCGTGCAAAACTTCTGTTTCGCCAGGTCAAATCATCCACCAAGATAACATCCACTCGAGATGGCACCTATAGCCCTAGGCCCACTGCTCCTTCCTTGCCCGTTCCGTTCACTAGGTTCTCTACTGGGGGGGGGAGCCAAAGCCCAGTTTCTTCACCTGAAGTGGCTCATCGACGGAATTCAGTCTACAGTTATGACGTCACCCATGCTGTTCCCGCATACTATCTATTGGCTAATTTTGTTCCACGTCTTCACGCAGAATTTTCTTTCTTATTCCACAGAGTGATCACCCCAAATCCAGTCTCAACTTCATCCCTGAATCTTGTAGCTCTTGCCCTCCCCCCCCCACCGGAGTTTCACCGTTCAATTTTTCCGTCTTACGTGCCATAGGCCCAGCATAATCTTAATTAGGCTACTTATCGACTATCATTTAGGTTCGCCCATTCCATCATCTCCTATGGTAGGTCGATTTCTCAGTAGAGTTTCCTGGTTGAATCCTCATCTAACTACTAAAACTTGCAATTTGAGGTCGCCAGCTTAGACCTTAGCGATTAAGAGGGGGTTGGATGTATAGTTGAATACAACTATTATTGCCGTCAGCTCGTGCATATGCTGGCTCGATGGAAGGCAAATGCACCTATAAGAAGTAGTTGTTGAGCCTCTTTTATGGTGAGCTATGCACCGCCCAGATTATTGTCAAGGATAGGATGTAAAAGCCTATCCACCGCAAAAACGTGTCTGGTACGCATAATACAACCGTCTTCGCAACGTTTAAGTTCACCATTGGCGGTGACTAGATAACCCGGCATGGAAAGGTGGTCTGTTGGCGTGTGTAGGTACCTGTACATTTCCGATTTTTTCCATGATTTTCAACGTCCCTTGGTGCGACACTCCTTTGTTGTACCGACGTTTTAATGTAAAAACACACACCTTTTGGTCGTCACCACCGCGCAATACAAAAAGGCTGTAAATAAATCTTTCACTCTGGCTCGATCTCATCTTCTGGTTTTGAGTGTCTTGGAATCATATCGGTCGGAACTAACTGTGTGAAACAAAACATTTTAGAAGCTTCAACGGCGTCTCTTGGCACTTCGCTCAATACCATCCTGTTCTGTCCAACGGATGGCTGTCAGACCGAACTGAACTGAAGACATTGTCGGACATTGGCTCTTTGGCGCTCATTTCCTGATCACAAGAACACTGAACAACTGTGAGTTTGAGTCACACCTATTGTTTCATTTTTATTCTTGATGTACATACCCTTTTGGCCTTTTTATCACCGCACGCTCCTCCGCCCGTCTTAGTTTGCTAGTGTCGCCTTAGATATTGTTGACAATAATTTAGTGTTCCACATAGACAGAGTAGTACGCTACAAAATTGGTGAGCCCAGGTTGTTTTTCCATCATTTGACACTAGCTTCATTCTCTCGGTCCAAGTTTCACACCATTCACCATGTCTGACAGCGAATCTATTGACATCCACGCGGTTGCTCTGAAACTGCCAGGTTTTGCCCCGACTAACCCTCGAGTGTGGTTTCGACAGATAGAAGCCGTATTTGCCACTCGACGTATAACCAGCGAGCGCGTGAAGTACTCTCACGTTGTCCAAGCACTTCCCTTTGACATCGCTGTTGACGTGGAAGATCTCCTCGATCCCATTCCACCAGAAGCTCCTTACACGAAGCTTAAGGAAGCAGTCATTCAGCGTACCGGAAAATCAGCCGGAAAAATGCTCCGTGAACTGTTCACGTCGGTGGAGCTCGGAGACCAAACTCCGTCCCAGCTTATGCGCCACATGCGGTCGCTACTGGCTGGACGGCAAATGGACGACGCCATTTTCAGGGAGATATGGGTTGATAAACTACCTCTCCCGATGCAGCAGATCCTGTCAATGCTGGAACCCACTACTCCACTTGACAAAGTTGCACAGCACGCCGACAGAATAATGGAATGCTACCCGGCTGGTAGACCCTGTGTTCACATGACATCACCCGCCGAAACCACTCCGACGCACGAATCCCCTTCGAAATTACCAGTTCCTGCCCCAGATCGCCGTGGTCACGTTTCTCGCAGTCCTGATTCTCCATCCCATCACTCGCATATCGATAAGGACATTACGGACCTAAAAGAAACCGTTCGCATGTTGTGCAATCAGGTCAGTGCAATGTGCAGCGCATTTACTACTCATCGATCTGTGTCCACCGAAGTACCTCATCGACCTAGATCACGGTCCAGAAACCGCCGATCACAAACGTGGTGTTGGTACCACCGCACTTTCGGCTCCAAGGCACGCCGCTGCGATCCTCCATGTTCATTCCGCACTTACACTCCACAGTCAAACGACCAGGCCAGCCAGTAACGGCGACGACTTCGGCTGGCCCCCCACGCGAAAGTCGCCTGTTTTATATCGTTGACCGATCCAGTGGTCTTCGATTCCTCATTGATACCGGCGCCGAGATCAGTGTAATCCCCCCACCCGAACATCACAGCCTCAAACCATCTCACTTTACACTGCAAGCAGCAAACACAACAACTATTGCTACATTCGGCCAACGGTCCATCACTCTTGATTTAGGCCTCCGACGCTCTTTTCAATGGGTTTTCATCCAGGCAGATGTCCAGACTCCCATTATTGGCGCGGATTTCCTCTCACACTTTGGCCTAACAGTGGACCTCAAAAATCGCAAGCTGGTAGACACCACAACCAAGCTTTGTGCAGTCGGCATTGGTAAATGCACCAACCCTCTGGGTATTCGGCTGGCGATCCCGCAATCGCCGTTTGCTGACATTTTGAAGGAGTTTCCATCCCTCACTAAACCGTGTCAGTTCACCGACCCAGTCTCTCATGCTGTGCAGCACCACATCGCCACAAAAGGCCAACCTGTCCACTTTCAACCACGACGACTCAAAGCCGACAAACTCCGTATCGCACGCCTTGAATTCGAACATATGATGAATCTTGGCATCATTCGACCGTCTTCAAGCCCATGGGCCTCGCCTTTGCACATGGTTCCAAAATCATCTGGTGATTGGAGACCCTGTGGAGACTACCGTGCTCTCAACAACGTCACCGTCCCCGACAGGTACCCGATCCCACACATTCATGATTTTGCACAGAATCTCTCTGGGAAGACAATCTTTTCCAAGGTTGATCTCGTAAAGGCATATCACCAAATCCCCGTGGCCGAAGAAGACATTCCCAAGACAGCCATCACCACGCCTTTTGGCCTGTTCGAGTTCATTCGCATGCCATTTGGATTGAGAAACGCTGCTCAGACGTTCCAACGATTCGTCGATGAAGTGCTTCGAGGTCTACCCTTCGCGTTTGGCTACATCGACGACATATTAATTGCCAGCGCCTCTCCATCGGAGCATGCCAGCCACTTGCGCCAACTCTTTCAACGTTTCCAACAATACGGACTTCAGCTGAACCCTAGTAAATGCGTGTTCGGTGTTCCGTCCCTCGACTTCCTCGGGCACCATATCGATCAAAAAGGTTTGACACCCCTCCCAGATAAGGTGCGCAGCATCCTCTCATTTCCTGCACCTCAAACGATCACACAGTTACGACGTTTCTTGGGAATTTTGAACTACTACCGTCGCTTCATTCCCCATTGTGCGACCATCGTTTCACCTTTAACCGATCTTCTCAAGTCCAACGTCAAGACGATCGATTTCACTCCCGAGGCTGAGACAGCTTTCGCAGAAGCCAAAAAAGCTCTCGCGGATGCCACCATGCTGCACCATCCACATTCAGATCCAAATACTGAGTTAGTCCTAACGACTGATGCATCAAATACTGCAGTCGGTGCAGTGCTTCACCAAATAGTGGACAACCAATTACAGCCCTTAGCGTTCTTCTCGCAAAAACTCCAGGTGGCACAGACAAAATACAGCACATTTTCTCGCGAACTCCTAGCCATTTACTTGTCTATCCGTCATTTCCGCCACCTTTTGGAAGGACGACAATTTCGTGTGCACACTGACCACAAACCCCTGACACACGCACTTCATGCCAAGCCTGACCGACATTCACCCAGAGATATCCGCTATTTGGATTATATTTCCCAGTTCACAACAGACATCCGCTACGTGCGTGGAGTTGATAATGTTGTGGCTGATGCATTATCCAGACCTGACATCAACACGGTGCAGACTAAATTCGATCTTACGGAACTGGCAAATCTCCAGCATGATGATCCATCCTTGCTCGAACTGCGCACATCCTCCACACTCCAGCTCAAGGATTCTCCCCTACCTTTAGCCGATGGCACAGTCCTATGTGACTGGTCTACAGGTAACCCTCGTCCTATCGTCCCAACTTGCTACAGGAAGATCGTTTTCGATCATTTTCATTCTCGTTCCCATCCCGGTATCCGTGCATCTCGCAAACTCATTTCTGCCAGATTTGTTTGGCCCAATATGAATTCTGACATTGCATTATGGACTAAACAGTGTTTACAATGTCAGAGAAACAAAGTCCACCGCCACACTTTTTCTCCGCCCAGTACGTTCACCGTTCCCGACGTCCGTTTCACACATATTCACGTCGATCTTGTTGGTCCACTACCACCATCAAATGGACATACCCACTTATTAACCTTTGTTGATCGTTTCACACGCTGGCCAGTGGCAGTACCCATTTCCGACACCTCGGCAGAAAATATTGCGAAAGTACTACTCCAGCACTGGATTGCTACATTTGGTGTACCGTCTACCGTCACCACAGACCGTGGCAGCCAATTCCAATCGACTTTGTTTCGTGAGTTCACTAAACTGCTTGGCTGTAAACACATCACAACAACTGCATACCATCCTTCGTCCAATGGCATGGTAGAGCGCCTACACCGTCAACTTAAAGCAGCACTGATATCACAGCCAAACCCCAATAACTGGAGCGAAAACCTGCCACTAGTTCTCTTAGGTCTGCGGTCATCAGTCAAAGACGACCTCCACAGCACGTCGGCTGAGCTCGTTTTCGGTACCACCATATGCCTTCCAGGTGAGTATGTTCAACCTAGCACCGATGCCAGTCCTAACCCATCCCAATTTGTCCAACAACTCAAAGACCGTATGTCACATCTACGTCCAACACCCACTCGCTTGTCATCCACACACGTTTTTGTACACAATGATCTATATACGTCACCTTTCGTTTTTATTCGTAACGATGCTGTTCGCAAACCACTCACACCACCGTATGATGGTCCATTTAAAGTGCTTAGTCGCACAGACAAATATTTCGTGGTTCAAAAAGCCGATAAGCCAGACACAGTTTCCATTGACAGATTAAAACCCGCGCATTTTGATACACCTCCATCACCAACCACACCGACACCATCACCATCCACGGACACACCACCAACAATTCCTGTTGATAATCCAAACTCTATCATCACACCAGACACTACACCACACCCGCCAGCACCACCACAGCAAAAACCCACCCTGGTAACCCGCCGTTCCGGCAGAAACGTTCGACATCCTGTCAGATTTCAAGACTTTGTTAGTTGACGTTTTCTTTCGCTAACCGTTTCCTCTTTCTATTTTTCTATCGAGCGTTTATTTTGTACAACAAACGCTCTGGCGGGGGAGTTGTGTAGGTACCTGTACATTTCCGATTTTTTCCATGATTTTCAACGTCCCTTGGTGCGACACTCCTTTGTTGTACCGACGTTTTAATGTAAAAACACACACCTTTTGGTCGTCACCACCGCGCAATACAAAAAGGCTGTAAATAAATCTTTCACTCTGGCTCGATCTCATCTTCTGGTTTTGAGTGTCTTGGAATCATATCGGTCGGAACTAACTGTGTGAAACAAAACATTTTAGAAGCTTCAACGGCGTCTCTTGGCACTTCGCTCAATACCATCCTGTTCTGTCCAACGGATGGCTGTCAGACCGAACTGAACTGAAGACATTGTCGGACATTGGCTCTTTGGCGCTCATTTCCTGATCACAAGAACACTGAACAACTGTGAGTTTGAGTCACACCTATTGTTTCATTTTTATTCTTGATGTACATACCCTTTTGGCCTTTTTATCACCGCACGCTCCTCCGCCCGTCTTAGTTTGCTAGTGTCGCCTTAGATATTGTTGACAATAATTTAGTGTACCACATAGACAGAGTAGTACGCTACACGTGTGATCAGCCGGCCACGTCTTGGTGACTAGTAGGATTTCTGGGTGCAGGTCCCATGCTGGTGCGCGAAGTGGGGGCAGCTTTGGGAGGAAAGGGTCGGTGTTTAATAGAGGAGGCGGAATGGGGTTTTTCTTTTAGGCTCACAGCAGAGGCTGAACTGGTTTTGTTACGATTAGGCAGGGGGGGGGGGTTGTTGAGTAAGGTGTGGTTCATGACGCGTGGGCGGAAGCTTGTCTGGGTTATTAGTGGCTACTTGGAAGGAGGATTCGTGCTAGTGGCCAGCTATGTTAATGAACTATTCAGAGAGACATACTTTGATGCGAAGTCGGAGGGTGATGCTTGGAAGGGCCGAGGCCTGGGTATAGGCGAAATGAGGGTGGAACTGGCGGGGGCCGTTGGTGGTTGAGACCTGGGGATGTTTAGTGCATTTTCAATGAGATTACTCAGGTATTGGGGTTTTGGTTGACTGAGGGGTATGGATGAAAAAACAGGGGCAGTCCGGGAGCGGAATGATGATCGAGGCTTAGACCGAAGCTGCAGAACGCACTTGAGTAATCCACTGATGGAGGAGATGTTAAAATAGAAATAATTGGTGAAATAGGTTTATTCAGGTGGCGAGATAGATCACGAAAACCGCAGAAGAGGTGGCACTGAAATCCACGCTTGAAAACGTACAAGGTAGAAGCGTGGAAGTATGTTGAGTTTGTCGTGGAAAGGGAGGTCCCTCGAACACCGCATTCGTTATCGCAGAAATCTGTGATGCCATGCGGGCATACGTGGCAGCGCGGAACATCGGTCAAAAGCCGAGGTTAACTTGGCTATATAAGCAGATTTGTGATCATTCGCACGGGTTACTTTGGGTGTTTCTTGATGGTTTTCGGCATACTGTTGGGTCACTGCAGGGGCTTGGCACTGAGAGGGATTGAGCATGGGTCGGGCGGTGCCCGAGTGTGTTGGTGACCCGTATGCAGTTCAGGCAGCCTGGTTGCTTGGGCCCTCAAGCTGTTACTTCTACAGGTGTGGATCCCGCGGGTATGGGTGCAGGTCTACGGGTAGATCCATGCGGTTGCTGCCGGGGGCTCTCAGATGCTCGAGCACTGCTTTGCGGTTCGGCCGCGAGCTCCAAGTCGAGTGTCCCTGCAGGTGAGGCTTGACCTGACCTGTTTGTGTGCAGCGTCGGATCGGAGTGGGCCTCGCTTTCTCTTGGCTTGCTGGGTCGGCGAGGTCGCTGAAAGTATTGCGAGATCTAGTGGTGACGGGAGGAACGGGCTGGTGGACCCCACCGAATGAAATGTGAGGAGTAGGGGCGGTGAGCATCCTACCGAACAGCTTGCTTGATGAAAGTACGGTCGGTGGTGAAGAGGTTCTTAGTATCAGGTCTACGGTGAAATAGATAGGAACAGAAAGGGTAGATACAGATTGGATCGAGGTCGAGCCTGCAGCTAGGCGTGCCTACCTTTCGCTGGATCTTGGCGAGGGCCGACACGGAAGAACCGTCGGGGTCGGCACTTGCACGAATTGGTGCGGGATAACCAAGGGTGTGGGATGTTGGTAGCATGGATGAGGCCGTTCTGTGCCGGGGATCGGGTGGTGAGGTATTTGTAGACGACACTGGTTGGATGGTTGTCCTTGACCCCTCCCGTCGAAGGAGAGTCGTATCGGCCCTAATCCCGAGCAACTTATATGCCATGTTGATGGAATTCTAAATTCCCATGCCATCATAACTGAAGGGATTTGGGAGAGGATGGGACGCGTACGGCGTTTTGAGCGCTTGAAGGCACTCCAAGCCGGGGGCCTTGAGCAGGATGAACTTGGGATGTGACGTTCGGGCTCCGTCCGAAGATTCCAAGCGATAGCATTTTAGCCGCTGGGGAGGTGATTAAAAATCTCAGTGGAAACAGATTCAAAAAAGGCCAGTTGCAGGTTTAGGCTGCGGTTGCGTATAGTTGGCCGCTGAATCTGTCAGGCACAGAATAGAATAAGCCAAGCGATGTTGTCATCCAGGATATTGAGCCTTGTTGGGATTTTTCAACCTCCTGATGAACGTGCGCGTCACAGCCAGCATCACCCATGATATCCGCTCGTGATAAAAGCACGGTTTCGATTTTGTTGGTAGCTTCTTAACCCCAAGCCCTGGTCGATTTTTCTTATTAGCGGGCATTAAACAGGCGTCGGAAAACAATCGTGAGACTTCCGTTACGTTCTGATAATATCCACGGCAAAATTGCCAAGAAAAATTTTGAAATCCTACGAAAATTGGTGTTGAAAACGAAAGAGTTTTCTTGGCGGTGTGGTGCATGATAACTTTCGAATGTTCTTAGTTCTATGGTGTTGATAGCATCGCTTTTCCTGCCATTTTGCGCCCATTTTATTATACTTTTCTTCACAGCTTTTCTTGAAACAAGTTGGCAGCAAAACATTATTAATTCTGTTTTGTGCCAGTTTAGAAAAACGTTCTCCAGTCCTTTTCCCATAACCGTCACATTCGTACCGTTTTAACGTAGCCTGACTCATCTCAGTTAAGCTCATACTTAGTAAATCACTGCCTGCCGAGCTTGGACTTAGCTTTGCACCGGCTGAGTTCAGGTCATTATGATTTCCCAAGGAGCAGCGCCCGCAGCCTGTAAACCAAAGACCTCAAGACACCGTACTACTGCCTATGGAAGTAAGAAGTGTGGGTAGGCCGTGGAATATAAGGGTATCCAGTGTAACGCCCGCCAGAACTGATACCATAGGACTTGCGGTAAGACTGCCAAGAGAGTACACGATTTACACGCTAAGTATTGCAAGAATGGAGTGTCAGTCAATAACGCGTAAAACACCGTTTGATCTGGTGACACTAGATAGCGAACAAGTGATCGGCGAGGAATTGCGAGCCGCCGTGACCCAAGTCGCAGCGGATAGTGGCGCGGTGAGCGACAGGTCAAGGGCCCCCACAGTGGGATAAGTTGCTCGTGATGGCAGGCGGTTCAAGCCGCGGCCAAAGCCACTTGGTCGTTGGTGGCTATCCCGGGGAAGGGGGGATAAATGGCCGATCGAACAAGCAGAGACCACACGACCTGGAATACACAAGAAGTAGCAACACATCAGAAACAAATACTTTTGCAGTGGTCGTTTTTTCTCTTTGGGAATGTTATTTAGTTATGCAAAAGGTGAGAATTTGCCCTCAGCTGTGCATAAAGCATCGGCTTGTCTATTGTGGTCTTGTTTTATCCTGTTGACACGTAACGGGGCTACCGCAACTCCGCGTGCCCCGCTGGATGTCGGCCCTGGCACCACTTTGGTCACTGTATCCGTCCTAACCGAATTGGACTCTCCGTTCCTAGGCGGGCGAGAGGCACAAGACGTGGACATATTATACCAGTTTTGCACCGAGGTGTCCATTCAGGACCTGCACAAACCGGGACTCAGGCCTCTGACAGGAAGCTGAGATGCCAAGTTCACTCGTAAACTCAGGCTTTTCAAGGTAACCCCAAGATCGGCCGCAGTTACCGGGAAACCGCTGTGTCAGCAAAAAAGCTCGGAGGATGCTCCAATGCACTCATCGGGCCAGATTCACCAGTATCTCTGGGATGAGAAGCGTTAAACACCGAAGGGGTAGCGGAACCTTGCTCATAGGGACGCATCATAATCCCTCATGAGGCCCCTAAGGGAGAGGCTAAAGACCTTTGCAGTGGTAAACTCCACGACGAAAAGCGGAGTTACATGGCCTCAAAGCTAACTGTTGAAGAACTGGCGGTTTCTGGGGCCAACAGACTGCCTAGGCCAAGGCTTACGACGAACGCAGTCCGGCCCAGACTGCCACGGACCGCGCTTCTTTCGGCCTCCATGGCACGAGCCGTGGCTAAGGCGTGGTTTGTCACTGAATGTTGTCTCCCACCAGACTTGCATCTACATCGACTCAGACCCAGATATCAGCACCAGACACTACGGCAATATAGCTTTCACATTGCTGCAGCAACATCAGCCCCGGTCCTGCGGGACGGCATAGCTGAACATGAACGCGTGGCCCTTAGCTCAAAAATTTGATGGCGCCAGCTACATCAGAGCTGTCAGCCCAGGCCTAGCCGCAGAAAAGGACAGACACAATGTAAAAGTCCCGCTGGCATGTAGTTTAGGGCACACCCACCCTCATCGAGTCCACCATCAACTAGCCACTCCGCTGACCACACCATACCCGAGCCATTCTCATGTATTGGCGCCATGGTAGTTGAAGCACGGACCTGCGTCCACAATAGTAGTCAGAGTTTGCGCCAAAACCTCCCGGAGTTCTGCCTTCTAGCTTCCCGGCGCAAAACCCTGGTGATCGGCGTTACTGAAACCTTGGCGCAGTAAGGTATCTCAGACATGGAGCTGGTGGTCCAGGACACGCACAACGTGAGAACAGACCGTGCTGATGATATAGGTGGAGGGATTTCATCCTATATCAGCATAAAATCAAAGGCCCAACTCTTCACAGACGCGACCTTAAACAGAGTTCCATGGAGAGCTTTGGGCATCGATACAACTGACAGGCAAGGGGAGGCACTCGGCGGAGGCAATCTACGGGCCTTCTAACTGTATATAGACCACAAATGACTGCATCATTACGGTTCTAAGCACGTGCACACGATTAAACGCCGCCTCATACTTCGATTTGCCCGAAATACGCTTAAACCGTCTGTCGCCCCGCCAGGTTTGGACCTACTTCCTTGGTCTCCATTAATACGGTGGTTAAGTGAGGCTAGCAACAGCATGTAAGGCAACCCACCCTGTGGCGAGAGATAACTCCCTGAGAGCTGGACTGGGTCCTCTTCAATGAAGAAAATGTAGTCGACCAACTGGAAGTATCTGCACCCTTGGGGCATTGGACCCTGGAGCCTTCACATTCTAGCTAGCGCCTTAAACGGAGCTATCGCAAACGGATGAGACCAAAGCTAGAGCTTTACTAGGGCCAACTCCCAAGCAATGAGAAACTTCCGAACTATTGATCCTTGACCCTGCGATTCACCGTGCATTGAAGGGCACTGGGGCGACGTTAGGGGGCCCTGTAGCCGAGAGACTGCGCGATTTTGACTGAACATCGGCGGGTTCACTTAAGTCCGGATTGAGACTACGAGATCGGAAGCTAAAGAACCTGGAGAATAAATAATTTGCTTGAGATCGTTACCGGTTATCACGAAACACTCGGGATCTGGCGCACTGCAAATGTATGAGAAATCTGTAGCACGTAGCGAAATTAAGACCACGGATATCACAGGAAGCCCTTGCAAAGAGTTCAGGCGGATCCCACAAACCTCTAAAGTCAGCCCGATCGGGTAACTCACGCTAAGCCAGCCGTTTCAGACGTGCATAGATCAGTTGGTTCAATGGAGGAGAGCAACACGAAGGCTACCAGTAAGCCGGCTACATTTTACTCTTCGGTGTTTGCTCCGGACCGACCGGGGACACTGATCACCAGTGGTCTGGTAACGGCGGGGAAATCATCTCAAGGGAGGAACGAACCAGTTGGCTCCTTGACTGTGCACATCCGGCGAAGGCTCGACACAGTAAGAGCACGGAACCCTCCAGGGGTCGACAACATTTCGCTTCTTACGCTTCCGCAGTGCGCCGGTCAGCTAGCTGATTCGCTGTGTGAGCTGCTCAACCACTCAATAGAGGAGGCTGAGCCCCCGGGGAGTGAAAAACTTACGTATACCCCAATGCTCAAGCCTGGTAATTGGTCCGAACCCCAAAACTACAGCCCAGTAGCATTACGCTCGTTGGTCTCGAAGACCATGAAAAGCCTGATCGATGAATCCTTCTGTGACTTCATTCAGGAAGGTCGCCTGTGTAACTTCTAACATAGTTTTCGGGGCGTGGATCGTGTAACCAAACTTCAACAAGGCTGTGGGGTTGCATACTAGGGCCATCGGTCAAGGGGTTCATATGAATGTCTTCCCACTAGACCACCTGCGGGCCGTCGGTGGGGCGGGACATTCCCTGCAAATGGGAAAGCTATGCAGCCTAGGGTTCCACGAGCCCCTTGCAACTTGTGCGTAGCCCTGTCTAAGCGGCCGAACACTACGTTTAAGTGAGCAGGGCTCTCACGGGCAAACTGTATGCCCCAGTAGGAGTGCCACGAGGCCTCACGCTAAGCCCAAGTTTGTCCACCATCTTCCACTCCAGGTAGATTCGAGCGTCCCGTACTACGCTGACGATATCAAAATCTGTCTCGGAATTGGAATCGTACAGGACAAAGGTGCATTGCAAGCTTGCCCGGATAGCTTACATAGATGGTCTGCAAAGGACCACCTCCAAAGTGACACAGGCAAGTGCAAAGCGATCCATATTGTGGTGAACCAGGCCAACGAGTATTCGCTACATTTCCTGTCTATTCTTCCTCTGACCAAAGGCACTCTCATATAATGCGCAGCAGGCTGAGGATCACACTAAAGGACAGCAAGACACACTACTCAACTTGAAAGCCCATCCGAGCAAGGAATTCAAAAACCGTCAATTTTGCTTTTGTTGAAACTCACATGACCAAACCAAAAAAGGATACAAAAGGCTCTCAGGATGGCCGGTCGCACAATATAAATGAACTGAAAAAGAAAGTCGAAGTCTGGGAATGTTAAATGGAGTGACATGAAGGGACAAAAAATGATGAGAAAAAACAAAGGGATGAGACTGGCAAGGCAACGGGGGAGAGGAAAAGTGAGAATGTTGAGAACAGGTGAAAGGACACGAGAAAATATAGAAGAAAAAAGACAAGCGAAACGAGGAGGAAAATAGAGCACGCTTGTAAAGAGGGAAAGGGGCAGAAGGAGGAAAGATATAACGAGGGTTCGCGTGGATGAGAAGGGGGAATAAGAAGCGGACATTAGCCAAAACCGCGTGCGCCGACTATGAAGCCGAACGAGAAGACGAAGAAATGTCGGGTTAAAAATGCAGTCATCATGAGCCACCGGGCACAGGGATTCTGTCTATAAGTCACAATTATCGCAAGTCGAGCAACGAGTGGCCAATTCAAACGGATCCCAAAATCAGAGCAAGGTTGATTCGTAGTTTCTATGGTACTAAGAAAAAATTCACAAAAGGTACAAACATATACAAACCTCAGTCATGCGGCCAAACAGACTCAACAGTAAAACCCGAATGCTCGAATCCCCGTGGCTCAGGCACGTCAGCTAGAAACGGTTCAAGGTCAAATTCAAATGTCCCACACAAATAGACAAACGTGTAAAAGTGTGGTGTATGTATGAGCTTACCAAAGTGGCGTCAAATATGTTCACATTCACGGAGCATGTCGAACCTCTGGAAGGATTGTCAGCATTTGTCCCTCGCGCTGCCCCCCCCCTCCGGCATCATTCGACGAGCGCCTGCCCCCACACACCCGCACACACTCCGACAGCACACAACCCAAACGTGCTACTAATTTCCATCCTGGTGGCTTAAGGAAGATTGCGTAGTAAATAGAAACTGTGCGATGCGGTGCAGGTGGGACTCTACTGTTTCCCTCTTTGGATGGCGTCCACAGGCGGGCTGTATGCAAAGTGTGTCACAGTTGTTTTCATGGAATACAGGAAATCCTGGGCGCACCGAGAGGCAAGCGCTAGGGAGGGACCGTAAGCGACCCGGAAGACTGACAATAGTGGCCACACGTGCATCCGGGTATCACCCCCACTCACGGATAAGGCTTTAACTGGGAAGGGTCCCCGTTTATAACGCTGAGGTAGCCGCACTATGTACCTGGAAGAGGAGCCCTCGCTGTGTTCCTTAACCCTGTTTCCTCTGCGGATTCCTACGAGCAAAACAGAAAATCAAAATGTTTCAGCCAAACCTGGATACTGGACCTCATCACCATTGGTCCTAGAAATTAGGGACTCTCGTCCAACACTGGGCAGTCAACCTGACGATAGAACCCAGGCCACTCGAAAACTACGGTTGCTAGGCCCGCCAATCCTCGTGAATCCTAGTGAACTCACGTGGAGTGAGTTAATTTAGCCGAACTGAACTACAGAACTTGGGGCTTCTTCCCCAAAATGAAGGCGATTGAGAGGGGACCTCATCGAGGTCTTTAAAATCCTGAAAGTTTTGACGGGGATGAAGGCCGGGGATATAGTTACGATGGCTTCCGACGAACGGACACGAAGGAAAGGTATAAAAATACGGAGGACGCGCTTAAGACCAAGCGTCGGAGCGAACTTCCTTACAGCAGGGTAGTTGGATGGTGGAACCTGCTGACCGAAGAGCTGGTAATTATTAGAAGTAATTAAACGCACAATTGGGTGGGTCCTGATGGTGCACACTTAGCTATCATACTGTCATTTGCTGCCGTGATCAGTGGACATGTCTGCCGTCTAAAATGCGCCACACTGAGCCACGGGGTTATACTGTTGGACTGGAAGATAGCTACCGTTTTGGGTATCCTAAGAGAGGGCCACCGTTAGAAGCATAAAATTGCCCTCCATTAAGCCCCACATGTACTCTTCTGCTAGTGTTTAGAGTTGCTTGTAAGGTAACATATATGTAGTCACCTACTGAGCGAAACGTTGCTCCGCAAGGCACAGTTCGGGTTTTCGGAGGGCGAATCCTGTCTTCCGAACCTTACGGTGTTCCCAGACGAAGTCACGAACCAGCCGGACGAGTGCAAGTTGATCGAAGTTTGCTATCTTTTAATTCAGTCAACCACTGCCTGTTGTTTGGGAAACTGAAGACTTTTGGGATATAAGTGCAAATATACAAATGGGTATCAGTCTTCCTGAAAACAGGACTTTTCATGTTCTAGTATGAACCTGTAGGTTGAATGCAGCAAAGGCAACCAGCGGCGTGCCGTTAGGGTCAATTTCACGTTGACCAATTTTTCTTCTCTGCGTAAAATATTTGATAGAAGGACAATCAACACAGTTTTTCTTTTATTCAGAAGACGTAAAGTTCGTGGGATCGGGAGATCGTGATAAACTAGCAAGGGATCTGGGGAATCTATTTAGCTGGGTGCCAGTCAATCATTGCAAATCGAGCAACGCGTAGCCAGTTCAAACCAATATCAAAACCGGAACAAGATTGATTCGTAGTTTCTGTGGTACTAAATTGAAATTCACGGAGGGTGCAAAAATGTACAAACCTCAAGTATGCGGCCAAGTCGACTTCACAGTAAAACCCAAAGGTTCAAAGCTCCGTGACCCGAGCACGACAGTCAGAAACGGTTCGAGGCTAAATTCAAATGTCTCACATGGATAAACAAACGTAAAAAGTGTGGTAAGTGGGCGAGCTTTTCAAAGTAATGTCGAAGATAGTCAAATTCACAAAGCATGTGGAACATTTGGAAGGATGTCTACTTTTTGTTATTTACACTGGGCAAACAAATGTGTTGCGCCCTTTGAACTAAAACAAGATTCATCTGCTAATCGGAGCTTCAGCAGGAGTACCGGTCATGGGGGGAAATGGGCCATTCACAGGTGAGGTGACACA
Organism: Fasciola hepatica; assembly: GCA_948099385.1. Lineage (NCBI taxonomy): Eukaryota > Metazoa > Platyhelminthes > Trematoda > Plagiorchiida > Fasciolidae > Fasciola > Fasciola hepatica. The sequence continues at coordinate 964,851 of CANUEZ040000189.1, read as the reverse complement.
GTCATCAAGGGACTTCGGTAGCCAAATGACTGCGGACTTTAAGTGTGCTGAATAGTGCAAAAAGGCTATTCACAAGTCAGGAAGTGAGCTCTTCCGGTTGTGCTCAGCACTTTTTTGCAAATCGGTGGAAGTGTTCATACCTATGTATGGAGCAGTACTGAGGCCACCTTTAGAGCACTGTGTACCGGCTTGGCCACCTTTTTAGGAAACGGATGCCGCCTGTTCCGAAAATGTCCGGCAACTAGGCACCCTCGTAGTTGAAGGACAACAAGGAAAATCATACGATAAAGACGGCAGTATATAGGACCCCTCTCACCAGGGAAAAGAAGACTCAGAGGAGACCTCTTCGAAGCGTTTAAAATCCTGTAGGGCTTATCGGGCATAAGAGAAGTAGATCTATTTAAACAGGCCAATGATCACAAAACGAGAGGAAATACCGTAAAATTGTGAAGCCATGCTCGAGGGTTACATGCGTGAGCAAACTTCTTCAGCAGTAGAATGGTGGGAATGTGGAATAGACTAACGGAAGAAATAGTTAGGACACAATGTGTAAGGCACTGTAAAAAGATGCTGGAAGCCAAGCGGGCCGAGTTATTCGCCGAAGCCGAATGCCGGGAAGTAGGGATAAAAAAGTATTTTACTGCCGGTTTTTCAGTATCCTGTGTCTGTGCCTACGATATGAAGCTCTAAGTGTGATGGAATGCCAACATCATGGTAGTCTCTCGCCCGAATGGTGAGAAGAGCGCCTCTTCCACTTCTTTCTTTCGGCCAAATGAAGGGACAAATCAATTCGAGTAACAAAACTGGAAGGAACTAAAAAAGTCTCGGTAGTGGGTACCGACCTCAGTGCATACCACTGAAGGAATTCTGGAAGCCCGATTTGCCCCGGCCACCATCCGCCCGGTGCAACCTGACCTGACCTGACCTGACCTGAAGAACTTACCAAACTCGCAGTGGTGGGTGCTGACCCAATTGCATACCAACGGAAGAAATCTGGACTCTCGATTGGCCTCGGCCACTGCCGGTCCTGTGCAAACTGAGCTGAGCTGACCTGACCTGACCTGAACTGAACTTTTAATTGAGGACGCATTCCGCATCGCCAAGGTCACGTCGAGGCACTGTGCGTCCATCGCTTACTGTCGCTGGTGTTCTGTGTCCTGGCCCTTGCATCATTTATGTGGTGGGTTTCCTTTACTAAGCCGGATAATTAACGTGTCAACTTAAGTGAAATGATAACACGGAGGTCTTTTTATTTTTAACACTATCTCTTAGCACATTGTTCATGCCAATTATTGTTTAATAATAAGTAATAACTACAAAGGCTGCAACAATTGTTTAGCGCCGGTGAACCTGGGGGAGGAGGGGGGAGGGACGAAGCTACATACAGAGGCCACCCACTTTCTGTGTCGCGGCTGCGCTGCAAGCTAAGCTGCTTAAGAATTGTAATTGACTTGTCATATCGTTTCCTTAGTAAACTTCGTGGTAAGAATGAATCTCTAAGGCAAATCCCTCAAAAAGTGCGGAGCATCGTGTGGTTGACTGAGCCAAATGCCGCTTTCGAATCGGAAAAATGATGGCAAGCCCACGGAAAGTGTGCTCACGTTACATGATTTGTCGAAGAGTGTGTGATAAACAACCTCCGCCGAGTCTAAACCCAGCTTGATTCCCACGCCAGTGCTGTTCGCGAGCGTCAGATAAGTGGTAGTGAGTTATACCAATGAACAACTGGGATGCGACCTTAACATAATTTATCCCCTGTGGTTTTCCCAGGAGGACCTGTGGCCTTTAAAAACCGTTACGATCTTGGTGGAGTACATATGCTACTTACTAAAAGCGATAATTAGTTCATCACTCGAAAATGACTATGGATCACGGAGCAACAGTCAGCGTGATCGAGTTACATGGGCTGTACGCAGTATGATGAACGAAGGCGCACAAACCAAGTGGTGGCATTCGACCGATTAGGAACTGGTTGAGGTTGGTCTGCATATAACTAATGCAGATAAACACTTTTGTTACGACTGAGTGGTAGCGCCGTAGTCCAAATGTGTGGTTTCCAATGAAAGAGCTGTCTACTCAGCAGATTCTCTGCGTAGAGTAAAAACGACCGCTTTTGACAGCCTTTTCGTTATTCCATTGCGATTTTCTTTCCACTTAACCGCTTGATGCCTTTCTTGGTAATGGTACTTGGGTTGGTTAAATTCAAATCCCGACCACTAGTTGACGCACGATCAATATACTTTGTCACTTGGAATACTGCACTGTGGTTGATAAGCGTTACTAGGTAAACGGAAAATACAACCAAATGTCTCCGAGTCTCTGAAGAACGTACAGACCAAACCATCGGCATAGAACAGTTTTAATGTGATAGTGCGAATGACGATCAGATGAGTATATAACTGAATGCGCCAAGCTAACTGGTTGGCTTAGTCAGTTTAAGATCCACGGGTCTGCGTGTGTGTAGACAAGACAGATGCCAGGTCACCATGGCGTCGGTCTATGTATATGAGTCAGCGCATAACTCCATGCCGAGAGACTGAACTCGTGAGCACGTGTGTGTGTGTGTGTGTGTGTGTGTGTGTGCACACGCAGGTCAGTATTCGGGAGAATCTGTCAGTGGGATGAGTCAGTTGATGTTTGTGTATGTGAGCGTGCGTACGTCAATGGTCGTGGAGCAGAAATCAATAGTCATCCGTGAGCACGTGACGGCGTGTGAGAACAACACATTACGGAAGCAGCGGCATGTATAAATGTGCGTATGTGAACATGTAAATAACGGAGCCACATCAGCGCGCGTGATGCACTGTCTGTCCGAAAACGGGTTGTGGCTAAACCAGGCGAGGAAGCTGGATCGGGGGAAGTTGCTATCGTCACATTGTTGATAAAAGACGACTGCGAAACTTTACATTCTGGATTGTAACATTCGATGCCTTAACTAAGATGAAATTTTCATGTCCAGAGCCGTTCGTTTGGAACTTCCTGGAGGATTTCGATGACGTAGCGTAGCTCTCGGCGATCCAGTCGGAGCGGGGTAAGTTGGTGGCCCTCCGTGCGCTCCTCGAGGACAAAGCGTGGACAGTGTTGGGTGCGGCACGAAAAAGCCCGAACACGAGGAAGTCCATCGCCGAGGACACCTTGGCCGCGGGATTCTACAGCCCGGCCGACCGTTAGAATTCAGTGCGGTGATTTAAGGCCGCCCAGCTGGGGATTGATGCGGGCCCGCTGATGCATGCAGTTGCACTGTACTTACTCCAAAATCGTGTGGTGCTCAAGCCGGATGGGGCGTCGCTAGTTGAGCTGTTGGCGGACCGATTTGTGGACAGTCTGCCGAGCCCACTGTGAGGCATTGTCCGCATCACCCGTTTCGTGGATGTGTTCCAACTAGTAGATGCGGCTCGTGAACAAGCCAGGGTTGATGTGTCGCCATGTGCAGTTCTCTCTGTACTCCTTTGACACTCTTGCATTAAGAACAGTTTTGATTTATTTCCGATTGAGGTTCTCACTGAGAGGTAAAAACCAGCCCATGGTTGATAGTTCTTTGAACTTTACTGTTCTGTGTTCGTTCGTATAGGTGTCTGAAGAGTATGTTCATATTGACGTTCATCACTCATGCTGTGATGTGGTGTGACTAATGCACAAGAAGAGTGACCGCAGTTTCTTTCCCCAACTTTTTGCGAAGAACCATCCAGTATAAAACCAAATTTAGATATCCAATGATACGTGCGGTTACGAAGTCCGAACGGTTGAGGCAGGCAGACAGAGGCCTAGAATCTAGACCTTATTTGACATACAACTGAACGGTGGGATCTGAAAACAATAAAGCAGAAATTTAGTAGAACAACGGTAATAAAACTAAGGTAGATAGAAAATAGTAAATGAACATGACACCCAAGAATTAACGGTGTCGAGGTAGACGGAGAAAAATATGGCTACTGCGAGTGGAGGATATGCGGAGATTGTCGATGTTTAAACACTGATGTCTTCGTAGCATTGGTCGAATCTGGTGGTAACACCGTATCGGGAATGCTGAGGTTCGGAGGAGAGTCTTAAGTTCACGAACCAAACCATTAGACGAAACATTAAAAGTCACCAGGCTAAGATGACTGGGACGTGTTGCGCACGTCCCCCGACTGGGTTCCTCGGTGCACCATGTTCTCTGAGGTGAGTACCGGTGGGAAAATGTGTAAGGGTGACTAGTCCATACCATGGAAGAAGGATATGAAAAAACCTAACCTATGGACTTGGTGTTAGACTTCCTAGGTGGGGTCCAAGAACCCTCCCACTCAGTGGTTATGTACGTTAGAGGAAATGTTTAGGTGTCGTGATCAGTGGTGCTCTTGTATTCACTAGCTTCATCTATCGGCTTGATACCAATATGTGTAGTTCTTTTACTGTTCCCTTAAATATTCCTGTCCTTTCTCATTGTTTCCGACTGAGACTGTCGTCAGGAGATAGCAAGCAAAGCCACCGTGCCCAATGCATGGGAAATGGTTGTCTGAACTCTGAAGGTGTTACCATCATTTATTGCGTAGAGTTTAGTGTAGATAAAAATATCAGTCTGGGTTAGATGTGCTTACGTTCTGCCTTTATTTTTGCGCCTGACTATATGTAAGTTGACTTTTATAATCTCTTGTTGCATTTACTCGTGAGTGATAAAAAGTTGAGATCGAAGCTAGCATGAAATATAATGAACGAAAGTGATTATCTTAAGTTGTTGTTCAGTGCTATTGCCTTGCTAGATGCGATTGGCTGCACAAAGACTAGAAGTGCACCCCCGAACAAAAAGACCTCTCGGGCCGGGCGACCGAGAAGTACAGCCCACAACGCTTGACTGTTATACTCTTGTATTTTCCACGTCCATTTTAGTAATTGTTGTTGCGTTGGCACCATGCTTGATTATCAAGCTGGTTCGAAAACATTTGTTACAAAACTACTTTTGCTTTTATGCGGCTAGCCCCTGTGAGAGGATGAGCCGGCTTCATGGATGTCCTGAATGGCACCTGCCTGTAAGCACTGTGTGCAGAGGAACGGTTTACGAAGAATCTTGGGGATCAGGTACTCACTGGCGTCCCCAGAGTCACTCAATGTTTTGCTCGAGGTAGCAACTCAAACCCGTGAACAACCAAGTGCTACCTGTCGAGCAGTGGGAAGTTTGTGTGTTGGGAGCCGGTGACTGATCGATCCGTTCGTGCACCTTTCGGACGGTGGTCTACTAGTCGAGCATGCCCAACGCGACCTAGTGAACCATACCCCGCTCAGGATTGTTCAATAAAAAGCAATGGCCTTATTTAGTGGCAGGCCACGTTCGTGCACGTTACGTTGCTGTCTATGGATTTCTGTGACTTTTACTTAGAGCTCGCTGTTAGGCGAAAAACCCACCGGGCGCCTTCTACCAACGCTGAGTTGCTTTTGTCTGGCTGCTTCAGCTCTGTCTGTCCGATACGGATGACCCGAAAGGAGCGCTTAATGCTCCTCCAATCGGTATGGCCCTCAGGGTCATCGGAGCATGCAAACCCGATCACCACGGTAAGGTAGCAAAATCCTCATTGTTGCAGTGATTCAGGATTATCCAGACCGAAGATTTAATAAAAATAGCCTTGTCTACGGCGAAGCCCACATTCGTTTAAACTTTTTTCGCCGCTCAGAGGATCAAGCGTTTGATGAGGCCCAAACGCAAATGAACTATAACCGGACCGCTAAGCGCCGTAGTCAGACGAACGATGCACAGCTAATAGGATTTGATATCTGAGTCCAGTGAACTAAAGCGCTATGTGCACCGCTACCAAAACACAGTTGAGGTCTACCAACGTGGTCCAACGAGATCTACAGTTTAGACAGAACTCACTGTATTGTGAACACAAAAGCCAGCATTAGATTGCACGGTATATTCCGGAGTATTTTGCTGCATCTTCACTAGTGCATACTGCAGTCAAAAGTTTTGAGGCCAATGGATATCCAAAATCAAATCCAAACACTCACAGTCACTTCCGAACGAAACAAGTCATCACAGTCCCAAAACTGACGGACATCCTACAGTTACCCTAAAAAGGTGATGAATTTAACAGCCTACTCAGCAGGTGCCTCGACCGTGTTATTAATCATACGTATTACGCCGCGAAGGTCGTCATTCTCTCTACAACCTCTCGGATGAAAATACCGCAGAAGAAAGAACTACTGCATCGACGCCCAGTTCAGTTGCATTTACCAATTTGAGTGTGTGCGCAGCCACTTACACTGGCAGAACAGAGAGACAACTGCTTAATAGGATGGTTGAACGCGTTCCGGTTTGACTAGAAAGAACAATGACTGGACAGACGCAATCAGTGACGTCATCGAGCGCACGCAGAACATTTAGACCATCAATTGCGCAACACGTGTGGGAAACCAGGCGCTGCGTCAGCCTAAGCACGGCGTTCGCCATCATTTACGTCACAAACAATCAAAGGCTACTGCAATAGGCGGAGGCACCATCATCACCCCTAACTGTGCAGATAACGGTAATGGATAATTACCTTCGTCTTGCCTTTGCAACGTGTTTCTGTTTGCTAACACTTGTTATATATGTGCACTCTTGCCTTTGGTTTCATGGGAACGTCCAGTTTACCATTCATAAACGATTACCTTGACTGCAACATACATTCGGGAAGATGCTGCAAAATGCTCCGGAATACATCGCGCAATCTAAAGCCATTAACTTCTGTGATAAAATTTGTGTCGGAAAAGTTGTTTTCAATTCAATGTATTGTGACCGATCTGGTTCACTGGACTCGTAAATTTAGATTGCCACATATCTGCGCGTCACAAGCATCAGTTGCTAGAGCATCTGTGGTGTGTGCGTAACAAACACGTTTGCTGAGCTGCGCTAGATTTAGTATAATAAAGGTTGGTTGGGTTTAAGAAGCTACCGAGTGTTGTGTTTCAAAGTACTTGAAGCCCTGTGGAACAGCGTACCGCGGTTGAATTACCAATCGAGACACTCGTAATTCGACCGTCAGTCAACAGATAAAAACAAAAGATGGGGCTGTGTTGTTGACTTAAGCGACTAACTAATTGGGCATACAGCCAAAAAAATGAACATTGTTATTGTTTATGGAAATAGTAGTTCTCAGAACAGAGCGGCAAAATGTGGACATAGAGTCCACGACACGCTTCTCCGCTCTCAGAGCAGGGAGCAGCTCCGATTGTTCACACGAGTATTTGTCTTTACTATGGTAAATGACAGTGTAGACGGCAAATCACGTCCGCGACCTACGTTAGCTTGTCACCCGAATAGACGCACTCGAGGTCGATGTAATGTCAGAAGACAGTCAAATTCTCGGTAATAATAATTACATCAGTGATGCATGACGTAATAAACAAGAAAAAATGCGTCTTAACAGCGAAACCTACGTTCGAGCGGTCTCAAGCAGTAAACACCATCACTTGGTGGTCGGAGCGAAAAAGTGACCAGATCCAAGATGGCCGATCGATCATAGCCAAGATCAGAGGAATTGACTAATAAGATAGAAGGACGAGAGTGAACCGAATACGACGTCTGACTACTGAAAAAGTAGTCCGTAGCAAAACGCGGAAAACGGAATAACACGGACGGAGTGGTACAGAGGGTACATGACGTTGTGGGGAACAAGATGGTAATGCTCACTCACGTGTGATTTAATGCTTGACTGTTAGCCTGATGAAGGTGAAAACCGTAAGTTAGATTTATCTGCTGCCCAGAAAGTACGGATAAATTCATATCGCAGGGAGCTACCGGTGGCGCGGTTCTGTCCAAAACTCTAGATCCTACTGGTCCATGTACGTAGAGTCGGACCATGCATTTGTCTTAATACGATTTTCGCTCCTGCTTCATGGTCGTCGGCGCAAACCCGATTAGCCGTGTAACGTTTCTTTGACCCAGTATTTCGCACCAATTATGTACAAAAGTTATCACATGAGCTAGGAGCTACGACAAACAAGCATTCATGACCACTGGGCCCATATCAAACCGGGTGTGCACAGGGCAGCAGGTTTCGCTTACGGTCTTAGATCCGATGTCCATCAGAGTCATTGGATTTCTCAAGATTCGCCTAGTCTAATGGAGAAAGAACGTCAACTCTCGAGCTGTAAGGAGATGAATAAGGTGCGGGGACATCTACAAAGACAAGTTGCAAAAAGCCTTAAGAAGGATCGCGAAAATTGGTGGGTCAAGGTGGTCGAAAAATGGAAGTAGCAGCTGCTTCACGTAACAACACCGGGAGGAGGTGTGCCCCGGTCAATGAAACGTCGCGATAGAAATGGAAAGCCTATCCGTGGAAAAGAGCAAAGGCCGGACCGTTGGGCCGAATACTTCAAGAAACAGTTTACCTGGCAGCGTGCTGATGTAGGTACTCCGATATCGGCAAATTGCGATTCCTTGAGGAGTATCATTTTAGCTTCCATCCGAGGTAGCAGTGCAGTCATGCATTCGAACACTAATACTTGAAAAACGGCCAGTCCCGACGAAATTTCCCCGATTTTCTTTCAACTGGGCGGAGATATAACGAAATCATTAACCATCTTGCTCCGTGGCATATTCCGTTATCATGGGGCGAGTCATTGATTGTACCCTTCTTCAATAAGGGATAGCGCAATATATATATATATATATATATATATATATATATATATATATGTATATATAATATACTTTTCAGGCACACCGTATCTTAACAAACAATGCCATAGTGCAGGCCCATCGACGGAGTCAAAGGCCGTGCAAGTGTTTAGAAACACGACAATCGTTGGTCTTTGGAAAGGGTAACAGCTGTCGGAGGGTGAAGATTTGATCGACGCATCCACGACCGGTACGAAACCCAGCCTGTCCCTCGCGAGTTTTGCTCTCTAATCAGTAGTAGCAGAACATATAATTGTTACACTCCATTTGTTTTCTAAGAACTTAGATGCAACCAAACTGCAACCGGCGCGTAAACCGCGAGCAAGTAAGTAAGTGAACAAACAAACGAGTAAAACAGATGAACTACATGTGCCCACACGTAAACAAGTGAGGTCAGTGGATATATGGAAAGATCAGTTAGTCAGTACTGTCCGCGCAGAAATAAGACTAGAAGTTGATACCAGAAACCGTACATCCATGCACGAGAGGGATGCTGGTTGGTTGTCCGTATTGTGTGTGACATTAACCAGACACAGCACTCCTATGGTTGGCGCAGTTACTGCGCGGACCCTTCTTGAAGATGGATGCAACGATGGCTTCCCCTCACATGTAGAGGACTTTCTCAGAGTGCCAGACCTTGGACAACAAAACTTGAGGTTCTCTAATATGCTCCATTCCACCATACTCAAATAACGCTGGGAAAAAGCCATTGGAGCCAGGCGCTTTGTGACTTTTGAGGGCTTAGGTCCCAACCTTTCGGCTAGGGCGTTTCGGAAATTTGAGAGGCAAGATGGGTCAGACAGCATATCGCGGTCTAATCGTTGATGCATCGTACGTTTTGCACACCCACCGAGGCACATGGACTGCTTGGTGCAGACTAATGCGTGATCGGAGTCAAGGGGAGTGCTCCAGTACGACCGGCAGTCTTGTGTGCAGCCCCGTCATTTGTAGCTGATTACGACGTGGTCTATCTGGGTCCATTACTGACTCGAGGAGAACAGACGCCACATGGTGTACCGGTGATTAGAACGTCTGAAGTTCGTACTGGCTAGAAACAGGCGGTGATCTGAACACAGAGCCAACAACTGGTCCCCGTCTTCTGAACGACAGGTATCAGGGCCAACGGGCCTCCCAAATGAGCCTCGTTCGAAGACAGCCGACCGACTCTAGTATTCATGTCTCCATCTCAAATCACGATATTACTCCGTTTTGCTTTACTTAGGAGATCGTGCATTTTTCGGCGGAAGACATCTTTGGTTGCATCTGGGTGCAATCTGTAGGGGCATAAACCAAGACGACAAACAAATTGCATTTATCGGGACGGCGTTTGTTTACTCCGCACAAACCTCTAAGTCTCCCAGAGCACAACCGACTCAGCTGGTATCCAGTCAAGTAGCACAGTGTCAGCCCTCAGTGGGATCTACGCCTATATCAGCAAGACCAGCGGCCGAAGCCTCAGAATCCCCAGGCAAACACAAGTGGAACTTTTGGAGAAGGATTAGATGGAGGCATCAATTTCACGACCTAGCTGAAGTCTTGGACGCGAGTCTCTTGGATACAACACACATCGAAGGCAAGGGTCTTCAGCGTACGAATTAAACACGCCTGTTTTCCCATGCGCATCAGCGTTCGCACATTAAATGTGACCAGTTCAAAAGGACGCCTGGGGCGAAGTAGAGCATCGGCTGATGGAAGAGGACTCGGTCAGACTTGGATATTAGACGAAGGAGGGCGCGAGAGAACGGGAACAAGACTTCCCTCAGAGACACTACCGCAAATACGGCCAACCGCGGTTCTCGAAAAATATGTATGGAAGGGGTGAGGTGTGGGATTCAAATAGTCGGCGCGTATGTACGGTGTGAGAGCGTCAGTGCGATCAGGTTTTCGAAGGACGTAACGAACGTTTTGTAAGAATACCATCAGTTATGTTAACTACTCGATCGCCCAGTCTGAAGTAGGCATTTTTATTCGAGAATGCATTTCTAGCCTTTGCTCGTCCTGCAGGGTGGTATCGATGATCTAGATGAGCCAGTGGCCAATTGTGTGGCTCATTCATCTCTTCCGGGAGTCTCTGGGAGCCGGTGATATTACTCAGTACATACGTCCTTTTATGAGGCTAGGTACCCCAGTGCCCAGTGCACTCCTCCACCACAGATGCCGGTGGACAGTGTTGTACGCTTCATATGCCACTCATGGTTGGTTTGGAATCAGGGTTTAGTCATCTCCCCTAGACTGACTATTAGTCAGTCAACTCGGTGAAGAGCGCCGGGCATTCGCCTTCATCCTCAAACTTTGGTGGGAACATCTCCGTCTCTGGAAGGCGGTGTGTAGAACTTCCTCAACAGAACCTATTTGGGACGCGCGGTCTTTTTGGGATCATTTCGAGAAGTGTTAAGGACGAGTAACCAACTCGGAGCCTGACACTGACCCTCGATCATACTGAGGCATTTTGGGGGCGTATGTGACTATTTTGAGGGGAAAAAGCTTGTTTCTGTGTAGAATCTAGTTGTTTGGCTAGTTCGAAAGCTCTTCGTAAGTCGGAAGTTTGCTCTTCAAAAAGCCTTTGACAAATGTGGTTGGATCGTATTCTTTGTATGAATGCATCTCGAACTAATTCTTCGCGATAATCTTCGATTGAGGCGGGCTTACAACCACAGTCTTTAACGAGATTTATCAGCGATTCCAGGAACTGATCGAGACTTTGGCCGTCTTGCTGCACTGTTGTGTACATGATATGTTGGGCAAAGTTCTCACTTTTCCGTTTGATATAACACCGCTCGAGCGTGAATGGCATCTTCGAATGTAGAATGAGTAAAATACAGCAAATAGATACTTTTAGTGATGGAAGAAAATAGTTAAAGTAAGGTTTAATAGTATCACTGCTCACCTCGTTTTCTACAGCGTTCTGTCTTGATTTTCATACCTATTGACTGGTTTAGTATGGATTTTCCTGTTTTGTTTTTGTTTACGCGATCAAGGGGGCTGGTGCCGTCGACGTGTCCTCTCACCACTTCGCGGAAGACCTTTTCACTTGGTTTGAATAAAGATTCTCCAAAAAGTGAATAATCTTTTTAGATCACAATTTCATACAGGCCATCGGGTCACATCAAGGTTTATTCTCGTCAATATTCCTCATGAAATCTAAATTCAACCCCACCAAACAACGATTCCGAACGATAGGAGTATGTTCTAAACGACCTACACTACACTACCGAAGCAAAAGCCTCAGTTGTCTAAACAATTCACAGAAGGGACCCGCTTGACCCTTTTAAAGGTACATAGCTCTCGTTGTTGTTTGATTCGGTATTCCTCTTGACTCTTCAGTTCTTTAATCTAAGTCTCCGAGATAATGCTGTGGGCTCATGAGTATAGGACATATCCCTCACGCCGCACTACTGGAATGAAAAGCCAATCTAGGGAACGTTTGAATAATCATCGTTGCTTATTAGTGGGGCTAAATTTTAGTTTATGTGGGGAGCGTGAAATGTGATCCGAGGTTCAGTTATAAAACTCCAACTACTGAGTACTATCAGCTAGACGCATTTACATTTTCTAAATTTATTTGTATCCAAGGCTTTATTCATCTCATCGCGGGAGCCTACGGCAGTTAAGAATTGCACGTCGAGCTACAGATAGAACATGTCTGCGGGTGAAAAAGTTGTTGAACTGATAGGGTGTCGGGAGCAGTCGGTAGATCTGTTTACTGAGGTGTGCCGGCGCGGGAAGCTAATCGGTTGTTGCGGTCCGCAAACGTGAGAACGTGCATGGACGAGCTGGATGGACAACTTTAAGTGCGTATCACTTGTTCCTGGTCAGTTGTGAGACAGTTGTTGTCCCACGCCTTCCAGGTGGAAAGGCCCGGGTTCAAGCCTTGGCTGCGGGAGGATATGTACCACTGATGAGTCCTAACAAGAGCGAAACTCTGGTGCTTCCGAGTGCAAGGTTGATCGGATGACCTGCGGTTATCAAGGGAAAGATACAGTTCTAAGATCAGTAGGCAGACCAAAGTATAATCAATCCCACACACTAGTCGTAAGTAGTTGTGAGATATACACAAATTGTTGTCAAATCTGGTTTTACGGTGGTTCTGTCGGCATCCTAACGGTTTTCGTTCATAGTACCACCTGATATTGCATTTTCGTGAGGGTACGTACAAGCACATCACAGAACGTCGAATATAACTATTTCGCGCTACTTCCTATTCTACATAAACGATCATGTAGAAGTTCGTCCAGAAGAATAATAAATCTGTGGATACAAAAAACTTCAACAGGCAAAATCAGTGCTATGGTCAGCGGTCACCAGTCAGACTCACATTAAGTAGAGAAGAACGGGGATCTTATTCTTTGGTCGGTATCAAGTTAGCTGTCCTGCCTTGGTAGGACCATGCTGACCACAAATGTAGCTTCTTACAAAGGCCAGGTGTATGACGTTGAATAGCCACGATCTCGGTTAATCATAATAATCATCCAGTTCTCCGATGACTTATCATCCGAAACGCCTGTATTGTACTGTTACAAATTTTACTGCCATGTAAACGGTGACAATCAAGGTGGAAGGACGCTTTAGAACTTGTATTGATATGCTAGTGGACAATCGTCTCTCTGCTATTTCTGTGTACTGGCTGCCGCAAGTGCATCGAAGATGACGTACTACCCCGCTCCGTTGGTAATGCTCCACTAAACAAAACGAATGATTGCTGAATAGAACTTGGACGAATCGAGCTTTCCAGTTATCTCCTCCATATATGCCGTGGCTATTCGACCTCAGTTGGCTGGATTCTGTAAACAACCGAGCTTTGTGACCAGTCTGAGCATGACAGGACTGACAACGTGATACTGATTAAAAGATCTGAACGCCCCCCCCCCTCCCGAGTGCAGCTGGTGACCATTGGTGATAACGTTGGTTTTGCTTGGTCGAGTGTTTTTTGATGTGTACCGAATGAAATCGCGTATACACAATCGGGAATAAAACGCGAAACAGTTGAATTCACTCTGTCCTGTGATGATGCTCGTTCTTGATCTCAAAATTTATAAGGGAAACGGACATATATTGTTCGATCTTAATCAGTTCTTTTTTCATTGCCTAAACATCACTGCTCACGATGTATCATTCCGCCTCTATTACTGATTCAGTTGCATATCCAGAACAGATTGGTAAGAACGATCCAGTACAATGAGCACGAGTGGCGATGAGAAGCGGTCTGAGGTTGCCCTTGCGAAGGAACTGTTTGACTCTTTCATGTCGCGAAGTCTAGCTCAGCTTACTTATCCATTCATGGAAGAAGTTGATCCTGATGCACTCGGTCTCAAGGATTACCGGACAGTTGTTACAGAACCGATGTGGCTTAAGCGAAGTAAGTTCCGCTTTCATGAACCAAAACTGTGGTGTTTCGTATCCGCCGGTGAATAAGTCCTTGCTCCTTTGTATTTCACAACTCCATCTTATCCTTTTCACTAATTTTCAGAAGTAAATCATGCGGTCCCCAGCAGTTACTACATTAAAACTTGGTAAGGATTGGTACACTACGCCCATCCATACGGCCTTTTCGGATACAGGATACGAACCGCGCGACTCCCATTCAACCTCGGTGGTAGTAAGCCGTTCGCGGTCGCTCGGATCGGCGCCACCTCTAACCTATTAGGTCTTTGTGGTTGTTTGATCGAAGTTTCAGATTCACAGTTGCCGGTTTTCCCCGTTTTTGTGGGTACAACTTTTCCATTGTACATTGACATAAGCAAAGAGTAAAAGTTGTTAAATGCTCATAAATCCACTCCCCCCAGGTATGCTATACACAGTGAAGTGCGTGTACATGTTGGGCGTTAGCTGATGAGGAGCGCGCGAAAGTGTGCCGGTGATTGGCAATAAACGCAACCTTTACTATTTGATTAGAAGTATTGGTACACTGAAGCCAAATATGATCGAGATAACCGAGGAATCCGGTGACTCACTGATTCACTCTCAGAAACTTGGTATGAAACGTTTGCCGGAGAGTTTTATGGGGCACTCTAGTGGATCTGCCTCCACAGTGGTCCGTCGAATACTGTTTGTGAATTAGATGAAGCAATTGCTCGTTTAGATATTATCCGCGGGATATAATGCTGGATAGGATGCGTCGCCTCTGTTCATTTCCAAAAATGAAGTCCAAGTTCAGGTACCAAAGATAACGTCATCTAAAACAGTTTGGGATAAATGACAAAACAAAGTGTATCGTGAATCAATTATTGTGCCATGTTACGAAAAGACTACAGGTTATCTTGTAGAAACCAACGGAATTTCCCCGATATATATATATATATATATATATATATATATATATATATAATATTCCACACCTGTCTGGTTTCAGACTGTTTGCCAAACAAAACATGGTACAATCGAGGAGAAAGGGGTAAATAGTCTCAGTCCATGATCTGTCTGTGGGCGTGATACTACCAGGTTGCCCAAGTCTAAGCAGGTGGTTTTCTTAGGGATCCACAACCGGAGGCTTTAGCTATCCAAAATTTAACCCGCAAGACAGCGGGACGGAGCGTGGGGTCCGTGACCCACTGGGGACCGGTGACTGAATACTCAGTTCATACGCTCTTCGGATGAAGCCAAACAGACGCTGGTGAGCATAGTGTCGTACGCCTCACGCCATCCATGATTGGTTTGGAATCAGGGTCCAACCATGTCTAGGCTGGTTATCAGTCAATCAACCTTGTGGAGAACGCCGGGCATTCGTTTTCGTCGTCTCACTTTAGTAGTAACACCTGCGCCACGAGAAGGTAGTGAGTAGAACTTCCTCAACAGAGGGTGTGTTAGACCTACGGTCACCTGGGAGCATTTCGAGAGGTTTTCAGGACAGACAGCCATCTCGGAGCCTGTGACACTCACCCCCAACCACACTGAGGCATTTGGAGGCAAACGGTTACAAAGTTTGGAACATGTGCTGCACATGTTCATAGATGAACTTGGATATACACTGGTGTCCGAGGCAGGAAGTAGTAGGAACGTTAGTGAGCCCGTGATATTGCGGAGAGGTATGTGAAATCTGATCGGTGGTTTGGAGTGCACGATATCCTCTTGTCGAATGTTTGGAGATCATAGTTGATGATACGACGGGATATCGTGGTCTGTTTCGTGCTTGCACTGGACCTTATTCATCTCCTACATGATTCCCAAGCGTACCTTTCTTACATGTAGATCCTGATTTTTGTAAGCCTCTGTGCATTTGACCGGTGATGGTCCAGTGGTTTGGAATGCTTACTCTGCACCTTGTAGGTCAGCGGCTCGAATCCCGTCACAGCTGCCGGTCACCTTGATGGTAGACGGTGGTTCACTGTCGCCCGGCTTTTAACCACGTTGGACCTACTGGGATCTTGTGTGTTTATCTGCTCCAAGTCTCAGGTACAGGTTGCTGGTTATCCCTAATAGTTTAGTGGGACTTCAGGGTCATAAAGTATATACCCCTTCCAATGCAATTATACGCAAGAAAATACAAAACCTAATAGTACTGAGGTAGCAACCACTTCCAGAACATAAGTGCGAAGGTAATAGTTGAATAAACCACACTGAACTGTAATTGGTGGGGAACTGTTTGTGGTAGATGAACCATTTTAGACAGTAATGACAGGTGTGACTAGTAGTGGTTTTTTTATTACATGCTTCCACCCACTGCGCTACTCGGGATAACCCCTAATCCGACCCTGAGACTTGGAGTGGACAACCACATTTGATCCCAATAGGTCAAGCATGGTTACGAGCCGGGCGACACAGTGGACCACTGCCTACCACCAAAGTCACCGGCCTTGGTGTCGGGATTCGAACCTCGGGCCGTAGAGGTATTCGAGGTTTATGCCACTGACAACAGATGGTAGACCGGGATAGAAAGCAACTCGTGGCGTCGGATTGCACTGTACTGTCTTGAAAAGTGTTGAAAATTGAACTTGCTTGGTTTGACTTGATCGAGGTTGGATACTGAATCACCGGCGCTTGACAACAGTCACACAATTCAGATTAAACAACAAAATGAGGAATAAAAGCTAATTAGTGTAGTTTTATTTTTCCAGAACCCGCCGGTATGCAGTGTTAAAACGATAAATTCGATGCCGTCGATAGATACATGGGATGTGCTGTAGTAGGCAGTAGTAATGAAACCACGTGCGAACAACGCGATTCCGAGACTGGACACTTGCTCGTTGATGTTGCAAATGGATTTGTTTTCGGTAGTGTGTTTGTGTGATTTGATATATTGGTTTTCAAATGATTGGACTTGAAGCTCACAACTCAGTGACAGAACACGACGGGAATGTCGCACACACTTTTTGAAGAAAGGCTGATGAAACCCAGACACCTGGTTCCTAGCACAGACGGCGGAATGAGTACTTCCGGGGCTTTTCAGTGGTACACGGAACGTGAATACGGCATGACGATTCTTTCTTTGATATTTTCACAGTGACACTAATAAACTGAGTTTACGAGTAACATTTGTTATCTGGTAGTGTATCGGCACCGAGTGTGGTTCAGTGTGTATCAAAATACGATGCGCCAGGTGATTACAACCAATAAATCGTCTGTAAACCTGGCTTGAGAAAGATTACGCACGGTACTCGAAATGTCAGCTTATTGCCAACAACAACGTTATTATTCAATAGCGAAAAATTGCGTATGAAGTTGTCCATCTTACCATCAGACGATTCATCACACAGCATCAACACTCAACTCCCCATTGGAAAAAAACATGAAAGCACTCACTGTGCATCTGTTCCATCGGACCTCTTAGGGACCATCAGCAATCCGCATCCACCGGGAAGCCCCTACTGCGCTTACGAACTCGGGATATGCAAGATTGCAAGTCGCACACGCCTTACCACCAGACTATCCGAACTGAGGCGCAACAAGCCAATAATCCTCATCGTACAGCGTTAAACAGTAGAGCAAGCCCCACTGACCACTGCCTTTCTCACTATGTTGCACGTTGAATTAGAAAGTATGAATATATAAGATGGACAGGGAGTGGACCTACACGGGTGGGAGAAGGAAAGAATGCTCCAGTAGGTAACACACAGAATACACAATATAACTGTACAAACGCACATTGTTCAGTCATTCCGATTCGATAGAAAGTGACAACACGATCGCCACTGTTCACGGTTCGCAGTCATATCCTTTAGTGTCTCCAGCCAACTGGTTGAGGGATCCTTTGGACCCCAACCACGAAGGCGTGAGGCACCTACTTTTCCTAAGTTCGCTGTTCACTTTCTCACTCCTCGTTGCCAAGTCATCTGCTGACCTCCACGTGGTTTCCTCCACTCCCGAGTAGGAACGGAGAATAGGACACGGTACGGTAGAAGTGTGTTCGCCATATGTAACACTTGGCCAACTAAGTTGTATATGCTGTGACAGAGAACTCCCTGAAGTGGTACCCAATACTCGATTTCTGACCTCAGTATTGCTTACTCGGTCATTCCATCCAATCTTAGCGATACTACGCAAGCATCGGTGGTCAGAAACCTGGAGACGACGAATATCTTCCACACGCAGACCCCGAGTCTCGCAACCATATAACAGAAGTGAACGCACTGCGGCACAGTATACACGAACTTTCAACTTCAGTGAGATATCAGGTCGGTGCCACAAGTGCTTCAGTCCAGCGTTCGCCGCTCGAGCCATGGATATACGCATGTTTACCTCTAATACCGTGGTTCCATCCATTGTCACGCTGCTGCCAACGCAAGTGAACCAGTCAACAAGCATCAAGTTCGGAATAGTTGACGTCCAGTCTTGCAATATCATCGGTTTACACTTTGAAGGTGCAATGTGCATGCCGAATGGAGTTACAGCTCTCGCAAGTCTATCTGGTGCACGCTGCGCATGTTATATGCATTGGAAAAAGCAGACAAAGTCGTCAGCGTAATCTAGGTCACACAGCTTCTCACTGTTTCCTAGTTCGATACCCACATCCTGGAGATCTCGCAAGGCGCCCTCCATTATTTCATCCATGACGAAGTTAAACAAGAATGGAGAAATTGGACACCCCTGTCGAACACCACTAGTCGTTTTGAACCGACTGGATAGTTCACCGTAAGCTCTTACGCGGTCGCAAGTATGAGAGTACAACGACCTCAGTAGATTCACGAACTTCTGTGGCATACCTTCCCGATGAAGAGCATTGAATAGCGCTGTCCGATCAACTGAATCGAGGGTGTCCTTCAAGTCGAGGAAAACCATTATTGTCGGTCGACGGCTTGCATGACACGCCTCAAGTATTTGGCGAAGAGTAAAAATCTGGTCGATGCATCCTCGACCTGGGTGGAATCTGGCCTGTTGTCCGTGGGCATTCCTATCGCGAGCCGGTGTAAGACAACACAGCAAAATCGAGGCTAATACCTTAGTGACTATCGGAATTAGGCTAATCCCACGATGATTATTACAGTCCTTGCGTATTCCGTTTTTGAAGGTGGGTATAACCAATGACTCACTCCATAAGATAAAGCGCCCTTTGTTATCATTGCTTCTTTTCCCGTTTCGTATTGTTCACACTCACTGCCTTACGTCTCGTGTAATTTTGAATGAATACCAGATGGGTGTTGGTATTGTTATCCTGGCAATCAGTTGTCGCATTCCATCTGTCCCATAATTTCATCCATTGCAGTGGGTGAGAAGTTCGACCGCGGCGAATACCAGAATATTCGTGAATTCGTGTGTGATTTTCGACTAATGTTACTGAATTGCTATCGATATAATGGTGTCGCATCACGCATTGGTCGAATGGCTGAGAAAATGGAGCTTCTTTTCGAACAAAAACTACAG
Source organism: Fasciola hepatica (assembly GCA_948099385.1). Lineage (NCBI taxonomy): Eukaryota > Metazoa > Platyhelminthes > Trematoda > Plagiorchiida > Fasciolidae > Fasciola > Fasciola hepatica. Next base: position 945,425 of record CANUEZ040000189.1, on the reverse strand, counting down.
CTGATGCCACCGTAAGTGTTGTGGTCAGTTTGCCTCCATTCATTTTTTTGTCTCTCAGTATCTCCTGCAGTAACTTTTATTTTTATTTGGGACTTCTTGTGGTAGCACTGGTGACGACCCGAGGGATGCCGGATTAATTTTTTTAATATTTAGATTAGTAATGAGTAGGTTACTTTAACAAGTTCTATTGGTGCTTGGTTTATGATTTATTTACAAAGCACGAAGTTCCAACCACGTATCTTTCTTTGCAAATGTTTTACGGTCCATAGAATTCCATTGGAGCAGTAAACCGTACGAGTTTAATTCAGCAATCGAATAGGGCATCAGGTTATCACAGTTTTAATGAAAAATCGTCACAGTAACCGAAGTAGACCATCCAATTGCTTAAAAATTCAAAATTTACTTGGACCGGTCAGTTTTAAGGATAAGTAGCCTCCCTGTCCTTAGGCTCAATGCCACGTCTGTCCCATATTGTTAACCACTCAAGGTTTTCCAAGGTCAAGTTTAGTGGTTCGTGTCAATCGTGATGCGATCAGTCATATGCAGTCGGTAAGAGGAATCGACCAGTGAAGGTGAGTTTCAAACCCAAGGTTTTCTAACATTCAGTTAATTATATCTTCCTCCTTCCGACCACAGTTCTTTCTCCTGAAGCAGGACCCATAAGCTGATTCAGACGTGGATGTTCCCCTTAAACCCCCCATTCATTTTTTTGGAATCTGGAGTTCATTCCTATTTACTGTAATTCACTTTGCCGACAGACATCCTCGACACGTTCCCCGAGACAGGTAGTGGTTGAAAGGTGGGTCGAGGTGGTTAGTCCATGATATGGCAGAAGGTTATGAAAACGATGACCAGTGAACCTGACCAAGCAGGACGTATGAAACTTCCTAGTTGGGGTCCACGAGACCTTGGAGACATTAGGAGATCTGGCTGGGTGTCGCGCCAGTGGCATAGTTTTATTCGGTCTCTTTCTTCATCTTCGTGATCTCCACTTATTACTTTGTTTTCGGTTCTTTTCACTTCATACTTCATTCATTCTGCCCTCAACTGGATAATGCTGCAGGGTAACAACCAAAACCAGAGCACGGTAGTGCGAGATTGATGGTTGAGCGAACTGAACTGAACTAACAAAAGTCTACCGTTTGACCATGACCACTTTTTTTTTTACCAAACTTGTACTCTTCATGAAAAGCGCATCTGTGATATCTGTTTTCGAGAATATTCTTTAGGACAGTGTAAACTTGTTTCTCCCTCTTAAGACTAACTCATCCGAATGGAATTTTTACCTATTTTTCAACAATCCGCCGTCCCCTCCTTTAAATTTCCATTCTTCCAGGGATATTCGAGCCAAGGCATCAATCCAAGCAACATTGGGATCTGGTACGGCAGAGGATGAACTCTCCGAGTGTGGTATGTTTACTATATTCACTGTTATGCACGTCAAATCCGCTTATCGACACTCACGATCACACTTATGTTACATGCACAAGCTGGTTTCGTCCAGTGTTTTATTATTCACTTCACCTTTAAATCGCATCCAGGTCTGACTCGACGTCGCAGTTCCAATCGATTGTTCGTATCCGGTGACTGTCGCCAGTTGACTCCAATGCGCTCAATCATGGAAGAATTGGAGCATACAATACAACCTGGAGGTGGTGGTGTCACAGACTCACTAATCACCGGTCCGAATGACGCGTCCGGTTCCATTACCGGTTTGGTCTCTCAGTCGTTGAGCTCAGCCACTAGTTCCGAAGAACGAGTGGCCATTCTTGTTTCTCGACTAAGTTTATGGCGTGTTCGTCGACAAGAAGAGGCTCTTTTATCTTCCTGGTCCGCTTGGTGGACAGAACAGAATGGTCCGGCTGGACAGGAAATCACGGATCATACGCCTGAGGTATTGATCACATCGTTCTTGGTTTCCAACGTCGTATTGTATTATTTTTTTTATGTGCCCCTCTGCGTTATCGATTAGCAGAAATTGCCGTCAGTGTGCTCTGCGAGCCGAAAACGCGACATTTTCGCCGGAATTGCCACATAATATGCACCAGCCAATTAGTTTTTCTTTGAGTACGCGAGTAGTTACGAAGACTCAGAAGAGCGTCATCACAAGTCTGTGTCTCTGTAATACCTCTAACTCTACACAAAATGTTTAACTTCCTAAGGCTTAAAAAGCAAACGAATGTTCATGTTCATGATGATAATCCATTCTGATTTCGACTCCATTGATCATTCTCTGATTTACTGTGTTCTGTACTTCTAGCTCATCACTTTCGAACAACGACCTTGCCCTTTATTTTCCTGGTTTCACTTACCTACTACCTCGCGGTATCACTTAGTGGGACGGGATCTACATGGAAACATAGACCAGTAGTTTATGGATGACAAAAGGATAGACGAAAATCATATAAAAGAGTACCATTGGAATAGTGGTTACACATCATTGGATATTCACTTACGTTGGTCGCATCCGATGGCCCCACCGTGATAGCTCAGCTGATGGCGCAACTGCCCGGTTAGTGGAAAGTAGCCGATTCGATTCCAAATCAAGGCGTGGGTTTTGGATATCAGTAATGCAAGTGAATTCCTCATTATTTGAAAATGGGTCAATTCGCTTGGTCATGCCACCTGTCGTCTCGAATGAATAGATCTCGTGGACCCCTACATAGGAACCTAACATTACCAACTCGATGCAGTCTAGTGGTTAAGTTTTTTTGGGTACCTTCTTGCCACGTCATACAATCATTAGGTCGACATATTCGATCTCTATCTGCCTTGGAAACCAATGCACACCGACAAAGTTCCTCAAGGGACAAGTCTAATACATTTCCAAAAACTAAAGTTAGGCGATTGGTCTGAAGATCCGATCTCTAGTTTCCAACTCAACGACTAACCTCAGCATTACTCCCACGGTGTTCTCATCATCAAATGAACAATACCACAAAGACGTTAACCAGTTTGATTCAGTCCATTCGGCCGTCAACCTTCCACTTCCGTGCTCTGGTTTTTGTTACTACCTCGCAGCATCGTCCATTTGGGGGCAAAATAAATCAAAGCATGAGGTAAAAGAAAAGCCGAGGACGTCAATGCCCAGACGCTTATTGTACGTGTGTGTGTGTGTGTGTGTGTGTGTGTGTGTGTGTGTGTGTGTGTGTGTGTGTGTGTTTCGAATACTTGTAACGACCAGTTTTCCTATCCGCGTGGTGAAGCTGATTTAACGAACGCATTTAGCCCGTGACGGACAAGTGGTGTGTCACCTCGATGCTTTAGGCGAATGAAAACGTCAAGATGCTTCATTCAAAATTCGCTGACCAGGTGTAATACGATTGCTCAAGTAACACTACTGACGTACCCCAACGGGTACTTCCTCTGCTGAAACGAGGTTTTTGTTCACGTTAGATCAGTTCAGTTCCGCAATATCAATTCTGATTACTGTGGTGTTATTCAGACGAAAGAGTGAGGGCTTCTTCCTTTTGCCAACATTAACCGTAGTTCGGAACGAGGAACACACAATTTACACGCTGAAAACGCAGTGGAAAACGCAACAGAGGGAGATAAGGGTTGGAGAGAGAAAGCACATACCGACTTCGGATCCCGTACTCGCACAACACAGATTGCCTCACGAAACGATGGCACAATAATCGCATAGGGCGCAAAACTGGATAGCCAGTCCGACCACTATCTTGAGGAAAAACATCAATTTCAGCTCACAAGAACGCTTATAGTATCGAGCCTGGGGAACATATCACACATATCGAGAATGCTCCGTAGTTCGTATAATTTCTTTTATTGACCGGTCAACATTGATACAAGAGTGAGAATCAATCAAGAACGAGAGAGTCTGCTGATGTTTAATTTACTTTGTGTGAGTCCGAAACTAAGAAGTATTTTGAAAGTTCGGCATTTTCTTAGATAAGTAGTATCTTTATCGATTCGCATTTGGGTAAACTGGTGAATTTCCCCAACAGTTTGGGAGGCGCAGAACGCATCCCAGACATTACTTCACTGTTGCTCAGGTCATCCAAAAACGCTTGGGAATTAGCATTTAGGATCACATCACCCGCGTATTCCAGATTAGACGAAGGTCTAATAACGGATTCTGTCCCCAAAATTAGGCAGTTTTAAGACTTCAGTTGCAGATTTCTATGGGAACGGTTCAGTTCAGTTCCGTTCTCCCACCCATTCACTGTGAACACTTTTTCTCCAAATCGATACTACTGTTTGCAGTCATATTATTTTTTCCATACCCTTGATTTTTCTGATTAAGATAGAAATCAGAATCAGCGCACCCAATGCGTGCTTATTTCTTGTTCGAACTGGACTTCTCATTAGTGTTCTGATTTTGCCTACTTCCTCACAAGGTCGCCTAGTCTAAAGCGAAACGAACAGACGCACGGAGAAAAAAGTAAGCAGAAGAGTAAGGCTCGAGTGAAAATTACACAGACGGATCAAGAGTTCGAACACATACACGTTACTGACCCATCATCCAGCCATGTTGCCTCATGTCTCCACTAATCTGGTGGGTGAATCTCACAGACTCTAACTCCAAAGTCTAACGTGTCCTACTCGATCAAGCCTACTGGTTGTGGTTTTCATACCTTTTCAGAAAACAATAGACTGATTACCCCAACCCATTCCCCAATTGCTATCCGCCTCGGAGAACAATGTACATCGAGGGAGTCCACACATGTCCCAATCACCCGAATCTCTTGGGATATAGCCTTTGTTCCATGGGAAAGATTGTCGAAGAGTGACTCTGTTAGCGGTTACTTCTTGCAGTGAACTTTGACATCTACTACTCATTTACAAATGGGACAAGAGGGGCATTCATTTTATCTCGTACACTTCAGGAAAGAGTTGCGATCAGTTAGACGCCACAGAGTCAAAATTCACTTCTAAACCAAGAAAAGACGTGATTTGTAGTCTGTGGTAGGTTCATCTGTTCTCAGACCTAATAGGGGTTAGAATATAAATTGCGCATGTTTCGGTATAGGATTCCTCAGTGCGCAATGTTCGCCGAGGTATATAGCGGTCAAAAGATAAATACGGGTAGCCAGTCCATCATATAGAAGAAGGCTATGAAAGCTTTATCAGTGGACCTCGCCGTGTAGAGCGTGTTACGCTTACTGCGTGGAATTCAAGAAGATCATCCACCCAGTCGTTAAAGACATGAATATATGACCAGTTTCGCGACTGGTTGCGCTCTTTTCTCCCACTCTATCTATCCGATGGTATTATTTATAGTTGTCTTTTTGCTTTTTTTTATAAACGTGGTTGAGTCGATTTTCGAGTGAGATTCCTGCTAAGAGAAAGACAGAATCGCCTCATCCGATGCATGGTTCATGGTTGTTCCAACTGAACTAAACTTAATGGTGTGATTGAGCTCATACAGTAGGTTTTTCTTAGAAGTATTTGACTCACCAAGCATGGGTTTAATCACCGTCCCAAACTGAATGGTCTCAGTCGTGTCCCTACTTGTCACCGTTTGACTACTATTCTCTACATCAGTTTGCTTACAGGACCGAAAAACAGTACGTGTGAGTAACATAATCGAAATGCATTTGTCGTTTTACTTCTTATCATCACAGCTACTGGAGGCCTACCAGTTTTTATGGCTTTCCGACCCCTTTCTCGGCATCAGCGACGCGTTGGCCTATTGTAATAGACACACACAGCCCGATTGGTTGGTCACTCAACAGTCATGTGACCAAAACACACGTGGTCTCTGTCTGCTTGACCTTGAACTCGCGTTGTCCGTGGCTCCTCAAGCCAGTCAGTTGTTGGCCACTTGTATGACCATCCTATTAGCTACTCCAAAAGAGCGAAACCAGTTTGTGACCGCGTTGTCCAACGTGGGCACATCGAATTCGAGCGAGGAATCAATCACGGATACCTCCTCGTCCACGTATGGACAACGGCGTTCACGACCCGGAACCTCTCGAGTCTTACTGACCAGTGTAAAACCGCTTCCATATCAATCATGGGAACGAAGATTGGCTACCCGAGTGGAATCATGGTATCGCGTCTTGTGGGATCGGGGCAAAGGACGTCTGTTGTCGGTGAGTGCTGCTAATTGTGATTCCTTTTGCATAAACCATCGCAAAATACTACTGGCTATGTTAGCCATCATCAGCATTAGAACATTTTAGTTATATAGTTATATAGTCGAATGAGCATCCACAGGTGAATTGATAGACAGTTTGATTTGGCACAAGAGGGCGGCGGCTCTTTCATCCACGGTATTGGAATCCGCGTGATTGTGAAGACGATTAGTGGATCGGCCGACCAGTCTGTCTAAACAGCCACGTTGACTGTAGCATACACGCGTCCTGAATACATTGTGCAAACTTATATTTCTAACTCTTCTTTTCGGATGTGCTACAGGGAACCATTGTTATCTATTTCTAGCACAAATAGTCAAAACTTCCCATCGTACGAATTGTCCATTCTTACCCAACTCGTTTCCATACCGTTGGTCTGTGGGGAGAGGTGGTTGTGTTCCACCAGATTCGTGCACAAATCGGAAATAAAGACACCGTCAAACTGAGCACAATACTGGTCTCCGGAAATATTTTATGCATACTTCTCACACGGAGGTGCTTCCATGCCTAGCTGAATTGCCACGATGCGGGCAAACTTCATTTGGGTGAAAAAAGAAGAGAAACTATTTGGTGCTTAGGTCCTGTTTTCAAATCGTATACTAACCACATCGCTCATCAGTCTATTGTCTTCAAATAAGTCTCCTCATTCATAGGAGCAAATATTTGGCTCTAAAATAATCCTACCATGAATTACAAGATGTTTTTACCATGAGCGTTAACCAGAAAATATGGCCTAGTTAAATATACATCAGCGGACCGTGCTCAGGAATGAGACCCCACATCCCGACATGACCCACTTTTCGGGAATTGCTGAACCAACAAACATCTTTCCGGTCTAGCGGTTTTAATGTTCCATGCCCTAGCAATAAATACGATATTGGTACAGCCACTGCGGTCTAAATGCAGTCGTGAATTAAGCGAAGAACTCATGGAATAAAATTACCGTCAGTAGTGTCGCAGCAGCTTACTTGAACAAAAAGTGTTTGTGAGAATATGGGCTAACTCGTCGTCGATAGACAGCCGGGTCTCGTCAGTAGTTAGCACCTGTCCAAAATCCAAGTCATTACATGAGCTAACGGATCCACAAGCGACAGAGCTGTGGATCGATGAGACGATAACGGATTCCCGTCAAGTGGCAGCTGATCGTTCCATCAATCATCCAATCAGAAGAGAGGTTGCCCGATGCAAGTTTGAATTATTTAGTTTGTATTGGAATAATTGGTGTCTGTGACTGTTTCTTTCTATATAGAAACAGTGTGCTGCGAGCAACTGAACTGTGGTTCGAAGGCAGAAAAGCTTCTTACTAGAGCTACTGAAGCAAATCAGAACATTGGTCATTTAGGGAGAGTTTTGTAAAAAATAAAATGTTGGTCACTAAAACATGGGTTTCCATTTGCAACTAATTCCTTTTACACAAAGGAATGTGACTTTGTTCTGTCTTTTCGGATTTCTCCCCGCGATGATAAAGCATCCCTGGAAATAGGCCTTAATAAGTGTTTTGCTACAAAATCAATACACGTTACCACTAACAGATCGTGAAGAATTAGTGAGACATGAAATCTGCGAAAACGAAGCAACTGGTTAGGTGTCTCCTCTCAACAAATTGCGTTTGTCTTTACACCCTCGTTGAATCTTGCAATTCTGCCATAGACATTCAAATTAAAAGTTAGTTCACCGTGGCGGTTGCCATGTGTTAGTGTTATTCAGGTCGGTATGCAATATGATCCATTTGCGAAAATCTGCGAAACCCTTCGACTTGATCTCATAGCTCAGTTGGCAAATCGAGCACACACGCCGTACTAAAGCATAGCTGACGCCCTCACGTGGGTTCCAATCCCGCCGGGGCGAATGCCTTCTGCCATTTTGATCAATACAACGTTAGTCAAATCTTTCTAATCGTATTGCAAAACCACAAATCGACCCGAATCTATATTCTCTCTCGCCTACTTCACAACAGACCACTCGACGTCTTGGATTGCCGGCTCACTTTTTCCGTGTATGTGGCACTCGTGTCAGTCCGTTGGAACAAAACCGTTTTCACGAATTGTCAGTCTATCAACGGATCCAGATTTTTCATGCACTCTGTGAGAACACTCTGGTAAGTTTTCAAATAAATCGGTCAAAGTTCATCTTTTATCCTAAATATTTCATTGACTTGGGATGTGTAGTGCTTGTCTATCGATTCTAAAGTTGGATGAAAAGTTGGAGGACAAAGGGACCGGTGGTAGCTTATTTTTTATTACAGGATTGCACACGAGCGCAGTGGAAATGGGTATACCGCATGGCCTCAAATACCCAGTGCACTATTAGGAATGGTCGGCAACCACACCCTGAGACTCGGAGTGTTGGACAACCACGAAGTCCCGCTAGGTCAAAATTGGTAATGAACCGGATGAAAGTAGACTACTGTCTGCCACCAATGTGATCGTGGTGATGGGATTCAAACCTCGGATCTTCAAGGTGGCAAGCAAACGCTGCATCTCACCCGACCAGTAGTCAAGGTGTCTGCTTTTTTTCTCATGCTTTTTCAACCCTGAAAAGTAAGGAGGCGAAACGGGTAAGACACGGTTGTATTCATTCATGTAATTCAAACACATCCAACCGTTTTCATGCGCGGTGGTGGTCAGGTGGTTTAGATCGTTTGCTTACCACCTCGAAGGTCAGAATTTCGAAACCCTGGCGTCACTGTTTACTTTGATGGTAGGCAGTAATCCACTGTCGTTCGGCTCGTTACTACACCTGACTTAGTGAGACTTTATGTGGTTTCGCAACTTAAGTCTCGGTCTGATCTTCGGTTATCTCTAATAGTACAATGGGTCTTTGTGGCTATGGGGTATTCATGGCTTGATTTAACTCATGGATCTCCGCTTTTGGTTCTGTTAAGACAGATCACCGGATTTATATCAAGGACTGGCCTGTTTCATCCGACTTTTTAACGGTCACAACGGTGCTTCGTCATCATGCGTTCTTATGAATGCTAGTTTCCGGGATGTTGGTGGAATGTGGTCGGAAAATCGTGTAAGCTCAACACATCGTCGTGTGTCGTGCGTGTACGATCGCTTCCTGACCGAAATAGTCACTCCGTACCGCCTAAAGAGCTTTCACATTTGTCGCGCATGGCGTCTGCCTATTGTCTGCCACTCCGTGTGCTATTTGTGCTCCAGGGTGTGGCTGGACTTTGGTATATGAAGAAGTTGACGTCAGCGCCTGGCTTCAACTGGTACGTCCTGACCCCTAGTTAAAATCCAAGGGATGAGAATTGTCGTTGGTTGGAGAAAATAAAGGGTATGGCTCAAAACTGAATTCAGTGATGCGAGTGCCGGGCGGCATACTTAAACAAAAATATCCAATAAAACATTCAAAAAATCACAAAAATGTGTTTAATGGTAGAACCATCAAAATGATCTTAGTTTATTTTCTCGCCATATTTTTAACTTAATTGCAATGTTGGTATTGTGCCCCAGACCTGGTGTGTGTGTGTGTGTGTGTGGGAGAAGAAGATTGTACGTAATTCACCGCTTTTAGGATCATCGCTGATTCTTCCTTTAATGGAGTTGTATCTCATGGCTGCAGAATAGGAGCGTTTTCCCGTGCTTACGTGTATGCACGATTGGGCATGGCACACGATCTGGCTTGTTGGTTCAACATAACTTCAGTTTCCGCACGCCGATGAATTCTTTCGTTCTTGGTTTCTATTAGTTGTGTTCATTATGTGAGTGTAAATAGTAGAAGAGTGGGTTTTTACGGTAAATTATTCATCGTACAATATAAACGTTCAACTCCCCACTGCAAACCCCAGAAACTGCGCAGCTGTTTTATCCTTGTTTGGAATCATCAGCAGTTCACGTCCGCCGAGCCCCCCCCCACTAAACTAACTTTCCATCAAGTGTCATCACGTCATTCGCCCTTGAACAACTGCAGAAACATCACAGGCTCATATTTTGATCATGTTGTTGCAGTTGTTGTTCATCTTAGGTTCATTTTTATTATTCAAAACATAGTTAGAATATGACGTCATCATAAATCATGTTGTCCTCCTGTTCATACCCAAAAGCGTGTCTTTGACAATCTGCGCCACTCTTTGGACAAATCTGCCGATTGGGATGCTGCACGCCCAGTTACTTTGGGAACCGACTTGTTCGAAGATGTTGTCTATGTGCATTTTCCCGGTATGCTCGATGGAGAAAATGCGACACGATGTCGTGTCTATAGACTTCATCGTATTCGCTCGGATCCGGTTGATATCCATGAAGGCGACCATCCTTCTGTCACTCTTTCAGTGCCATCACCGGAGCCCGATTTATCCAAGTCTGATTCGGTCACGGTTGCTGACTCCTCGAACACAAATACTGTCGTGTCGCAAGAACTGAGTTCTGCTGATTTCAATGGAGAGGCTACTTCCGAATTGACCAAGTCCGCTGCATTCTCTCATCCAGCCCGAGGCAGACGACCTAATCGTGGTAAGCGTTCTCGCTTATTGTCACGACGGGGTGGATCCAGACGATCTGAGACCGGCGGGAGCAAAGCGGAATCTGAGCTGGAGCAACACAACCTTCTGGTGGCTGAGTGGGGTCTGCCCGTGCCCGGCCCAGTTGGTCGACTTCCGAATTGGTTAGACCCATCTCTGGCACGGTCCGTTTGTCGCCGCTGGTTTGGGATTGTACAACGCATGGAAGCCGAGTACGCAACCGCTGCAACAGCAGCATCTTCGAACGAGGAAGTTGAAAAGCCTAAGTCTGGACGTAAAATAGTCACCACTTCCTCTTCTGCTACCACATCGGCAGTTCGTCTAGCAGACACGAGTCTGCTGGACGAATTGGCCTCTTATCCAATTCTGTCCTTGGGTCGTGGTCGTGTCAACGCTGTAGGTCTGTGCTGTGGTAGTAAACGTGGGCGTGGACGTGGCCGTGGTCGTGGTGTATCGTCCAACTCATGCTCCTCAGTCAGTACCACACCATTTCTCGGATTCGCCAAACTGGACGATGCACAAGTAGAGAAAATGCTCGCCAACGAACCCGCTCTTACTCCGTCCCCGTTGGCCACACTGAATGGACTTTCACAGCGTTATTTGTCCTTACAGCATGGTCGTGGATGTAAGTCCAAAATTCCGTTTTGTTGTACTATTGCTATCATAACCAGTAATATCATTATTGGTAGTATTTCTTCTGTATGATCTACGTTAATTTTATACCACTAACTCTTGCGGGGAGATAAATTGGCTTCATGAATGCCTCTGATGGCGGCTTTCCATGCTTTGAGGTCGGTTAAATCCAGTTCTTGCGTCACACACAAAGTCAAGACTGACTGAATGCCTCGATTTTCTGTGTCCGCTTTCACTGTGTTGACCCACGTCTTCAGCTGTCCGCCAAGGCGACATTTCCAACTTAGACAAGATGCCAGCAGAAGGCTTTTGTTTGTGATTTCCATCTGGGGTCGTCGAGGGACATGACTGAACCATTGGGAATGGTGCTGTTGAAGAGAACAGGACAACACTTTTATATTCGAGCAGCGTTGCCATACGGTGGAGTTTGGGGTTCAGTCATGCCGTTTGATTTTCACTATATACCGAAGGTACAAGCGGTGGAAACTTTCCACTTTTTTCATATCCTCTAACCTCAGTGGCCAAGTTTCAAAGGCGTATCTGCGAACGAGCCGGATGGCGGCACGGTGAACGCGCAGTTTCGTGCGGAGATTTATTTCATTGTAAGACCACAGTTATTTGCAAAGTCGCAGGGATGTCCTCCTTGCGCAATCGACTTGGAGTTTTATTTCATCCTTGGCCTAACCGTTTTGTTATATGGTAGATCTAAGGTATTTGAAGTGGCTCACTAGTTCCAACATTTGATCGCTAACTTGGTCGGAGTCTGTTGGATCTGGTAAAGTCATGAAGATATTGGCTTTTGTTATGTATATCTCCAGATCGATCGTTCTGGTCTCGCCTTGATGCAATCGTGAGCCGACTTCAGACGGTTCGAGTTGTCCCCAACCTTGACGGAAGCCGAAAACCCTGGAGACTCTTCGCCATAGACGCGGACACGCGCTTGGATAAGAGAATATTACGACTTTAGTAGTCTTATCACTTTTCGGGCATCCGGTCGGCTCCTAGTGTACTCCAGAATGACTCTCGGTTGACGAAATCGGAGACGGCTCGAGGGTCAATAAACCAGGCTGCAGTTGGCTGTTGGAACTTCTAGTGTTGCTCGGAGATTCGTCGTAACGTGAAGATTTGGTCAACACAATTTTTCCTTCTGCGTAATCCATATTAGTTTGGGTGCATCCGCGCGTCCCTTGCGGCAACAAGGTAGTTTGGGGAAATAGTGAAGAAAAGGTTTGCTGCTCTGTCGATGGGGGTGATTCGCCTGTAGTTCGCGCAGATAGTTTCGTCGCCCTTTTCGGTATGGAGGTTGTCCAACCTTTAGGAGAAACTTCGGATTCCCGAATTCGGCGGAATAGCGATGTTAGAGGACCTAGCAGCGTTGGCAGACAGGTATTGAATATCTCACGGGATGCCATCCTCATCGGAGAATTTCCTGTTTTTCATTGTAGCGATAGCAAAAGCTATTTCCGATAGACTGGGTGGGCTTGGTTAATTTCGTATTATTCCATGTTGCCTGGAGAAATAACACAGCTTAGTTGGGAGGACGGGCGGTTTAGTAGCTCGCTGAAATGCTCGACCCATCTTCGAAGTTTTTTGTACGGTCCCGGTCATGAGATCGCCATTGTCGTCCCGTAGCAGGAAAGGTAAGGATGTCGTTTTGGCAGAAGCAGAACGTATGAGTCGAAAGAGTTTCCTAGAATTTGCAACCGTATTTGGGGCCAGTAGCGCTTACGATCGTTTTTTACAGAGTGCGTAGCATCCCGGCGAAGGCTGTGGAAATTATAGAGTCTCGCCTCCATAGGCTTTGAACGGTGACCGAAAGTTTCTTTGAGGATTTATCCTTTTTATTCCGAAATTTGTTTAAGAGGGGCCCCTGTTATAAATGCTATTGACTTAATCCATCGTCCTATATTACTGTCAACATGGGCGCTGACCAATCTGGAGGCGATAACATTTAACGTTTGAGCCTTGCCGGAAATTGCTAACGAAGAGACATCAATTCTGCCTTGGGGCAAGTCCTTCTTGGGGCTGACAGTTGGGTCTTGAGATGGGCACCTACGAGTGTACGGTCAGTGCCATTGACGTTTCCAGTTTCGTCGCCGCGGTACACTCGACGATTTCCAACAGAATATGCCCAGCGTAATCTTACCAAGATGTAGTTGATCTGATGCGCTGTCCTGCCGTCGTTGGAGTACCAAGTCAGTAGATGCTTCTTTGGATATTAGAAGCGAGTATTGGTAACGACCAGTCGATCGAGACCTTCAAACGTAAGCAGTTCGCGGCCATTTTCGCATCGCTCACCGAGGTCAAAATTTCCCAGTATATTTTGTATGTGCGCCCGTGTGGGCGTTCCAGTCGCATGCCATCATTTGAATGTCATTGTCTGGATATTTGATCAGTGGAGTTCTAGAGATCATTGTAGAATTTGTCTTTGGTATCTGGCTCAGAATGTGGGATTGATGCGCAGACTGCAAGCACAGTTACATTAAATGAAGCACTCCTGAACGGCGTTGCGGCTGTCTTTAGTGAAACTAGTTCCCAGGAGATTAAGACATTGCGTGCTCGGCTTTTCATTGTGATCACAACCCCGCGAAGTCCGGAGCTGTTCAGTGGCCCGCTGTTATACACACATTGGGATGCGTCGACATAAGGAACTTGAATTCCTCGAGTGCCGGAGTTGGATAGGCACACCTCAGATAGACGGGTTATGTCAATTTTGTAGTCGTGGAGAGCTCGCATGGTGATGCGATGACTACCTATGTCTGAAAAGGTCCTCACGTTCCAGCTAACAATGCGCATACGCGACCTGGTGTTAAAGTTCCTAGTTAGTGTCTGGATCATTCCAGCCACTCGGAGACCACAGGATTCTTCGTTAACCGGAAATGCCGTGGCACGATCAGTGCACATTGTGGATATAAAGTTAATGAAGATAAGTGGGCATAGTATACGAAATGGCACACCCAGTACCACGGCTTTTTACGAAGAAGGCACCTCGTTTTGTTGGGAGCCGGTGACCATTAGTAGTCTATGCGCCTTTCGGATCATGTGACGGTTGAGGATGCCCAACGTATCCGTGATTGTTGCTTTTGTCGAGCTACTCGCCTTCGGCTTGTCCGATATGGATGACTTTGAGGGAGCGCTTTGCACTCTTATCAACATAGCCCTCGGGATCATCACAGCACACAAATCTGATCACTGTGGTAAGATAGTAACATCGATCGAGTAGTAGTATTTATATTGTTTGACCGTACTTCTGATTTCCAGTTGTGGCATAAGTAAGATCGAAATACATTTAATCTGATCTGTATTTCAGCTTGACTTAAGAATATACACAATCTCCACCACCCTACTCCTCACGTCCTTTGGCATGGGGTTGGTGCATGTTGTCTTCTAAGGTGGGTAGTTTTAGGGCCGTCTGTAGGCGTGGTTTGTCCATGGTGACCGGTGGACTGCGCATTAAGAAATTCGTTTCAGCCTTACTATTTGATGGTAAAATACTGTCTGCAGTCGATTACACCGTGCGTCTGGAGGGCCGTGCATCAAATAATGACATATACAGTACAGTATATCTATAACTTCATCTAAACATACGAACTGCGAAGAATTTGGATTTAAGCCCGCTCACTGAGTTCAAAAGGCTGTGTTTAGTGTCGCACGCAGTTCAACAGGTTTTGCTTTGAACCTTCCACATGTGGAGGGTATTGTGAGGATATGGCTTGACGCATTGTTTGACAGACGATTTAGTCACGCTTGCACGTCAGCACCTGTCGACTACCCAATGCAAGTCTGAACCGATTGATCAGTGTTGCAAAGATTGGTGACAGTGATTCTTTCTTCCTGTATAAACTGTATGTTATGAACCAATAAACCGAGATGATTCACAGACATAAAAGACTTCTCACTAGAGTTATTGGGACGGTTGCAACAGGTATTTCTCGTTATTATTCCAGCCATTGAAGGTTACATCTTAAGTAGTGATCAGGTAGACAATAAAGAAACGATTCGTTGACTTTTGATATTACCGCATGTACAGGGGGTATGGTCGGGTGGTTTACAGCGTTTATAATTCACCCTGGAGGTTCGAGGTTCAAATCCTGATCACTTTGGTGGTAGACAGTAATTCACCGTCTCGTGGCTTGTTGCCACGCCTGACCTATTGGGAGCATATGCCATTCTCCAATCCAAGTCACTCATTTTGGTTGTCGACTGGTCCTAATAGCTCAGTGGACTATTATGGCTATGGAGTATATACCTCTTCCATTCCACTCATGTGCAAGCATGCCACCATAGAGAAAAGTAATAATTTATGATCACTACTAGTAATCTAGTTAAATCGCACAGGCTTGTGTTAGGGCGATACATAACAAATAATCATCCGAGATGTCACACTGTCGCAGACCAGTGATTACCAGTCATCTTCGATAGTGCAGTGAATCTTCGAGACTGTATAGTACAAGTCCTTTCCACTGCACTCATGCTCAGGCCGCTGTGGTGGTAAAACTGTGTTTTCTGTATAAGCTTATACGAACTGCCGAGTTGCGAGATAATCACTATAGTGACAGTGGTGATCGAATAAAGAAAGTTGACAATAAAGTCTACCATGCAAATGCCTGACGTCGGCGGTGTTGTGCTCGATAGTCTAAGATGTACACGACTCATCTGTCACCTGTTTTGGACACTTATTTCCCTCGGCTCTAGGTAGAGGGACTGACTAATGTCTTTGAGATTCATCTGTCTATCAGTTAGAAAAAATACTAGGTGATGTGACCAGATATTGTCATCAGTAGCACAGGTTCATTCGGCCGAATTCTTCATGCACATAGACTCCCCCACCCTACCTTTCCTTCTGCTCGTCATCTGTTTGTTTGTTCGCCCTCCTCACCTCGCTTCATCTGTTGCATCTGAGGTCATCATTGATTAGGAAAACTTCGCGAGTTAACATTTGTTAAATCTTGATTCTTTGGATCCACTTTTTCCGTTCACAATGTGATTACTATCCTTCCTTTCTCAATGACTTTCAATTTCTCCAGTCGCTTTATCCAATCGTGCTGGCTCGAAGTCCGGCTTGGAATCACGTAATAGTTCTACCGTGGATCTAGAACATCTTCCAGCCGCGGACATAGAAGGTGGTGAGCCTGAAGAACGTCGTTCTCGGTCCGCATCTTCTTCATCTTCATCCCGTTCTGCATCTGTTCAATCTTCTCGGGCAGGCAGTGCCAACCCAGATTCGGGCCGTCTGCAAAAGGCACCAAAGCAGGAGCAGCCGTTAAACGATGAGGACACTGAAATGACCGAGGAGCAAAATCCGGAATCTGTCACTGGTGATGCTGACAGTCCGAATGAGGAACAAGACGCATTGCGCAGGTCAGATTTACCATCGAAGAATCCGAACGGGCCGACCAAGGAAGACATGAACAGCCAGAACAAAAGATCAGACACAGGCCTTACCGACAACACCTTGGAGAGCAATAAGTCTGATGATGTCCATACTCTGGGACTTGAAGAATGTGTCGGGAATCTGAAAACTCCGCGTTCTCCAACCAGTAAACCAGTTGAGGTGAGCTATTGTTGTGTAAAATGACTTTCTCTATTCCTTTATGTGTGAATGTGACAAATGTAGATTTCCTGTTTCATTGTAACTGTGAGAATATAAGGAAGTTGGTGTCGAAGGGTATTCGCGTTCGCCATCTAACTTAGACACATTTACCGATGCTGTTTGCTCAGCGTTATACATAGCTGAATGCTGGAGTACTGGAGACGAGTCCCTGCTTATCAATCTTTGACACAGTGTAATCGCACGTATTCTTATACATCAATGCTTGTTGGTTCCCATGAAATCCTAATAACTGTTTGATGTTCATGTCGCGAATCTTCCATCATCATTGGGCGGGTAATTGTCCTCGTACTCGTTTGTATTTTGAGGATTCCTGATCTTAGCCCTCTTAGGTGACGTAGAAATATTTCGGTTCCCTGGCTTTTCGCGTCTATTTCTAAGTTCAGTAACTTAACCTTTTGACGTCCACGCCATTGCTGCTTATTTTATAACCTTGTCGCTCCAAATCTTCACTGATTGAGTCTCATTGACTCACAACAAGTGTGCTTGTAGGAACCGTAAAATATCACGGTCAAATAAGAAGATAATAATTTTTTATGTAGAAACAAGTGACGGAACAGTCGCCTGCGCCTCGATACTATCACGTAGAATGATGGAAAAGCGTTTGCCATCGTCAGATACAAACACGACCAGTTATTGAACCTGACTATTCGTAGTATGAGAAAACATTTACTTACTTTTACTTTTATGCAGCTAATTCCTGCCAGAGGATAAGTCGGCTTCTTGGATAGCTGTGATGGTAGCTGTTCACGCACTCCGATCTGCGGCAAGATCTCCACACCGTAAAATCCAGTTGTTGCGCAAGTGGCGTTCTCCGAAGACGGACTGAAGGCCTTGGTGATCCATGTCTGCTTAATATTGCTTACCTCACGTCTTCAGTTGGTCATCAAGTCGACATTTGCAGTCTGAGCAGGATGATGGCAGTAGGTTCCGTTTCGGGTCGTCGTGGTGGGACGTGACCAAACCACAGTAGGCGAAGTCGTCAGAGGGGGAAAAAAGTCGTTCTGTATTCGCACAGTGTGGACGCACAGCGGTGTTTGTGACGCCATCATACCATTTGATTTTGGTCATGTAGCGGAGGCACCAGTGGTCAAAACCTTCCAGCCTTTTCGTGTCGTCTTTTCTCAACGACCAAGTTTCGCAGGCGTACGTAAGAACTGGAAAGACGGCAGCTCGGTATATGCGGAGCTTCGTGTGAAGGCTTATTTAACTGTGAGATCACAATTACTTGCGAAGTTCTAGGAACGCTCTCCCTGCGCAGTCTACGCGAAGCTTAACCTTGTTCCTGACCTGACCGTTTGGCTGTATAGTGAAACCCGGTTACTTGAAGTGGTGCACCTGTTCCAAAGTTTCGCCATTGACGTGTATAATGTGTGTTAGGCCTTGAAAAGTCGTGAGAAATTTCTTTGTTTTAGTGTTTATCTCCAGGTCATCAGCCTTGGCTTCACATACAATACGGTTGAGATCCGGATGCGGATTTCGGGGATCTTCTCCTAGAATGACAGTGCTGTCGGTGAATTCGAGGCCACCGCGTGTCGTCCGGTTGTCTATCAAGGGTCGAGCATACAGTGCGGCAGTTAGGTCTATTTATTTATACGGCTCGGAAACACGGCAGTTAGGGTTAGAAAATAGGCAAAGACTGTTGGTGTTTGTGCATCGATGACTTCATGGTATTGCTCAACTATAGTGGTAACATCGTATCAGCTGAGGTTGGGCTCGGGTGTTGGGTGCCAGAGGTCAGTCACTGGAAAAAGTGCTGAATCTAAACTGATGAAGATCACTGGTATGTATGTTACGCATGCCTGTCGGTAGGCTTCCTCGGCGTATGCTCTCCTCCGAGACAGGAAGTGGGTGGACGGTGGGTCGAAGTGGTCAGTCCATGGCATGATAGAAAAGTATGAAAACAACCAGTGGACTTGGGCGATTTCCGAACTGGAGTCCTCGAGACCCGCCTACCAGATGGTCGAAAACATCAAGTTACATGGCTGGGATTCGCGGCCTGTGGCATAGTTGCATTCGGGCTCTTTCTTTGTTTTCGTGATTTCCACTTGTTACTTTACGGTTGTTTTTCACTGTTTGTTCCTATTGATTTCGCTCTCAACTGGACGATGTGTGTGAGGTAGTAACCAAAACCACATCACAAGTGTGAGGTTCATGGTTAAATGAACTGAATTGAGATCTATTTTAGCTTTCGTTGTTCCTGATAGTATCTCTTCTCGAACAACGCCATCAACTGTGATGCAGTTATTTTAAGTTTTTGACAATATCCAGCTGATCATCACAACGAGTGAACGCAAACACGAGCTCCAACTAGTGATTTAAAATCATTTTATTTTTGGTTGGAAACAACCGCGTGTCATACGTCGAAAACACTCGGTCACCAACAAACCGTACGATGTTGTGCGGAAAAATACTGTTTCTGACAAGTGATCATGTTCGCGGTCGACTGACCTCAGGGACCCACTGTACTGTTGAGAATAATTGGGAAGCACGTCCTCTAGACTTGAAATGCAGACCTATGTAGGACGAGAGTCATTTTCCATTCAATATCAATATGGTGGATGTGAATTACTCGACCACTGCCGTTCACCTCAGTAAATGTGGCATTTAACTAGGCTCTTTTTGTATTTGGTTAGTCACGAACACAAATCAGTATTCAGCGGAGCGTGACCGGAACTGGGGAATCGGGTTTGTTTTCATGCATATAACGTCTCTTATATGATCCAAATAAATTGCCTACTCCGGTGGTTGAGTGAACCGTATAACCAGACTAGGCTTCGGGGTTGTTGGTGCAGTTACATTTTCTTTTCCAGTTGTATTCCATATCCAGCGCGACGAGACTGCACCTTGGCGTGGTATGATGGCTTGCGTGTCTCCATGACCCAAATAGCTATGCGGAATGGCTTTCTTAAGCCGGAGTGCAATCATGCCTGACAAGTCAATGGGTAAAGGCCAGACGAAGTCCAGTATCAGAACCAGTTGATGGACAACATCCAATTTTAACCGCTGTGACCCTGGAGAATCACTCCAGAAAATAAACACGGAGAGAAACAGTTTACCGGTCTAAAAACCTCCCCTAGATGGAAGTAGGAGTGGAGTATCTGGGGTTTCTCTCGACAGTGGGAGAAGTGATCGCACTTCATTGGGCAGCTATCGCCCGCCTAAGCTGGACAGCCCCTTTCCAAAGGGTGCTGCCCCGTCCTTTTTGGCTTGCTCCATTGGGTGCATGGGGCTAAGGACTGAATCCAGAAAGCGGGTCGATAACAAAGTACCAATGAAGACGACAAAACGCACGCAGTAATCAGGTCTCACGTGACAGACCATAAGAAGTTCCTTCACGTGTTCTTCGGTCACGTTCCCGTGCTGGGTCCACACTCCACTACCTTGTGGGTCAGACTTTTGAGTCAAACACACCGGTTAGGGTTCCTAAAAAAGAATCCTTTCTGCGACGTGGTCAGACGCGAGATGTGATTCGCCCAGAAACCTCCAGTATCTTTCCTGTAAAGGGTCTTACTGATTTTCCCTCTTTCAATTTAAGATCGATGCAAAACGCCGCGGTAACTGCGGCTAGGAAGAAAGTAGTAGTTCATGAGTCGAGTGTATATCATATGCACTTTTTAAGCCTGAATGTTAACTTAAATTGGCTGGCTTTAACGTCCGCACACTATGTCCTCGCTAAAACTCTTAACACCTTTAAAATAAATATATACTATGTCTCCGAAACACGCGTACAAGATCCCACTTCTGTGATCACTCTCCGCACCCCGATTATAACCTCAGTCTCTCTCTTCACTCTTCGCGTGTCGAGTGATTCGCTGTGTAGAACCCGTGGTCAGGCTGGCGTTGAGCTTTGAGCAAGAGAGCTAAGAGTGCACTGCTGGACTGGATTCCATTCAGCAATCGTTTGTATGCAGTTCGGTTGGACGGTTCTGTGCGTGTCAACAACAACAAACTGAAGTGCCAATGCTTGTTCGTTGTCTGTGTGTACGCCGACTGACTGCAGTTCCTCTGAGACCAAGGACGAATTCTACCAGGATTTGTCCCGGCTGCTTCGAAGCGTATGTTCAACAGACGTGGTGGTCATTGACGGAGATTTCAACGCTCAAGTTGGCCGTTTGGGGGATTCCGAAAGGCACATCGGGGGCCCAGCCGATCGTACCGATAACGGCGATCGTCTCATTCAGCTGTGTTCTGACCAAGGATTGTTTATGGCGAGTACGAACTTCTGCCGTAAAAAGCTGCACAGACTGACATGGAGTCCTCCTTCGTCTTCACAATGTTTGACTTAGATTGACCACACTGCGATTGATCACCGCTGGCGTGGGTCAATTGAAGATTGTCGTTCATTCTGGTCTACGCCCGTGGACTCAGATCACGCCTTAGAACGTGCTCGGTTCTGTTTACGCCTCGTCCGTGGTCGCGCGAACGTGAATGCCACCCGTCCAGCGCAGTTGTTTTTAGACGATAACCAGCGATACAATTTCCAGACGAAGCTGTGTACGCAGTTGTCGATGTAGCCGGATGTTCAGGACCCAAATGAACAGTGGCAACAGATCAAGGAAGCCTTGTATGCCGCTTCGAATGCCACCTAGGATTCTGGTTCAAATAGGGCACTCAATCGATGGATATCTTCGACATCAATTGCTCTGTTGGATATTCGCAAATCCGTCCCTCCGGATGCCACATTCAATGAAATGCGTGAATCCCCGAGGCTGCAATTGACTAGGATCCTGAGAAATGACCACGAGCAGTGGTGGATTGCGAAATGTATGGAAAAGGAAAAGGCTGCGTCCATTGGCAATGCTCGCAACCTTTTCCGTTTTATCAGAAGTACCGGTCCACGCAATACTATCGTTAGTTTGTTAATCCAGGAGTCCGACGGCTCACTGATTCACTCTCAAGGACGTCGTCTGGAGCGTTGGGCGGAACACTTTAAGAAACAATTCAGTCCGCCCACTTCAACACTGGACCTTCCAAATATACCTGCCAGAGAAACTATCCAGGTGGATATCACTCTCCCATCAGAGATGGTTACTTGAAAAGGTACGAAGCCGCTGGACAGGATGGGTTGTCTCCATCTTTCTTCAAGGATGGAGTCGGAGCTTTGGTTTTGAAGTTAACAAAACTCCTCCGGGTAATCTGGAATAGTGAGCAGATTCCCAGGAAATCGTGTAAGTCGGTGATTGTACCGATTTACAAGAAAGGTGATAGGTTCTCTTGTGAAAACCACAGAGGAATTAGCTTGGTAAGCATCGCGTCCAACTGCTCATCGGGCTTATTCTCCACCGATTGTCCAGTGCCCGCGAAATGCGTACGCGTGAGAATCAAGCCGGTTTGGGACCCGGTCGTGGTTGTATCGGCCACGTCTTTACTTTTCGGCAAACCTTAGAGCGCATACACATCATCCGTAGGCCCACAATCCTTCTGTTTCTTGATCTGAAGGCGGCGTTCGATTCAGTCGACCGCACAGTTCTCTGGTGCTGCCTCCCATTGAAGGCGGTGCCAGAGAAGTTTATTTCTCTTTTCCAATGCTTGTATGGGAACAGCCGAAGTCGAGTTCCTCCTTAGGACAATCTTATACTCGAATTCACCACGGAAAGTGGTGTTCGTCAGGGTTGCCCTCTCTCACCCTTCCTCTTCAATTTTGTGATTGAATTGATTCTTGAGGTAGCCGTATTCTTGTTTGAAAATAGCGGCGTCGATCTTCGCTCAAGCAGTAAACTGTCTGACTCAGAAGACGCGGACGACATTGTCCTTCTGACTGAAGATCCAGGTGAGTTGCAAGCTTTCTTAGACAGCCTTAACAATGTAGCAATGTTTTGGGATGCGTTTTGCACCTTCAAGATTTAAAATGCTGTTGCAGAACTGGGTTGGCTCAACACCAAACCTATTCTTGGCAGGAGAAACTAGCTAAATTAGAAGAATTTTGTTACCTGGGCAATTACATCTAACCAGCGGACAGATATCAAATGAAGTGTCATCTCGTATACAGAGGGCGCGTTTGACTTTTGCCAACCTGCATCATCTGTGGCGCTGGCGTGATATTCGATTGTCTGTTAAGGGTAGAGTGTACCATGCTGTGGTTAGGTCCCTTCTTTCATACGATTCAGAAACATGGCCATTGAGGGTAGAAGAAAGGCGAAATCTGACGGTGTTTGAGCATTGATGTTTCCGTAGGACTGCCCAAGTATTATAGGAACCCCGTATCAGCAATGCTGAGGTTAAACTCAAGGGGTTGGTAGCCAGAGGTCAGTTTGTGGGTCAAGCGCTAAATCTCAACAGGTTAAGGTGGTTGGGACGTGTTGCGCATGCCCACCGGTAGAATTTCTCGGCGTACGCTGTTCTCTGAGGCAGGTAGTGATTGGAAGATAGATCGACGTGGCCAGTCCATGACATGGCAAAAAGGTATGAAAACCTTGACCAGTGGACTTGGTCGAGTAGGACGTGTTAGACTTCCAGGTTGGGGTCCACGTGACTCACCTACGAAATCGTTGGAGACATAAGTGATATGGCTAGGTGTCGCGACCAGTAGCGTAGTTGCGTTCGGACTCTTTCTTTGTCTTCCTCATTTCCCCTTGATACTTTGACTTTCTTGGATCTCTATTACTATGCTCCTATTCTTTTTGCCCTGGACTCGACGGTGCTGCAAGGAAGCAGCCAAAACCAGAGCACAAAAGTGCGAGGTTAATGGTTGAGTAAACTAAAACTGCATTCCATATCGCCTTTTGCTGTACTCCTTCCGCATATGTATGTGTATTCTCATTTGCGTTTCTGAGTTGTGATGACAACCGGCGTTCCTTGATTGTTCAAGCTGGCTTGACACGAAATTTTGTGTTTCATTTTTTCAGAACATTCAAATGCCCAAAAAGAAAGAACCAGTTGAGAATATCTCGTCCCAAAACACATTCAAGTCAGAATACCAGGATGTGAAATCCACTGATCTGAACAACTCGTCCAGTTGTGTCTCACATACCCCGCCCAAGGAGGGTTCGACTCCAAAACAGTCCGCGGAGTCACTATCTGTACATCAACCGGACAAGATAAAAAATCCGTTAGCGGCCGAACAGTCAAAGTGTCCTGATTCGATTAATGAGACAAAACAAACGGGAACTATCAAGTCGACCGAGCCGGTCGAAACGTCCGGACAACCAAATTCAGAGGATGATGATGTCAAAGACGACGGCGCTGAGGATGAACCAGTTGAAGATCTGATCACGGTACGGGTTTAACCTAGGAGCATTTACCTTTTTCATTGCTGTAATCGGTGCACTTGAACTCTGGTGTTCGAGTAATGTGGGTGTTTATCGCCTCGGTGGTACGAGATTCGAAGACCGTTACTGCCAATCACATCACACGGTTCAGAATACATCGCCCCCTCATGATCTTATGTGGTTCTTCTTCTGGTCCGTTCCGCAATCTCCGGTATGAATATCCTTCTGCCTTCAAATCTTCTCGCTCTGTTGACACAAAATAGACAGATGAGTGGTGATCATCACGAAACCGTATTAGTCCACTCGTTATTCATGAACGGCTATTCTGACTGGTTAGTCTGGTTGTAACCAGATTGGTTGATTCGACTCCGGTTGGATCAGGCAGCTGTTGACCGCTGATTGGTTCATGATTCCAATCTTGTCCTCGACTCTGGGCGAGCCGTGACGTGCTCTCTGCTTTCCAAACTATCGATCTGCTTCGCTGAGTCCAGTCTTGCGTTTTATTCTGGACGGCCGGAAGATGTGCTGTCTGCTGAACGAACCAAGCTGTCGGTAGGCGATATGTCTGTCAATGCCCTCACAATTCACTCCGGTCCTCAGGACAAAGTTTCCGGTTTTCCCCATTATTGCACTAGACCCTTAAGATTTTGACATATCTGTTGAGTTTCAATGTCATGCAATCCTCGGTTTGGGTTTTACCTAATAAGACATTCCGATTTACAGGTCTTGAAGCCTGCTACCGCCGATCCAGTTGGCGATACACAGCAGCCTATTGTCGCTCGTCCCGTTCCAGCACCGCGCATGACCTTTTGGGGCCGTACTCTTTTCATCACTTAAAATTCCAAGGTCAGGCCACCGGTTTTCCCCAACGGTTTAGTGGACCCTTGAGGCCACAGGATGCGTCTCTTCCACTACAATCAAGCGCAGGCATAGAATGTGAAAATGTCATTGTACACATTTTTTTTGTCCTCAGTTTTGAACCCTGTGGTCTTCTCATGACCTTTGTTTTCCTTTTACCGATTCGCAATCCAATCATTGTACATGTTTCTGTCCTCAGCAGTAGTTTTTTTTTTTTATCCCCGAACTCTTTTCAGGAGCCATCAAAAGATGATTTTATGCTTGTGGCACAAGATAAAATACAATTGGATACATTAATCGGGCGTCTGCGATCGGTTCTTCGCGTTGCCAAAGCCCAACTGGCCAAAATGGAGGATGAAATGCCCGTCAGTCAATCAAACGCCACCGAGCAACTGTCCTCATCAGACTCGATCTCTGTTGTCGGGTCTCCGTGTTCGTTAGGGACTTGTCCTAGTGACAGTGATTCTTCTCTTTCGTCCGTATCCTCAAATGTGCTCGGAACAAGATCCGATTCTCAAGGCCCGGTCAAACCAAAACGGCGAGCCCGTTCAAAGCAAGTACTCCGAGTAAGTTAACACTTCTTTACTGGCCTTTCGCGGTTGCCATTTATGCACTTGTTGTTCGTTATTGAACCCACGTAACCCAAAGACCAACGGTAAAGGACTTCAGTGTCTCCTGATGGGAATTCGGTGGTCTTTACCCCCTAATCCAAATCTCGAGATCAAGACTACCGGGTGTTCTCGATTGTTGTCACGAATTGGTATGATTTTTACTATCGTGATATTTGTTTGATTACTCATTCATGCATTCATCTTTCACCGGAATCGAGTTTAGATGGATAAGACAATCAAACGAAGAAGTAGGAGACGCACAAACAAGATAAATGGTCTTGGTGCGGAGACTGGCAGTGGTCCGCACGAAGCCCGAATTTAGACGGTTTGTTGGCTGATCGTTGGTATATAGCCAAGTCACGTTAGTAGGCAGTATTTGTCCTATACCGAGCCCAAGGCTTGAGCCGACGAATCCACGAGCGACGGGATAGCCGATCGATGGCGCGGGTCGATATAACCGATGATAAATCCTGTCAATGGTGTGTAAACCTCAGGGCTTGGTCATCCACACCAGTCGAACCAATGGTTCGGGTGGAACGACTGAACACATCGACCAACAACCTATATATTCATTGTTTTCCCAGTAACCTGAGCTGATTCGCAGGCAGAAAAGACTTCTCTGTAGGACTAGGGGGACGGTTCAGGACAGCGCTCATAGTCGTCTTTTATCCAAATTCATCAGGAAAGCTAGTGGTCATCGAAGAGACCCTCTATCACCACTGCTTTTTAATCTTATAATTGAGGTGATTCTAGAAGCGGTACTATTCTTGTGCTGCAATAGTGCCTTCGATCTCTACTCAAACTATAAATTGTCTAAAGCAAAATACGCTCACGATATTGTGCTTCCGACTGAGATTCTAGGTAGGATGTAAGCTTTCCTAAATGATCTAAATAACAGTGCATTCATGTTTGGGATGCGTTTTGCACCTTAAGAGTGCTGTGAGACTGAGTAGGTCCCACACCAAACCCTATCCTCGCCAGGGAAGCCTTAGCTGAAGTAGATAATCCTTCTTCCGAGCAGTACCATTCCACAAAGCAATCGAATATCCCATGAAGTGTCATCACACACAAAACTGCACGTTTGACACTTACAAATATCAGCCATATATGACAACAAAGTTACATCCATTTTCCTAATAAAAGTCAAGTCTTCACTGCCGCAGTTAGGTCAATCTTATGCAAATTTGGAATGTGGTCATTGCGGGTAGAAGACGCACGCAGACTGGGTGCTCAAGTAGTAATGTCTTCGCAACACTGCTCGAATACGGTAAGAAAGCCGTCTCATCATTGCTTAATTTGTGTAAATATTTTAAAAGACAGTTTCTGGTTTCTTAGTGCTAATCTGTAACGCTAGTTGGAATATGTGTTTCACATGTGCTCACAAATAGATTCTCGATTTATCTCATCGTTCATTGAGTCAGGTGGTTGGAGAATGGGTTAAAGTGTTCAATGGTTGGAAATCAAAACCAGTGGACTTGGCCGATTAGTGTGTTTGGATTCACGACATCCACCCACCAGAGGGTTGAAGATATTAATTGCCTCGGCCAGTGGTGCAGTTGCATTCTTTGTCAGCATGATCTTCACTTTTAGCTTTCTGTTCTCTTTATGCTTGGATATATATATATATATATATATATATATATATATATATATATATATCACTTCTGATTTGATGATACTGTAAGGTTGCAAACCAAAACCGAATTCAGAGCACAGGAGTGTGGGGTTCATGGTTGAAAGAATGTGACTGTACTCTAAAAACCCTTTTTGTTGCTGGACATTTACTGTACTGATAATCATCGTCCTTTCTGAGGCTTAACGAACTGTTGTGAGTCTGGCGTCTTGTTATTTAAATAACCTGCGCACTTGAACTCATTCACAACTCCTGTCACTTCAGCCATCAATGACGAACCGAAACACGGCAACACGACACTAAGCGACAGTGTATTTATGTTGGGGAGACAATACAATTTCCCCAAAATTAAGGCGCTGAAATAAATAGTGTTATTATTTCCCCCAAAACATTCTATTTTTCTATTTATTCTAGCATTCTGTTTATTTGGTAATTTAAATTTGTATATTATCGCGCCGCGATATATTGGTAATATCCATGTCGCCTCCCTCCGATTGGTTGGTTGCCCTAGCTGCCCATTGATTTCCAATGTCAATCGACTCCGACCTAGCACAAACTGTAAGCAGCCGAGTTCTGCCCTCCCCGAACCGCACGATCTCGGCGCCCAAGGAAACAATAAACCCCTTCAGTCAACACTTTAACCTGTGTTCTTGTTCAAACTAGTGGGTGGTCCAGCTTCGACTGTCGCGCTCCTATTGACGATCATATCTGCGATTCAACGAATATCGTTGCTCCGGTACGTGTCCAAGTGTCACTTGAGCGCCTATGATCCGGTTGATTAATTTAAAGGTTGCAACCTTCGGAGATTGTTGTGGAAGACAACATATTTGGCGACGGGGATGGAAATTAAGAACAGAATATTTTATGCGAAAATAGAATGTTCCCAAACTCGGGCGTTCAGTTGGGCCGATTAGGTCGAGAAAACGTCGGCTAGATTGATTATTGATCATTGACTCGATTGGTGTCGGACTGCAGACAACTGCTCGATTAGTGAAAGCAAGTCAAGTCTTGTGTGATCAGGTTCATCGAATATCTAATCCGGTCCGCATGCTCGAACTGATTAGTGACTTGCTTCGGGGAAGTTTTTCTGCTACTTCCTAGCAGGACCGCACCTAGTCGCGTGCATGTTAATCGGTAGTGTTATTCGTACGATAAATGATCTCAGTAACTATGACTCGCTGCTAAAGGGTCTAACCAGGCTGACACTCATTCGAAAATGATGCGAATGCACGCAATTGCCCCTTATCGGCCTTCGTTGTTCCTCAGTTTTGTTTATAATAATCCTGGTTTAATCGGATGTGTGTGCTGCTTCTTCAAAATGTATAGTGCTGTTTGTGTATATGATCCCACAATACTGAAATTGATGTTCCTACCAAATCAGTGGGCGCTCGTTTTCGTCTCACCTCATCATCTTCACATTCGGCACTTGTAGACAAACGATAATCCAGATCCACGACGTAAACGTTACGAGACAGCCATTTCGGCTATGAAAGAACTGATTTCGAACCTGCAGACACTGTACAAAACGAACGCGCCAACGCACCTGGCTTGTGAAGATGCCAAGCAGTTGGTTCGGTTGCGATTGCGCAAGGACGTGGAATCTTGGACTGTGAAAGAAGTGAGTTTCTCTTTCTCTCTGGACTAAATCCCCCTCACCAACGCGTATATGCCCGCGGAATTTGAGCTTATGAAAAAATGTTCGACTAATCATGTAGTATTCTGTTCTCTTGACAGCTACTTGCGCTTAAGAAACATCCTATTTATTCCTGAGATTTATTATTGACACGGGGAGTCTGGATCATACAGATTATGGAATATCCGTTTGCATTCTCCGCATCCAAAGTTGCACACCGCGAGCCCGGATCAAACCGGTAACCTTCCAAATTGCGGGCAGTTGCTCTACCAGCTAAGCTGTCGCTTTGTACCACCAATCAGACGCGAATTACGCGAGTGCAGTTATTATTCTAATGAAAAACAACAAGTATTCCGGTTTCTGTTACTGGATTAGCTTTGCCAGTTACTTCCCAGTGAGATGAACAGCACACAGCTGAACAAGATCCAAATATGTAAAATCTACTGATAACACGAGGAGTCTGACTTTGTTTCACTGTCGATTAGCCCTTGTTCATCTGTGTACTGTTCTTCCCATTGGGAATAACTGGCAAGGGATAGTCCAGTGATTAAAACCAGAACGGTTGCTGTTTATCATTAGAGTAGTGATTGTTCGTAGCACTGGTTATTCGCATCGTGTAGTTGGTTTCAATTGAGTTCTTTTTTTCCTCATTTTATTGAGACATTCGCCATCCGTTCCGTCCAATATTACAACGGGCATAGATTTTAGTGGCTAGACGAGGAGTACTTGATTCACATGATTACCCGTGTACCTTATGCGAATAATATTCACATTTCCTTCCATGTAACCTCTTTTTGTATTCATAGTGTTGCTACTATACCTGACTCCAGGTACGGTGTGCAGCAATAATACCACTGATGTAATTCCTGTGCACCAAGATGCATGAGTTTTGGCTGCACTTTTTAAGAGAGGGCGAACGTCGTTGGTGTTAATTATCCCAGAAGACGATATCAAAGGTTGGTTTGGCGTTGATCACAATTTATGACTATACCATCTGATGTGCCCAGTCAGTGAATAGGTTAGTTTCCGAACCAAAGTCTTGGGACCCCAAGTGCTGTGTACGCTCATTTCCTCATCAGTTCCAATCGCTTCAACCCATTTTGCTACCCATTGCCTTGAAAAAAGTCGATAGGTAGCGATGTTACGTGTACCCTGCATCACTAATTTGCTGCATTCGGTTACTTTGCGTTTCGTTATCATGGTTGCTCTTCTTTCTCAATCATGTGGTGAATCTTTATGGTCTCTGTTCCATTCATTGCACTCGCGTACAACCATGAATTAAAATCATCGACGGATATCGGGAAGTCATTATTTAACGTACTTGCGCATGAGTGTAGTGGCAGGGGTACACATCATAACCTCAAGGGCTCATTGCACTTTTAGAGATAACCGGCAATCAGACCCTAAGATTTGGATTGGAAAATCACATAAGGTCGCGTTAGGTCACGTGTGGTAGCGAGCCGGACGATAGTGGATTGTTGTCTATCACCAAAGTGATCGACGGTGGCGGGATTCAAACCTTTGGCCTCCGAGGTTGTAAGCTATTGCTCCAAATCACTCATTCACTACCGGTCGTTGTAATTCTGCAAGTATATTTACTTACTCTAGACCAGTCTCACCCACTGCTTTGGTGTTGCAGTACATGATGATAAAAAGGAGCCCGTTTAGTTACGCGTCCACAGGACACGTCACTAGGTGTTTCCATTCGCCTCCGCTTTTGATACTAGTGTACGAGATTTTTCCACATTTGTTCAGTTCGTCATTGAATACAGGAAACTCTCTTAGATATGCATTTCCTCTTTTGCATTCGCTTATTAAATGCGGATTGTCTTCGTGTTTATCCCTTTCGCCCAGAACAAACGATTGCAAGAGATTACAAAGAAAAATGTCAATTCACCCCTCTCCGAAACTTCCGATCCGATTACACAACAAGCGGATCTCGCCAAAGAGCGTGCTGAACGGCTTCAACGTCGTGAACAGCTTCGCAGTCGGAATCTGGACGATTCCGACTCGGATTCACAATCCGCGGCCTGGATGGTGCATGATTCGACGCCATCGGGTGGAAACGAAACCGCAAGTCATCCCCCGGAATTCAGTCCAATCCGTAGCGGGACGTGGCCCGTGAATCCGAAACTCCCTATCCTCCGTATTAGTAAAGATACGGGGAAACCTTTGCAACCACAGCTGCGACCTGCCCAGAGTACCGCATTGACTAACACAGTCATTCCGGAGCTGCACAGTGCCCATTCTGGTAGTGGCGATGGCGGCCCTTTGTCACCACCGGCCGCATCCGGATGTCTTTCTCGTCCTATAAAATCCCCTTCGGTGCTCCCTGCATCAATCTCAGAAGCAACCCGAATTCGGTATCGTCTCATGCCTCCAGTCTATACTGTCCGACCACAAACTGCTTGCTATCCGGCCGCAGCTGTTCGACCGAATTGTGGTTTTCCAATGAGCAGCATTCCAAATGGTGCGCCAACCCCACACGCATCAATCTCCACCCCTCACACTCCACCGACCAAGCCCTTGACCAGCCCCTCAACCACGCCCACACGAAAAGTCTATCGAGTATCTGATTATCTGTTCACTGATGATGCAATGCCTGTCCGACTTGAACCGAACGGGACATTGCACCCGCTGCCTGTCGAATCCGTACCGGCCAACTTACGTCAAGTTGCACGACAGATGATTGCTCGATACAAACAACAACAGCAACAGCAACAACAATCATCCCAATCACAGGTTCCCAAACAGATACAACCCCAAAACCCTAATACGGCCACAACTACTAGTGCAACTCAGAAATGTGTGACAGTGACCATGGGACGATCCACTCCTTGAGCAACACCTAATTTCAATTCCGGTCTCCCCCTCATTTTCTTGATTCGACCACCGTTTATTTGACTGATCCGAAGTCAGATTTTTCATACATTTCTGGTTGGTTCAGGGTGTGACGGATCAATCTCTGCCCGGCTGATGCACTACTCCCTTGAAAATTTTCAATGTAGAAGCGCCGTCAGTTCATTCCTCTTCGGGCATCTCACTCCTCGACCCCTCCGCTGTTCCGTTTGCGTGTTATTCTACTATCCTCGTTCTTATCACAATCATTAGTGCATCGATCGATCAGGTTGTTGATTTTTGGTACTGTCCATTTCCCCACCCCCACCCCCATCCCAGTCCTGTTGTGTTGTACTATTCCACACACAGTCATTGAACACCACTGTCACGACAGATTGGCCGTAACAATGTTGCATTTACCCGGAAAGTGTGCTAATACTGACAGATAAGAATCAAACTTGGACCATAATAATTTTACCATGAATCGTGTATATACGTATTATATACACCTATGCATATATATAAATAGAAATATATACGCACATTTCAGTATTTATATGTATTCCAATACAATCGCATTTGACTGTGTTTTGTCTTTGTACCTGCACTGCTTGTTGTGTTTATTGCACTGCCCCTTTCTGAAGGACCCGTACAGCAACAGAGGCCTAAGCATCATATTTGCACAATGTGGACAAAATACTGAGTACACCTACGTGTAGTTGAATTTCACAACGTGCTACTCAAAAGCTTGTTAGTAGGCGAAAGCATGCAAATACCGCGGTGTACAATAAAGTCAAGCAGATAGGTGTTATTGAAAACCAGATGATAATGGGGCAAATTATCAGACTTGACAGATATTTACTAATGACTAACGTCTCTGGGCTCCATGTTAACCTAAGACGCTGAGTTCATGTGATATATTCCTTCTGAGTATATGGGCGGGGGCCAATGAAGATAAAGCCAGCACGAAACAGCGTGGCGAACAAGCCCGTTTTCAGTTATTCGTACTCAGCAATACGCTTTATTTATAAAACGATTCGACGACATGAGGGTAAACCAAAACGAACGGTAGTCGAAAATAAGCCCGTATATATTCATCTGCCGTTCAAAGGAGATGCGGAAACTGAAGTTATTCAACGAAGACTAACACGAGCAGTCAGTAGAACATTCTACGCTGCACAACTACAACTTGTGTTTGAGTCCAAACCGGTCGTGTTTTCGGCTAAGGGATGGTGCCAGATTCTGCAGCATATTTCCGTTTGCATTCACTCACCTGTTCCTGTGAAAGTATGCTCTTATCCGAACGTGTTTGTGGACACCACCCTGTTTCGTTGAACACGAGCAAATAAAAGAATCACGAGTGCTGTGTTCACATCTTGTGGAGTCAAACCATTCAGTAGAGGTGATGAACGCTTTTCGTACCATTTACAAAGCCCGGGGTAAGCAATCTAGACTTGTCAAGCGTCGCATTTTAACCACAGCCGAAACCATGAGTGTTAGACTCTGCGATCCTCTCCAGTGCGTTCAGAAACAATTTTTTTCAAACACAAACTTCCATGGCCTACCTCGTGTTCCCGAACACATGTGCAAACACTGGAACATTTTTCACTATGATCAGTTTCACACGCACGTGCACAGAAAAATTTGGATCATCATTCCTCTTCGCTGTTTTGAGTCAGATTTAATGTTATGTATTGGTATGAGGACGAATAACTGAAAACGAGCTTGCTCGTCACGCCGTTTTGTTCTCAAAGCCATCAGTCAAGACAAGTTGCCACCAAGGATGCTGACTGAATTCGCTCCCATTTCATTCTCAACGTTTACCTTTATTCAATCAAATTCGGCTCTTTGATAATATTCTGGATTATGCTAGGGTAGCATCCATGACGCGAGAGCGCGTTAACTGCCTGAAAGATATTTGAAAGACTAAAACCAATCACCCTGGCTGCAACACGCGCTAGTAAAGTTGCAGCGAAATGCTCCGAAATATATCGAACAATCTAGTGCTTTTTACTTATGTGTCTAAGAGCTGTATCGAACGTTCTTTGAATTGAGAACTCACGACCCGGTCAACATTATCATCGTCACTTGAGTGCCTCATTGGATTCCATTACATGTACAGCGTGTACCCTAAGAGGTTCGAATTTCAGTTTTGGTACTGAAAACAAAAGCAGTTATTATATTTCGACTTAAACTGGTGATTCACTATGCACTGTAATAAGTAATTAATTGTCAGCAGCAGCGGTCTTGTTACATTTCTCGTCGATCAGCGCATGTACTGTCCCATGGCTACCTGACCACTGAACCTGGTGTTTAGGTCGCAGATGTTCCATCGCCAATTGAGGTGACGCCTCCCTTACTCGTCTACATTCATAAGAGTCCTGTCATTAGATTTGGATTCGACACTTGATCGTTCGAGTTCTCGAGTCTGTAGACGTGTTCACGTGAATAACTCATGGTCGAGATCCCGCAGAGTCAAACTCCCAAAAAGGCAACAGCAATTAGGTCAAAATGTTATTTTTTTGAATTCAGAGGTAAATGCGCATGGTCGAGTTTCTCTAACTGGGAACCGTTTGTAGGTCAAGGCCAGATCTGACGTCAGGATTCCTGTAAATGCAAACAAATAGACGGACACCTCGATGGTTGGAAAGCTTGCGACCTAACGTTCAAGCACATCGATCTGGAACCCGGAAAATTATGAATCGGAGCTGCGAAAAAACAATATTCAGTACCCTAAGAATGTACTCATCCTATTTGTTCTTATAGTGGCCAGGTTACTGGCTCGAAAGGCGTACTAAACCAGATCGAGAGTAACCGAGGGCCGAAAACTTCGGTGAGGCGGTGTTCGGCATGTAAAGGCAATTACCCCTAAACGATCGGATTAGATTTACTGTACTTTTCATCTGCATTTGAACCCACAGAATTAAACCGTTTCCATAAAACTGCTTAGTTTCTGAATAATTTGCGTTTCCATTTTTACACGCTATTCAAATCTGGATGTTTTCATGATAACTCCCAGTTGTTGTTTTTCTGCTACTCACGCAACTTCGCTGATTGGTTCATGCATGATTTTTACAAGGTCACCAGTACAGACTGTGTGAACGATAGAGTTGACACCTCAGTCTGACTTGTGTTCGTCGTCACCAGTAAATGCGTGGTACCCTGATGTGTCTGGCTTCTCACTCTAGCTAACGGGTGGGCTAGCATCATTGGAGTTCGCACCCTGTGTTCGAGTTGTGGGCCAGCCGGAGGCCATTTTCGTTGTGCGATTACGGGTCCAGGAGTTTTGACCCAAGCGACCAGTTGTATCATCAGCCCTACGAGGCCGCAGGTAGCTCTCATCGTCCACGATTGTGTTCGGTGTCTCATGTGCCTACTTGGCTTGTGTGTCGTGAGTTGTACGTGGCCTTGTGTCCTGCGTTTTCCGCACAGTTTGTTCATTTGGCATCTTATCTGTGATTGTGTTGTGTGTCTATTTGTTTGTGTGCTTTTACCGTGTGTGGCATCTTAACGTCAAGTAATTTGTGTTATCGAGTCTCAGTGAGTTGAGGACCTCTGTGTGAAGTGTGTGTGTGTGTCTCGCGGTATAACAATAATCCAACGGCCGGGAAGGAAATCTGTCGGACTAATAGGGTTGCATGGATCCCTACGTTAGATTCAATTTGTTCGAATGGCGAACGAGCTCCTAGGGAGCCACCGGTTACCATGCGTCAACATACTGCTGTCTTGCAGCCCGCGCCTGATTGTGCAAATGCTAGAGCTGCTCCCTCGAAATAAAAGCCGAGTGACGCTGGAAACGTCTGTTGTACCAAACACCCATGGAACTTCATGATCATGTCATACACGTGTGTTATCCACGCCCAGCGTGGGGAGTCGCAATCAGGGACATTTATGAAGCCGACTCATCCCCTCCAAGGAGCCAGCGCAGTAATGTAATGTTCGCCAGATCACAGGGGATCATTGCTTATTTGGTGCCGAGGTTTTGGGTTCGGTAAATTACCGTTCGCTTGTGTTGTTTTCACCACTGGTGTGTCCCGAAAATCCGTTGATGCTTCCATAAAATCGAAATCTGAACCAGACTATTGAAGTATCTATCATACGAATTACTGTTGATAAACTGGAACACCTATGGGCAAACGTCTGGCTAACGCATGGTTCATGTACTATCTCGCTTAGTAAGCTACTGTCCGACTACGCTGCCAGAGGACGATAACTGCGGTCGACTGAACAGGTTTTGGGGTTGCCCGCAATGCCATGGTCTTAACCACAAAACTTTCCAACCCGCATTTACGGTTGCGCTTGTGCACTTGCCCGTGGACCTATTCTAAGGTAGTAGCATCCGAATAAGATCTGAGACAGTAGGATGGGAAACCGGTATGGCTTCTTACAAGCCTCTTTACTGACAGGTAAACTTTGAAAGCCTGAACAATAGTTACAGATTCTCTCTTGGGCCCAACATAGTACGGTAATCAGACAACCCGGAATTAACGCTCTTACAAGGAATCCACAACGCGACAGAATTTTTATCTTTTCAGTATGTGGGGTGAGGGGACTTGTTTACTCATCGTTGGCGCATAACCAAGTCGCGTCGGCAGTCAACACTGGTGCGGTACCAAGCCCAAGGCTTGAGACAACGGAATCTCGATTGTCTAGACAGCCGATCGCTGGAGTGTATCGCCAAATGAGAGATGAGTCTTGTCAGCGTTGTTTGTGCCTCAATGCGTGGTCGACCACACCAGTCGGACCAATACATTGTGTGCAACGGGTGGGCGAATGTGGGAGCAACCTATGTATTCTCTGTTTTGTGCAAATGAACTGAAGTAATTCTGAGGCAGATCCAAGTTCGCGCTAGAGCTAGTGGGACGGCTTAAAAACAGGGGGTGGGGTGGAGGTGGATAATGCAGCAACAAAGATGGCAGTCACGGGGTCAGCGAGGAGAATTACTACGGTGCAAAGTGTAGTATCATCGAGCACGCCCTTCGATAAGCTCCGATACGTTTTATCTCCTGCCATCTCTCCAGGACTTACCGTTATCCTCCTTGACATAGTCCCACTTTCTCGTCGTTCATATTCTTGACTGGAAAATTCACATCCAAAAAGCCGTGCTTTGTGCGTGCCGTGTGATCCCTACGTGCTTACGATTGATACTAATCGAATATGGACAAAAGTACGTAAACGAGCTGGATGGCAAGCTGCTCTTACCTGGACCCCTCTGACTAAGATGACTGTGACTTCTGTGGCCTGTGTGAACTTTTGCTTACTTTTCTCAACGACTTCGAGTCTAATGCAATCTGAATTCGTACTGTTTGTGTTCAATAATCCCGACTGACTGGGAATGTTGACAACTGTGGTACGCATAGACGGATTTCATTGCTACCGGCAAGATAGGCTGCTGAGACAGAAGAAATATGGAGTCGATGTGGTGATCTACGTCAACTAATCTTGGAGTGGCACGTCTACTGTTATATTTAGATACTCTTCTAACAGTATAGACTGTTCGGCTATTCACTGTTCTCCGAGATTGGCTCATTTTCGAAGTACCATCATAACCAACATGTGTGACGCCCCCTTTTGCCCAAAGTCACCCATGAATTCCTTCTACGGTGCACTTATACCACTTCTAATTCCTCTTTTGAATGAAAATTTACATGTTATTGTTGGTGATTTTAATCATGTCAGTACATACTCACCACTTTCTTTCGATTTAACGGATATCAGTACCCCCCCCCCCCTCACGAGAGGTAATTCTGCGTTGGACAAAATGATCACCAATCATTCTCATTTGTTGTCTGTTAGACTGAAAGCTCCTATTTCTACAAGCGATCATAACTTACTTCTTCTGAGACCGAGAATTTATTTGTCCATCGATTCCTCACGGAAACAAATCATGTGAAAATTCGCCCCTGAAACTTTTTGCCCAATAACTGAATACAGTCATCGACTCCGCCTTTCCCCGTTTTTCCTCCTATTCGCTCTTCCGAGTTGTTTAACTCTTCACTGATACTCTTAGTGCTATCTTCAACTTCTGTTACCCAATTGAAACTCTGTTTGCGTCCGGTGGTAGAATGGCCTCCACTACTCAAGTTTATTAAGAGGTAAGAGGAACGCGCCTACAAGTCTCACTGAGGTTTAGAATTCAAATATTACTCGCACCTAATCAAGGCAGAGATAAAACGGTCGGATGTGTCGTTTGCTACACAGTTCCTGAGAACCTAGGATCCCAAGTATCTAAGGCATGGTATGAAATTACTTTGTGGTCAAAAACCAAACCCTGCAGCGATAACATTGACGTAGACTATCTCATTGACACTTGTATACATCCTTCCAGTGACTGTCCTCCTTTATATTCTCCGTGTGTTAGTAAAGACTTTGGATCTTTCTCGATTTCGGCCATATTTGAAATTCTCAAGTCTAAAGTTTCGCTCAACCTAAGGAACCCATGTCAGTTTTGTTGAATGAATCCCTATCGAATTACGTAATCCCTGGTTTTGGTGACCAGTCACCATTATCCCGAAGACCTCAACACAGACGGCACAGAAAAGCGTTTTTGTCCGAAAGCTTTCACGTTGGCAGCGTAAAAAATGCCGTGTTATTTACCTTATATTCCCCGTATATCAGCGACCTACCAGTTTCTTCCACGTCGGAGGAGGTATTTGAGTTCGCTGACGATGTTCTTTGCCAGTTTATTTCCGGTGCCTCCAATTTCTGGATTTTCAGTGAGAATCTATCACAAAGGGAACATTTTCCCACTCAGTCTGGTTTAAAACTGAACCCTTCTAAGTGCCCTGAATGTATTTACAGCACTTGCCGTCCTGCCTTCTCTACACATTCCGTATTCCTTAATTCGAAATCCCTATTCAGAGTGAGCTCCGCCAAGTACCTGGATGTTAGTCTAGACACCAATTTAAGATAAACATCCCACATACAGCACTGTGTAAGTAGACCGCGACGTCTACTTTTTCAAATAAGAAAACCCGGACAGTTTCGAACACCACCGAAATTTTTTTCTAAATTTATTTTTCAATGTGTTCTTCCGGTCTTATTTTATTGTTCACCCGTAATTTCCTCCGGCCTTGTGAGACAAGACTTCAAAACCATTCGCCGCGAATGAGTAATTATTAGCCGTGTGTAACCCTCCTCTTTGATTTTAATTAAATTGAACTTGTCAACCAACAAATTGAATCTTGCGTGGCCTAGCCCACAGGATATTACAGGATCCAGCGAATACGTTACACTCTGTCTCATCTCTTCATTGTTCTTACTCATTCACTAGATCTAAATTTCGGCACCTTTCTTCCAGAACTAAAGTATAAAGAACCTCTCCTGCGCCCTATCTGTCGCGAGTACCGACCAACAAGGACAAGACTAAAACCGAATTGCTTTCTTAATTTGGCTGATATTTTCTTTGATGGTGTGGCAATGGGTAGCCCTCTTGGACCCACGTTGGCAGATGTCTTTTTGGGAATGATTGAGAAAAATGTACATCAGCATATCATCCAGTTTACGCTGTACAAGCGTTATGTCGATTTTTACTGAGGAAGAACGGTTTACTAAGTCCTTCAACCTAATGAATACCATACATCCCATATGTCAGTCACATGTGAAACAGAGAGTGGCAGCAGCCTCCCTTTTTTGGATATCATGATAAAAAAAACGTGCAG
Organism: Fasciola hepatica; assembly: GCA_948099385.1. Lineage (NCBI taxonomy): Eukaryota > Metazoa > Platyhelminthes > Trematoda > Plagiorchiida > Fasciolidae > Fasciola > Fasciola hepatica. The sequence goes on along the minus strand of CANUEZ040000189.1, from coordinate 906,170 downwards.
ATGGGACAATTCAGAAGACTATCCATCGTAAAGCAACATGGAGTGGACAATATATCCAGTTCTCCAGTTTCGCTCCAGTTGCCTACAAAAGGGGCTTGGTCAAAACCCTGTTCCACAGAGCGCGTAAAATCTGCAGTGTAGACCAACTGAAAAAGGAAGAAGAGTTCTTATCCCAAACTCCTTGTGCCAATGGATACCCTGATAAGTTCATTGAGATCCACAAAAGAGAAAGGCCTAAGACCGTACGAGTCGACACGGTCGAGAAGAAACGAATTACTCTAGTGTTGTCATTTAAAGGGGATCATCTGTTCAATCGGATTAGCCAAAATCTAAAGTGTGCGCTAAAGCGCACCTACTTGGCGGCTGAATTGCAGATTTCGCAAACCACCAAACGACTAAACCTCCAAGCACATTCAAACAGTGTCGCGAACCTGAATGCCTCTCACATCATTTATCAGTTCACCTGCAGCTGCGGTGACACCTACATAGGCAGAACGGATCGTTGCCTCAGTCAAAGAATGGGGGAGCATGTACCGAAGTGGTTAGTACAGTGGATGAGTCATCCTCCACCCGGACAACAGACGACGACTAGAAACCCGGCTTCATCGATCGCGAAACACCTTGTGACCTTTCGTCATCGGATTGATCCGGGTCAAGCGGTCCGAGTGATTGCATGGAGTCGGAACCCAAAGCTTCTAGCTTTTTGTGAGGCTGCGTTGATAGGTAGACTTAGGCCCCCACTATGTGCACAGGAAATTTTGACCCACAATGTGTGCCTGCCGTGGCGGTAACCAATCAGGTTTGTCGAATAGTTTCCTAATTTCGCTTGACTATTTATTCCATTGTTTTGCTCTGTGCTCCATTCGAACACAAAATCGCATGTTTTACGTACGCGATTGAGAAGATTTAGAAAACTGCTTGCATCTCGCAATTTATGTCTTCTATCTGTTTTGATGAACTGGATCAAGGGGACCCCATGTTTCAAAAAACTCTTATATGCCTTAAGCGTTCATTGTTGAATGTCCTGAATATTTTACCTCAGTTTTGTCAGAGCCCCTTTGAATAAAATGCAAGCATGTTGCCTGCAAAAGTCTGTCACACAAATACAGATATGGCTAGGTTTTGCGATCAGTGGCGCTCTTGTATTCACAGACTTTCTCATCCTCTAGTTTTTGTTGTTGTTTATTTCCCATTGATGTCGCCCCTGAGCGATAGCAACCAAAACCTCCGTACACTATGCATGGTCGATAGCTGTTTGAACTGAACTGAACGGATGCTACTCATCGCTGTTTCCACAAGATTGGCCATTCGAGGTTCTGATCATGAAGTAGGACAGTTATATGCGCAATATCCAATGATGTTCAAGTGAACATTAGTGAAAGTTCAACTCCTCTCGCTATTGGTTCACTTTACTCGCTTCCATGATTGGCTTACGGCGATCATTTTGGAACCCATGGCTAATAATGTACGAAACAAGACTATAAGGACCACAATTTTCATGAGTGATTTCAGAACACGACGATTTGTTCAAAATCTCAAATCATTCTTTTTGTTGTTATATAGAACTAGTTAAGGAATCGTGCACTTGGGGGATAATCGATTACTGATGATGAGTCAAAAACGCTCGATGGACTATTCTAGCTAATTTTAAGAACTCGTGCCTAAAAATTGTCTGAGTGTATTATAAAATTTGCACATCTGATATCTCTCTGCGGACAAGCGTAGCTTGGGTCAACCACCATGAAGCGATTTAGTGTCTCGTCGGATGATTTGTTTCGTCTGTCTATACTGTTTGCCGAGACCAAGAATTGCTGATAGAGCTGTTCCCGCCAGGTTCGAGCAATTCAACGAAGAAATCGGTTTTTTAATGCTGATAATCGTTGTGTATCCCGCATCCGCAAGTCAGCTCTTCAGGAAAGCAACCAGTTTATTGTCAGTGTGCAACTCTGAAATCTAAATCGTTGCTAAGTCCTTCGTGACTCATAAAGCCTCTTGCACTAATCAAACTGCTCGACTTAGGATGTGCCAAACAAAAATCTCCTGTTACCCAATCAGAAGAGCCATTAACGTGGTGGAACAAAAACATCTGACACATGCGGTGCCAGTATTTCTCGACCATACAAAGGAACTAACTTACCTGATACAGCGTATACTCAACCCTTGATAGGTAAGTGGATGTCAGTTCAACGACGCAGATGATTGCATTTGTCAAAAGCTAAACACACTTTATGTATACCCGAAAACACTTCATCCGATATCTGACATCCGAGTGAAATGCAACTGCCTAGATAGTAGAACTTATCTGCTTAACTGATGGTCACTTCAGATACCGTAAAGTTTGGTGTTCGAGCAACCCGATCCTGCACTTTGAAGGTGTAAAATGCATACCGAATTTTGCTACGCAGCTTAGAAACTATTCACAAAAGCTTGCAAATTATTGGGCCTTCACTTGGAATAGCTATCTTATCGGGGCAAATGATGTGTCTTCAATCATACATCCGAAGAACGTTGCACACTTACTGTCCAAGCTCCGTGTGTGAACACATGTTTGTACAAGCCAAACACAACACGGACACAGCGAACACGACCGTATGACATCGAACAGCAAACTAACTAACTAGATCTGCATCAGAGAGGACTCTGCATACAACTAATTTATTTTCAGCTAGTGCATTTACACAACGAATTTCGGTCTTCTTCAAGCCACTGCAGTTAAAATCTATGATTGGCAAGTGGGACGATAAAGAATCAATCAGTACGGCATGTGCCTTCAGAGATTTTGATTCAGAACACGTCACTGAAAGTGCCTCGGTGGATTATGAACTACAATTTGCGCAAAATGATGTAGATAGTTTGACAGTTGCCGTCTCGGAGTACGACATATTGTCTGACTGATGGATCGTAACATTTTCTTTCATGTTTTACTTCCTTTTTGGTTAATATACGAAAATAGAAAAAAGGGCATGGACAATCAAAGGTTTTCAAATGGGAAAGTGACCGGTAGCAGCAGGATTCTAACCCATGAACGCATTGTCTAAGACTCTCCACGATGACCGTTTCACCACCGCTGACAGAACTGGTAGAAACGTATGCCTGCAATCAACAGCTGTAGTAGTCAGCAAGAAAAAAGCCCCGCCAACTTCAAGTACATATCGGTAGCTGTACCATAATTTACTAAGGTTGCGAAAACCTTGCTCAGTACAAGTGGTGGAAACTATAACGGATTTCATCAATATCCCGCACTTATGCACAATAACCAAGCCTGGTTCTCCTGTAAGCAACCGGTGGTACGTTCAATAGCGCTGCATCCTACCATTTCTCTGATAGCTTTGCCGTGGGGACGCAAGACGACTTTCCATATATTTCCGAAGCATTCCCACGTTTTGTAACGCTAACAGAGACTTGGACAAGTTTTGCGTACGTCTGCTCCTCATCTACGTTACCATGCCTCAGCTACAATTAGCGGTCAAAGATCACACAGTGGACAGAAGTAAAGCTCGTTGTTCTCCGTCTGGGTTTGAAGTTAGCTATCCAGATCAGTAAGATCTAGCTAGCACCCTAGAGCAATACGTCAGAATCTGTCCTTTCTGTGCACTGGAAAATAATCGTTGCATGCTCTTCATCTCCCCTAACTTAATCGTCATCCCGTAACACGTCAACGAATCAGTTAGAAGCAGAAAATGTGAGAACTTTCAAAGCTAGGCTGCAGATGAGTCTGGACCACAACTGCTAGTACACTCTTCCAGTTATCTGACATCTTATCACCCAAGTTCACGTGTTGCGATGTACGAATCGTACGGCTCGTTCCGTTCGGACAATTTTGGGTCCCCATAGGCAAATTTCGTAAGTATTATCTGAAGCCACTGTCGATATCAGCTTCTTCAGACCCCGTAAGCTTAGTTATTGTCTGACTGCCTCGTCACGCTTTTCCTCAATTCTTATGCCTATCAAATTTACTTTTAGGGTCCAAATAGTGACGATTTTTGTCGATTCAGTAGTATTCCCTTCCGAACCAAAGTTTGTCAGCTTAATGTTATGGGGTATGCTTAGTGAAATGCTACCACTGTAGTAGTTCTGGAATCCTACAGTTTTCTCGGCTTCCATTTTTGGCGTTGTGTCCGTTACCATGGTTGTGTGAACCCACGTAGATCACTTCTCACGTCAACGTAGGATATTCGGTGGCTGGCGTGAAAAAAGGCACAAGTGAATGTGCAGTCAGTCGTGCTAACTAGTCAAGAGTCACAAGCAGAGGGATTAGGTGTGCGTACTCACAGCGCAGCTGTGTAACTCCAGACCACCCGGTCAATCATGTGTAGCGCAACAGTTTTCACTCATTACTACCCGTGCCAAAAACCGATAGGACAAGAATAGACAGTATGTATTCTGTCGATTTTATTTGCTACACATTCGTTTATATGTGACACTACTGGTAGACAATATTCTGTCCAATTATAACGCGATGTGGTTGTATCAGTGTTGAATCTGTTTTGCCCGTTTCAACCCTGCTACGTTTGGACCTGTTTGACATGTTCCTAATTCATTAGAGGTTGGCCACATGATTGCACGGCTATCAGTTCACATGATTCCCCATCGCTCTCAGGCGTTTCCCGTTCGTCACACACACTCATACATACAATGAACCAGCACTCGGTTGATTGACTAGACCTGGGCTAGACTGCTCGACTTGGGCACCGAATTCTGACCGGCTTCGCTCGGCAGGCATGCATAATCACGCATATTCACTGACGCATACACACGCACCCACACAAGACTGTGACCTGTTTGACTCGTGACTAATCGTGTAATAGTGTGCCTGAGCGAATCTCTGTCCTACTCACTGGTTGGTCAGAACCACCGATCGATTCCCGCATGTTCGCCTTTCCGTTCGTTTGTGTCCCTTAAATGCGCGTTCCTTTCCTTGTCTGATGGTCTGGTGGTCGTTTCGTTAACCAACTTGGTGACCTGCTCCTCGGCTAATTGGCCATAGTACGTGTTATTCTTTCTGAGCTGTACGGAACGTGAGTAAACGGTGATTTCCCTGAGGACGCAACATTTTGAGGTTTGTACATTTACCATTTTGATTGATTATTGTTTGTAGTACCGCTAATAAACCTCAGCTAGTTTGATTTGGTTTCCGAGGTGAGCGCGTCACTCCAACTCGGCCCAGAAACCGGATAAATTTGACTATAGTTCAGGAATCGGACGTACGTCTCTTACAGTCAGTCTCATCGGACCAACAGGGTTCGGGTGGACGTGATTGATTGAATCCCACAGCCGACTGCGCGGCGTGCAGACGCATTCAAATCAACACAGCAGACCACTAGAGAAGAAAATGATGCTACTGAGAATCTCGCTGATAAAAACGGAACCCGGGAAAGCAAAAAGATGACTCATGGCGAGCACAAAATTAGGATGTAGTGCATATCACTCGAACCCAACTCAGCAAGAATTCCGCGCAGATTAGAATGCACAACGACCTCATATCAAAAGTCAAAAAGGGCGAAGGAATACCTCAATCGCATACGAATTGACGGTGGGAGAGTGCATACTTAAAAACGGTGGGTTGTGTCTTTTTATTTTAGATTGTTCGGCTTGATTATTACAGTTGATTCTGCTATTTATTGCTTTTTCTTCTCACCCTGTAAAAGGGGAACTGAAAATCGGTAACTCGGTGGAACCGTTGCTGCCAGTCATCTTAATGACACAATCTAACGTCAGAATGAAAACAAAAGGCGTGTTATTCGGATTCGGTTTTACACGCTAGACGATGATCTATACAATGTGTTTATTGATTCGTCGACACACCACTAATATGGACGTCGGAATGCGTCGGTGTAGTTGAGAAATCACTTCGGGGTTAACAGTTGCGTTTCAGAAGTCAAGATTCAAAAATATTGATGTAGATGATCCTCATTTCAAGGAGACAGTCTGACGGCTTTTTTCGGCTGACACAAGAAAAACCGCAAACTAACTACTGTGACGTGATCAGTAGCCAAAATCGAGATTCAAACCTCTCGGAGCAGATTGTGCATTAACCGTTCAAGTGGCATTCTACGTACGGAGCATGAAAAAATAAACATTAATCGCACGTGTAAGATCAATGTTTGGGGAGCCAAAATAACAGAAGGCAAAAATTCATTCGATAACTAGACAGTCTGAAGAAAAGATTTTTTCCTGAACTAATGAGTTCATCTTCGAGAAAGTTTGCAATTCCCCAAGCGGTCCGTAACCAGTTATTCATGTGTATGAATGTAACCATTTAGATATGATTACACTTTCCCTGGCTTCGTCCGGTCTTTCGGTACGTATTGGGTCCCAAGAGGTAGGATGTGTTAGGATGGTGTGTTGAAGACCGCTAGTTTCAACGATATCACCGCCTCACCGATGGTCAAGATCTGTAAAAATTGTCTAGCTGGCGTACCAGAACTCACTATTACGCTGCTGTAGCTCAGATACCGATTTGCTTATCAAAAGCGTGTGCCTCTGCAACTGATACACCGTTGGCTTTGTTAGTTCAATAAAGCCCTGATCATCTGACCGCGCCACAAATGTGAGAATTTCAAACGCAGACATTTATCAACTGACGAACAACTTTCTTTCCGAACGGCCGTTTTTAACTCTAAATGTTAGTAAGTCATTATGTAACATCTTTTTACGTGGCACTATACGATATTCGCATTATCGTCTAAAAGTAAGCATGATACTTATTCAATACAAGTGTGATACAAGTTTCCAAGTTTCTTAAAGCGGCGAAACCACCCACTTTCACTAAAATTTTCCTTGGCCGCACTTTGGGGGGGAAGAAGGGGTGGACTCAAGTACAAAGAACCGAGAGGCTGCGAAAAGTGTCTGTTACGGTGCTGCGTAGCGCGGATAGTGGCCAAAACGTGAACTAGGTGGGCGTGGCACGCACAACAGAATTTGATGTTGCGGTCAATAAATCAGAGCCCACCGAACACAAATTGGACTTGGGGTTCTCTTCGTTCATGTTCATGAAAGTCCGTGAGTACAAGAGTGTTCGCATGCTTTTGGCTCAATCTGCAACCGTGTTTCGCTCATGCCGGACTGAAGGCAATACGATAGCCACGAGCGATGGGGATTGGGTTCAGGCCTGTTGTGTCCTACTTCATACTTTATTCATAAGTACGTGATCAAAGCACACGAGCGCATCATCTCTCGAGTCATGAGTGCGAACGCACTATTACCACGTGGTCATAGCATGACCCGATCAATCACATCGCTGTACGGCCAGTTATCCATTGTACTTATTTCATACTTCCCCGTCGGTAGTAATTTTGGACCTAAGAAGGTCGTGCGAAGCGAATTCAGGACCATTTTACGGCGGGAAGTGATCCATTTTGAACCTTGATCATTTTTAAACATCTATTCTCAGGGTTGTGGTTCCCTGATACAGTCCCTATCGTCTTTGATATCGCATCGTCATAGCGAAGCTCCAGCCTCGGTGTCCCGGGTTCGGACCCCGTTGTCGCCACCAATCACTTCCCCATTCGGCGGCCTCTGATCAGTCTCGAACCCGTTCCTGAAATATTTACCTATAATAAACAAAGAAGGAAGTAAAGATATTCCTAATAATACTTTTATTTCTATTATTATCCTGATTGTTATAATGATAGTAATAATAATAATTATCATTATTAGTAGTAGTAGTGGTAGTACTAGTAGTAAGGAAAGTTACCGAAAGGCTTATGGTTGTTAAATTAGGATTTATTTTAGCCAGTAAGACACTTTGTGCTTTGACTGTTTCCAGTATTCTCAGTGCTTACTCTAGCGATGGTTTTGTAAAAAAAATGAGTTGAAACAATGCAACTGACCCTAAGAAAATCACATAGTTCCCGTCAGGTTGCGTGAATATCAAGGCTAGCCGGTTAACGGACTCAAGAATGTGCAAACACGATGAGGACGACGGCAACAGCACAATGCACTGTCTGTTTTCGATCAATACCCGTATGAATACAACCAACCAATGTGAACAGAGACTGAACCACTGCAAACAGCGTGTGCCAAATGAATGAGTTGCACTTGTAACACGTGCTTCTGTGTGTTTTGCCAGAATCAACAGGTGTGTACTTACAAATGAACTGTTGGCTGATCAAGAGAAGGAACTGACGTTACACATGAATGTAACCAATCATTTCCGGGTTGTTTTTGTAGCTCCTGTTTTGCCAGCCTATGCCAAACACAGAGAACAATGAAATACCCCAGATAATTGATTTTGAGTTCATTGAAATTGTTGCATATTGTTGAAAGTGGTACTTTAGGTTGACAGTTTTCACAAATTCCCTGTCATTGGGTTTATGTTACGTTCTAAACAATTTCAAAAGACAGACGGGTACATGTACTAGGCGGCGGTAAACGCAGATGTACAGCACAGTCACAATGCAGATTCAAATGCATTTCAAGGTAATTGATCATGTGATGGGTTTGGGGCAGCTGGATAAGGGAAAAGCCAAAAATAGTATACGCTTAGAAAACTCTGTACACACAAAAAAACAGTACAATAGCAAAAGCATGAAATGACTTACAGTTTGTTAGCCATGTTCAGGGGACAGATATGGAACCGGCAACACAAACAGTTGATCTCTGTAATAGTTCCTTACAGATTTCGTCGAGCCATTTGAACGTCGTTAGAGAAGGACACTGAATAATGCCGTATGGTAGTCAGATAAATGCGCGTATGCTTTAATAATGGCATTTAAAACCGTATGAGTCTGATCGGAACTGTCCCTAATCTGAATACACTCAGAAAAAAATCAAAGAGAACACATCACGGTAATCCCTTGCTTATTCGTCGAGAAGTGTCTATGACGAGCCAAACAACAAAACTGTATCTATAAGGAAAATAAGAAAATGTGGAAGAAAGAGTAAGTTGGACAAGTGCCACAGGTTGGAATACACGGGCACAAACGGGTGCGACTAATCATGCGTGCGCATATGGGTAAGTGCGTGCCTTTGTCCAGTATTGGATCAACGATGTACACTTGTTAGCGGGTTAGCCTTGTCAACTTCCTACTTACTTCACGAACAGTACATAACATATTGAAGTTGAGACTTTTAGATCTGCCAATAAACCTCGCGACAAAAGTCCTCCATCCCCAAACAAATGGCTTAGTCAAATCCCCCTGAGATTGATGACTACGGCCAATATGCTTTAGGACATCGGACTGCCCTTCGCTGGAGACTGGGTCACACGTAGACCGATATTACTCAATTGTCGTCTCAGTGAGGTAATGGATTCTATTTCTGGTGCATACACCCTGTCATCTCTACATTCGGCGAGCCGGAATTCCCCAAAGGTTCTCTGTTAGGCCGAGAGTGGAGCTGCACACAAAACACACCTTGTCCTTGATCCCAGGGAAAAGTAAGCTTATATTGGTTACGTTTAAATTGGTAAAATGAATGAATGTGAACGGTACGGATGTGAAGTTTCTTTATAATGTTAGGGTTAACAATTCTACTCAGAATGAAGCTTTCGGTTCTGGTGTAGAACATGTTGTGTGGAAGACTTGGCGGATTAATCTGCGTTTGTCCTGATGTGAGTGTACCTTGGAACGTCCTTCATCTCAAATATTGTCTTATTTGACCCTTGGCAACCAGCGTGTTGTTCCAGTACCTTAACCACCCTTCACATATACTCCTCACCATCTAGGCGCTGCGGTTGTTCTCGTAATCGAGTCCAATTAGCGGCCGATTTTTCAAACACCTCAGATTGAAACTTTTATCGATGACCAAAGGTTTTTCACCGGATGCACTGCACCACAACGTTATCGTAAACCGAAAATTTTTCATCTACTGGCACAGGGCTACGGTTTGGGAAACTTTGAAACAATAAACCCCTTTCCATAAAACAATGAATGTGTGGTGCAACGCTTAGTGTTGCAATGCGCTCATCGAAATTTGATACCAAAAATGACTCAATAGCATCACGATTATTGTCCACTTCATCAGTGTCTGGATCACCTTGAGAAGCAAACAATATCAAGGTATTAACACGAGACGGAAATTCTTTCACCCCAATCAACTGAAGTCTGTATCATTATTACTGACCAACCCAGATACGACTCGGTCAATATGATTAGAACTCCCCAAACTCAGTGGCCTACTGACTCCAACTAATGTCATTCTCCGAGACAAACGTGCAGAACCAATTTCGTTCCGAAAAATGTTCTCAATTGTATTTTACCCGGAGTCGTATTTTCTGTTGGGTCGTAAAATTCCAGTAGGAGTGTTGTCCTTGTTCGGTTTTGGAGATTTGTTACATGGTTGGGGTTTTCCATAGAGAAAATGTTTTTGCACAAGTGTTACTTGCAGAGGGGTTATTGCAATCAGGGAGGTTGCAATCTGGGAAGACTGCTATACTCTCTTTCGGAAACTCAGTTAGTTTCTTCCAGTAAGACACAGTAGTCAAACCGGCAATGTGCTCGAAATTCCTTAAGATCACTGTAGCTGGACCTATCAACCGTGTGATTTACCAGTTGGTTACAGTTGATGACCGGTCAGCAACCTGCCTTCCGCCGGCTTTCATGGTTGAGGCCTGTTGCAATCATGAGAACGGTCTTCATTTTGAATTCACTGCCGTTTTAGTCACAGTGGTAGTACCCTATTTGCTCGTGAAAGCGATGCGAGGTGAATGGAAATCCTCAAACAGAATGATCGCAGCATACGGTTTTGAATGGATTTGACTCGGCCTTATCAGAAAGTCGGACAATTTGTCACTTTGTTCTTTCCGACGTTTTTATTCCAATACAAGATTTTTTGGGACTGAGATTCAGTATTTCAGCGTTGAATGGGGCCCTTGGTATCTGGTAAGAGATGATATCTCTTCAGCAATTGCGAGGGACTAAATGATGGAAATCCAGGGAGGGTGTAGGAAAATTTTATTGAGGATTATACATGGATAAACGATGGTCAGCCCTTACACGGGTGGTCCAGTTACGTCCTCGATTTGAGGTAATATTCTCCTGAATTAAATCCTGGATTCCGACTTACTACGAATTTGTATGCCTTACAGTTACTGATGAGTAATGTGTGGGATTGAGGGCACTTTTTTGGTTGACTGTCCTTTGGACTCCACCTTTTACGCACAAACCTCGGGTCATCCGATCAAGACTCGAGTTTCCCTCTAGTGAGTGTTCACCCATGATGCATATCCTCCGCCGCATCCACGGTTTGAACTCAGGTCCTTTCACCTCAAAGGAGTATGTGCTACCACTGCTTCACTACACTTCTGCCCGGACTGATCTGAATCACCAAGTTAAGCTTGTTCAGATTTCGTCCTCCGTGACAGCTAGCTATGCCCAACCGCTTCGAAGGGAGACACGGTAACTCTCCCGTTAACTCCAAGAGAATGTCTCCCACAAAATCAGGTCTTCTGCGCAGGACATTAGTATTTAAACTTGCTCCTTGTTTGATATTTGTATGTCTCCCAATTACCCGAAAAATTCGAGCGGCATTTCGATCAATAAAAGACCATTCAAGTGTAACACGCAGGGGCAATGCTCTTCCGACGAAGGCAGCACGAGTGTGATCAGCAAGAGCAAAAAAGAAAAAACTCCATGAGCTGAGGCCCAGTTAGTGTATCTACAGGCGCCAACACTTACATTAAACAAACAACAAGATGGCAGCCCCCAATCTGGCAGTTTCACGAGGATGAAAGATGACACATAACCGTCATTCACATGACGTTTCGCAGGGTTTTCCGATAGATTGGCCCGCGCAATTCAACTACTCGCCAGAAATACAACTATTTGAATGCAGTAGTTTTTAAATTAATATTAGGTGGGTGAAAGACTTGAAAAGGATCTGTTTCAGCAGGGGATACCCGTTATCGTTCACTACAAAAGAAGTGGTTGCAACGCGACGCATAAATCCATTCCACTGTACCATGTGACCAACACCCTCCTCCCCGCTGTTGTCCAGAAACCCCACACCTAAGAACTCACGCTTTCACGACAAGTATATTTTTCAGTTAAGCCATCTTCTCATTGGCTTATATCAACTGACCTTGAATCAGAGAGGCAAGTGGAAAAACTGCATCACAAACGCCAATCCGATTAAACCGCACTAAACTGTCTGTCTTCTATCGCCGGACACTACCAGCCTGAAGCCAATGGGACATCACGCAAACTAAGCGTGTGATACGAACATTCGTACGGCCGAGGCTGTGCCCAATTACGGCTCTTGTATGAGGGAAATTTTTCGCCTACTCGAACTTCATTGTTCATACATCTGCTGGGCGGTATACTGACATTGTGAATTTAGCGTAGCAAAACTTCAACAGTGGTATTACCAGCATTCTTCTGAATGAAATTCGAAACTGATTTTCATATTGATTGGATCGGCTACCGGTCGTGAACAGCTCATTTCACATCAGTGTTGGCAACTGTTTATCACATTGCACTATCCATAGTGAGTTTTACTTTTCTATCGATGTAGGCGAGTCGAATTCGTGATCAACTATGAAATTCCATTTGTTCGTTTTTCTTCTCGCAGTTAATTGACATTCCCTTGAGGGCACCATGTTTGCATATCGACTCGGTCAGCCCTGCTCCACCCCTGGCTATAGCCATGTAAAATCTGTAAAATCACGCACGGGATTGTTTTCTGGCTCATTCTATTGTTGCATAATGCTCGATTTACTTGAAAGCACACCATCTGTCATGTTAAGTTAATCCGTCCTATCTAGTAGTCGTTTATTCCCTTAGCTTATTTCAATTTTTCCTTTGCTTTCTGTCTTCTGGTAGGAATTATCGACTTCCATAGTGTTTGGATAGAACAGGCACTAGTTTTGCGTGTATTTTTTTGAAATTCGACACAATGGTTCTGTAGAATGTCTCCAACGCTTCATAGCAGAAACATTCCTTCCTCATTAGTCTATTCGTCATAAGTCCATGATTGTGAACTCAGAGCAGTGCTTTGCACACATCCCACTTTTCCAGTACATCAGCTGGCGGTTAAGTCGCTCTTCTATAGGGTCGGCAAACCACTGTTGGCCCGACCGACTTCATAACCCGGATTCCAGAAGGCCCACGTAGTGCTCCGGTTACCCCTAGTAATATGCTCAGAGCAGACCACGGCGGGCTCTCCGACATGACACTCAAAAGCAAACCAGTTACATGAAATTGCCCTTCGTGGGCGGTATTACGCGTCCAAACGGCGAGACAAGTGACAACCTAATGCTTTATCCTCAGCCTCCCTGATTCGGTAGGTCATAATAATAATAACAATAACGTTTCACGTCCTCTATTTATTGAACGACAAAGCGCAATATTTCTGGAAGGACTCGCTGCCATAGAAATCCTGCCGAAAGCGGAATTAGACAACGACAATAGGATTTGAACTCGGGACCTCCAAGTATGAGGTTTGCCACAATGACCGTTTGAACGATGGCGGTCACGGGCGCTCATGTGAAGCATGTCTGTTTTAACCAGATTATAATAGGTAGTCTGATTGTGGGATGAAATTTGGAGCTGACCAGTGAATTAGAACTTTGACTGTTTGGTGGAAGTGCAAACTAGCCATACACCGGGCTAATATCAGGACATAGAAGAATTTTTTGTTTTCCTCGGGTACTTTTTTGAATATTTATAAGTTATAATGTTTTTGAGCAGTCACGGTTCATATTGTTTCACCAACCCGGCCACAAAAAATATTTCGGTAACTAACTTCAATTACTAGTCATATCGCCCGATTCTATCTTAATAGCGATAGTCCTCATCTCTTGAATCCTAACAACGAAATCGGGAAGCACAAACTGGAGCCAGAGTTGACGCTGGATTCTTCATGTCCCCTTCACCAAGTCATCGTCAACCCGCCTTGTATAGTATTTTCTGGTCACTCTCCATAGCATACAATTGCTTTTCGCCAATCTGGATGATGAGTAGACGGAGGCAAGACATGTTCAAGGGTCGATATCCACATAAGGTACTCGAAAGTTCCGGAAAACATTGGTTGATGAATGAAGAAATACACCCAGCGTTTTGAACGCACATCCGTCTCGTCTGGTAACCGAAGAATGCCACAGTGCTAACCGAAGCGCTGTGCACGCGTCCTTCCAAAAGCTTTCGGTGGTGATTATTGTGCGCGTGTATGAGATATCGACGGAATTCATTCTAGCTTCCGTTACCCGTCGTGAAAAATACTTCCCCAGCTGGAATGCAGCTACTGCCGGTGAAGTTATTCAAAGATTATTCACATTCGAACACCTATTTTGTCTTAGCATTGATATAATCTGCTGGGAACATCTATATGATCAACTCTGAGGTTCGACGGACAGTATTAGGCACACAAAAATATAATTAGATGAAATACTATTGCGCACCAGGCTTAGACGATTGGAACATATGTTGCGTACTTCCGCGGAGAGAGTTTCTCGACGGGTAAAGATGTTCCCTCAGGGGGTCTAATGGTTTAAGATGAGTAAGTTCAGCCGGTACATGAGATGGAATGAGCGTACTAAAGGCCTGACTATTTGACTTGGCCACACAAAACAGATGAGGTTTCGTGGTTGGTTCCCCGTAAATTCGCCTACTCACCGGTTAAATACTTTATGCTTAGGTGTTGTATTTACGCACTTTCTTTGTTGATTTGATCCTAATATTCGCAATTAACTTCCGCTTTTAATGACCCTAATTGGTTTGATTTCTAATTGTTTTTTGCTGACAGAATGCAACTACATGTCATATCGGGAATGAGCCTTGTACCACCATTTCCGAACTTTGCGGCGCCTTGTTCCAGCCGTGTATGATAAATCTCTTACAATAGGTGCACTCAGCTTGAAATCTGAGGACCAGTATTCTTAAAATTGCCCTTATGAGAGAGTTGCATCGAAATAACATTGAATAATCACTATTTTCTTATAACTGTCTAGTCAAAAAAAGTGGCTTCCGATGCGTTTTTCTTTTGAGGTCGGAAACGAGAGTGTAGATCGCCTGATTTCAAGGTCAATATACCTACTGCCCGAAAAACAATAAAACAAGAGTAAGTATTGACGGGAAAAGCAGCATAATGTTTTGGTTTTCTGTTACATATTCAGTTTTCATTGCATAATAATCGTGCATTGTTTCAGGAAAAGGATCACAGTCAATTAGGGGTTTCCATATGGGCAAAGTGACCGGCGGTAGTGGCAAGATTTGAACCGCCGGGACACGAGGGTCTATAGTGCATCATGATGAACGTTTGATCACAGCCGGTTCATGATTGTTCGGACCAAACACACACACACACACAGTGTAAAACCTACATCAGACTTGTTTTACTGGAACTGGTCGACATCCGGTAAACTCCGAAAGCGGTCAGAACGAACTTCAACTGGCAGTGAACGCTTAAATTTTTCTTGTGCTCCATTTAATGATGGCACTGAATAGCAACAATTTATAACACGAGTCGAACTGGTTTACATGTGACATCCTCATCAACGAGATGCTTTGTTACTGGAAATCGGATCTGCGGAGACGGAAGCTGCTCATCGAGTTGGACTTTGATCTAAAAGTTGACGAGTATCAAGAAAGAGACAGCCTTAACAGAACTGACATCTTTAATCCACTTTGAGTTTTTTTCGTCGAATGTATACAATGTTGTTACCGACTAAAAGAAAAGGAAAATTGGTCTACTTCTCCTTTCTTAAAAACTTACATTATTATCCTTTTTCCTGAACTCTATAGACTAGATGAGAATTGCACAAAGCAGGTGTTCATATCACATTCCAAACTGTATGAAGAAACGTTGTAGGCCACCCCGGTTCGTGTGGATCTAGTGGTTCAGAGAGCTAGCATACTACCTCGGAGGTCAAAGGTTCGAATCCCCGCTTTCACCGGCTGCTTTTCCGATAGACAGGTATCCACCATTGTCCGGCACGTAACCACACCCGATCTATTGGGTCTCCAATCTAAGTCTCAGGTTGCCGATTGTCTCTAATAGTACAGTAAACTTTTGGGGCTATGTGGTATACCCACCCCCCATAGCATTTATGCGCAAGCATTTTATAGAAGAATACGAAACCGAAGACCTGTCAACGGTTAACAGAGTGCTAATTCTCTTTTTGTTTACCACTGTTTTTCCTGTTCGCTTCTACTAATCCCTTGTTATTTTTGCTGGTTTGATGAAGAAATATCTCAAAATTCTTCGGTGAGTGCTGTGGATTATCGGTTGGGTATCTTTCATACCATGAGATAAACTATTTGCCAAGTCGTACAAGCTGCACCTGAAAATTTTTCCCAAAAAATCCTTCCATACTCGATTCCACAGTAATCTACTCAAGTGTAACTCCCTCTCTCTCTCTCTCTATCTCTTTTAATACATTCCTATCGTCGATCCATGCTTTTTTGGCAATAATATTTACAAAAAATTTACTGTTTGTTACCCGGCCCGAATCCACACAAACAGGGCACGAGACTCGGCTGAATTTCTCAGTACTTTTCGACGTTTATTAATTTTTTTCCATTTTCTCCGTTCAGTGGGGTGTTGAATGTCAGCCTTTTTGATCGGAAGCAGACGTCCGTCTGCGAAGAAGCCTGATCACGGACAAATACAAATACTGTCATGAAAATCTATGACTTTAATGACTTTTGAACGTAGATGCCAAAAGTTGGTCGTGAGCGATAAAACTCATTTCCATCGAATCAAGTTTTCGGTTATTTCGATGGTCACCGATACTTGAGATATTTTTCGACTTGATTAAAAATTGTGCATTGTTTGTGCGAGTGGGAGAGTAGAAATGCATCAGAAATGGAACGTATACTTCCCTGAAAAGGGACCCATAAAATTACCTTGCACACTTTGTCCAACAAGATAACACTCGGTATATGAAGCCCATCTTTCTCGTTTGGTAGCATACTTTGTGTTCGCAATGCTTTTTGAATGGCAGTTTAATAACGTCCAAATCCGGCGACGGATGGGCGCCAGTTTATGTGGTACGAAATTGAATCAAACTGTTGAGAGTCGACTCAGATAACCTAATTCTTATCTTGTGTAACTCGTGGTCACGCACTCCGGGTTTCTAACAAGCCACTAGCTAAATACAGCCGGTTTTCAATGTTAATCTGAGCGTTTCTACTGCGAGATGAAGAATTTCATGAACTTGTCCTAAGGTTTAACTCTGTTGACCCGTATCTATCGCGGTTCTCGGTTCCTAAGTGTGCGTTTGCCAAAAGTTGCACAGCTGGCTGCACGACGGACATTTTGTTGTAGGAAAGCAAAATGGATACAAAAACTACAGGTATTTCTACACAGCCAAACATTTCAAAATGGTAAAGCCCGTGCAGTCGTTCAAATAGTTTGACTTCCCGCCCGCAATGCGTCATGATCGGTTCTCGGGCTACCTGTATGTGTTCAACTCCTGATTGGCCACGTGCTCGCGAGACCACTAAGCTGATGTTCTCGTGTGAACCATTCTCGCTGTGTTGGGCACATTGTCCTGATTGACACCTGGTCTGCAGCTCTACACAGGTGACCGGCCGTGGTCAAACGGGCTTTGGACCCTTGTGTCCCGAGTTCGAGTCCCGGTGCTGACATCGCGGGTCAGTCCCCTAGATTGACATCGTTAAATTATTGTACTATGTTGAGATAATGAGAGGGAATTATAAAAAAAATTAATGTATCAGGTCCGAGATCACTTCAACGTGCATGTGCTCCATATGATATATTATACGTAAGTGTTTATTGTTCAGTAACAGTGTTGTCAGAAAATATGGCAGGCAGTTGACGTTTCGGTTACCGCGGGTAACCTTTCTCAAGACCAGTTTATCATTGAATACATATGATCTAGAGCTGAGCTTCACTTGTTCATCGATAAATTTCCCTTTGTCTTTCAAGTGGTGCTTTCGAAATAGTCATTTCTTCGGCTTGTGGTTCTTTGGTTGTTTGACGCGATTGACGTGATAATTCTCATCTCCTGTCGTCATAACAGTCTCCGCCTTTTGCAGTGAGTGAAAACTTTTTGAGGAAAACATCTGAATCTACTTCTTTATGATGCTATCTTATTATTGCTTGAAGTTGATTAATGTTGTTCTGGTCTGCCGGACACGATGATCCCTGTAAATCGGTCGAATTTGGCTTAGCAAGCACCCTGTTGGTAATTTTTCAATTTTGAAAATCGGAGTCAGAAAATTGGCCTTTGGAATGGGTACATCAGGAGTACACGTGATAACGTGATCGTCATGAGGGCTGGTGTCGGTCTTGCGGAGAAGTACCTTATACTTGAATGGCGCTTAGCGCGTACCGGATTTTTGATGCTTCATTCGCCATTGATTGAACAGCCGTGGCGTCATCGCGCCACTTTCTTATTTTGTTAGCACGTTTTACAATTTGCCTGCCTACATGAGATATTCCATGTTTATCGCATACCACGCGGTAGACCGAATCGTTGAGTAAACGAGTTAAATCAAGTTGTGTGTGCATGAGGAGGCTGGATGAAGTATTGTTCTCTGTTACCTGCACTGGTTACGTTTTACGTGAAAATTTCAAGAATGTACAGTAAGGGTAGAGAGACACAGGCAGCCGGTTTTGGCACGCTATGACAAAATCGACCTCGAACCAAGTTTGCATGCGAATGCGTAAGTGTACCGCTCGTGCGCGTGCGCATGTGTTTCCAACTTCGTAACAGGCAACTGCACAACCTTGATCGAGGCCTAAAGCCAGAATCCAGTGTGTAGCCGGGCCTAGTTGGGTGTCCTCATAGGCACACACACACACTCATACTCCAAAGTACAATCACTGGTACAGAAGTGAGTGTGCTATACCACATCCAATCAGGTACCTAGCCAGTGTAAACCGGCGCAGACAGGACCGGTCGCAGACACACGTAAATGGATGTGTATACACCCATGCGTGCCGGCCTCACCACCTGCATATACACACGCAAACGCTACGCACGATCGTCTAGCGCATATTGACAGCACAGACCGGTGCTATTTAGGTTCCGGCGCCTGCGCGGTTCCTCTTATTCTTCTGTGGTGTCTCGGGTACGCCAGGTGAGTGAGTGTATTTATACGATTGTGTGCCATTTCGACCCTCGTTTGAAGTGTCCCTAGGGTGATCAGGGAGTTTTGCACCCGGCCAGTATGCCGCCTGGATGCAGCTGGACAGGAAAAATTAATCCGATGCAGAGTGAAGAACACCACCTAGGGATATGAATGAGCGGGAGCTTTTCCTGCGCTTTGTGTATCAATGAATTTGTCTCTCTAAGAAGAGCTACGCTTTATGACATTGACGTTCATGTACTTTTAATTACCGTCTAACATTCGATCTACCAAAATTGTCTGTATTTGGGATACATGTCTAGCAATTAGTGCGCGTTTTTATGCTACTTTACCTCGACAATCAAGTCGTTTGAGCAGAAACTGAAACAGTTAGTTATTTTGAAGCGATCGATATATGAGTATGCGAACTAACGTAATAGGCACGTGGAAACGCACCCAATAGCTAACTGTCCTCTATCAGCCCTTTTATTTGAACTCCTTGAAACGGCCCCAAAGACTTGAAAGCTGAAGAGTTCGATTCTTTACGGGTGAAAATATCTTAAAGTTCTAAAAACCTTGTGCTAGGGATTGGTGGGAAACCATAGGAAGAAAAAAACGACTCCTTGGTCACGAGAAGGTCAAAGTGGCACCGTGCGTCTTGAGTTCTCTTTTGGTCGTGAGTTAAGTAGTCTTTTTCCCTGTTCTATTTTTACTAGTCCTTTTCATCCTCCCACATTTGACGTCAACATGTCTACGACCTACAAGGGTACATTGACGTATCCTCCAACGTTCAATCCGGAGGCGGACGCAGACGCTCTGCACAAGGCATGCAAAGGGATTAGTAAGTCGTCTGATCAATTTTATTATGTGGAGTTTGACAATCTATGGAGTTATCACTGTTGTTCGGTCTGTCTGTCTGTCCACTGTGCAGTGTTGAAAGGATTGACTTACCGAAAAAAAAATACTTGTGGTTGTTCCAGATTTAGATATACGGATCGACCTGATCACATGTGTGTGTGTGTGTGTGTGTGTGCTGGTCACCAAGTTGACAGTTTGGAGGTCAATATTGACCAAAAATCATCATTTTCCAGTCCTCATCAATATAATTTGAATTGAAATCTTCTCACGTGGTTGGATTCCCCTTTTTGAAATAGTATGTTCAATCCGTACGAACTTAATAACGGAACAAAACGGAGTAACGCCGCACAGTGATTATCCTGATCCGTTTCGTTGTGTATGTTGCTGTGTACTACAAAGAATGGACCTAATGAGATTCAACGAAATCGATCCAGATATAAACTGAATGACATGACCGTGCTTTGTTCTTCTTCCAATATTCGACTCGGCTATAATCACATGGCTAATGAGAAAAGCGTAGCGTGAATTCGGTCAGTTTTGGATGATAGATACGTTGAATGTGCTGACTGTGGCAACAGCTTGGTTGGTAAATAATCACTGTGTAAACTAGCACTAAAAACTTATGGAAAGCGATATAGCTGTGTGATTTAGCGTGGCAGAAATCTGTCTGGTTACCTGGGCAACAAACACTTAGAAATGAGCTCTGTGAGTCACTTTTAAGGATCACATAGGAAAACCGTGGAAACAAAAATACTTTGTATTGATGCAATAAAACTTTGCAGTTATTTAAAAAAAAGTACAAACTATAGTCATTCGTATTGCTGATTTAAAAATGAACTTTCGAAATTTGTACTTACTACGATTTAACTCAGTACACTTTAGCCAGTTCGAAGTTCTGTGTCCCTGGGGTGAGAAATTCACAGTGATGCAGCAAACAGTAGCGAGATCGTTCGCCGAGTTATTATCATATTCTAATCAACCGACGATAATTAGTGTGTCAGTGCGGAATAGTACTTCTTTTATTTACATGTGAGCAACTCGGTAGATCTATACCGTCAAAGATCTTTTGAGAACAGTTATCACGGATACTGATCCAGATCAATTTCCCACAGCCACTGGGATCTACAGCACAATTCGAGTGAACCGATGGCTGCGACCTAACTACTGATCACTGATCAAAATTCACAGCGCTTTTTCATCTGTTAGATCACACGTACTTCGTAATCATTGGAGCATAACCGGTATCCAAATATATTCATTTTTCTACCGGGCGGGTGGTCTTGAATGATACTTTTGGGGATTATATTGATCCCTATTGGACCGTAAGGCCGACACGCGACACACCGTAGTCGCATCTCTGTGGATATACGAGACGTTCACTTTGAGTCCTTTTTCTAATAAATGTGAAAACGAACTGTCTCTGGGCTTAGCAAAAACCCTTGACATAAAATAACAACCTAACGGCTATTTTGAGAACGGTTACAGAAAATTTCTCCTGGGAAGACACTGTGATTAACAATAATTTTCATTTCACAATGATTAAGGGAACCTTGTAAAACTTTGGCAAATTTGATTTCTTTCTAAACCTTGGAGTGCAGTTCCATTTAGTCAGTATCTACTGCGACAATCAGAAATCTGACACATCGCATTATACAGTTCTTTGATCGAGAGCGGGCCTGTGAACGGTATCCTACCCTCACCCCTCTCTCTTGTAACTTGTTGAAATTATTCAGATGTTGACTCCAACGGGATTCGGACCTACGCATGATTACCACCTCCAATTTAGTACTGCTTGTGTTCTACCACCTGTACTATGGGGCCCTGTCGAAGGGCTTCGGACTTCTCGCATATGGATCATACAGTTTATAATAGACTGAAACGTCGAGTTCCTTTTTTACTTCTGTGTGGAACGGGGTTATAACCTCCTCCCACCGGTTAACTCTGGTGGCGGCCAGTAGCAATATACCGTCACGTGACTCATTATCATGCCTCACCTATCAGGATTTCAAGCGATATTAGCCCAGACGGCCGTTGGGATTTATTGATGCGTGACCCGGTATAAACCATTTTAACGTTGGGTTGAGAGACTGTCACAGTGGTTTGCGATTTTGTCACATGGATTTGAGAAATCACCGAGGATTTAGAAAACTATCAGTTTAATTTGAGTACCGAACAAATGAATTGATCCAACCATGCCCCTCGAATACTTTGGCAGCGGTAAAGATTCAAGCAGAGTAGATACTGACAGACCGGACGCCATAGTGAAATTCGTCATCTGGAACAGATCTCACACCTCCAATTAAAATGCACGCACACTAAAATAATCGCTGAATAAGGATGATGATGTACAAACCGTGGCACAATGTAATTGTTGTCCAACGTGCCAATGGTGCAGAGTGGCGAAGGAATTTTGAGCAGTAACTTTTTCAACTTTTAAGCCCGAAATTCCACTTGTCAGAATACGTTATCACCCGATTCTTTCTGTCACGTGGTTTGGTGACATGAAAATCTATTTATCTTATGAAGATTTATATTATATAATGACAGAAAGTCTGAGGCCATTGTTCAAATCCTAGCTTACCATATTTCATATTCGTTTTGATGGGAACATCGGTCAACCGGAATTGTTTTTGGTTTTTGCTTCTGTTTTCTTTCTTGTCAACCACTGAAAATCGGGAGACTAATGACCGTGCATGATAATCGATTACTAATCGGACGTTCTGGTTTGCTTATTAGCTACAGTGACAAAACTTGCTTACCAACGTGTGAAATAGAAAAGGAATTATTCACGGGTTACTGACGCAATATTTTTCACAGGTGTGTGAACACAACGGAAGGTCATAACCGCAGTGGTCAGTGGGGCTGTTTCGTGGCCCTTGAAGTGGTAGTGAGTCACATAAAGCCCCGATAGATGAGATTATGAAGTGATGTGTTGTCTATCAGCCCAGGTGGCCAGCGCGCTAGTTTAACTATGATCAAAGCATTCCCGGAGGGGACGGAAAAGGGAATAAATTACAATGGTCGAGTCAGTTCCTTATGCGAAATATGACGGTGTGAAGATGACAACCTAAATGTGAAATGAAATAAGTCTGTTTTATCGACCGATTCATTTGTAATGTGTACGAGATAAACTCGTCCTGATCGCCTCTCGAAATGCTCCCAAGTGACCGTGCGTCTGTCACAGCTTCTGCCTTCTCGTGGCGGAGGTGTTCCCACTAAAGTGAAAGGACGAGAGCGAATAACCGACGCTCTTCACCAGTTCGGCTGATAATCAGTTTAGGGGAGACTGTCAAACCCTGATTCCAAACGAACCACGGATAGCGTATGCCCACTGACATCCGGGTACCCACCCAGCTCGTCTGGCCTTATCCGAAAAGTGTATGAACTGAGCAATCAGTCAGCGGTCTGCAGTAGGTTACGGACCCCGAACTTCCACCCGCTGCTTTGCGGGTAAGGCTTTGGATGGCTAAAAACTCCGGTCATAGACCTCTAAAAAAGCCACCTGCTTTGGTTTGGGCAACCTGTCAGTATTACACCCACAAACAAATCATGGAATCCGACTCTGTCTACCTCCTCCTCCCCGATTGTGCCATGTTTTGTTTAACACACAGCTTGAGATCGGGTGAATGTGACATATATATATATATATATATATATATATATATATATATATATATATATATATATATATATATATATATATATATATATATATATATATATATATATATATATATATATATATATATATATATATATATATATATATATATATATATATATATATATATATATATATATATATATATATATATATATATATATATATAGTGATTCGTCATGCAGTTTCAACTCCCAAATCACCACTGAAAACCATGGAAACACTATACGGTTGTTTCATCCTTGTTATAATTCATCAGCAGAGTACATCCACCGGTCTCGGTGGATGAACTGCCGCATCGATATCTTTACAGTGTTGTTCGAGTACGGTTGGAACACCTAAATCCTCAACGCTGAGTTCAGAAGCACGGATCTCAGTCAATGGAGTCAGTGCACACCGGAAACAAGCTAAAATAGTTGGGACAGAGCAGTGGACTTTGCGGAGGTAATGGTCGAAAGAGATAAACCGTATTTGAAGAGAATAGATAAGTTTCTGTCTGCGTTAAAGAATGAATGTTGACTCAACAAGTCACCAGTTCACCAACAAGCGTGTTTGCGAACGGCTGCAACCATCGTTAGAATCAACTCATACTGGCAACTGCACATGTTTTATACGTGAGCTTGTAAAACTCACGATGTTTTTCCCCAGCGAAAATTGATTTAAGATTTCATGAAACCGACACATTCACCATCAAGCCCATTGTCTGTCTTCCACATGCGTGTGTGTTGGTGTACGGTACGGATCGAGAACGTTAAGCTAGCGGGCTGTGCCGTGTGTCTATTCGTGACTGATATGTCAATACCGTCCAAAAGGTGGGACGAGTCTCACGTGAAACTCCTGCATGCAAGTATTCATTGACTGATTTCAACATCGTCGCAGACAAAATAGGCAGCCTTCTAAGTTCTACCATACTTTTGTAATCGCTGCAGGTTTTACTGTAACGCAGTATCCATTGGTGGTCGTTTAGTAACCTCTGGCGATATTTTTGTATCCATGGCCGGTTAGTTAACGACCATAATCTAGTGTTCAGTATTCAAACCTTTCTGATACACCCATACCGCACAAGGCTTTCGCTTCCAACTGCGAAGCTTGGTAGCATTGTTCGAGTAACTAACTTGGATAAGCAGGGGTCATAAGAGAAAATATAAATGATTAGGTAAAAAAACGTTATCACAAAGATCAACAAAGGGATACAGGTTTACCAATCCGAATAGTTTTTGGGAGGTCCAATGTAAGTGAATTTGTATCTATGGCACGTTGTTTGTTTGCACAACCTATGTTCTTTGATGGTTTGACCTACCGGAACGCTGCTAATCCCAGCCCTGTTTTCTTGTCGATGTTGGTTCATCTAGTGTCTTGGATAGTGATGGAGATTGATTCTGTGTCCTGCACGCGGCCGTTCACGTGAGTTGCACAAGGTTACAAAACCTCGTAACCGGGACAAATAACTCACGTGTTGTGACCTTGTGCGGTATGTGTTCCGGAAAGGTTTGGTCACTGAAACCGCTAGATAACCGTCAGTGGCTACTAAATGAGAGGAAAATCCGTAGACTAAGTTGTTCCAGATTTTTAAAAAAGGTAGTGTAAATATTAATTTAATGTGACGGTTATGTCAGATACTTTCTTCCCGATTATCTTCTAGATACTGATGAGGATACAATCAATGCTATCGTCGGTCATCGTAATCACAAACAAAGAGCTGAAATCCGTGAAACTTATTTTCGAAAATACCAGAAGGTTAGTTTTGATCCCCTCTCCCTCTACCGACACATTCCTAGGACAGCTTTCACAACTAGCACCTGTTGTTGGAGGAAATTCGCATTTATTATTATTGTTATTATTAATATTATTGCTGTTGTTGAACAACTGGCCATGGATTGTACTACAGACTGCAGTTCTACGCTCGACCCACCAGTGAAAAGTAATCGATACCATCACTATTCACCTGTTTCATCGGGTAGGTGAGGGATCGTCAACCGTAGTGCATTTCCACCGAGTTCCCTCTGAGCCGGAAATATCCGACGTGTACGTTTGTGATTCACACACACACACACACACACACACACACACACAAACGAACACACACAGGACTGCGCCGCTCCGTACAGCGGATGTAACACTTGATCTCCTGAATTGTGGCTCCAAACAATACGTGCACAGACGCGTAATTGAGTACGAATAAAAATTTTCAAGGTTTGCCATTCGCTGGTCTAGTAACCGAGGCTCGTTATTGAGAGAGCGAGAGATGCATCAACTTGAATTGCAGTGTGGGTTGAACCGTTAAGATGTGCCGACACTCAAACGGGTTATATGGTTTGATTGGTTGTCAAAATGTGTTTGCCTTTCAATGTGTTTTCTGGTACGCAACACTGCAACGCGTGAATGGCAGCGCGTTTCAAAACAATACCGCATAGAGCTCAGTAGTGTACCAAGCCATCCTTCCCCCATTCCTATTGCTTCGGATACACTCACTTTATACGAGACTACTCTTTTGGTGGTATGCGCTTTGGGCTATTCCAAACCATCCTCGGCTGAACTAACGACTGACTGGATTTCACCGGTTCTTCTGCGTTGAATGCTTTTTGTTGTCTGAGTCTTCAATGAAACCCGAAGTTCTGTACCAGTATATCTGCCTGACACAATCCTTAGTTTTGACGGAGGTATACGTTTGCCAGCTGTGCAAATCTGTCATGTGTTGACACGCGCATAAGTTAAGCTAAACCCTGGCTCTATGACTAGGTGCACATTCAGACATGCGTGCACGCGTGTGCGATTCTGTATTGTACTGATCGATCGCTCTAAACCACTCAACCACCACCGGACTGATATACCCTTGATTCTTCTGTAATCAGACTCAGTTATCAGGACCTGGCACTACACGATCGTGACATGATTGTCAACACACTGTGCCCGGCACCGAAACTGTGTAGATCTCAAATATGAAATGAACTGATGGCTATTCGCTGAAATAATTGGACGGCATTAGTAGCAAACACGTGAGACGCTTCGGTCAGTGTCGTCACGAACAGGTCATGTGGAAACTATGCTACTTTAAGTGAGATATCAGATGTGTGTTGACCAGGTTTGCTGACTTGTACTAGGCAGACTGTCATCTTGGCTAGCTACAGACCTTGTGAGTGCGGGTCCGCTTTCTTCCGCCACCGACGATTTCTCTGTTCGGTAGCCTCTAATTGACCCCATTCTACCTCCAGAAACACGAGGCCATTGTTGTTTATAAAGCAGATTATTGTTATTAGCATCATTTATATTATTACTTGTATTATTATATAATTCCCTTGGAAATTGATCGAATTTTCAGCAGCTTCTGACTTTTTGAGTTTTTGGAATATATGGATTAGGATCGATAAAGTTTAGCTACTTCAAATAAATATTTATGAAATGAAAGTATTTTCCCATCTCTCCATCCTCCCCTCCAAATTCCAACCTCCCCCCCCCCCCTACTCTGACTGCCTGCCGACCTATTATTGACTTTCACGATACCACAGGATTTGGTTGAGGTATTGAAGTCCAGCACCAAGGGAGACTATGACAGTCTCCTGCAATCGCTGTTCCGTGGACACATGAAACTGTTGGCCTATGATTTGTTCAAAGGCATGAAAGGCTTGGGGACCAATGACACGGTTCTGAACGAGATCATTTGCTGCTGTAACAACACGGAAATTTACATGCTGAAAAAGGCCTACGATGAAGGTATTTCCATCTACTTTGCAACCTCCAGTTTAGATATTTGTGCTATCCTATTCATATGCGTTTTCTGCGGAGTCGTACTTTTCAAAACGCTTAGTCGAAATGACCATAGAGACTACAGAGTCATTCTATCGGGTGTACATCCGGTGATAACCGTTTCCTAAGTGTTCCCGTCCCCTTGGTTTGTTCTACCGCTTTTGCGATGGTACTTACTCCAAGAATTCCGTTCCCGACTAAAAACAAAGGGGTCTCATTTTACACCAAAATGATAAATATCGGTTGAAAATTTTTTATTGTAACGAAAGTTCGAGTGAAAAAGGGGTAATCAACCGCTGTATAAGCCTCCGATCTTCGTATACTTGGCAATTTTGTGTTTGCGAACCTCGATACGCCTTCTCAACGTATTTTCTATGAAAGGCTGGATCACATCTTGACCAGCACTGATTCACTCCTGCTTCGGTGCGTTCACAGGTCTAGTTATCGACGAATAAACCAGAATTCCACAAAGGTTATCGGTTGAGTTGAATTTGGACTGCATGCTGACCGCATCGTGGCATTGATGCCATGGAACGGTTACCAACGTTTGGTTACATGCGAGTTGTAGATAACTGCGTTATCATTTTGGCAGGTGGTTTCGATTCGTTACTGGGGTGAGATATTGCTCTGCTATTCGGAAGCATACATCAAAATCTTGTACATCGCGTAATATTGCTAAATTCTCACAACTCACGAGCCGAGAAAATATCCTATCGTTGAATCTTTGGCTGAAACATATCTCAACTTTCCTCAAGGCGTCTGGCCCATCCAAGTTGACATTTTCCTATGACTAAAATGAACGCCTCTTGGGTTTCAGCTAGAGATGAATGGTTGCCCGGATGCAGCGGAGCGCGAATAACCCTCCTTTTCAATTTCGTACGTCAGGTCCGCGGCATGGAATTGAAACGTTCATTCTGAGTATCGCATTCAGTTGTGGTACAAAACTTGTGGTATTGAAGATTATACAAATTAGTCTGCGTTTGCCTTGTTGTAAGAGGTCTCTCGGGTGTCCCATTTGCTTCTTCGTGTAGATAACCGCTTCTCTTTCAAATACTATTGTACAATATCCCGTGATCTGTTTCACCTCTTATCCGTCATTGTAACCAAGGCCTGAGGTGCACTGTGATGCATTATTAAATTCCACAGTACATGAAAAGTATCTTAGATTATCGAAACTGGTATGACAAATCGATCTCAAGGTACGAGCTAAGCTAACGGAGAATAAACAGAATGTCCGTAACGTGATCTTAGGAAGAACGGACTAAGCCAAATGCTTGAGGGTTGAATGGTTTTGTCTCTATCGGTTTTTCTATTTTTGCCTTTTGACTTCAATGGAAATTTATCAACTTCAGTTCGGCATTCTGGCTCGGAATAAAACTTAGTTTCACTTCGGTTATGGGAATTTTGCGCATGTGGTAAATGTCGAAGGATAATCGAAAACATCTGTCGCCGGTTTTGCTATCCGAATCAGACAGGCGGCGAGGCGTGCCACGTGTAAACGCGTGTGCAACCGATACATTCAAGTCGAGCGTGCGCGAGTTCGTGCGTGCGTGCATCTGTGTCCATGATGTGGAGCAAACAGTTACAGTTGGAGAGCTAGGATTAGATTAGTTTCGTACATGTGTATGGCTGTATCTGTTAGAACGTCTGAACAGGCGAAACTCGATGCGTCAAGGTGCATGAACGCTTCTGATCGATAGGCTGGTATAGATGCCCGTGAATCGATCCACATGAACGGGAGGAAAAGAGAGCTGATTGAATGTCAAAACGGAGACAGTTCTGACTCGCATGAAAATATGAGTCTAGTCCACAAGTTTTGACCAGCGCTCGATGCTTTAAACGTTTAGAAGTCCTTCACATCCTCGATGTTATTTTTGAACATGAGTAACAATAGGCTGTGATTGGATACAAAGGTTAAAGCTCTATCTTTGGATAGGTGCAGCCTCCGCGAGAAGAAGAACCTTCGGTTTTGAGGGATTGTAAACGGTCAGGATGCTGGTTGTGCCCGTGGCATGGGAACCCACTAACACGAGAGAAGGATGGTTTCTAGTCTCAGTATCACACAATATATGGATCAAACAGGGTTTAATCGACAGGAAATAAACATGAAGACCTATCAGTTGGGCACTTCAGAGTCGACCAGATGACTGAGCTCACGTAATGGTTGATAAATTGCTTAACTAAAAAAACTGATTGGTCGCACAGTTGATTTTCTTTTGATTTAATCGTCAATTGAACAATACGTTCAGTTCAATTCAAGCAGCCACTAAACATACACTAGTATCGTTGTTTGCGGTCGACATACTCGGCGAGAACTTCAATCAGAAGTGGAAAAAACTGAAAACATGAGAACGGCAAGGAGAGAACTAAAAACAGTAGTACCAAGTCAACAGAGAAAGCTCATGAATGCAATATCTCTAGCCGCTGGGTAGGTGGGTCTTTTGGACCCACACAGAAAGCCTCATTCGCCCTGGTGGTCAAGTGCTCATCTCCCAACCCCCAACCGGCCTCAGCAAACGTTACACGCCAAGGAATTTCCCCGGAAGATATGCAAAACATATGAGTTAACCACACAAGCTTGGTGCGATTCAGTGTTTCATCTACGGTTGCTAGCCTCAACTGATGGCTGATACGATATTTCCACCGGATTCCAGTAAGACACCAGTGTTCATTTGCCGAAGGTCTTCTCTTATCTCCCATCCGCAGTGGACATGTTTCTGAGCCGCAAAGAAGAAGTGGCCCCAAAAAATACTACGTTCCAATGAATGATGAAGAAATAACTAAATCGTTGTATTCTGAACCTAGATTTCAACAAACCGTGGAGAAAAATGGTTCCTTTCTTTCGGTTTGTCGCCACTGTACACGCTGGCGGTTCGCCTTCTGCTTTGCCATTGCGTTCGTCTACGTTCCGCGTCTTTCTCGTATCGGTACTGTTTCGGTACCATGATATATAGAATATACTCTTGCATCTGTTCACCCACTCTATTTTTCTCTATTCGTTCTATAGAGGGGATTTCGTTGGTGATTCGCTGTCAGACCGGTCCACAACGTTTTTCCCTGCAAACGGCGAGTGTCATTCCTTGGCAATGTGCTCACAGATTGTTTCTTAATTGCATCCAAAAATAATGTCCTAAAACCCCCAGCTTACGGTTTCTTGAATTCAACCCAAAACAGACCGATCTATTCGACCGGGTAGTACAGAAAGACTTTCACCTCGTCGAATGTATTACTTTCGAGTGAAGTCCACGTGCCGCGCTTTACATAAGTCCATCAGATAAACACTTTCTGCAGCTAGGCAGTTTCAGTAGTGTAGTGTGCAGAGCGCACACACGGTTGTGATTCCGCTAGACTTCACTCATTCCGTCACGTAACGGGTGTGAAGACCATATTTGGGCTGAATCAGCTGTCAAGATGCTCTGCTAAGTCGACATTCAGAATCCTTCCTCTCAGTCGTGACTTTGCGGGTCCCTTACACGCACACACGCACGCAAGCACACACACTTCCATCACTCTTTCAATTAATTACGGAATCACTCAGTCAGTTCACTAAATTACCAAACGAATGAACAGACACAAAACCAAGAGAGTAATAAATCAAACACTCATTGATTCGGCTATTCATCGTTTGAAAATCAAGACAGTTTTTGTTCAGTTTTCCGTATATCTTTTCACATTCAGTGTCACTGTCATAACTTCTGTCCCCAACAAAGTCGCATTTCAGAAGACACAGTCTAGCCACTGTTTACGCCAACCTTGATTAAGTGGAGTTCATCACAATAGAAACTTGTGTGGGGTTTTGTGGCTAATGTCAAGGAAGATAGATTGTTTGCAGTGATTATTTCTATGCGCAAAGAAGAGGGGTTCTGTTTTGATCAGCGTAGCTTCACTGAGCACCAACACTTTTGTATTCCGGTTGCGTGATCGTACTTTGAATGACCGGGTCAGGCCAACTCGACGACCTGTTGAAATTAGATGCCGAGTGATAACTGATGCTGGATTTCTTACCGGAATTTGTATTTTGCAGCTCAGCTGGGTCGTTGAGTACGAAAACCATTTCGGAATATGTTCAGTCATTTTTTGAGTCAATTATCGTTCTGTTCTGCCGATGTACGTGTCACCGAAACTGCAAGTGAACTCGTATACAACACGTGAAGCATTTAGAGCATTATGACTGTCAGAGTGATCTTTTAATCTTGATCTTCTAGTCGCCTATAGTATGGGTAATTGGGTTGTCATATATGTTCGGCTTGAAGCGCAGCCTGAGTTATGACGTCAATGGGTAAAAACGTGATTACCTTTAAAAGGAATGAATGAAATGATTTGCTTTCGTTCAGCTGTTAAAAGGGGTTCCGTTTTGCATCGTGGCTTGTTGTGATGCTCAGTGAACTTTTCTGGATAACCAATGGCCCAAAGGGTTTCCTTGATAAAATGTTCCTTTTGAAGTTGACCAGGAGTTGAAATTTTTCGGGCCCTGTGGAAAAGTGTTTTGACTAAACCACGTTTGTACGCAACTGGGGCGAAACTACAAAACTGCATGAGAAAGAATCCAGCTTCAGTTTATACTTCCTAGACATTTTCAATCACAAGGCGTCCGGATAGCACACTACAACTGGCCATTCACAGAAAAGCAACATCGAGCGGACGTTATCCGGCACAAAAACAATCATTGCAAGTAATTTGTCTTCCTTGACACTAGCTGCAAAAACCCACACAAATTGCAGTTGAGTTTATTTGTTTTAGCCCACACTACTCAGGTAGCTGTATCAACAAAGCCTACACGAATTTTCACCGCCGACAAGTGCAGTGAATCTAACGACTTTTGAACCCGTGAAGTACGGTACTTAGATTCTACCACAGTCTGAACAGTCAAAGTCCTACATTTAGAGTCGCGTTGATGAATTGATGGTGTGACTGAGAGGATAGATTAGTGAATGGTAAGATGAGTCAGTTAGTCAGTCGATTTGTTGTTGTTTTGCATGTGTCTTGAGCTAATTAGAGCCAGTCGAAGTTCGGAAGTCACTTGAGTGGTGCGAACAACAGAACGGTTTTTCTGCTCAACTGAAATTGTTAAAAGCCGCTAGTGCCTGAAACCTTGTGTTTAATGCGTGGGGTAAACTGTGTATTGACATTTTGTTCATAATCAGCTAATTTGTGCGTCTGGAGCGTAAATGGCTGCTCCTCATAGGAGATTCCACTGAGGGAACACAACTGTGATTGACTGATAGTTCTTCAGCGGCTAGCAGCAGCTAACCTCAAGGCCGACTACATTTTGGGCGCTAATTGAAATACCGCTTACGGCCAGTATTTTTGAGTATGGTTGATCAGTCGTGTCCACAAAGAAATACATGAGTTGCCATCAGCTGAGATCAAGGCAGCTCAATGATTTGATATGACGCAGTACCCTTCTGTGATAAAATGAAAGAAATCTCCCTTCCATCATTCCTGGTGCGTAATCGTGCTCTTCAGTCTTTCAGTATCCTTCGTGGTTAGGATCAAAGAGCATTGTGAACCGTAAAGTGTACGCCAACGATCGTGCTACTCGTTTAATTTTTTTGCGTCCCAGTTTTTATGTGCAGACCATAGGTAAGCCCAATGCAGACAAACTGTTCATTATAGTATGTAGTACGCAAAAAAATACCACTGCCCATAGGAAGCACAGGTTGCTCATGCGATCTGCCGCGGCCAGACAAGGCCGAACAGCAGACAACAAATTTACGAGCAAAGCTAAGAGCTGAATTTTCATTGGTTGAGACAAATTGACCGTGGCGCAGACAGGTCCAGTGCAATTTACGCTCGTGCGTACATATTGGAAGTAAACGCTGACTAATCGATCAGTGAGTTTCTCAGTGAGGGTGGCATACAGTCAGTAATTCAATTAGCAACGCTTTTCAGAACATATCTTCCAAAACTTATCCACGCAACAGATCTGAGCATCCATTTTTGGCTATTTAGTGCTCATATAGAACACTCCGTGAGCGGTTATTTATTGTGAAGTTATTTAATTCTTTTTTCCCTAACCCTCTTTATAACAGTCCTGCGTGAGGAGGAGCCTAAAAGTGAGTTGCCCATTTTATCCAGTGGATTCATGTTTTGTTTAATTTCGCATAAACACCCATCCATTTAATCCTCTCTCTCTGCTTTCCGTTTCTGCGATCCCCACAGAGGCGTCCACCCGCAGCCTCGAGGGTGATGTGACGAAAGAGACTAAGCCACCGTATGAAACTCTGCTTTTGCGACTTCTGCGCGGTCAACGAGAAGAAGACCCGATCGATCGTGTTGAGCACGCTCAGCGCACGGGGAATTTGTCATCGTTGATTAATGAACGTCGAGTGGATCAGGACGTGCAGGAACTATACGGCGCAAGTATGGGGTAGGTGAACAGTTAACTTTTGGTAAAGGCTTTTTTGTAACATAGCTTTAGGCACCACAATCAGTGTTTACTTTCTGCTTACGAATGACAGTATTTAGTTCTAACTGCTCGGGATCAACGTAATAAGAGGTCAAAGCAACGTTCTCATCTGTGATAGTAGTACGCAGGCATTTGCCGTCCTTTGTCCTTCTTATAAACATTAACAACCAAATGGCCCGAAATGGATTCAGGAGACATCAACTGGCACCGAAACGTTTTGGTCACTAAGCCTATAAAATAAGGCGTTTATATAGGTATGAAATACGTAACGGAACACACATGCATTCAGTTATTGATCCATGATCAATAGGATTGGTGGGCTCAAACTTGGCAAAATTTGTCACCTGATGTGGAAGCAGATCAAGGGAGCGAGACGTGCATCTCGATAACCCATATCCACGATTGCCGTAAGATGAGTCATACGCGCATTGTGTATTTGGTTGTGTGCGGAAATACGTGGATGCTTATTGGATTGTACACTGATAGAGATAACCGGCAACCTGATCCTGAGACTTGGAGTAAAGAATCACATAGGTTTTCAATAGATCGGGTATAATAACGAGCCGGACGACAGTGGAATACTGTCTTCGTTCAAAGTGAACGGTGATGGCTGGAATTCGAACCTCGGAACTCAGGGGTGGACGTCAAACATTCTAAACCTCTAGACCACTACCGATTACTACATATCCTCACAATTCACAGTGAATCACTTTCATGCGGTCTTAAAAACTGATTAAAGTTACCGACATCAAATAAGCGGTCCTATTGCTTGCCTTTTCTGAACAGCTCGGTCACTATTTGTTTGAAACCAATAAAATCATTGAGGGGATCTAAAGCACACAACAGGAAACGAATAAGAGAATAATCGTTCATTAGCCATCAACGTGTGAGCCGTGCACGAAAGAGTCCAAAGGATCCGATACCGCTTAAATAATCAGAAATGAAATTCACGCCTTGTTTATATATTCCTTAATGATGTCCAGGTTTCCATCGTGTACAGTATTATTTCCGAAAATATTTGAGGACTATAAGAACAATTGCAAACCTGATGTGCTTGTTATAAGAAATCGGTGACTAGGACAGAGATGCACACTACTGGGCTCGTCCTTGTTCGTTCAATTAAAATCAGAACGTGTACATCACATTATAAATCAAAGCGATGCATAGAAATGTGGTGTACGTTTTCCTTACCACTTTGCGCAAGATTTGTTTGCTTATCTCTGTTATATGTGTAAAGGTGGAAGGACTACCTTTTCATACAATTTTAATGTCAACGGTGCACCGAGAACTTCGTATAGCTTTAAGAATGACCATTCCTATCATAATATCACTTGACAAAATCGAGGGTTTGTAGCTATTGATCGAATCAGTTGGATTCATAAAAGTTCGCTATCTCTACCTTGTTTTCAACGAATTTCCCCAATTCTTCTGATCAACTAACCTCTCTTCCCATTTCCATCTTCCCCGGCTATTCAGTCAAAGCGGCAAGGGTGACCCGGAACCGTTTATTCGTATTCTGTCCGATCGAAGCAAATATCACCTCAAAGCCGTGTGGGAAGCTTACAAACGCGTGAGTGATTCGTCGATAGTAGATTTTTCTCTCTCCCTATTGTGATATGCAAGGATCAGTGTAATTCCGCCGGGGTTGCTTGTATTAGATCTGCAAAACACAAAGGAAAAAAAATTCAATGAGTCCAAGGCTCAGTAAGTGCATCAGCGAGATCGTACACTTACATCAGTCGAACACCAATATGGCTGCCAACAGCCTGCCCACTATACAGCCCCCTCCAACGAAAGAATACTGTTGGTAGTGTTACGAACCCCTCAGTACACACAGAACGGGAGTATTCAGTTCGTCGGGACCACTCGTCCGGCAGGCCATTTCACAAAATCGCTATCAGCCACTGCGCCTCACAATCACTAGCTTATCTAGGCTTCCCATTTTACTCGGTCCCACGGGCAGGGTCGCCAGTGTGTAGTACGCAAAGACCAGTGTCCCTCCGCAGGGAGGCAGCTTCTGTTCGACATGCAAAGCACGAGGGAAAGGAAACTCAAAGAGCCCAAGGCTCAGTAAGTACATCAACAGGATCCTACACTTAAATTAATCGAATGCCAATATGGCTACCAACAGCTTGCCCACTATACTGTATATCTCTGACTTTCAAATTTAGTTTGTAAAGCGAGTTTCCTGTGATAGTGGGGACTGTTTTGACATTGTGGTAAACTCTTAGTGCACTTGGTTCAAATTTATTGGTGCTTTGTTTGTCACACTTTTCAAAATGTCACTGAATGCACCTCTTGTCACTGATGTGGTGTGGAGAAAAATACCCTAGATGTGAAGTAACAAATGAGCTGATATGCTCGATGATAACAGGTCGGAATTTTATTTCAGAAAAGAAAAGGTTTTTCACAATTGTTTGTAGCATCGTTTCAAAATCACCTCAAGTACCATCGATGAACGCCGCGACTATGCATTTCTGTGTAAGAACTTCGAAGCTAAACCCGCCTTCTACCATGGTGAGCATTGCCCGGTCTTTTTTGATAAACTTACTCCTTCGTCCCCGCCCAGGCATTTATTAGTATGAGCGGAGGAAAACCTATGAAAGGAATCTGAATCACGAGTTAAACTAATAGAATTTCATGACTCCCAAAAACCCCTACGAAAGCGAGATAATGTGTTTTGATTATGCGAGGGTATTGACAAGCATACCGCCTATCGAAGGCCTGATTCGATAATCAGACAGCCTGTCTTCTTCAGTTGAGAATCGAGGATAATTTTGAACCTAACGAAGCAGATCCATGGGACAGTCAGTGTCCAACAGTTGTCTGAACTTACCGGAGCTGAACCAACCAATCGGATCGCGACTAGACCAGCCAGTCAGAACAGCCGTTTGTGAACAAATATGTTTTCATTCAAGGATTTGGTTATAGTTGTTGTATATGTGGGCAAACCTCTGGATTATCCCCGTCCAGTGATTCCTCGATCGTCCAATCCCACAGAAAAAGTAACCACGAACAAGTAAGGAAACTATATTCAATTGTAAACAAAAATAAACACCTTATTTAGCATGAGGCAGGGAATACATGATACATATGGCGTTGTTGTTGATTTCCCGGCGTTGTGTGCAGATGCTATTGGTAAAGCCGGACCACAGTGTGAGAGAATGCGCCCAGTACGTTGCTAATAGACGGCCTGGTTCAACGAAGACAGCACATGATCGGCTGACCAGGATCGCCGACAAGATCAGAGCCAGTGAGGCGATCAATGAACCAGTCAGCGGTTAACATTCGACCAGAGCCGAATCAACCAATCCGGGCGCAACCAGATAAACCAGCCAGACAGGCCGTTTAGGTCTATCAGTGGGCAAATAAGCTTTTATGCACGGTTTTGGTTATGACGAGCGTATATCTTATGAAAAAAATGTATTCTTTACCAATAGAACGGAAATGATTTTGAGACAGAACTGAGTTCTCACTAGAGTTAGTGGGACGGCAAAAAACACAGTATGTCATAAGTCTGCCTGGTTGGCGGGTTGGTATGACGGGAAGGCAGTAGGTTGTCTATCAGTGGTCGATGTGAACAGCGACGTGTGATGGACTGATTGGATCATAGACACACGCGTCACAAATACACTGCTTTATGGGACATGCAAGCCTTATCATTGGTTGGTGTTCATAAAGCACTTTGTCCGTGGATTGGAAGGATGCGGATTGCAACATCACTGAGACGTGTTTCCAAGAGGATTTCCGATTCCCTGACAATGGCCACCACATATCGTATAAACGACCTAATTTGTATCAGTATAACGGAGATGGTTTGGAAGCAGAGGTCGTATTCACAAATCGATGGGGCGGTGTCAGAACAGTCCAAATACTAGACATTTCGGAGATTTTCAGAATCAGCCGAGAGTAATATCTGTTAAGCTAAAGTGTTCCATCCCAAATTCTACTTTAATTGCACACCGCTCGGTGAACAGCGCATATTATCATGTGAGGCGCTAAAACCCAATAAAACTCACTGCCGTGACCAGAGTGTACGTTACCTATCCCACTAGATGGACGTACTTGGAGTCGTATATTCGCTGAAGTGGGTAATAGCTAGAAGATGAGTAAGTGTGATTGATCCATGAAATGGAAGAAATGTTCAAAAAACCCGACCACTGAACTGATCCATCTAGTTTGCGTTAGGCTCACCGAATAAGGCCCTTCAAGGACTTGAAACATTAGGGGTATAGTCAGGTGCTACGATCAATGGCATTCTGGTATTCACACACCCACTTTTTCTATTTGAAACTGTCATCTTTAGTCCTCTGTATACTTTTCCAAATCCCCGATTTTCTAGTTCCCGATAGAGATGGAAGTAGGAGCCACACCATCCAGTTCGATGCTATCAGTTATTCAAAATGAGCTAAAACTAGATTATATGTATACATTTTATTACAGTACTTACTGAACCACGTTACGCGCCACAAACGGGAGCCATTAAAACAAAAGTTCCTGCTTGCATTCAGTTCCCTAATTTTTGGGCACCATTCCAGTGTAAGTGCTTGTGCATGAGTGGAGCGGAAGCGACGAACTCTGCAGCCATGAAGATCAGCTGCGCAATAGAGGAAGGCATATAGTCTTCTCAACTTTTATAAAATCATTCGTTTCCTCTTTTGTTGTATAACAACGGTACAGTATCTCAGGAACACGGTCGCAACCACTTCGAGGCCACTAACCGGGGGAAAGCAACCAGTCGCCATGGCGGGATATTCGTACACGTGACAGAGGGGTCTGAAGTCCACCGTGATAACCGTTTGATCACCACCGACAGTCTGAGTCTGTAATCGCGTAGAAACATATGAATCGAGATTGTAAAAGACATGGTCAAAGCGAATACACTTACCGTTACAAATAACTTGCAAAGCTGGGATCGGAACTTTCATTCAAAACTTTGCCAGTTAGCAACTGAAATTTCAGTCAGAGTCATGACAATGGAAACCTATTTTATGCTCTTGTTCTTAAAGGCATACACACACATGCTAACAGGACGGCAGCCTGCGAAGGTGTTCATTGCAGCTAGCCGGTATATGGAGAAGTATATGATGCAACGTCTCCCATATAGGACAACTAGTGTCACCATATTTACTACTGCTACTATCAGCCCGAATCATCATCACCATCATCATCATCATCATCATCATCATCATCGTCGATGACAACAACTTATTTAGATTCACTGATAATGTCAGGTTCCAAACCAATGACGGGTTATATCAGCTCACGCATGCGCATTTTCATCTTGCATACCGTTCTAGAAATATGGAACCACTTTGGTTGAAGCGATATCGAAGAAATTCTCGGATCCACTTCGTGGTGGTTTGAACACTACTCGTGAGTTATTGGTTTATGGTCAGATTTGCAAGTTGCCCGCCACTGCCTGTCGTCGATTAGCATATGAAATCGGCTACTAGTATTGCTGTGTACTGAGGTATAATGAAGAATGCGAAGAACCTTTTTGAACTGTTGGATGTTTGTTCGATTCTAATCCCGATGGTTATCACGGTACTGAAAAGTGGAAATTTCCCTGATTCTTTGATGTGCTCAGAATGCCACTAATGACTCAGTGGCTAATCAGTACTCAAATTTGTTCCCATCCATCTTCTGTACCAACATACGAATAGCAAGCAGCTGATTTGTTCCCGAGAGCAATCTGTCGGTCAAGCCACTACGCACGCGATGCGCTTATTGTCACTGCACGTTCTTGTCACGTGTTCACAACTGATATAATTAGCAGTTCTCAATGCTGTTTTGTATGGGCAAACCTTCACGGCCTTTTTTCATACATTTTCTCGGGACAGATTGGTGAAAATTTTCCAATCACCGTAAGGGAGAGAGAGAGTTGCTGATTTAATCGCTAGATAACTATAAACAACCTTTCCCGTGAAATTTCTTGGAATCCCGTTACAAACAAAACTCTCTGTGGTTTGCTTTATTATACCTCGATCATGAAAGGTTGAATAAAATGGCAAGCCCCTACTAATAATAATTGGTAAAGAGTACCTTTAAGGCCATAACAACATGAATGGTGTTGTTAGCCATTTT
This sequence comes from Fasciola hepatica, assembly GCA_948099385.1. Lineage (NCBI taxonomy): Eukaryota > Metazoa > Platyhelminthes > Trematoda > Plagiorchiida > Fasciolidae > Fasciola > Fasciola hepatica. Next base: position 866,437 of record CANUEZ040000189.1, on the reverse strand, counting down.
ACCTGTGTTGGTTGCGGTCAAGCTTTCCTTGTTTTCCAGGGCTGTCTGTGAACTACAATGACGGTTTCAAAGATTTTAGAGTTCTGGTCTTGGCAGGTGGAATTCTGTTGGGGGCCCGGTGAATATACACTGCTAACAGTTCCCAAAGAAGATGAATCATTATCATCGTGAGTGGGATCGGCGCTTACGATTGTTCCCCGTATACGAGGAATTCGTGGTAGGTACAAGTTATCAGTTTGTCCTGTTTACATCACCGCCCGCAGCCATTACCGACTGATAGGTTTAGCAAGGTCGTCGGATTGATACCATTGCAGTGGGTTCGCCCGCTTAACGGGCTATAGGGTGGCTATGAACCTAAATCATTCGGAGAAAATAAAAGTCGTGACTGCAATGCAAGCAAAATAGTTCTTGGTCTCCTGGATCTGTGACGACAGTTCTCGTGTAGGACTTCGGATTCTTAGCTTCGTCCATCCTACTCTCATTATGAATTCTAGCCCGGATCGTTGTGCTTCCCGTACCAGTATGATGGTATGAAAACGTAGATGAGGAAATCTGAGGTCCGAGGTTTGAACCTTCTTTGTGGTCAACTTTGGCGTCAAACAGCACTATATTGTCACCCGGCTCGTTGCTACACTCGAACTACGAGAGGTATATATGATTCAGCACAAGTCCGTAGCTCATGATCATGATTACCGATCCTCCTTGATCAGACAGTGAATTCTTGTAGTTTTAGGTCCCGCTATCTTCGCGGCTTCTTCAGCATGTGAACAAGAGAAGCATAATTTGTGACGAAATGTTTTCACGTCAACACAGCTAACATCGTTCAGTTGAATCTGTGTGACCGTACGTGCACCATGGATCCACCAAACAGAAACGTTTTATCCCTGTGTCAATTAAGAGTGTTCCAATATTCGTTGTGGTTAATTCAACGGACGGACAAGTCTAAACGAACTTCAGTGAAATGGGGTTTCAAATGCACTGAAATGTGCCAAAATGCTTCGGAAGGAATCCCTATATCTGTTTTTTTTTAAGTTAGTGTGTCGAATGATGGTGGTTTTATGAAGACATGGTCACTCTTCCTCAGGCCCTACTCAGGCGGTCACGGATGGAAACCAGTGGGATTTGAATCCTATAATAAAGATAATAATAATAAAATTCACGTGGTAACTAATTCTCGGAGATATAGTTTTGTAATACCCAATCTTTATGCGAACAAGATGTAGGTCGATTAAAGAGACAACCCACCTTCGCAAAGACTACTGTGTTCACATTTTTGCAAGATTAAAAACTAAGGATCTAGGATACTATTCAACCTTCGTGCGAATTAGTTAGGGCGAAGACGTTGTTACTTTGGTTGTAAGAAACCGTTTCGATCGTAAACCATGAGAATACCAGATAGTAAATGGTTGTTCTGATCAAATCTTTGCACTGTAGAATGCCTATTCATTATCAAACTTCTCACTGAAAATGAAAGTACTCATGTGATTACCTCCTTTTGACCATCTTCCTCCCTGAATGCAATACCTCTAAGCAAAAAACAGTTTGAGCAATCCCGGCTACTGTTTCTTGCTAGGGGAATTAATTTATTCGGACATTGTTGTACCGTTCTGCATGGCGCACCATGTCGATGCACTATGATATAAATTAGGCAACATTGCGTTATTATCTTTTCTCTGTTTATCTCGGGAATGACATTTGAAAACAGAATAGAAAACGGTCGCATGTCGAACGGGATGACCAGCCCTTTGCTGATCACAGTGGGAATGTCAAATTGTTAGTGAAACTGACGTCATGTATCAAATCGGTCGGAAGGCCCGACTCATCCGTAGATGAAATTTCACTCGCCGTCTTTTCGGCTCGAAGCCAACCTTACAGGATACATGAATTATCGTCCTGTGTTATACAAAAGGTCAACGTGGTCACAAGATGTCGCGTGGAGTATATCATATACTACTCTGAACTAGTACGTATGATGGGCAAGAGTGATAGATATTAGAACGAATCAGAACGTCATGAAGTTATATTGACAAAATAGAGTGGGACAAAACAGTAATTTTAGGTATATGCAACGTGTGATAGCACTCTCCTATCGAACGAAAGCTAGTTTGACATTGACGGTGAATATTTGATGCGAATAAGATGAGCAGGTTTGTCGTGATCATGTGAGTGAGCTTAGAAGGAATTCTTCACAAAAGTACAACAGAAGACTACTGAACCAGAACTTGTTACAGAAAAACTGCTCATCGATTAATCATAGAAGCCGATAACACGAATATATCCTTTGTTGTTTCATATCATATCTGTACACAACACCAAAGAACACGTGTGTAGCACAAAGAAGCAATAGGTTTGCGTGGGTAGAATGAATCCACTGCCTTTACAATAAACTTGATGGATGTGGTTTATAGATAAAGTGTGATGGTTGTCACACATGTACAGGGTATGATTACATGAGTGGTGATGGTAAGCTTATAAATACTCAGTGGGACTGAAAGGGGCTGTATGGTGGAGTTACTCAAGCCTCACGCGTAACCGCTACGACAACAACAAAAACAGTTGCAGGGGGCAGCCAGTAGTTCAGTCTTTGGCACAATATTATCAACGACCCCAACCCACACGAGAGTAACGACCCAGAACACGTGACGGGCAATAGACCACATATTTAGGCACGTGAACTGCGCTCAAATGATTAGGATAGACTTAAACCTCTAGTTTGCATTAAAGATATACAGTCAACGATAATCCGACGCTCGTTTGCCCAGATGGTACCTTGCTTTAGCTCACTGTGTGACCATCGCGTTTTTTTACAGATGTATTGTCCAGAGTTATTTCCCATCACGGGTAATACCCTCGAGTATTAAATACTCTACGACAAAGTCCACCATTGTGGTAATCCACTTGCATATCCATTCGATTTGAAATCCTCCACTGAATCGATCAGGTATCTATGATCAATCAAACCGTGTACGATTGCCCATTTATTATTTCTGGTTTTTTCCTTGCGGGCAAGAGGAACAACGTTCATTGCAACAGTTACTATCTAATAGTTCATGAATATTACCTTCGTTATAATCATTTTTTAAACATTAGGCAGAGTGGTATTGTTGCTAAGAGAGTGTGTTTTCTTCATCAGACTGTTTTCTGTCTAGTGATCTAAGATATTTGTCCCCATTAAGAAAGCTTTATATCCGGTGAATTGTCTTTCCGCACCCACGTACAATAGTGATGGCCCTTGTCAATTTGCGACTTCTATTGGTCTGTCAAATACACGAATCTATGTACGGTGTCGGGACAAACGAGGACTCGCTAATTCGTCTGGTCTGTTTACGATGCGAAGTGAGTGACAACGCACGATGCCATACGTTTACTACATAATTTGTGTACGCAGATTCAAGCTGCCACTAAAAACCGGAAATCTATGAGAGTCTCCAGTGTGTAGGTGATTCACCTGGCTTGTTATGATTCACTATCACATTCAGAAATGTGAATGAAGAAAATGCGATTTTATGCTACAGTTTGTCCCATGACAACACGAAGTGACACAGCCCTCATTTTTTACTGGTTAGGAAAGCAAACGGCAGTGTTTCTTTCTGATGTGGTAACTGATTGAGGTGAATATGGAATCAATCGCGTCATTTTGTGAAGAGCAACAAACACTTGAGGGAGATGACAGTCTATCCACAATAACCTACAGGGGGAAAATAAGTTCTAACGAGAAACAACCAGGCCACAGTGGAACCCAAGTAGGTAGAAAAAATCCGGTGACCCAAACTGTGGGCTTCAGATCAACACGCCCTTCGGGCTGACTGAACCAGGCGAGCGGTAGGGCTGGTAGTGTACAACGGAACAGGCTTTGGTGGTTGTCAGACAGTACGTCTCTTCCGCGTTTAAGGCACGAGGTCCGCCACCGCCACCGCCACTGCCGGTTACATTGAGGAGAGACAATAAATTGTTTTCGTTTGGCTCATTACCATACGTGACCTATTGAAGCTTTATGGGGTTCACATTCGAAGTCACAAAGTCACGGTAGTTGGATTTCTCTAAGTGAGGTGGGTATCTGAGGCTATGGGGTTCGACTCTTCTACAGCACTCGTGCATAAGAGCACAGTAAATAGTCCAGGTTCATGGTTTTCATTGGATCTTGACTGGCTGAGCTCGGCTTCTTGGCCGCAAATATGTCCGCAGTCCATCAGTTCACAGTGCGCCAGTAGCTTTGAGAAGGTATCACACGGACTATAGATGAATTCATTCCGAACTCTGTACAGGCGATTTCGGATGGTTGTTTCATTTAAACTTGGTGTCCGGTTTCCAGTCAACTAGAAATACAAAACGAGGAGAACTTGCGAGTTGTTGGGCGGGTCTGAATTATTCGCCACATGTTCAAAATAAAGGTTTTCAAGTTGTCTGACCAACGACTGACCGGTACTTTCTTCTCAAACCGGATGGTCTGTCTTTGAATGAGATATCGAAGCTACGACAGACACAGAACTGTGAGAAGGTGTCGGGGATTTCTAAACTGCTCAACTTGACTGCTTTCATCTAGAATCTTGGGAACATCAGTGAATTCATGATTGTGTGTGTATGTGCAATGGGCTTGCTGATTCCCATTCACTGAGGGAACTCAGTGAAACACTCCGTTAACAAATGTCTGGTTATTTCATCAGCTACCAGGATCTCGTGACGGGCGAAGTCGACTCACTCGTGTTCGGATGTATGATACCTTTGGTGCCCTATGACAACAAGAAACCAATCAGTTCGAGGGGGCTTAACTGCATTGATCAAACCAACGCATGCGGCCGTTTAAAATAGTTCATAATATAATCGTTCACGCTCTCGGACGGGATTGGATCTCACGGCTTACATGCACGTCTCTTGCATTTTGCTTTTCGTGTGGATGTTTTATTGATTCTTTGTTTGTGCATGCGTGGACTGGAAGAATCTTTTGTCCCAGGGTCTCAAGGAGAGCCTGCAGCCACGACTGAGACTTGGAGTGGAGATCCGCACAAGGTTCCGATTACCATGGTGAACTTCAGACCCTTGTGTCCCGGGTTCGGATACTGCTACCGCTGATCGCTTCCCCATTTGGAAGCTTTTGGTCGATCGCGATCCTCTTCCTGAAGTATTACACCATTGATATGTAATGTGAAGGGAGTAAATAAAGCTAAATACGGAATGGCCAGATGTAGTAACGAGCTGAGTGGCACCGGAATTCTTTCTGTCATCTACACGAGCTCTATCGCTCTTCTCTATGACCACTATCATTATCTGAAGTCGACGTTGATCTCTGTGTGATAGCTTAGGTCATTTCAATATCTGAAATCCACCTCCATCTTGCATTGTGCTTGTGTTTTTAAACCTTTTGTCGTCCAGAGGAATCAGGCTCAGTGGGCAAACATCCGGAGAAATTGACTGCATCAAACTCCAACGCGGATAACAGGGGTTCCAAAACTCTCATTAATGCAACGCTTGATGAGCCTGTTTTATTGACCATATAGAATGTTGAGCAATTCGTTACCGTTATCCAGCTGAACAAAAAGAAAAATAAACGCAGTATGAGCGAAAAGTCAAGCATTACTATTCCCTCTCTACGATCGTGCGTTTGAAAAAAGTCTGATATTTTTGTATAGTTGAGGTTTCGGGAACAAGGAGAATATGATTCCAGTCATTCTGGTGACAAAGAAAACTACAGCAAACAAACCGACTGCGTCAACTATCTACTGTCTAACTATTTGTCTGTTCTATACTGTTTGATAAACGGTGATCGCTAGGTCACGAAATTAAACCTGCTTTCCACTCTACAAACCCTCAGCTACGCGGCTTCAATTGTTACCAGCGACCAATAGGGTTAGTCTAACCAACCACAAAATCAGTTCGTCAGCAAGTTCTGCCTCGCATTTGGTGTAGCATTTCATCTTCATTTGAGGTGACACATTATATTGACAGAACATACCGGTAAATATCATGACGGACGGGTGTGAGAATGTATCGATCAGAAGTTACTGAGCTGTTTTATACAAACAGATTTGATAGTTCTCTCATGACTTTAAAATGATTGAACAACGTTGTTTTGTGTGTCTGGACACCGTATTCACGCGATGAGTTCGTTTACTCTCATTTTGGTTTTTGTTGTCTCCCTTTATGAACTATTCGTTCATATTACCTGATCGTTGGTTTCAATCTTTGTTCCGCAAGAATTCCAGGTTAATTCTCATGTGCTGTTGAAACAATTACATGTTATTTTGTTGAAATCTGGTGCTTTTCTTTTCTTATTCTGATCTATTTAGTGACCTATAAAGAAGACTCCTCTGCTCGTTTTATAAACACAAAACAGACAGTACGTATATATATATATATATATATATATATATATATATATATATATATATATATATATATATATATATATATATATAATTACTACATGCTTGCGCATGAATGCAGTGAAAGGGGTATACACCCCATAGGTGCGAAGGCCCACTGCACTACTAGTGATAGCCGGTAATCAGATCCTGAGTCTTGGAGTGGTGATCCACATAAGGTTCTGATAGATCCGATGTGACAGCGATCCGGACGATAGTGGAGAACTGACTACCACCATGTGGGATACCAGGTGACCGCAGTCAAAAACGTTGTGCGAATAGTATCGGTTCAACATGTTTGCCGTAACCAGGTCCTCTGAATGACTCCTCTAGTTACCTACCCGACTGACTGACTTAGTCTTGTCCGGTAAGAACAACATTTACCAGTGGATTTGTTGAGTTCGTCCAGTTTTGTCGAGAATCGACTGAGCCATCGATCCGCCTCGCTTACGCCAACTTTGTCATCGATTCTCGGCAAGCGATGATGGATGCCTGCTAACGGAATTGGGCCGTCCATGGACGGTACGGTCACCGTTATTTTCTAAATTATCGGCCTTTATGTGCATCGAATCCAAACATGAGTATCTCTCAGGCCTCAGTACCTCATGGGCTTTACCGTATGAGCTACGAGGCTACGCCAAGAACCTTGGATCTTCCGCAAAAGCATCATACAGATTCTCACTTTGAACGTTTTCATATAGGCTCAGTTCCTGATCGCTGATCTATTTGTTTAGGTCGCGAAGGGTTCATCATCAGTTGGAGCAGCAACATCAATGGGTGCTGATCATGAAACGACTGGCGATGAATCGTCAGCAACCTAAACAATAAGTTCATCAACCAGAAGCGTGTGCAAATCATAGAGGTTAGCCGCCCACATCCACCACGATGAAAATGTGTTTGAACTACTTCCGGTATCAGTCAGATTGGAGTCCCTCAGCTGAATACAGGAGCACGGTTCGTTTGCGTAATCCGTTGTGCAGTTTGAATAAGTATTTAAAAATTGTAGGCTTCTTAAATCAGCGGACGCAGTACTTACGGTACCAAAACATGGGTGATTTCCATGCGTGGGTTCGAAACCCACTGAAGCTGAAGACTTGAACACTTGAGATGACTACGACATCTTGTGAAATTCTTCAGACGAAATACCACATTCTAAATCAATTTGGTCGTCACTATCTCGATCAGGATTTGTTCGAATATCGATTTACCCACTAAGATGTTTCAATTGAATCTGTTTACACTTTACTTATTGTACCGTTTTTAACTATTGAATTTTGCAATAAATCATTCATTTTATTTTTTTCCACGCAAACACAACACAGATTGACATGACCACAATTCGTCAAATGTATCACGAATATTTCGGCAAATCACTGATCGATGCTGTCAAATCGGATACCAGTGGAGATTTCCGCAAACTGCTAATAATCCTACTCGGTGGTTAAAAGAACCGTCACGGCGATGCGAGCGCATCACGAAATGCTGCCAGCTGTCAATGCCCGTGCTAACTGAGACAGAAAAAATCAGCGCGAGGTGACTGGAATGACGCGAAGTTTGATGCTATTCAATTCCCATCTGTCCAATCGATGAATATACATATCGTTTATTCTTTTATCATCTGCGGACCCTCCTTCCATTGTTTTTCTTTTCTATCTCGTCTCTTCCTTACCTCATTGCTCTTTCAGCTAAATTACTTCCACCTGTCCTCCATAAACAGCTGCGATATTGGAATTTCTCTAAATCACCCCGAAACGTGTCAGTAACAGGACGAATTCCCGAAATTGCCTCGACTCTTTGTTCTTATGCCTGTCGCCCAGTAATTTCTGTTTGTCTGCTCATTTGAATAAAACTGTGACCAGTTCGGCCTGAGTGCAGTTCTCTCTATTTTGTTCGTCTGAGCTGGAGAAGCTATCCAGCTATCTGTGCATCGATTTGTGTACACGCCCACAGTGAGCAGACACGTGACTCGTGCAACAACAAAAATTTCTGATCGATCAATCTATGTGAGGCGGGTGTATTAGGCGTCAATTGGTTAACCAATATTGGTCTGCCATTGGGCAATGTCAGAAAGAGATCGTGCTACTTATAATCAGTAACTTGGAAAGACCAATCCCTGGATGAAAACTGTCCCATAAAATCTCCATCAAAGAACCCAACGCCTTGGGCGTTTATCGATTGGAATCTCACGGAAATTGTTACTTTGAGCTATAAGCACATTTTAGCATCCAACCCATTGCAAATACTGCTTACATTAGATACAAAGGTTTATTTTCTACTAGTGAGAAGGTTCGATTTGAAAGAAAGTGTAACAAATAGAGTAGGATTTTGTGCAAGAAACAGCCCAAATTACTTCTGCTTGTCACAAATATACCATTTGTTGTGTAAATAGAGTTTCGGATATATTTTCAGCACATGCTCCTCGAAGCACTATTCATTCATTCACTATTCACCGCATATACCTATTCAACATGAAAATAATTAGTAGGAGCAATAGAACTACTAGGTTCAAGCAGCAACAACAAGGAGAGGACAGAAAAGATGGAGACTAAGCAGTATTTTTGAGCTCATCAGTCACCAGTGATGGGTTGTTGAGGTGCCACGCGAGGTAGAGTGGGACAGACAAACGATGGACAGTAGTACGGAAGTGGAACGAGTTATACTTTCACCTGATAGACGAAGAAGACGTACAATCGGTTAAATGCACGTGGATTGGATGAGTCGAGGCTGAGAGGATATTGGTGCAGAGTTGGTCGCGCGAGGGAAAGTGCCGCTCTGCGGCAAAGCCGATTAAAGAGGGGCCCGTGGATCGTCATATAATTTTGACAAACATACGCACAATGAAAAAATCTTACATTGGCAGATCGGTGAAGATGACGTGGATACAAAAAATGTGTGGCATCAAGTAAGAACACAGAATGCCCATCTAGATATTCCCAAAAGAGATACAACGAATCGTGCAAGAAACGTTGTGACAACAATGGGTAGATGAGGATGTTCGGCATTTGAACCGTCGTTTGGATGTCAGTAATTACTGCACGTAATGTGCAGGCAAATGAGACATGAGGTTCCGAAAAAGAAATTAATTTCAAAAAAGCTCGCACAAATCGGTATGTCACTGATGCCCATGGTAGCATTTGAAAATTTTAATTTGGCGAAACATGTTTTCCAGTAATCCATTCTCAAGCCATTTGGTGATGGACAGTAATCTCTTGTCATCCGGTTCTTTGCCTCATTTGTCTTTTTGGGATTCTCTGCCACTTCAAGCTTCGGGGTCTGGTTACCTGCTGTCCCTAATAGTGCATGGGGCCTATGAATCCATAGAGTGTACTCTTTCCATTGTACTTATGCTCAGGCATGTAATAAAAAAAGATTACGTGAGAGACTAAATAAAAGAGCATGCGTATAGATATGGAATCGTGGGCAGACCTTTTCCACAGTCAAATTTTTCTTGTCATGCGATTTGGCGTAAGTTAGATAAACCAATCAGATGACGAGGACAAACTCCTATTCATTATTCGTGCTTATAACATATCTGTTCGCCTGATCTTCAGTCTAGTGTTCCCAAGGTAAAATCTGTAAAAGGCTCGTTCCTGTCACGTTTGGATTAATCACCTATAGCACATATTGTAACAAAGACGAGAACACCGGGTTGGATAATTGTTTTCCAACAGCCACACCAGCCAAGTCATGAAACATAATCGTCTATATAGGCCCTTTTCCAGACTGCGCGGCCCCAATATTGCTCTTTCGGCTGCTTGAGTGCTTCGGCTGCGTCATGGCAGTTGCCTGTGGTCGATAGCCTGGCTCTCTTGGGGGTCATTTCTATTCGGTTGGTCCGATTGTCTCAGTTGATGACTTGATGGGCAGCTCCTCACCGGGGCTATCCTGCTGGTTGCCGGAGATCCCGCTGCTTCCCCTCTGGTAGTTCGTATGCCTCGTTTTGTCTGCTTTGGGAAGCCTCCGACATATTTGCCGTCTGTTCCTTTGTCTGTTGTCCTCGTTTGATTCGTCCGTTCGCCTTGATCTTCACGTCGTTCCCTTGCCCCAGCATTGCCCGGTACAATATCACCGATTCCCAGCTGAGACTCCAAGTCATAGCGCAGGAGTGGACCAGTAAACGAATTTGAAATTCCGGGTCCTCTTTATCCAACTAATAAGAACAGAAAGAAAACATAGGTCGCCAGATGAAGGTACTTTACTTACTCTTGTCAACCGCGAGCGTATGAACTTTTGATCCTGACTAGTTTACTGTTACAGTTACCAGCGTCACCCCCGTACTGTGCCGTACATGTGCTGACATGTTTTACGCTCGCGGTTGACAAATTCAATGAAACGCTTGCATCTCACGACTTACGCCTTCTTTCGGTATACGAATGAGAAGCTGGTAAAGCCAAAGGCAAGCGAAGCTTTGTCGGCATAAATCAGCTCGTATGCAGCCACAGTCAGGTTGCATAACGGCAAGCTTGTGATTTACAACCGTGAAGTTCAGGGTTCGAGACCCATTTGAAACGAGGATAATATGTTACGATGCTGCTGCTGTTCATGATGTTTGAGTCCAAACCAGATGAAGCATCCGGGCAGTGTGCGTGTGTTTGTTTAGGCGCTGACTCATACTATTCTGTTTCTTCTTTGTAGCATAGTGCACTCATTGAGGCCAAATGCTATCAGCAATTAGAGCTTCAACAAAACATTATAAATGAATAGATGTTTTGACAGCGAATCACAAAGACAGCAGTTGTCAGCTGAACAACAACCACATTTTTTGTCACATTATACTGGAGAGAGGTTTTCAAAATAAGCTGAGGACACGATGAACCCAATCGGGCCATATTGGCTAGGTCAATCAAACAGACAAGCATGGTCAAAATGACTGAATCCGTTTTGAGGTCACCTGTTGATTGTGTATGTGTGACAACGCAAGAGTGCAATGCTTGCTTCTCCTTTGTCGTCACTGTGTTACCCGAGTGTTACCCGTGTATTCAACTGGTGGGGATTGATTGATTTATAGGAAAATCCTGGGCTGAGTAGTGAGATTACTAGTGAGTTTATTGTGTCTCACATACTACTGACTAAGGTAATTTTGGCCAAAAGTCTGAAGCCCTTTGGTATGACCTTGTAGGTCAGCTGATAGGTCTCCCGTGGCTGTCAAGCGTAGATGATGTCCATATCTGGGTTTGAGTCTTGATGGGGTCAACAAATTGTAACATTTTGACCAATTCACCATGAGTCTTGCAATCATGAGGTGGGTAGACCAATGCCCAATGAAACGACTTCTCATATTTACCACTAGAGTGAATGATTTAGCACACTGATCAATGCAGTCTTCAGTTGAAAAAAGTCCTTGCATAGTCTGGTCATAGCTTATCAATGATAAAGTAAACACTGATTCCGTTGACCCTATAAGTTGGTACTTTGTGAAATTATCAAATACAATTAGGATTTCCAAGCTATTTTGTAATTAAGTTAACAGCTGAAACAGAGTCGATCGATCAAAGTCTTGGTCACATGAAAAGGGATGATATTTCGATTGAAAGTTAAGAACACCTACCACCGGTGGTCTGTCATGTCCTCATAGATGTTTTCAGCAAACTGCCACTTGAGTCCGCGATCGTGCCGCGGTAAATAGTTCTCCAAATGAGCTAAACTGGACAGATAGAAGCTGAGACTATCATTTCTTCAAGAGAAAATGCCTATCGAGTACAAGTGGTTCGTGTTAATCAAAAGCGGCAGATCAGGCCCAGTCCATGTAGAGAATTTCACCGTCAAGTCAAAGATAACATGGACTCGTGCCCGTCGATGCAACCAGTCCCCATCTTCCATGAAACCCTGCTGTCTAGTAGGTGGTACTTGGTTGTTCGAGGGTCAGTAAACAAAGGTTGAGTGAGATGCAGTCAGCATCGCGCAGCTCCCACATGAAGAGGTTCCAATGCACTTAATCCAGTAGCGTGAACATCCTTTTTAAGAAAGCATCGTTTAGGAAAGCAAACTCAATAGTGTGGACAAGGTGGTCATGACTCGATACCCATCATTAATTTCAAGTAACCGTTCATTGCTTGCGCTGACTGTGCTCAGTAGAAACTAACCGGACAATTACAATAATTAATTATTAGACTTCCACTTCCTTTTATTTACTACACAACAATTTACAATATATATGGGAGGCGGCCGCGACTAATCAAGGACTACTGGATGACGAAGTGATATGCAGTGTCAGGAATCGAACGCGGGCTTTCATAGTCTGCACCGAAGATAGCTGTTTGATACCACTGATCTCCGGTTCTTGTGTTCTTTGGTATTACCGATTGCTACCCGTGAGTTCAAGAATAATATATTCAGCAATCAAATATGAGGAAGTTTATACTTGATGAATACCTATCGACTCGTGTGGAAGAGGTATCTCAATGCTCCAACAGAAGTGGCTGTATTCTGATATCGACCGCTGATCGAACTTGAAGGATGCAACGTTCACCGGTGTCAGAATCACGGAGGCGGCCCAGTTACGTACACCAAAATTCCCTGTCCAAATCTCCAAAAAAGTTATTTGCGCACAGCGGAAAATAGATATTACTTATCGATGTAATGCAAACCACTATTCCTTAGTAAATATCTTTCGGTCTTCAGGACGAAAGTCCATATTTCACATTCTTGTTCAGCAATTGATATTTCGGTATTCACATCAGAAGTAATAGAATATACTGAAACTTCCTTTGTCATGTTGGATGGAGATTTTTGTTACACGGCTACCAGTTTTCTAACCTGATTGGCTCTGACAATTATTGTGAACTTCTTTACGAGGAAAACAATCAGTAGCTCGACTTCCTCTTCGTCAACAACACCGAGGCTATCTCAGTTCAGAAGTGAGCCCCTCAATCGGGCTCTGATCAATGTACCATCGAGGTTTTCAAGTTACATCACGTTATTGCATATTTGTTCTCCTGACCGCAGGACATTCCATAGGCAATGCAAACCAGAATGCCTAACAGTTCTAGTGGAGAGGTTCGAGATCATTAATTTTGGTCAGTCCTACAACCCTGATGTCTCATTTTAGTGGGACCAGTGGAGTCGATTTACATCCGACCTACCACGACTTCGTCCCCTTATGGGAAAACAGTGAGAAGATAGAAAGATCTTGCTTCCATGCTCGGAAATGGAAAGTCAGTGAAGTAAACAACGTATTTACTGAAATCTGAGATCAGAATACTGATTAGGCTGTATACAGAAATCATACTTGGAAGCACTAGTAATTGCCAGATTTGAAAACCGATGAAAAAGTCACTTGAAATGAACTCCACATCCCGGGACCTCCGAAAACTGGCTACTGAATTCAATTAAATATCTTACACAACATTTCAAAACTCCGCGTAACACTGCCTAGCACATATCCTGATACGTTTTTTGTCAACCCAATCCATGTGTTAACCGAGCTTAATTGACTCGAAATCAGGAAGGCTGCGAGTTCTGATGAACTTCAACCCACAGTCCTTTAGTAGTGTCCTTCCTATTTAGCGGAACACCTCACAATACGTTTTACAGATTTGTTGAAGAAACCCCTGGAGCGAGCGCTGAAAACCAGTTAGTATCACTGAATTAGTCAAAAGGAAATCGGTAAATTTCATCCAACTAATCAGACGTATAGAACACTGTGATCCAACTTAATCAATCACATCTGCACACCACGCTGGGAAATCAATTACAACGCCATATGTTTTCACGTACTCCTTGCCTCATGCTATAAGAAGTGCTGATTTCTGGTTACAATTGAATATAGTTTCCTCACTTGGTCGTGGTTACTTTATCGTTGGGATCGGTCTATCGCAGAATCACTGACCTGGGATAACCCAGAGGTTTGCGCACAGACACAACACACACATATCCAAATGAAACATTTGACACTGGGCCCAACAGAAGGACCTACGAACCTTATTTAACTCAAGGTTGTTTCATTCTGTCCCACTAACCCTCGTGAGAAGACTTTTCTGCCCTTGAATCATCTCACTTTTTATTAGCACAGAACACGTTTTTACATAGGAAGAAACAATCACTGCTACCAATCACTGCAACACAAACTATCTGGTCCATACCTTCATCAAGTAGGCCGTCTTCTGATTGGTTGACTGGCGGTATAACCAGCTACCGCCTAACGGGAATCCGTTCGCGTCTTATCCGTCTGTTTGCGAATACGCTGGCTCAAGCACTGACCTGGCTTCTGGGCAGGTTCTGACATGCTGATCGTTAATGGGACTTGGCCGACTATCGGCCATGAGTAAGCACAGCCACACAGGGATCAAGTGGAGTTTTCAATTGGTTTGCAAGCGTGCGACCGAATGACCGCGTTTGCTCGAATGGGGTGTTTGCTCTTGAAGGGTTCCAGTGGTAAAATCAGTCGGGGCTGGTACAATGTGTTCACACGGAGAGGTTACCGTTCCTCGGGAGTGCGCTGTAGGGCGATGACACTGTACCACGGCAATGATAAACTGACCACAAGCTCGCGTTGCTTGTGCAGTTCAGGGTGGTATGTAGGAATCAACAGTGACTTCTTGTATATTAATATACCATTTTAAGATTGAGTTAAGAAACCTTCACTCTGATTTGCGAATTCGTCACATAGATCTCGAAAATTATCAGTTTATTGTGAAAGTTATAATGTTAATAACACTGCGTTGTTGGTACATGAAATACGCCAACTATTCGGTTACCATAGGTAACCTTTTCCAAGGCAATTTTACAGTCAGATATGATTGTAAAATTGCCTAGAGAAAGGTTACCCACGGTAACCGAAACGTTGGCGTATTACATCTAACAACAACGCTGTGTTATTACCATTATAACTTTTACAATAAAAACAACGCATGACGCATCGAATTATCCCGTTTAGTTGGAGAACCAAATGCAATGGTTGGTTTTCTCATCCTTATAGTGTATCTCATCTGTCAACAAGCCACATGCATTCTTGGCCGACTATAGGCCGTCGTAACCACTTGCCATTCCACGCTCTTTCCGTGCAAAAAAAGGCGGGACCCCAGGTTGCACGTGACGTCGCGCTCACGGACGGATGTCGATCCGGTGGTTATTTGTAGTCATGTAATTTTTCGAAACAAAGTAAACGATAGCGTATTACCTTAGAAGCCTTTGGGCTCGTAAATGCATTTCGATTGTCCAGTAGAAGGAATTGCAATACTGGTCTCTGAATAACTCCAGCATTTGGTTCACAGATATACTACATAAATGGAAATATATAAATTATTTTAACTAAGGGAAGAGCTCATTACTCCATCATGATGGATAACATAAGGTATTTCCTTTCATTTTTTAAAATCCCAACCGGTATATCTGGAAGGCAGTTTCTTACGACAAGTGTTCATTATACTGTGTGATCGAGGTTGTTGTCTTTAAAATATATCCTATATGTTTTCCAGTAACAAGTATCCTGAGAAACAACAGGAAAGAACAAATTCAACTAACTGCAGCCTACGGAATCACATGTTGAGATCTGAAAATCTTTCCATCACCTCATGTGAGAATGTATACCTCTAATTCCTAGTCTGTGCAATTTATTAGGTTATTTTGAAGCCTCATATTCATTTTTCGGATAAAAGCTGCAGAAAACAGAGTATGGAATCGGTTGAGAAAGGTGGAATATTCTGGGGGAAATGTTGAGACTTTTGATCATCTTTACAGGAATACGTGCTACGATATCAATTCCTTTGCAACGGAGTACAATCGAAATAGTTTGGATTGTTGACATTGCAGTCAGGTAGTTGAGTTGAAATCGAGACGAAGCATCCAGCTGATGCAGCTTCTGATTGAATCAGCTCCAAGTTCGGAAACACTGTGTGGTTTTCATATTTTAAGAACTAAGTACCCTATATTCATTTGGTCAGTACTGGAAGAAAATAATAGTACAATGCTATAATTATCATTTTGCACGCTCTTCTCAACCACCGTCAACCTGCAATTCAAACGGAATGGTGCTGGAATCTGCAATGAAAGGAAATAGAGCATTAACTAATAACGATAAGGAAATTAGTTATTCCAGTGTTAGTTTGGTCAAGTCCTTTGTCTAATAACATCTATAATAGTAATCCAAGGTACTCCGTAAGAGAATTTACGTAGTATTCTCCGGACGGGTCTGTGTGGCCGTTTG
Source organism: Fasciola hepatica (assembly GCA_948099385.1). Classification (NCBI taxonomy): domain Eukaryota; kingdom Metazoa; phylum Platyhelminthes; class Trematoda; order Plagiorchiida; family Fasciolidae; genus Fasciola; species Fasciola hepatica. The sequence continues at coordinate 849,934 of CANUEZ040000189.1, read as the reverse complement.
CTATAGATTTGACCATACTGGGCACATACTTGCGAGATTAACGGCTGAAAGAACGATGCTGCTATAGCGTGATCTCTACCTTAATGGGTACTAGTGAAGAACCTGAGTTAGATTTGAGATATATTGTCTATGTTGCGAACTTCAAGTCCAAATTAATCAGCGACAGTTAATCCACAACTGTTTCTTTGATATCGCGTATGATTCCTGCGAAATGGTCTTCGTCTCCTTTCAAAACACACCGGCTGTGCTCATCCAAGTGCTACCGTAGTTATTACTGTGGAACTCTGCGATTACTCCTCAAAATATCAGCCTTGTTGTCTAACGAAGTCCTATCAGTTTACTGAGTATGTGCGCCTGTAGTCGGATCGACGGAATTTTCCCGGTGACCGAAGGTTTTGTGACCGTACCCAGCCTAAATAAGTCGCCGGTGAGCTAGTCATTCGTCAAGATGTGGGCTCTGGCACTTTTTCCAGCGTTTCTCAAATCAATCTGACTGGTTTTCGAAGCTGTGTCAAAACCTCCCAAAATTATATTACAGTTTTCGCAAGTCAAAGTGAGAGTTTCTCAATTCAATCTTGAAATGGTATGGTTTGTTATTTGTGGCCGTGTAGATCACTTCGAATGCCTGACTTGCTGTGACTCAAAGCTTGTTCTCACAAAGATGTCGAGCAAATGATGACCTGATTGACCTTTGCTCGGTTGATGATGCAATTGTCCTGAATCTGTTGCTCATTGTCGTCTGAAGCCACACTGAAATGTATTCAATTATTCGGTAACGTAACTGCATTTTTGTTCTGTCAACATGCAATAAGATGACCGGATCGGCAGCACAGTAGGCGCTGGAAGCTGACTGCGAAAGTTTTCTGATCAACTCACTTTACCATATTTGTAAGGGATTTCTTGATATACTTTCATCTTAGATAGTGCATTTGGAACATCTTTTCGTGGCTTCAGTTAGCGGCTTATTGCCAGGACTGATGCTGGATATCTATCTGGCGTCGTGTTTTCAATTATTCGATTGCTTCCATTCTCCAGTGTTTCCACCGGGCAAATCTACTGTGCCCCGAAAAACAGTGTTTGCACCGTATTTACCTTAAACTTTACTGGAATAAAGCCTCTGAAATGAAGATATAGTCCAGACCAGGTGTCTTTTCGGTAAATAGATCTTCTAATTAAACCATGTTCTCGGCGAAGAAACCCAATGTTTGAATGTCTTATTGTGTCATTTACCTCGGTATCGATTATCATTTTCAAACTGAGATGTAGAATTGAACAGGTCTTTCTCTTCTTGTTTGTTCTTTGTGATGACGAAAATATCATCCACGTGACTGCCACAGATTATTGTATCGAATATTTCACCCCTAATCTTAATCTCAAGCAGACCAACAAAAATTTCCGCGAGAATGTGGCCCGACGGACTGGTCATAGCAACTCCGTCAATTTGTCGAAACCATTCATTTAGGAAGCGTAACTTCACTGTTGACGTGGATATTGACAGTAGGCGTGCCGATTCAATACTCGGTAGTCCGATATCTAGTACGGATCAATCATTTAACATATCAAAAGTATCTTGTGGAGGAAAATTTGTAAATCAGGGGGGGGGGGGTAATGTAATGTAATAATGTACAAACACTGAGGACAGTGTTCCTTCGTTGGGGGAGCAGTGTAATACGCTCAGACAGTTCGCCACTCCCATCTTTATCGGTGTAAGTATTGATGATTTCTGATGCACTTACTGATCACCGACTCACTGAGTTTTCTTTCTGTCTTTGTAGATCGTACACGTGCAACCCCCACGGAAGACACTGCATCCCGCACACTACAGTATTATTCATACTAAGCAAATTTCGGTTCTGGATACTTTCTTTTTCCAATAGATTGTATATTCAAAACTGTCCTTCACTTTATGGCTCATGGCCGCTTCCTTGACTAGCTTCAGTACCTTGGCTAACCATTTGGCCAGTTTGGGTTGTAGTAATAACTGGTAAAATTGGCCCCACTGGTACATCAGATTTATGTATTTTTCGACGGCCACACCTTTAAGGTATTTGACTTGGTTCTTGATTCATGCGTAAGACACGTTTAAACTACAGTTCATAGTCCAGTGTAAATTTTCTGTCCTAGGTCGCTTGGATCATTTGGCCTTCCGTCCTATTAAATTCGTGTTCATCTGCTAGAGATGGTTCACACTTTCTACCCATATGGTAATTTGTCTATATTGATAACTGCCGATCCTTCGTCTGGAAGCAAAATTACTATGTTGGGGTTCTTCGATCTGTCGAGAGCATCTATGTGTCTGTTCGTTGGAAGACGATTGTTGTTGTTATTGTTGCTGTTGTTGTTGCTGCTGCTGCTGTTGTTGTTGTTGTCGTTGTCGTCGTTGTAGTCTTGCAATGCTGACATTCCAAACCAACCCGTTTTGTCCTATATCAACTCAGAGCACCTTCATTTACCGGCTTTAAAACAGGCAAAGGATTGAGAATTGTCACCCACCCAGACCATAATAATGAAAGTATAGTGAAATAATTCGCATTCATTCATGGCTATTGTCGATAAGAGGTTGATTTTGAAAATTTGTTAGAAATTTCATGTCTTTACCATACGGAGACGAAAATTTCACAGTGCTGCATGACATATCGGTGCAATGTGACTAGTCGGAGATAGAAAAAAGTTCGTTTATTCATGTCAACTACTAAGGAGACCGTTAATATTGATCCAAAAATGTAGGCACGTTGAACACATCGCATTACATCGGCCAAGTGGTAAGAGTGTGCTTGAAATAGAACAAGGATGAACGGAACACAGAACAGATAAGCAATAACAACCATGGAATTGTTTGTGTGTTTGGGGGGAAGTTTTGTTCCTCTATCTAAATTCAACAGCATACTACTCGTATCTAAAATCCATTCTTCGGACCATGTATCCTCATTCTAAAGGATAGCCGTGTTAACCGACGAATTAACTTTGGAAGAATCACGTTGTGAATTTTCGATATGAGTTTTATGGCATTGTATTTGGATGACAGAACGAAATTTCCCCGGGAGCACGCTACCAGTTTCGCGTTTAATGCCGCTCATCAGGTATGCGTACCCGGTATTCTTTCGCCTAATCATCCTTATACTTGAGTACTCCACACTTGGTTTACACCTGTAATCTTATTTGAATCAAATGAAAGAATCACCGTGTGATTATAAAAATAGACACGTCCACAATGCACGGTCAACATGATTCAAGTCAGATTACAGCAGTTCCCATTTTCGCCAAAACCACTATCATTGAATCACCGTAGGATTGCGTCTCGAAAAAGTAAAACATAGCTGGTAAAAACTGTGATCACACGTGATTGGTCGAAACAACTCATCCATTGAATCAACCAGTTAAGTCAATGTTTTGTTCCGTCCCACTAGCTCTAGTGAGAAAACTCTTCAGCCTTCGAACCATCTCATTTATTGTGCAAAAACGAACCGTTTTTATAGATCACTAGGTGGGTTCGTTAACTTGCTGAAGCCTTCAACCCAATCAAATCGAATCCAATCCAATACAGTACAATGTAAAACAATGCCAACGAGAAATCATAGAATGGAGGAAAATGATGAAATGGTTTTTAATTTATGGTTGCTATTAAACCTCGGTGAGATGTTCCCTCGGATCTAACACGAAAGTTCTGTTTTGTTACGTCCACTGATAGGCTTCTTCAGTGTAAGCTGTTCTCTGAGGCAGGTAGTGATTGCAAGGTAGGTCGACGTAGCCAGTCCATGACATGTCAAAAAGGTATGAAAACTTTGACGAGTGGACTTGGCCACATGGGACGTGTTAGAATTTCAGGTTGGAGTCCGCGCGACCCACCTATCAAATGGTTGGAGGCATTATGTGATATGGCTAGGTGTCGCGGCCATGGGCATAGTTGCATTCGGACTCTTTCTGAAACCGTTAACAGAATGCGCCACCTTTTGCGAAACAGAACTTGACAACAGACTGCGTCTACGGTTGTTTAGGTCAATCCCTATGATCGTTTGTCCCAGTGCACTTGACAATGTACTTACCGAAATTGCCAAGCCTGGTTGCCACTTCGCAGTTCACGCGTGTCAAACAGTGACGATACATTGGCAGGCCGTATAGTTTCCAATAGCTCCTGATAGTTGGGTTTGGCGTTCTAGTCACGAGCGTTTCATCACCAGTCAAAATAACATCATCAGTGCGCAAGTCACCTGGTGATGAAACGCGTGCAACCTCAACAACAAGCTCAAAGATCGAAGGCTGTTGAAAACCACCAATTAGAGCTACGATCAACACCGATTTTCAAAAGCATTGACAACGTACAGCTCACTTTGCACATTCCAGACATAACTTGTTTGGTTTTGTTCAAGTCACAAACAGAAATTCGTAGTGATGACAAGAATCACAACGAACTTGGCGCCGCATACTGATCACGTGATTTTGTCTAGATCACTCTTTTTGTTTATATTAACGGAAATACTACACGAATCTGTTTGTGCATGACACAGATAAACACTATTGCATATAAAACTGAAGTCTGTGAAATGTCGCACCCCTATAGCAAGGGGAAAACTGCTGCTTTTTAAAGAACTCCCACATTTGACAGCTAGGGTGTTTCAATTTTACTGTCACATTATAAGCAACACATTCATAACCTTCTTAATAACGAAGTTAAAAATCACAACTGCTTTATCCTTTTACCTATTTTTAACATTTTTTGAGCATTTTTTAGTTGCTTAAGGTTATTCGTGGTTATCTGCAGGTTTACATCGAAATTTCGTCTTCGTATTTATGTCTCTTCCATCCCATTCTCCACTATGCAACATATGCTCAGTAGATTTGCCGGTAGGAGGTGGCTGCTGACTAATAAGCTACCTGCGGGAAAAGTAAGCTAGTGGCGAGATGTGTTAGATGCATTTTGTTAAAACTCAACTCCACAACTACAGTGAGTTTTCAAGTTGGAAGCTATTACACGAAGGGAAAACAGAATTGGCCGATACGTCTCCTTTGCATGGAATCGACAGATACACTGGTTTCTCTACTACCATGGGTGACTTGCATTTGGTTTCGCTTGTTCCCACTCATTATCGAATAAGCCAGTCCAGATATTCGTTTGATGCGAATATCTTCCTGATTTCATCAAGTTCCTTGTTGACTGTTTGAGCTTGTCAGAAAGGAAGTAACTTACGCGACACCATTGAATGTTCGGACTCAACTGAATCTATCAACCTGACCAGAAGGCAAATGTTTTCTCTCGTTATTCAATAACGCGTCTCTCAGAAGGACCGTGGAGGCTTTATGCGATCATATTGATTGTTCGGGTTAGGATTTTAGGTTGTCCGTTGAAAACCTTGAGGAAGAAATTGTCAAGAAACGCTACAAGCAAACTACTATCCAATTGCATTCAGTCTTGAATACTCGAGGCCTCAGAAGAATGGCCAGAAATCACCAGACGTCTGAAAAACGTGGGCTGTCTTGTGATCGTCTTTCAAAGGTGCTGATTTTAGTCGATTATTCAAAACACGTTCGAATTCGGCTGCGAATCATACATACTACACAGCCAAAGGAATAGATGTCTTCAAAACCACCAAAATACCTGTACTATTCCGCCAAATCAAAATGTGTTCATCGAATCGAGTGTGAACGCTGACCAGTCTACGAAGCAGAACAGAGGCAGTTTCGTCGTCAGTTAGTCCAATACTTTCCGGGGACAGACAATCTTGTCACAGTGACGTCACCTACAAAACCAACAAATGTGAGGCAGTGGGCAACACAAATTCTCTGGGATTCAAAGCTTAGTGTCAGCTCAGCCACGCGTTTTAAATCGTCCGCATCTGCATGAACCCTGGAGTACTGAACTGCACCGAAGCGCTAGTCATTCGTAATCACAATCATGATCTGTGCAAGCAACATGAGTGGACCATCAACTTAGCCATGTTTTGCTGATAGTCGATTGCTTTCCTGTTCTTTATAGCAGACATAAGAAGCAAGATTGAGAACGTTTGTCGAGAATAAACGGAAATGAAGCAAGCCCCTGAGAAATGGCTCAAGCTGAAACAGCGAATCGAGCTTGTCCTCCATCCGTCCATCCATGTGGAAAGTGGACCAAATTTGTTGGAATATTGTAGGTAATACATTGTACATTGCGTTGACTGCCAAGTGCACCCATTGGGTTATGACAGCATTGTGACACTATTGTTTGATCAATGATGATGTGACCCGGTTGAAAGGCAAGGTGTATGATTCCTCAGTCTGCTTCTGTGTTTATTCATACGTTTGATCCTGTGGAATAATTTACATCGGCCGCACGACCAGGAGTTTGCTTGAACACATCCTCAAACACCACCCTGCATGGGTAAACTCTGGAACAATGAAGTCGCTCGCTAGTGTGGTGGTTTCACATCTTGCTCAGACTAATCACACACTAAACGTGACAGAGGCTTACCGTGTCCTGCTTAAGGTCCCGGGCTGGCAATAAAGATCAGCTAAACGTCGCAAAATAGCCACAGCTGAGGCAGTTGTCATCCCCGTCCACAACGCCCTGTGTACTCAAAAACAGTTTGTGTGTGCTATTAAGCTGACCTGGCTCACCCTTCATCTTACAACAGGCCACAAACGAGATGAAAACTGGCATAACACGTGAGAAACAATCCACTTCCGGCTTTCATTTGAGCCTGGATTACAATTGTGTTCTTTCTTTTTTGCCACCATTAAATTGTATCACTTCCTATTTGTCTGATTGGTCCAGTCGCTTAACTTGTCAGAACATGTTGTGAAGGAATAGCATGAAAATCAATCGCAGAAAACCAGCTCATTTGCAAATTTGTGTTCTCAAAATGTCATCAGCGGGAATTTTCAGACAGTATTGTAAGATATCAAGTTATAACTGTAGGGACAATTTTTGCAACCCCTATTCGTAGTTTAAGATCGTTGCACCATGGTTTAAGAGCCAAACAGAGCCACCGAATGACCCACACATCTGATCATATCCCTTTGGTGAAGTTCTGAGATCCATCATATGATGCTAAGATAGTGTTTGGGCCAATGTCAGCAAGAGGGACAAGATTTCTTACATGATATTATTGTCAAGCTACGTAACACACTGCATGAGAATTCGTCGATAACTCTTGCTCAGATTTAAACAACAGTATAGTCCCGGAATTACCATGATGAACGTCGACAAAACTGAGAGAGCGCTGTCAACAAGCTGAACGGTCATAAGAAGAATAAGCCACATAATTGCAACCATTTCATCGAATACTCCGATGTCATTAGCTCATCAAGGATTAGTTCCTCGTGAAGTTTTATATTCCGCGTCACACCAGACATTTGGTCGTTCTCACCAGATTTGGTTTTGTCGGTGAATACAGAACCAGAAACGTACTTTATCATCAAGTCTCTATAACGTCTCCCTCATTTACCGTCCACTCACGATTTACGGGACGCTTGCGAGCTCGACTACTGTAGTGTGGAAGATGCACTAATTGTAATGAATGTATCAAACAGGCTTGCCAGCTCTGCGATCAAGAGCTGAAAGTACTATTGCAAGATCCACCATCGCACGTGTCAGTGTCTGTCACAAACAACCGAGCACGTACTACAACGCACAAAACCAACGCGGAACTCCTGATAATTCATTGACACTGTTTGTCAAATGATTCCAGTCACCTTCCGTGAATCGCATAAAGGGCCTTTTATGCTCACACATGCATATCCAAGTACAGCGTTTGACATTTTTCAAAACAGATGGGCCCACAAACTATTTTTGGCACAAGATCGAGTGGCGTTTTCCGTTCGTGTGTAGGTTTGCAACCCGATGGTCGTGTTCACACGAAGAGAGTGTTTCTCCTTGAGGAATGGCAGTGGTAAAATCAGTCGAGTCGGGACAACGTGTTCACCCTTTAGGTGTACGTCCTAGGAGAGAAGAACGATGCTGGCGTATTCTCCATGAGAGGGTTAAGTAAACGAACGGTGAGTAGCACGATAATCCTAAAGAGTAAAACGACCGCTCCTATCTTGAGCAAAATAATTACCAAGCAGCTATAGACTTGACATAGGCATTGTATTACTAATGTAACTAACTTTTTAGTCGCAATAGAAGAAAATCGATTTTTAGAAACGTGTTCACGAGATTCAGGCTACTTAATTGGTCGTAGAACAAAAGCCTTCATTCGAAGTTAGAATTCCTCAAAAGATGAAAAGTCGAAGTAAAACATACTTCTGAGTCATATATTTCCAAACGCTGCACGCCTGAAGATTGAGACAGACTGTCAAAATAAGAAAAGGGGATTATGTGTGAAATTAGGGTAATAATCAGCAGTATTCTTTGTGAACTGATTCATCAAGCCATTCAATGATCAAATCACAATTGAAAACTATAGAGGCATTAGTTTTATCTAGCTTGTTAGGATTGGTGAGGATAGCGGCAGACAGTTCGTCTATCGATGGTTTGGCTTGACTGGTAGACACGACACCATCGAATATCCAGAATCAAGGAAAAGGTTGGTGTGGCGGTATGGTCTGACACACCGTTAGACAGACGGTTTAGTCTCACTGGCAGACAGTGCGTCAGCACCGGCCCCTACCAGGCCCACGAAATCACGAGTGACAGCACTGCCGATTAATGACGTGACTCGATAAACGAGAGACGAATCCTGCCAGCGGCCTTTAAGTCTCGAGGAATGGTTGCTCACACCAATCGGACCAATGCGCTACGTGCGACGAATGGGTATGTGGACTGAATACCCGTATATTCTTTGTTTTTTTGTAAATAAAAGGAAACAGCTCGCAGGCAGAGCTGAGTTCCCGCTAGAGTTTAGTGGGGCCGAATAAAACAGATGGGGTCAACGGAACAGACAGCATATCATCAGCTATCCAGCATCGAACACACGTGTGCTCGCAGGTATCTCACGATTCGTCCGAGCTACTAGCTCTTTTATCTTCAGTTCGAACTCATCTTTTATGTCATACCTTGTGTAGAGATTCCAGTAATAGTGCACGAGCAATAATAGTCCTACTCAACCTACTACTACTGGTGCCATGACAGGAAACAGTGTTGAGGGTGACTTACCTGTTGGCTTCGTTAGCGACTTGACGTGTTATCGGTATACTGGATAAAAGATAATCTGGTTTCTTCCGTATACAACTCAGTAACACCGTCCACTCCAGTCGTGGAGCTTTATCCGTCGAGTGTATACCAGCCTGAGTATTACGCGAATTGTCAGTATCCAAGAAGTGTAAATTTACCAGTACGAGCACTACAAAATCTGGGTACTGTAACCAATTTTTGTCCAGCTATTGAGTGACTAACTAACTAACTGACGAATTACTAGTCAGAGAACTGAAACTCACTTAAGTATGTATACTCGAATTGTGGGTCAAACGACCACAGCATAACGAAAGTCCAGCAAGACGTCAAAACGCTCAAACAACAAAGGACAACAAGCGCACGCAGCAACGGAAATGCTGTCGCTCCAGCACAGTCGAGAGGACAGGGTGTGGTCAGACGGACAGGACAAGGCCGAAGGTCAGTCATTCACAAAGACTAAGTTATCAAATAACGTACGCCAAACTGCAGGAGTCCAATGAAGTAACGCAAACAGTCATGAGGAAAAGTACACCAACGCGATTGTCCAGGTAACACAGAATGTTCGCCTATGTGTTCCTTGAAGAGCACGGGAGGAACACGGAGAAATACATTGACGTTCGGAAAAACCAATATCAGTAGGAAATACGGAAGTAGTTAGGACCCTGAAGTCAACCACACGGTTCGTAGACGGTCAATTCGAAGCCTCGTTTCTAAGGAAAGATGTTTGCCTTTTGTAGTACACTACCCCTTGTCTCGCCAGTTGTGCATTTAATACGTCTTTTCTGTCCCATAAATTCAACACACACCCTCTATGAATTTCAGCTCGCATGTCGCATGTATTTGTCGAATAAAGCCTAATATCAAGGCCTCCTATCTTCTCACTTTCTCTCGGACGCTCGGGCTCAATCGTGTACTATAACACCTTTATCTCCCAAATAAGCCATAGGCAATGCAACACATTTGTCGTGGTTGAATTATCGACTAGTAAGACAGGCTGGTCTCAAAGAATGATATGCTCAAGTAATGGAGGACTACATAGCCGAAGACTATGGAAATACTTCAGCCGAGAAGGAATCTTCCAAGTACTAGTCACCGATAAGGCATCTAAATTCTGTGCAGCGGAGCTGAAATTCTGGCTGATAGAATCGAATGTTGGCATCTGCGTATGGCCTTACGCCATCAGTGTTCTGACGGCACAGCGGAAAACTTTCTGAGTTCTGTGAAAAGTGCAATAACGTCAGTCAACCCGAGAATGCTGCCCGACTTGGAAGCGTTTCTCGACAATTTATTGTTGCAGCACTGAAACGCAGTGCATACAACTACTAAGGAAAGTCTAGCCGTTCTCTTCAAATTCAGAAGACTGCGGTTAAGATGATGAGTTTTGATTCCAGCGATGTCACATACTTCCGCGGCAATAAGCTTTGACCAACTCATGGAGTTATCACCAGACAACTTGGTCAATCTATGGTGGAGATCACGGACCTGGATGATGTATCGGTGCATCGGCTCCACCTCAGCCAAATTCATTTTACAGTGGTAACCGGCGATGTAACCATTGGCACGGCTGAAACGACCGAGGATCCAGAAGGTGACCGTGCTGATGACTGTGGTACATCTATTCCGCCTCTTGAAGCGACTGTCGCAGCGGCTGATCCATAGCCACCAGCTCCAGTTTGAAGCTGAGGACAACAGGTGAGCCAAATTGATGAGGAGCTCTTGAGGGTGGAAGGTTGGGGTGATTCGGCAGCTGTCGCACGTGATACGGCTAAGTACAGCTTCATAGCCACTCTCGCGCATGAGCCTCAACCAATCAGGATCGCCTCGAACAAGTCCGACAATAGCTCCCTGTGACTGATCATCTTCGAGTCTACCTACCACCTCCTCTGATTAAACACATTTATAGAAACCCGTTCTGAAATACAAATAACGTGCTATTTCGCAGCCTTGTTCCTCTTTCTACTTTCTTGCGCGTAGTTCTGGGTGAGAGCTATTGTAATACATCCTGTTAGTTCAGTTCATTACGATTATTACAGATCTGCATATATCATAGCTGATGGTGACCTTCAACAAGGAGCGAAATGGTGATTTTTGATTTTTGTCAGTACACAATTGAAAGTTAGGCCCCCTGTAAAAACCTTCATCTGTATTCATTTTCAACCGAAATAGCGAATTCCACTGTGCCCAGGGATCTGGCTTGTGCCCTGATGTATATACAGGTGCAATGAAACAACCAGAGAAAACGCTTTCATACTTTCTGTCTGTTGACATCTTTTGCAGGCGTTCTCATAGATGACTAAGCTTGTAACATGTGGAAATTTCTATTCAATATGTCACTTCAGGAATTTACAAGTGTTGTATTGGGTACACCTGAGTATATAATCAGCTACAGATGGCACTGAGTGAGCAAGTGGGCAGCAAATTCGGTAACGTGTCAACACGCTTGAACTTGATGATCCTTGTCCGTGGAGAAAACTGCCGTTGGTGTGAACTGCGTGAACACTCGGTGTGAAAGGACAGTTGTGAAAAAGAAGGTAGTAGAAATCAGATGGACCGGGGAAAGTCTGTACTTGGAAACTATAGGAGGATCACTTGTTGAGGTCACGGAAAAAAACTGTCGCTCGAGGATTCGTTGCTTGCGTAGTTCCCGATTCAATATTGAAATTGTCATAAATTCTGAAGTCATGAACAGCTGCCTGCGTAATTCTGGTGTTGACAGGACTAGTCTGAAAGCTGTGGCTAGATCGATCTGATGTTCAGTGCCAACCAGATGTGGAAGAATTACGATATTGATAGTCGGAGCTGTTCACTTGCATAAAGAAGCCGAGAAGCTTTTTGATATCCTCTTAGATAGATGGCTCATTTGTGTCCAATAAACTATGTACTACAAGAGCACATAAATTGCTTCAGAACGAAAGATTGAATGTAGTGAGGCATTCTATGCTTTGACTGTAGAACAGTGAACGGTTCATTTTACCGCGGAATCATCACACCAAACTATTAGCGTACTCCTTAGACGCTATTTGTGATATATCAGCCACTACGGACCCCCCTACGGCAAATATATATAGGTCATGCCGCTCAATTTTAAAGCGCCTTGGATAAAAAATCCTAGCAAAATCACAATTTAAGCGGTATCTGCTCAGTGGTATGTCATCCAATGGCACAGCATTTATCGCTGACCTGTTCGCATGGGTAGTCACGTTGGTCTACTGGAACTGTCAGTGTATAGTGGGTCTTATTCCCTTGTAACAACCAGTAACAGTTCATTGATTGTGGTGGTTCACGGATTCCTACTTTTCAGCAGCAACTTAACTCGAGCAACAAAACAATCATCAGGATTGAAACTTCGCGAGAAAACTAAGAATAACAGTATCATTTCGGTTGTTAGGTGGTGCAACTATAAGTGTCAATTTTCATGTCACGTAGTTATATCTTCCTGCATGGGATCACTGGTTGAATGGCTCTCGTGGTCGTGTCACCCACTGTGGAAGCCCGATACGCCTAGGTGGCCAAGTGCATTGGATCGGCACTAGCAGTTTACTATCACCGTCCATAATTGGATAAGCAGTGACTATACTTACTGACGTTATTGATAATTTTAGATTGTTAACCGGTCGATCGTCTGGTAGCAGCTGTTGAGAGAATAACGCTATGTATTTGCCTTTATTCTAATGATAACGTTCGGTTTACCATTTCAAAACAATCACGTTGGCTGCCGTACTCACTGGTAATGGTGCCCCGAAATGCGGAATTCATCGTGCAACGGGGTGAGCTACAAATAACGGTATCAGTTCGATAAGTAAGTTTTCCAATACAAGAACTTTTATTATCGTGCATAATCATAGCTTATTGCCAATGATCCCAGCATGCCAGTGACCAAGTGCCCTAGTTCGGATTTTATTACCTTCTTGCCATGTTGCGGACTGACGACTTAAAGGTGTTTATCTTATCAAGTTTAATATAGCCTCTGATTAGTGGTATACTCATAATTAGTCAAACCAACCACCAATCCGACTACGGGTTATATCTCCAAAGTGTTTTGTCACGCGGTTGCAATAAGTTCATTCAGAAGGCTTTATCAGACTGTCATATAGGGATGGATGGAATTCACTCTAGTGTGTTCTGGCGGAATACATAATAACTGAAGGTATTATGTGCATGACCATTTGCGTGTATAGTGTAACTTTGGACGTAGTTCGTGTGACTTCCTTATTGAGCAGTTCTCCGGTCGTAATGGTAAAGTGAGTATCAGGAGACTATGGGGCATCTTGAACAAGTCGGCAAATTCTGTTTGTTTTTACAGTTCGCCTGAACAATGCTGTTACTTTCCTACTGGACTCGATGCTCATCTGGACGTCTGCCTTAAAAACACTCTCAACTTGTTTCATTTGGCTTACTGCCCCCCTGATCAGCGGCGAAAGATTCTCCCATGACTTATTGTAAAACGAACCACAAACACTTGAACCAGAGTCGAGACCGAAAGATCTTAAGGCCATAGTGCCACCCGGACAGACTTTTCAGACACCGAGACACGATAACCAACACTGATCTAAGTAAGTTTGGAAAGAGTGTCTTCCCGTCACAAATCTGGAAAGAGAGGTCAGAAACATAGGTTTGTACAATATATCCTTGAGCATTTCGCTACATCTGTACACGCGCATACTGCAGTCAAAATGATTTTAAGTAGTCAGTAAAATAATCAGTGAAACTGAGACAAGATTAAAGTGGATGAACAGTTATAGGAGCGAACAAGAATGGGAAGGGAATTGCCTGTTAGATCATCAGTGTAGGGCCAAGCTGATAAACTATTCACGCTGTGTGCACTGTTTGGGTTTATTATTGAGAATGTCTAGGGCTTCAGCATATCTAGGCAATCTCGTACTTGTGGTGTTGTAAATGACCTAAGACGAGTTGCTTGGACTCACACTGTTTTCGCTCAATCAGATTTTGCGTAACTGATGGTAGCACTGCTTTTGGTTTCCTTGATGACTTCGTCATTGTGAACTGACCAATCATCAATTTTTGAGGCCTGGCCGGAAATTGCTCATTCGATCGATGGCGCAATTGTCTCTTCTTTCAGCCTATGTAGACGGCTGCGCATCCACATATGGATTGATAGCCGCCGTTTGATTTGGCACAGGGAGGCAGTGGCTCTTTCGCCGGCAGTGTTGGTATTCACGCGGTTGTGAAAACAATAACTAGATCAGCTGCGTAGTAAATTCAAGAGCTTCCTAATTAGTTGATCGATGTCATCACCTTTGAATGGCAGTTGTACGAGAACTTTTAACTTCTGAGCACTTTGTAAATTCGCTTCAGATGGCCTTTCTACAGACTGCTTCAAAATAAACTGTATTGGATAACCGTATGACTGGCTTTTTGGTTAGTTTTTTAAACTCATTGGCTGATGTGTCCTCCCTAAATATTTCACGTGCCCCGTGAAATAATGCATGTGTACAGATGAAGCGAAATGCTCTGGGATACATGGTGCAAACCGGTTAGATCTTGAATATGTGGAATGGGGTGCCTGTCTAGGATAGTAGCCTGGTTGAGGGCCCTATAGTCGCCACAGGGGTGCCAGTCGCCATTAGGTTTAGGAACCATGTGAAGGGGCGAGGCCCAAGGGCTACTGGACGGGCGTATTATGCCTAATAGTAGCATGTGCTCGAACTCAGCCTGTGCTACGCGGAGCTTGTCTAGTGCCAAGTGACGTGGATGGCTAAATACTGGGGGTTTTTTAATGACAATATGGTGGGTGACTTTGGTGTTCACTGCGGGAAGGGGTCCAGATTGCCTTAGCATTGCCGGATAAGCTGGAAGCAGGTCTGCGTAGAGGTGTTCGGCTTGTGGTTCGATGTATAGGGGCATGATGTGATTCACGGAGGAATACGAACCGGTTACGGAAAGAGAAGTCTGCCGGTTGAAAACTCTCCGGCATAGTGCATCGACCAGGAGGTTGAAATGGTCATGGAAATCGATACCAGGTATGGGGTAGGGGAAGTCTGCTACTATAAACACCCAGCGGAAGGTACGACGTAGGCCTAAGTTGAGCGTGAGTGACTTACGGCCGTAAGTAGCAATAGGAGTGTCGTTGGCAGCACGAAGTTGTTGAACTGATGGAATCGTTGGATCACCTGCTTCTTTTGGAATGACATTAACTGCTGCACGGGTGTCAATTAGGAACAGGTTATCGGAAATTAAATCTCGGACATGCAGCAGACGGTTTCTATTATGGCTGCCGACCGCGTTAGTTGTCGGAATGCGTCGGGATATTAGTTTCCCTGTTTGGCACTTTGGAAGGTGCAGCCGGCTTCGCAGAGCCGGGCCTTCTTCCCAAACCGTTTTTGATATCGACGGTATTTCGATCGAGTCAGAGTTGTGATAATGGTTATGGTCTCTACAGCAAGAACAAATAGAAGTTGAAAAATGTCTGAAATCCCCCTCGGAAACAGCTACCAAAGTGTCCTCGGAGTGTGTTCCTATGGTGGGAGCGGTGATCTGAGGGCTACTCGAGTTTCTTACGGCAGTAATTTGTAGATGGTACCGTTCCATAATGCCGTCCGCTGGTTTTACCGCTTATGAGGTTAAGATGGATAGATTCTTCGAGCGGTGCTTGGATATTGGCTGGCAATCGCTGTTCCCACAGCTATTTCAGGACTTTTTCCTCGAAAAGGTGCCCTACCAGCTGCCGCGTTTCTCTCAGTAATGCCGAAGGCTTCTTACCACCGAACTCTGTTCTTTGGATCGGCCGTTTCAGTCTTGAAGATTTTGACGGCAAACGAATAGAGATTACCGCTTCTTTCACAGCTGTGTGGGAATACTTATTGAATAATACGTCGAGCATCTGAATAGCAACGTCACGGGAAAGATGACCAATAGCCCACAAGTAACGGATACGTTCGCTTGTGATTCTGTGTTTCAAACTCTGCCTCTAACACATGAAACCAGAGTTGAGGTTCATCAAACTCACGGATGGCTAGGGAGACTGTCGAAACAGACGGTTTGGGATCGGGCTTGCGGTCGTCACTAGCTGTAAGTGCAACGGAATATCAAGTGTAAAAACGATATGTAAAGGTCAACTGAGAAACCGTGAAACACTTATAATATCAATAAAGGAAAAATATAAAACGAGTATTGTAGCAGAAATTGGGATTTACCGTTTATATGTCGGAAGAGAGTATGTATAAACGAATAAATGTGATTCAAGGAATTACGAGTGTCCTTGGTGGACTGAATTTGTTATTCGGGGTCACCAGTTTAGGATTCTCCTAAGTTAAGTCAGGACCTGCTCCCACATAGAGTCTATATCCCGTAGTCCTCGGTTCGTGACACGTTAACGAGTATATTCCGCTGCGCGCAAAATAAACAGAACTCAAAATTCTGAAGCGGGATAACGTGTGTATTGGAGGAGCGCAACGGCGTGCAGACGGTGTACACAAGCGGAGCAAGTAGTGCCCCAAATTCGGTAATTGTTCAGATAAACAAATTTGTCGTAACGGTAGCACTACAGACCCATCGATCGCTGTCGGCATGTTCCCCTCTCTCTTCGTTTTGTCACTTGAACGCGTATTCCTGCATTGTCTGTCACTCTTGTACTCTTTCGACAACCGGGTTGGTGACTCGTGTACCTCGGCCGATTGAGCCTAGTCTGGGTGATCATTCCTGAACCGAACACAACTTGAGTGAACGGTGATTCTTCTAAGAATGTCACGTTTTGAGGTTTGTTCATTTAACAACTTGATTCGTTATTGTTTATAGTATCACTAATAAACCTCAGCTAGTTGATTCGGTTTCTGAGGATTGCGCGTCATTCCACGTCGGCCTGGACACCGGATAGACTTGACTATAGTTCACGAATTGGACGTCCATATTCCACAATTAGTATCAAGCAAATGTGAATGAATACGTGTAGGAGAATAACTGAGTGTGTTGGAGACAGTGGAGACATCCTGCTTTAAACGGATGATAGTGTGTAAACAAATATCCGGATGGTACAATGAATATCAGCTTTGAAATACACTTATTTCTACGAATTCTTTTTCGTCTTCTGTCGATGAGCAAGTCTGGAGCTAAACTCACTTGATCATGTCAATAGCAGACGACACACAAAACTGTTTCCTAGTTAACTGTTAGCCTGCGTACAATAGATGAAGCCGTCGATATTCTCTCAGATGAGACAATGATAATGAAAGAAGCATATCAGGTGACTTTGAAGAATCTTGGACAAGTCAGCAAATTCTATTTGGCTTCACTTTCCTCCCGTCATTTTCCCCGGCTTTCTAGTGAAACATTTTGTCATTTTGCGAGGATTCACTAGTTATATCAGTAGTGTCTCCCGCCCTAAACTGATCAGTTTTCTAGCGGAGAAACACTTCGGTTCACGTGACTAAACCCTGTAAAATACAACAGTTTGACTTAGATTGAAAAAAGTGAGGAAAGTTGTAATCACCCCGTGGTAACAGTAAGCAGTTCCAGTGAATCGTGTAGTCGCTTAGATTTCTCAATGCCAACCTCATCCCGTTTTTCTCAAATTTGAACATATCGGTAACAATACGGGATATAGAAATACACATGGTACTGAGGACAGTGATCGGGAGTCAGGATAATGTCGAACAAGCAACTGTTCACACCCGTTCCTCTCTCTCTCTCTCTCTCTCTATATATATATATATATATATATATATATATATATATATATATATATATATATATATATATATATATATATATATATATATATATATATATATATATAGGGGTTAAATGGCTTGAGAATAAATCACTGAAAACATCTGTTCGCCTACAACTCATGTTCTGACTATCATGATGGTTTATTTCGCCATTTCCTAAAAAGAGTGGTGTTGTATCTCGAACTGAGTAGTAGAACGAAGGCACTCTTGTACGGGTGAACGTGTGTTCCGTAGCAAAGAACGGTAAACGCAAATACGAGCAAGCAAGGGGAAACGCAAACACGTAGGCAAATGCATGAGCCAACGATGTATGCAGTCGAAAGTGTGAAACAATTGTAGAATCAGATTAAGCTGCGCAAGATCATGCAACATATAACAGTTTGACTGGTCATGCTGTCTGGGACGAAGCACATCGAACGTCAACTGTGTACGCGTGTGTGTGACTGCAGGTGTGCGCCAAGAGTGCAAGGGATTTAGATTAAGCGTGCGTGTGTGTGAGCGCATGACTGTCCAAGACACACAACAAATGGGAAAAACGACTCTCCATGTCGGTGTGTAGAAACAAGAGTGGGGGCGGATGAGTCAGCTTCCACCATGAAACATCACGATTCACGGTTGTTGTAGTGAGCCAGCTTCGGCCTGCCTCGCCGAAATGCTCGTGTGTGACACAGTTGGCTATTGGCCATGTGAGTTGGAATGCTTGGACTAATTTTCGCTGCGCGCAAATCCCGGGCTTCGAAACCTAATACTTTACTTTACTGCCGCCGGCTCAGTGGAGAGGATAAGCCGACTCCATAAATATTTCTGATCGCGGCTGTCCATGCTGGGTGGTTGTCAGCACGGTCCTTGCAGTTGTCGATCCAGCTCGATTCCCATTGCCGAGTACCGAACACCATACGGAGACCAAGTGGGGTTTTCCCTTCGAAAACGGTATCCAGCCAGGTTTTAATTGCCCTTCTCACTGGCCACGCCAGTTTGAGCATAGAGATAGTACTGGTTAGGGCTTGGCCAGGTTGGCGGAGTGCGTGACTTAATCACTTCAGTCGGCGGAGTTGTATGCGCATTGAATGGTGAGCGATGAGGCGGCCATTTCGAATGTTTTCATTGCAGATTCTGTCATTCCATATTGTTTGTACAATAGATTCAAGGCACCAGTGATCGAGAACTTCTATTCCCCTGATATCCTCAGCTCTTAATGGCCAAGTTTCGCAACCATATAGTAAGACTTGTCGGACTGTGGCTGTAGATACTTTGAGCTTTGTCTGAAGACTAATCTCGTTCCGTCTCCGGAGAGTATTTTGAAGCTGTAGAAGAGCCATTCGGTCCTTGTCAATACGCCATCTGACATCATGTGCGGCTTGTCCGTCCGGCAGGAAGGTGGAGCTAGGATACCTAAAATCCGAGACAGTTTCTGTTGATTGGTCATTCCGTCGTAGGGCTCGGTTTAGATGACTCATGGGTATTGTGAGCATCTTGGTTTTGTTGGTATTGACCTCAAGACCAATCTGCGAAGTAAATTCATCTGCCCGATCAAGGGCCGCTTGCAAAGTGGTCAGGTCCTCCCCGAATACCACTACGTCGTCTGCAAATTCAAAGTCCGTAATACTGCAGCCTGAGGAAACTTGAACGCCCTGATAATCGTCCATTGCGCATTGCATTGCCCAATCCACAGCAAAGTTGAACAACACTGGAGATACCGGGCACCATTGTCGTACTCCTGACTTCAGTTCCAATGGACAAGACTCTCCGCCGTAAACTGGAACAGGTGCTTTTGTACCAGCATAATAGGACTTTACCAGACTAAACAGTTCGAATCAGTGTGTGTGTGTGTGTGTGTGTGTTGTGTGTGTGTGTGTTGTGTGTGTCAGTATTACGCTTAATCAACTGTGACAAGAAGCCCCTTGTCTCGTAGTAACAATTAGCTGTTGTTATGACCGGATCAACCATCTAATGCAGTTTTCCGGGAATCCCATAAAAGGCAGCACCATGGTCAACGTGAACTTTTTTGCCATCATTATCGGAGGATGGTACAGTTGTACTAACGAAGGAGTTCTCAAGCGCGTTATCCAGGCTTTGGAGGACGGCCATGATTGGCATGTTGGAGTCAATTGCAAAGCCGAGTACAACTGGGTTCATGCAGACGAGCTGCGTTACGAACGTCAGCCCAAAGGCGGGACCAGGAGGAAGACTTCGAAGGACACGGAAATTGACGAAATGATCACACGGGCAGCACAGGACCCAACAACAACAACAAGTGATCTGTTTTGTATCTAAGTGAAAGCTGGGTTTGCAAAAGGAGTGTCGTGTACAACAATCGGCAATCACTTGGAGTGCCGGCTGATTACCCTAAAGAAACTGTATCTCATTCCATGTACCGGCTCATGACAGAGAAGACATGGGAGGATGTTGAGTTTACCTCCGATAGAGAACGATACAACTGCCCTTCTCAAGGCAACCAAATACTGATTCCATTATTGTTTCTAGTCTTCATGTTTGTCAACTTCAATGTAGATATCAGAGGGTTACCAAGGTATGGAAGGGAAAACTATTGGTATGTAAAGCTCGTATGCTTGCAAACGTTCGCAATGAAGTCTCCGGGTCATCAGTACTTATGAGAATAGGAATCACGTCCTAGTAACACCATTCTTTTAACCATTAAACTCGCAATTATATTCTCAGCATCGTCTAACCCACAGTAAAAAAAAGCCGTATAATCCACTCCGAGGAATAATGAGTACATTCTTATACGGTGTTTCTTGGATTACGATCAGTATTGAGACGACGGAAATAACCATAGTTATTTATTGTAAATACCGCGTTTCTCCGAAAAGAGGCCCTACCATGGTTTTTCAGGACCATTCCAATCTAATCCCTACTCCGAGAATAAGACCTGTTCAAAGATGCATCCACGGAATGTGCTCAAAAATAAGACCTCATATCTGAATGTGACCCATTTATCTGGAATTCGTAGTAATGAGAACTCATTTTGCCACAGTCACCGAACCATGAAAAATGCATCTTTCACATTCAAGCCATTCAAAGATCAACAAATATTTCACCATGTGGTTAAAAGCTTCAATTACAGTTGAAAACCAGGAAAGTTCTGTTAAGCTTTGTTGCTGCATCATGAACTATTTATTGATCAAATCCAATCTCTTACTATTGAAGTTCATCTGAGAATTATTTGCGGATGGAAGTGAATCATTATACCGAACATAGAATAGAGAGATATCAGTGTAAAATTTTATCAAGCCTAATCTTCCAGAAATCGTGAATTTAATGAAGAACTCGTGGCATAAGACTACCGACAGTTACATTGCCAAAGCACCACGAGAGAGGTAATTGGGCAAGAGTGTACATTTGAGAAAACTTCCCTTGATAAGCATGAGATTGTGGTCTGCTTTCAGCCAAGAAATGAATTTGTCAGAAATACAGTCTGAAGTTCCGGGATTAAAGATATCACAGAAAAGGAAGCAATGTTTGCATTTGAGTAAACACAACTAGGAAACCATCACGCCCTTTGTCACTATTGTCATGTTCGTCCAGACGAGCTGGTTAAGTACGATAATTCGAAGGTCAATAAAATTAATCAGACGTAACAACTATGCGTATATGCTTACCAAGGGTCTATTTCTCTGGAAAGCAGTCAGTATCCAGATGGACGAGCAATTTTATGGTTTACACCCTGTTGTTCACTCGGTTGCCTAGGGTCCGTTTGACATAACCATGTTTATTTTATCAACCCACAATTGTTCACAATTGCCTTTTGAGCAATCGACTACTTATCAATTCAGTAAGTAGTACACAACCTCCACCACACTGTGAACGGCTTTCTATTTGAAATTAATCCGTTTTACTCTACGAAATGAGACTTGATCTCGTCTATCTGGATTTTTATACGCTGAAAAAGAAGACATCCTCGAAACTAAGCCCTAGTGCCTATTTGGATAGAAAATAATACAAGACTTGGTCTTATTTTGGGAGAAACACGGTAGGCAATGCTTCATGTCCGTTCATTGTACTCCAACACCATTTTATATGAATTTCAGATTGATGGCCATTGAGAAGGATATGTGAAATGGTAAAGCCTTGCAGCATATGGCTTTTTTTACTACTGACCGACAGCATGAAGGATACCCGATGCTTTAAATGTGAGAACCATATGCCACGTGCATTCAGTCACTATTTTTCCAAACTTAGAGCTAATGAACTAAGGAACCGTAACAATTTCATTTTTCGCAACGATTCCATTTTCGCTGGTTGACTTAAATGTTAAAAATCCCAACGTTCATGATTGTAATCAGTTGCAAGTGAACTGCCACCTTGTTGGGTTTTTTGAAGACATGCTTGCTGATTAGTACAGCGGTACGTGTATACCTCATAGCCACAATGACCCACTACTCTGCTATGGACCGTCGGAAAACAAACCCTGAAACTTGGATTGGTGAAGCACATAAGATCGCAATAGTTCAGGTGTGGTCACGAGCTGGATGTCAGTGCAATACTATCTACCACGAAAGATGATCAAAGACATCAACACATTCTCCAGAATATTCCACCGCTTTCTACCTACGGCGTACTCCGTTTTCTGCAGTTCTCATCCCAAAAAATGAGCATAGAAGATTCCTTGTGTTATCCGACAATCAAATTTTTACCGTAGAAGGCTTCTGTTTAGTCCATTAGGATGTACTAACTGGGATTTAGAAATAAACTTCTTCAGTTGAAGTGGTACAATGATTTTCAGATTTCAGCGTGAGGTTCCATAGGTTATATTTAGTTGGATATGTTCTTTCTTGCTGATTCTCAGGATACTCGTATATGGCGGGCACGGAGGCTGCATTTTGATGATAGCGTGAACCCAAGCGTATTGCCCACATTCTTTACATATATATATATATATATATATATATATATATATATATATATATATATATATATATATATATATATATATATATATATATATAAGTGTTTCGTGAGAAATTACTTTTCAGGATGGGAATTGAAAAATTTGATCGGCTGTTATCCAACACGGCGGAGTGCCAGGCTATTTCCTAAGTTAACGTAATTTATAAATCTTCATTTCTGCATCATGTCGATGAACCGAATGCTGATGTTATTCACAAACCAGTGTCTCAACTCCGTCGACATGACAGTCGAAATGTTCTCGCTAGCTCAAAGGTGTCTAACGCTATGTGCCGTCGTTTCCATTGATAGGCTGAGGATAGTTTAGTCTAGCGAGAGAGGACGTCTATCAAGTGGAACGATTGTTGTGTGATTAACAAATTACTGCGGTTTATATCCGCTGATAAATAGGTGGTTTTTCCTGTAAAATTGACGAGAAGCAAATCAATCTAGAAAGACTAACTCGTAAGTTGTATGATTCAACATCAAACACTAGTTTCGAGTCCCATGAGGAGAAGCTAGGTTGATGTGAGCTGTAGCTGATAGTTCTTGAGAGTAGAAATATAACATTGGTGTAGTAAGTGAATCCATGGATCTTGATGATGATTTGACTGTTGATGCTGCTCGATGAATCAGCTGATCGGTAATAGAGGAGGATGGCAATAACACGCAGGAATATCTACCCGTGTCGTGCGTAGAAGTGGTGAATCAGACAAAACCACGTGGACCATATTCGGAGCCAAGTTTGTTTGATTATTGTCATTACTACAAATTTCTATGTCTAAGTTGATCAAAAACGAACAAACTATGTTTGGAATGTGCAGAAACAGCTGTACGTTGTCAACTCTTTTGAAAATTGATACCTATCGTAGCTCACGTTGGTGGTGTACAGCTGTTTCTGATAACTGAGCCTCATGTTTAGGTTACACGCGTTTCCTCACTGGGTAACCTGCGCACTGACGATGTCACCTTAAATGGTGGTGAGACGTTAGCGACTAAAACACCAAATCCAATGATCAGAAGCTATTGAAAAATATACTTTCTGTCACGTGTCACACCGTTTGACACATATGATCTACGAAGGAACAGCCAGGCTTGACAATTTCGGTAAACACAATGCTGAGTGCACCGCTTCTTTTGGAACAAACGTTCAGATGGACTGATAGAAGCAACGGCAAAGCAGTCTGTTGTGAGGTTCTTCCTCACGTACAATGGAGCAGTTCATACGCAGTTAAGGTGAAACATTAGGTTAGCAGAACAGATGGACAACTTTTGTGATAGACCTGAGGGAACATATCACTGAGGTCAATGGCAAAGCTAGTCCCGATGGCCTTCCTTCAGCGATTCTCAAGTACGGTACTGCCCAACTTGCCATACCGATCACTACTTTGATAAACGAGTCTCTATCCAGATGTTTGATTCCTGATCTGTGGCATCCAGTTACTGTCGTCGCACAACTCCTAATGGCACCAATACCCTTGGTGGAAATATAAGCTTTTGCTTCATTGTCCTCACATCTGCTCCCCTAAAATCCACTGAAAAGGCTATTTTCATCCGTTTTTAAACGCAAATGAAAGTGCCGCCTGACTTTTTCCAGTTTGCTTGAAAAACCAAAAGATCCATGCTTGATGCTGTAGCCTGTTTGGTACTTTCCAACACTAAATCTTCAGAAAACTCCGAGCTATCTGTCCGCCGCGTATTCCTTGATTATTCCTCAGCTTTTGATTCTGTACCCCTATCGCGTCTCCTCCAGAAGCTAGAAGATTTCGACTGTGCGGCATAGCTTCTTTCCTGGTTATTGAACCATTTTCATAATCAAGTTTAGAAAACTAAGGTCGGGCAAAACATCTCAAAACCTCTCAATAACAATTCTCATGCACTCCAAAGAGCAGCCCTAACCCCGTTTCTATTTTCGACCTATATTAGCAATCTTCCGGTTTATCCTTCATCCAACGTAGTCGTATATGCTAATGACATTGTCGTTTGTCAAGCTTTTTTCACTTTACCGGATTTCGGGAAATTCAATGAAAACCTATCTCGAATAGAATGTTTCTCTTCCCCTTTTTGGGTCTAGAACTGAATCCACCCGAATGCCTTGAATGTGCTTCCCGTCTCTCTCGCTCCCCTCTCCCTACGGATTCTGGTACATTGAATTCCAAATCCCTGCCCTTCCTTAGTTTCGTCAAGTATCTGGGTGTTAGCCCAGGCACCAATTTACGACGGACATCCTCCGTTCAGCACTGTGTCGGCAAACTGCAACGCCTGTCTTGTCAAATACGAAGACTCAGACAGTTTCGTACATTAACAATGGTTGTCTCCAAATGGGTTCTTCAACGTATTCTTCGGGTCTTGTCCTATTGTTCTCCCATAATTTTCCCCACTGTTTTTCAACAATAACTCTATGCCTTCCGCAGCGGATTAGTAATTATTAGTCGTGTTTCATCCCTCTTCCTTAACGTTCTTTTGAATGGGCTAGACAGACAGCCTATTGAATCTTGTGTAGCTCTAGCCCATAAGATAGTACAGGATCGAACGCATCCATTGCACTCTGACTTATCTCTTTGTCGTCCTGTCTCGTCCACCGGGTCTGAATTTCGACACCTTTCTTCCAGAATGAGCCTGCACAAACCTCTCTTGCGCCCTATCTGGCGCGGGTATTGATCAGCAAAGGCAAGAGTAAAACGGAATCACTTTCTTTTCCTTCCCCCCCCCCATTTGTACCTTGCTGTATACTTTGCTTATTTCTACCTCAGTATTTTTGACTGAAATATAAGCATGCCGCTTGCACAAGTCTGTCATACAAATACAAACACTACACTACACATTGGTGGTAGACAGCAGTCAGCTGTCACTTGACTCGTCACCACACCTGACCTATTGGGACCTTATGTGGTTCTCCGTCACTTCAAGTCTCGGGGTCTGGTTGTCGGTTATC
The DNA here is from genome assembly GCA_948099385.1 of Fasciola hepatica. Classification (NCBI taxonomy): domain Eukaryota; kingdom Metazoa; phylum Platyhelminthes; class Trematoda; order Plagiorchiida; family Fasciolidae; genus Fasciola; species Fasciola hepatica. Next base: position 824,322 of record CANUEZ040000189.1, on the reverse strand, counting down.
CCTAATAACTCAGTGGGCCCTCGTGACTAAGGCGTATAAATCCCTTGCCCTGCACTCATACGAGAGTATGTAATAAAAAAGAGTGACAGTTATCATTATTTGTGAATAGCTTCATCATTTTCTTCTAGTCTATGCTTGATTATCAGTGCAGAGAAACGGTCGTACTTCATAGTCTCGAAGGTCCATCGTGCTACCGAAAATGACTAGCAGATTTGCTCTGAGATTTAATGTGAATAAAGCTCGTACCAGTGGACCATCACCGGCCAAGTAAGGAAAGAACTCGACTACGGTTAAATAATCTCGTCTAACATGGTTGCTTCGTATACCCAAAAAGCACTAAAGTAACCAATTCAAGCACTTTGATGTTGGCTGTTGTTCATGACTGCGACGGGGTAGTAGTACCTCGGCCCTGAATCAAAGAATACGTCCCTTCTTAAAGCAATTCAGAATAATTGTTTTTGTTGAAATATTCATTCCCATTGGTCTACAGTCCAGGATTACTTTCTCCGCCAACGCGTTTGAGTGAGAAGGCGCACTGTGCATTGATCTTCGGGATATGACTAGGACGCGAAATTTGTCCTCATCTCAATCTTTAGCGGATAAATTCTTGTTAAAGAGCAGGCAACATAGCGGAGAGGTCAGCTCCTGCTCATTGGTTGAGCTATCGATTGCCCACTCCCGTCAGGGATAATAACCTAGGCTCGTAACTCTGGTCACCTCAAGAATGGGCCCACTTGTTTCTATGCCCCTTGGAGCGATACACGCGCAATGATTCTGCCGTGGGCCCACAATCCGGAACAAAGATGGTGAAAATTGACGTGTTGGACCATATGCCACTGAAAATTTTGGTCCAGCCAACAAATGGGCTGACACTTTAGAACCCTATTAACATAAAATCTAAATTCAGAGAACATGACTTGGTGAACACAAATCTGTCTTTTTGGTAATTCCTCTCAGGTCAGTACAGTACACTTTATATGTTTTGGCGTTGCTTACAAATTTTATTCAGATTATTAGGATAAAAGCACCAAACCTAATGTCAAGTCTGTTTCCGTTGCATTTATATAGGTACACCGACCAACAGGTCCACCGGTCCTGTGTGTTCGCCCCGCCATCACACTGACCTTCGGATGCGGCAGCTGCTGTGTCTTGACGAACTGTTTTCGCGAGCGCAGTATCGGTCTGCATAACCGGCTGCGATCGCTTCAGCCATAGAGAGGATTCGTTGTCTGACCCGTTTAGAGCGGTTTACTGGCACACAACAGATAACGCTAAACGGCCCATCCCATGTCGATTGCATGGGCCAGTATTGCTCCGGGGGCCGTCTTATCGATCCATTTAGCTAACCAGCTTTCGAAACGAGTGTATTGCCCTACCCACATGTGTGTATAATAAATCCCCCCTTCCACTGATCTATTTTGCTGTTCGTCGTAGGAGGATGTCAAGGAATGCAGGCGCACCGTCCTATTCCATTTCTATCGTAAGTCGTAAAATCTGATGTGTTTCATTGATTTTTCGTGGTAGTTTTCGGGCGTGATACTTGGAGGGAATTAGACAGAATTTGTCATCTACGTACCTTTTATAAATAGGCAAAAAGGTGATAATTTGAGTCAATATGTGATCTTTTATCTTTGACAAGAATATCCGGACTGATCTGAGGAGAAGTACCGAAAAAACAGACCTAAGTTGGCCTCGTCACATTTTTTAAATTCAGACGATGGGAATATTTAAGTAACTAAAATCTAAATTCATTGAATAATCCCATTTCATTGTATAGAGAAAACATGAATCGCGAATGGGCTTGTTTTCGGTCAGATCATGCTCTTGGGTAAGACAATTACATTCATAGGTTAGAATGGCTTGATTTTACGGACAGTTTCTGTGTGTCCAAATGTCATTGGGTAGACATGAAAACTGGTGTTTGTAGTTCGAGGAAGGTAAGGGGGCTGACAGGGTGTACAAAAGCCATCCGTCGGATAGAGTAAACAATATTCGCGGATTTTTGCTGGTCTGGATACTGGGTTATAACAGTAACCACGATGACGTAATGTGCTCTCAAAACAGACAGCTGGGAAAGATTCTGAGAAGTGGGCTGAACCACATCAAGCTCGACTATAAGACAGATGTGGTATCGATCCGGGAGACAGTCATACCATCGAAGCGTGATAGGAAGTTGCTGAGGTGAAATTATCTCACTCGATCACCACAGGACAAGTGTGTACACACTACTGTAGAGAACCAACCCGATGTTTTCTTTGGGGTGACAGTTCAGTCTTCTTAATACATAGGCATAGATTACTCTAGTGATGTTATTTCCCTGTATAATCTCTTAATTTTCAACTGGTTTGAATTTATTGATCTATTTGAATTACTTAAATTGGCACCTTGCACTTTACTATTACTGTCCATTGGTTCCCGAGGTCGGCGCGCTCTGTCTTGCAAATCTAGCACTGCTCCGAGAACCACTCATATCTGATTTCTTATGAAACGGAAAAGTTCTGTCTGTCAGCGTACTAACCCGTGTATTCCTTCAATCTAGTGGGTGATCTAGCTTTTACTATTGCACGTCTGTTGAAGGTCTGATATTACGGACCAAAGTACCGCTGTTTTTCGATTACGAGTCAAGTTGATTCTGGATATGTCCCATGTTTGTTCGATTTCAATAAGAAATTGTGGCACTCCTAGTTGCTGTTAAAGACACGTTTCGGTTTTATTTCTATTCATTCGTGTTGGGTGAACTGAACTTAGTGTTTCACTTATGTCCTTGAGGATTCTCAAAGTTAGTAGCGCTGGAACTTATTTTTTTCGTTCGCCTAGGGTTTCTCGAAGCCTAAGCCTGTTCCTACAAATCTCATAGACACATTTTGCCTGTAAGTGCTCAATTTATAGTTTGTGGACTTTGTATCGACACTGATTCCTCAATATGAGCACTTTTGTCATTCTCTTTCTCCACTTCAAACCATCTAATTCAGTCCATATATGTTAGTGTGTGTGTGTGTCACCTATCATTCACATACGCACTACCACTGACTTAAGTTTGGAGAGCAAATTTACGCATTCCACGTGCAATAAAAAGGAAATCTATTTTTGCAAAAGTCATGAATGTACGTTAGATCGGGATCACACAGTGAGTGTGTACTATTCAGGCCGCCAAATCTCTACTGATAATTCTGAATGTGGGCCTTCGGTGCACTGTCGTCGTATTGATCAGAGATAAGAGAAAACGAGAAGGACAGAATCATGGCAGTGATTTCTCTGGTTGGTGTGACTTCCGTTTGCTTTTATTTTGGTTTTGAAAAGAAAGATTGGATGTTTCAGCGTCCTCGGAAGCGTCGCACCAAAAGACATATTTTGTTTCTCCATGATTTATGTTGCTTAGGAAATGTTTTCTCATAAGGTAATAATGCTCAGCTCATTGTGTGAAACTATGGAAGCATTGTACAACTATTCCACCTGACTTGTGAAGAATCGTCACTGGCTCTGAACGTTTTGTTCTGAATTCACACTGCATAATTTAGTACATTTCCATCACTATCTTTGAATGCTAACAACCTGTCATGCGCACAATGCTGGACTCTTCTGATGGATGGAAACGTTATCTAAAGAGCTTGGGCGTTAGTGGTAGTGGATATAATTCATTTATGAAACGATTCATCACAACCAGGCTCTCTTGGTTAGAGTTCGAGTTGGTGATTGGTGGATACACGATACGTGTGATAGCAAGTCAGTCTGCTTCAAATCGTAACTGATTTCCACTTACTCTCATCAGGCCGCACTTGACTGGCCAGATTCTCTTTCACCACCAAAAGTACGCACGCACATGTCATTCATAACACTGTTTTATCATATACCAACTTATTTGTGGGCGAGCCTTTTGAATATTGTTGCTATATTTTCATCATCACCTCATCGAATCAAAGGAACATGCTCACTACGGCTGCTGGATGCCGTTGTACGCGGTCAGAAGTGTTTCTACTCAAACACACAACTGGATTTCCGCTCAACCAGATTTAATCGTTCATATACACCAACGAATTCTCGTCTGGCCCAAGAAAACACATCCTTGCTGGCTGGCAGGTTGCACTTAATTGCACCGCTCCAGTAAAGATATCCATCCCATCACTGTTCAGTACCAACATTTGTTTGCTGTTCACTGAAATGTTGGATCTAACCATTCTTCTTCGTCCTTTCTTTCTTTGTTATTACTTTTATGGTTTGCGGAAAACAATCGTGGCTAAACCCACGTATAGCTGACTCACTCGTGTTAGTAGATGGCTTCAAGCTGTACCGGCAGGACAGGAATTCCACCAATAAGAAGACAGGAGACGGGATGGTCCCTCATGTCAATCCCACCTGGTGTGGCAATCTTTTTGGCTCCGGTGGTATATAAACACATTATACAATCGATCATAAGTAATGAATTAGTTCACACTCCCACATTGGGGGGTACGACAAGACTAGAAAAAAACAGCAGTACGAACTCGTTTATATACAAGAAGAGGTGTGCACTAACTGGCAGATAACCGACCGATTAATCACAAAGCGCGGTATATACACGATCTGATTGCCGATGTCTGGCCTCACGTGATTGGTTGAACACTGGAAGTGCACTGGACGACATGTGAAGACAGTCGAATCACTAAGTGAGACCAAAGGTACCCATCGGTAGATCATAAGTCTACCAATAGCAGCTGGCTTTTGTAGCACCTGTTTACGTCTGTACTGACTAGCTAGTATTCGGCCGCAATACTTCATCGCACGATGTCCGCTGAAATGCATGCTGAATCATTAGACCAGTAATGCACTCCTCACCCTCCTTCCAGATAACAACCTCTCTAACTGCAAATACCAGCAACGCATAGAACACGCCAGGACCGAACAAAAACACTTTGGATGGGATTTCACCCCCCCCCCCCCCCTCCCCAAATAAAAGAAACATTTTTAGGTCAAACATGTTTGAAAATTTCGTTTTTCGAACAAAACTGCTTTTGCACTTTTGTCTAACGATGTGATATCAGTTTTCTGGCTCGTCACCACATCTGACCTATTGGGGCCTTATGTGGTTCACCACTCCAAATCTCAGGGTCTGTTTGCCGGCTATCCCTAGCAGTGCAATGGGTCTTTGAAGATATGGAGTACGCAACTGCACTCATGCAGAATCTTGTAATAAAATAAGTTAGAACCGCTGGTCCACTGGGCTTGGTGAGTTATGGTCATGTCGACTGAGTCTTATTTGGTTCAGTCAACAACACTGTTAAGGACTTTGATAGTCTTGTGGGTGTGAGGGTTTCCGTTTCGTGCCGAGACGCCACCATTGCTCGCCAATCAAAGTGACCCAGACAATGGTAATATTGATTCCGTCGAGCCTTCCTTGTATCATATTCTGAGATAATGCATCGCAACAACACGCTTTTCGTTCACTATCCATTTTCCGTTGTTCTTTTTGTCCTCAAGTGGATACAAGTCCTTCTGGTTAAATTTACTTTATGGGATGTTGGGAAGAAGCACCTGTAGCAAACCCAATACTGAAAATGACACTACTTATGTGACTACTTCCTTTTGACCATTTCCCTCCCTGGAAGCAATGCCTCTCGGTGAGGAACAATTTTAGCGAATCGTGCTAGTGTTTCTGATTAAAGGACTATGAGTTTTACTTGCGTCTCTCTCTCTCTACATTATATATATATATATATATATATATATATATATATATATAATGTAGAAAGATAAAATTTGGCTAGTATGTATTGTACTGATGTTCATTTATGGGTGTTTTATTATAAAACAAAGCAATACGCTGCCCCATCCTATTCCAGTAACTACATGCGCGAAATAATCACTTGTGCATGCTGCAGCTGAAAATCTATCTATGCAGATATGTGTATGAAAGGAAGAATTGATACAAATTTTGCTATAGGGGAAGCGAAAATAAACGAAATAACAAATTAGCTCTAAAAATTGTTGAAATAAACAAGATCACTCTCTGAAATTGGAAACCATACACGCACGCAGACACGCAGACATTCACACAGTTTGACTACATCTGGAGTGACAATTTGGGGAGTAACTGGTTTTCGGGCGAAACATCGATTACTAATGTATGCCGTGTACTGTTTAATTTCGTTGTGTTGTGTTGTACTGTTTTTTGATTTGTGGTGAGTAGACCTAAATTTTGTTTTGCGCGCGTATGCGTGCAGTGGGTAGGCGAAGGTTACACGAAGTTTGTACTATTTTCAGCATTCTCGCATTCTCTCCGCATTTCTGTGAGTTTCTCTCTTCCTGTGCTTGTCGCCTCTGATTCTGTCGATGACTTGGATCAACGGGGCCGTACGCTATCTGTCCAAGTGTTCAGCAGAAGCGTGAGCAACTTTCGATATTCTAGTGACGTGTCAGCTTTGACGTGTTTGACTAAATCCCCACCAAAATATGTGGCATAGTCCCGTCTAAGATCTGACAAGTCATTCTGTGGTAAAAAAAACGAAATGGGAAAATGGAAACTTTTACATAGTGATTAATGATACTTGATCGATCAGCTGTTCGTTCAATGAAATTCACTCAGACCGAAAGTAATTTGTGAAAGCTGGCACAAAATGATTTAGAATTATGTATCTTCAGATAAATTGTTCATTGGTTCCAGCAAAACAAAAATGCATTCGTCAAAATTTTAGTGAATAAGAAAGACATCCCTGTGTAGTGGATCCTTTTTTTGATCACGTGCTTGTGCCTGAGTGCAGTCGAAACGTATATATCCTATAGTCTTAAAGACCCACTGTACTATTAGGTATAGCTAGCAACCACGCACTGAGACTTCCAGTGGCTTGGAACCAAGTAAGGTCCGAATAGGTCTTGCTTAGTTAACGATTAACTGCAGTTACTGAGTTGATCACTTTAATCAAACAAGAGACATGGAGCCACGAGAAGAGGAGGGGCAACCAAATCGCAACAGAATCAAGACACGCCGGAATATGGTCCAGTTTGAGCACGTTAGATTGAGACACCAACTGGGCCAATCGGACCGACATAGCCAGCATGGTGGACAGAACAACAAGCTCGATACCCAAGGGCATCCATTCAGAAGAGATGTGAAAAGTGCAAATAGTGGCAATAGAATTGATCTTGCTGTAGTGCGCGCGGCAAATCGTCCCAGTTAAACAACCGTACATATCTTGTCATTTAGAATTGTGTGGCTTAGTTATGCCAACAGTCTTCCCTGTGTTTGGCTTGCTGGCTATACCAACAAGCCCTCTTGTTCGGTACTTGCTACGTATAATGAATGGACATCTATGTATAGGGGTTTCACACCTAACAAAACCAGTACAACGAGGGCAGTTTCGACAAAGTTTGCCTTAGTTACTGAGTTTTGCATCATTGTTCAGGGGGCGTTGAACTGTTGTTTGAGATCCATTCACCGGCAGTTTTGGGGAAAGTATCAGTTATATCGTTCAAGATCATAAAAAAGGAATTACAAATCAGAAAAGACTCTGGATAACTTAATAGGAGGCAAATTTGGCCTTTGTTTTGATATAATGAAAACTGCGTGTGCTGACCAAATTCTTGAATTTGAAAAGTGGATACATTCTCGCAAAGAAAAACCGTGTTGCTCCTATGAGGTTGTTTTCGTTTTCTTCAGATACAATTTTTATCGAACTTTCGAAGCAATTAAATAGGTACATTTTTTTAGGTTGATGAATGAATGGTATGCAGAAGGATAGCTTAGAAATAACAGTTCCCCCTGGCCAATAGGTCTTCAGATGTAAGTCAAAGTTTAGAAGCTTCGTGAAAGGTAAACTCGCCTCAGAAATTCCGATCAGATGTGCTGGAATTACTGTGGTATATTAACTGGTGACGCGCAGAAGATGCAAAAAACTGTCTGGGTTTGAGCATCGTTATCTCCGTAGTTTTTTCTGGAATGTGGTGGAAGCATCATATCAGCTATACTGAGGTTAGGCGTAGGGTGTTGAGACCTAGAGTTCAGTCACTGAATCAGACGCTCATTCTCAACAGATAGCTGGAACGTGTGTTACGCATGCCAGCAGATCAAACGCCTCAGAGTCTATTGTTATCCAAAACTCTTACGGTTTGGAGGATGGGTCGTCATGGTCAGTTCATAATGTGACAAAGATATGAGCCTCAACCAATGCAACTGGTCGAGTCGGCTGGGGTTCAGTAGATCCGCATACCGACTGGTTGGATACATTAGATGACTTGGTAGATACAGCTATCACTGCGTAGTTGCATTCGAAACCTTTTCCCCACTTTATGATTTCCAATTGTAAATTTATTTTCTGAACGTTTGTTCTCTTTACTTCTATTTGCTTTCCTCTGGATTCTACGATGCTTCCAGCTAGCGGCAAATCCAGAGGACAGATGTATGGGTTTATTTATTGGAATACTGAGTTGATTTCAACAATATAGCAGTGGAAGATGGATACACTTGATCTCGCAGGCTCAGTGACCACCATCGTAAGACTGTGAAAAGAGGTTCACGTGGGGTCGCCGTAGGTTGGGTGTGATAATGACTCGGGCTGAAGTGGACTGATGTCAACGAACCACGTGGCCGGCGGTAAAGAGGCTGGAACCTCTCATCTCTGAAGAACCGAAACCGAACATCATTTGAGGCTATTATTCCGATAGATAATCCTTGCTTTGGAGGATTTTATTTTGAGGATAAAAATTTGTAACGTTAGCAACCGAAGTGCTGATTCGAAGTGTATGGTTGAAAAGTACGACGTATTTTGAAAGAGCTGGAATGTTTTCGATGGCAATTTATTCATACCACAATTCATCCTTGTACGTATTTTATTTTTGGGTGAAATTCTATCATGTCTAGTTAGGAATTTTTTCCACACAGCTTGATCCAACCTGCATTGCAGTCAATGTGATAAATGTGTGAAAATCTACTCAGTGATGTTTGATGGATGGGTGGTATTTTTTGTAAGTCTTGCACATTCCCATTCGCTGCGTACTGGGACCCATAAAATGTATCCCCTGTTTGATTATCACAGGTACAAGTGACCGAGTGTAACGCACGAACACACTTTGCTCGTTACCGAAGAAAATGAAAATCCTTCTGTAGATATATGTAATAGGAGATTAAATGTATGTTTTAAGACTCATGACTCAGCATCAATGCTCATCTCACCATTGAAACCAGAGTGATCATCAGCGGCGAAACCAGCCCTGAAGATATGAATTTCTATATAGCCTACTGACAACGACAGCAGTAGGTAGACTTTTCGTTATTGATATCAAGCTGAATAGTATGCGTTGGACTGACCCCATGAGAGGACGACGGAAGACACCGGAGTTTGCCTTTCATAAATTCAAAAAATGGCTTTACTTAGCCAAAGAGTGATCAAATAAAGTTTTGAACTTGATCCGGCAACACAGCTAGAGTTATGTTATTCAATGTGGACCCTCTTAAACCGAATGAGCTGGTCGCCTTGGTCCATTTTGCACCGTCTAGCATGGAACACCGGAAGCGAATCACAGTTCATGAAATATTTTACCTGTGGTATGCCATCCATTAGCACGCTGTTTATCGCTACCTTGGTCACTGCTTACCGTTGTATATTCACTTATGTCCGGTGAAAGTAAGAGAATTCAGTGAATCTGATTTCGCTGGAACAAACATTAACGGTCCACAGATTGCGACGATTCTGATAAATACTTCTCACAAGCAACCAAAAACTGAAATGAAAGCAAATGCCAAGACTGGAAAATAGGGAGATAACAAAAAATGATGGTATAAGTTCGGTGATGGGGTATTTCGAATACAAGAGCCTCGTTTGCCTTGATGTGCAGTCATATCTTCCGGCGTACAATCACCGATCGGATGGGTCTCGTGAACCCCACCGAGAAAGCCCGACACCCCCCACAAATGGGCAGTTGCACTGATCCGATTTTTAATACCTTTCTTCTATGTTACTGACTGACCTCATCAAGGTTGATGTATTATTTGGCCAATGGAATCAACTGGTTGTGGTCATGTGGCTCAGTGTTTAATTTCACCTCGGAGGTCAGAGGTTTGAATCCCCTCCACCACCGGTCACTTTGGTGGCAGATAGTAACCTACTTCATCCTGCTCGTTACCACATGTGACCTGTTTGGATCTCATATGATTCTGTGCCACTGCATATCTCAAGGTCTGGTTGCCTGTTATCCCTTATAGTGTAGTGGGCCTTTGTGGCTATGGGCTATACCCCTTTCATTGCACTTATGCGTAAGCATGCTGTAGAAATTTTTAGAAAAATAAGTAATTGGTAAAACTGGCATAACCAATCCGACCACGGTTAAACCAGGTTACTATATTTCATCTAAGAACTGGCACATTTTGATGAAACTAATATTTGTATATGATTAATAATTGTCATCTTCCTGGCATTAGTTTCATTCACGCCAGCAAACGGTATGCCAATCGCTTTAGTTAGTTCCGGGGGAACACACAATAACCACGATTATTGTGTGCACTGTCATTCGCGCTCCTATCGTTTAACTGTAGCATTGCTGCATGAAATCATATTTATTGGGAATGCACGAAAGATTAGTGAAAAAGTCGAAGTTGTCGTAGAACCTTTGGGTGTTCAATCAAATTAAGATAACAGTATCGAATCATCCAGATGTCAAAGACAATCAGAATGAAAGGCTTAGACAAGCGTAACTGTACGGATTTATGCAACTGACAATTTTTATTATAACTCGCTCACGTATGACTGAGATGAAAGGGGTATAGCCCATAGTCACAAAGGCCCACTGCTTTATTACGGATAACTGGCAACCAGACCTTGAGATTTGGAGTGGCAGGGAACTACATAAGTTCCCAATAGGCCGGACGACAGTGGTTCACTGTTTACCACCAAAGTAACCGGTGATGGCGAGGATTCGAACCTCTGACCCTCGATGTGGTAAGCAAACGATCAATAAAACCCTCGGTGACGTGCGTTATCATAAAAGGGAGTGTATCTGTGCTAACTTTATCTGTGATTTAGACTTTCGTTTAAGCTTTCGACCAGGTATTTGGACGAATTATTTTGTGCATGCTTTTATGTGGCCATAAAGACGTGGTTATCACACTTGATTGCACTGACTTACGTCACGAATACTGTTGCTATCTTTGTCTCAGACAATAGCACAAACCAGAGAATAGCACATAGAAACTTTATGGTTATTATGTGATTATTGACTCACCTCTAAACGGAGGCAGATTATTCGATTCAGAACAGACTCCTTTGTCCCCACACCGGCAGTCGCCTCACGTAATTGGCAAGTGATCAATAGACGCAAATCAACCTGAGCCATAACTGACGAAGCCAAAAAATACAAAGATGGCATTCTGATCAGTCGGTAAGGATGGTTGATTCGAGTGATAAATGAAACTGGGCCAGCATGCATGGTGAATACCAGGCGGCATTCAGTAAGAAAGTATGAATAGTCGATCGACAAAGGCTTCACTTTTATTTGACAAATAGTAACTTAGACCATTTTAAAGCTTCTTCACAGTTTTTCTCATGAAATTGAAAGCATTTAAAGGTCACAGTCCCTGATATAGGCAACCCATTATTGTTTCAATTCCTTAAATTTGTTTGTAGAGACATCACTGAAGAATATTTTGCACCAGTCTGTTAATTCTGTTAAACTGGAGATGTTCAATGTCCGAAAGAAATTCACGCTTTGTGAAGCCCCAACCCAAGAGGTTCATAAAATCTGATTTTTCTGACATCAGTGGCAAACAGATAGTGATGACACATAAGAAAAATACTTGGCTGTCAGTAAATTATGTTTAAAATGCTTTGACAACAGGTACGTCTGTTTTACGGTGTGCTACGGACAATGTGAACGAGTTCCACGTAATTTGGTCTGCTTGCCAGGCTAGACGTCCACACGATTGACACGGTCGGGAAACCGACCAACCGTTAGTTTACTCACTGAGTCAGAAGAAACGAATTAGGAGAACTGTAGCAGTGTCTGGTGTGCATTCCGAATCAATTGCGCTGATGATTTCTGACAGGTTGTTGACTAGACGGTTGAATACATTCTGCCAGTGTCTCTTTGAGGATACGTCCGGGATAGGAATTGTGCAATGGACAAACACGATCAGATCCGTAAGATTGCACCTCGAATAACAGTCTATGTATTGGTCTTTAAAAGGATGCTTCGAAGTTCCTATTTCTGAGTATGCTAGGGATATGGGTAGAAATCCAATTAGAAAGTGAATCCATTCATCTTTTACCAATCACACTATCACTACTCTCGCTCCCTGAGCAAATGCACCTTTACTAGAGTATGTTTATAACTTAAAACAGTTGTGAAGTCTTTTTTCTGATCACATTTTGAATTTTCAATTGAGTAGTAGGAGATTAGATTTGTATATAATATGATTCATCATGCAGCTTGAACGCTCAACTCACCACTGAAAACCATGGAACCACTGTACAGCTGTTCCATCCTTGTTGGGAATCATCAGCATTGCACATCCACCGAGCCCCCACGGGTTCGAGTCCCCGTGGGGGCTCGGTGGATGTGCAATGCTGATGATTCCCAACAAGGATGAAACAGCTGTACAGTGGTTCCATGGTTTTCAGTGGTGAGTTGAGCGTTCAAGCTGCATGATGAATCATATTATATACATTTTGAATTGTTGAACAAATATTCGCATCAGAAGTGGAGCTAGTCGATATCTGGACACCTGCTATCTCATAGAACCTGGACTATTCATAGTCATGATAGATCATGAAATCATGAATGGGGTCTTGATTTCCGAAAGAACATTAGGACGTGTAGTTGGCAAACAGCTTGCACGCCTACGTAGTTTCTTCTTTTCTACTATTTTGGAATTGGATCAAAAGCTCACCCACATTGCAGCAGGTAAGGGGGCGGGGAGATATTCGTACCATCCTAAGCCTTGTCGTCAGCATCTGCCTAGATCATGATTATGACAACTGACAAAAGCCATAGCAACAACAACAACAATCACAGTGACAGTTCTACCAGCTTCTCTTGCGTACGCAACCAGTTCATAGAGGGATAGGGAGAGTGTGCAGTGAAAACAACGTGACAAAGTTGCCGGGAATGAAAATGGTTCTGTGGGAATTTCAGTGTGTGTGTTTGTGTGTGTGTGTGGTGATAGACAGAGAGATAAAAGGAGCCAACTATGAGATGTACATGGTCGATTTCGTTTGTTATCGAATGAAAACACAAAATCACCAGGGACTAAAATACGAATAAACTAACACAACTACACAACTAATCACAATTCTGCTCATTTACACCGCAATCTAGTCGTATTAGAATAAACTGTGCCCGGAGGTATTCAGGAGTATTTCAAATTACCAAACATCTCAACACAAATCTGGAATCGGACATGTCGCAGGTATTGTCTAATTTTTATGAGCAAGTTAGTCCGTTAATCTCTTAATACCCCTCAGTAGTTCAATAGCCAGCTTGCAAGGTGTACGGTGAGCATCAGAAGTGATGACAAATTTTAGGATCCACAGTTAGATAGAGTATATGGCTCTTTTGGTCAATTGTCTCTGGACACATTTTCTGTTCGTGTGAGTTCACCAGTTGGTCCAAATAACGCCTCCAAGTTAATCATTGCAGAAGACGAGCAACGAAGTCTGCATTTATGAAGAGCAGAATGCGAGACTGTTAAGTCTTCAGCCAACAGTCAGGATTATTAGACCAAATATAATCAGTTATATCTCAGGCATCCTTTATCGGTGGAGACAGATAGAGAGAACATGAAGTCAGTTTTTGAGTTCCTTTCAATTATCAAACCAGTGTTATTCTAGTTGTCTAGTGGTATGTATCGAATAAGATGTCCGAACACTGCTTTGCCCAGTCGACGGCACTCCATGCTCTCCCTGGTCTTTACCATGTTTTACATGTCACGATAATAATAACAATAATGTCTTACTTCGTTCGTTTATTGTGCTGCAAAGCCCAGCATTGCTGAAAGGATTACTCAATCAATCAAAGGCACCCAAATAGTCGAGTGTTCGGCAGTGGTAAATGTGTTTATTCGGCATGCCGGTCACCGGGTGATACAGCTTTGCAGCTATGTGCAGTGAGAATCCTCTGCCAATCAGAACCACTGAGACTAAGTACCAAAAAAGCTAGCTGGAATTGGCTAAATGTACCATATACCGAGTAGTGCATTTAATCTTATCTGTCCATACAATTGGGTTCTGTAATAAAATTTACGCACAATTCTGCAACCTTAGCCCTTTTCATATTTCGGCATGCTTGGTTCCGGGTTTGACTGATTTTGATCGATCTGTTCTTTTCAAGAACTTCTACTAGTACAGTAAGATTGGAGCCGGGTACATCAAGGTCCAAAGCCCACCATGGTGATAGTTTGGTCACCAAGGGGCCAGAGTCATGGTAACTCGTTAATTAGGATACCGTATTGGACCCTCACGAAAATGGAGTATGACCCCTGTTAGATAGTCACGAAGATCTCCCTGAGGCCAACAGATTTATCGATTTGAACGTTCCAGGCCAGGTCAACCAGTCAACATGCCTCTATCCACGCAATTGGCTGAACTAGCCGTGTTAACATTGAAGGAAATGGGTTCGACTTAGCTGGAGAAGAGTCCCAATCAGTCAATGCCCGACAAGGTAACACTTCAACTGGACAGGCGAGTAGGAGTTTACTCCATTTCTAGTTTTAAGTAGCATGTTGTTCACTCATACCAATACTCTGTCATCGGAGGTGTTGTGATATTGCCTCATGATTAGCTTTGGCAGGATAGTGCGATAGGAGTTCAGAAGGCGACCGACTGTAGATAGATCGCAGAACAGAAACGCTAGGGATAACAGCACCCCTCTTCTGTCTTATTTGCTTGAAAGTGTAACACTTAAATTCAAAATTTTATTTCGGTGACACTCCCTTTCGTGGGACAAAACCATCTAACCGAAATGCTGGCCTGCTTCCAGCCTATCGAATGAGTCAGGCTTGTTACCTTTTTCACAAGCAACAAGCTTGAACAGAATTTGAGATCCGAAGTTTGATGTTTTGTCGTTAGCTTTTTGTGCGCGTGGAAACACTTGCTTATGTTGCGCACTTGGATAGGGCCAGCTTATTATACCGTTTATCGTTGATTTGTACAAGCCCTGATTTGACCCATTTATTCATACTTATGCGCGGCAATTCAGCCTCAACCATTTCCACAGCTCAATTAAGTCAGGGAACTCCCCAAGAAAACAGCAACAACCCTGATAGCACACCTATTCATAAAATAACTAGGCACTAAGTTCCTTATTTTCCTGTAACATTTAAACTTCTTCTACAAAAGCCGATAATATTTAGCTAACGCAAATAAGAACAATGGTTAGAAAAAAAAACGACTAGATAGACCGTGTGGAAACAATTAAAACCAAGACTAATTGCCGTCTGAATACTACTCGCTTTTGAAGATAACGTTGATCAACTAGTTGACTTGAAAATTATGGGGAAAAACCAAGACTTTTGCCGCTTGAAATGGTTGTTGTTGTTGGCGCTGTTGGTGGTGATGTTCGTGGTTCGTTCACTCTGTTGGGAAGTCAGATTACAAATTTTTCAGCCCTCAACGGCTGTGATGTACTCAGGGAAGCGAAAAAGACAGTACTACAAGTTCGGATTAATAAAGTTATCTCAGTTAGCACTTGCAATCTAATTATCCAGTGCATGTGCACTTTATACAATGTGAACAACAATTCTGGTTCTGGCCCTAACGTGTCGAATTTGAATGCTGGCTACTTGAAACTGTATAAAAGTCAGTTAGTATCAAGTAGTCTATGAAGGGTAACCACGATTGCACCTTCAATGGTTCCAGTCCTCATTGATTGCACCCTCAAAAGGCAATATTCTACTCCTGAATGAATGTATAAAGATATTGTCAATAGTTTGCGTAACATCAACACGAAAGAATGTAACGGCCGTCAATAGCCAACAAAGTCACCGAAACTATATATCTTATAGTGCTGGAGTGAGAAACACCGTCTAGAGCCAATTCAGATAGATTATTGATCACTTGTGTGATCCACAACCGTGAGAGCCCAGTTCACACTACCGATGACGAATCATTTCATAATTATTGCCTCCTAGGTAACGGCGGTTTTCGATTAGTGCGCGGTCAATGCACACAGCTGCTTCATCGTTCCCGTTGTGATTATATGAGCATCATCGTCCCACGCGATCACAGATTACCTCACAAATTACCCAATCACATCTCTGCCCGAACACTTATCAATTGTGTTGACTGTCCGCTACTCCATTGACTTTGCAGTCAAGATATTCCGTTGGTATGTGGCCAAGAGGTCGTTGTGTACTGTGTACAACGCAACTGTTATTCGACTGTCATTTCCCTTACTTCTGAACACAAGAGTAATCACACTGAACCTTCTTCAACCCATAAGAATCCTAATTTAATTATGTCTGAAAGACCTAATGAACCATACGTTTCAGATCGTTTGATTACCAAACTGTTTTTTGGAACATTAGTGTAAATTTATAGTGCGCGAAAAAAAACGGGAATATAAACCCCTCATCGTGAAGCTCAAGGATATGCTGAAACCTGAATTTTCGGAATACGAACGTGCTTTCTTTCGGCTCGGGTGTGAACAGCGGGCAAATCATCGTTTTCACACTCACTCGTTGTATTGATTCCGGTACGGAAGGGTTCCGCAAACTTGTCAGTGATTTCTTTTACCAAAGTGACGCCATATTTCTTCATTTTTGTGTAGTTTTCGAATGCAAAAACAGATAGATGTGATGAGTCATGTGATTTGACAAAAATTAGTATTCATTTCGTTTTCCTAATGGTTTCGTTGACCAATTTTTCCACCTACAGGTAGCAGCGAGTGCTTACTGAGTAAAAAGCAAGTAGTTCAAGTATAAATCACTACTTTGCTGCACTAGAGCCAATGGGCCACTGCTTTTTGTGTTTAACGGAACCCATCGAAGCTATAGTAGTTTAGGGAGTGAACGTGGTTTTTGTCTATTATAATGAACCCTGCATATGCCGGTTGTTCCATGATGCAGTTATAACTGATAAATTTGCAATCAACGTGTGAGAATGGATTCCCAATTTTTTGATACCTGACCGACCCAGAATCGTGATGGATAATGAAATACTTGGTCATGCCTGATAATGGACGGGACATTTATTATCTATCATACACAAAACAAGACAAAAAATCGAAAGAAATAGAAACAATTTACATTTTGGCTGACAGAAGTGGCAAAAAGTTCTACTAGTCAGAGTTAATCCTAGTTAACTAGAAGCTAATCTTTGGCGGTTTACCACAGCAATGCATTATATTGCTTTTTATGAAGTAGCTGTTGAATCCTCACGGCAGAGTGTCGACTAGACCGAATTCATGCAGATAGATTATTTTATAAAACTACATCATACGGAACTTGAATAAATTTTTAACTTGACTGGCTACTTCCTGACCTAATGGACAATCATAGAGCTATCACGTACAATTGGACATAGAATTGCTCTAATCGCGTGGCACTCGGTGGGCCAGCTCAAGTTTCACTTTACCGCTGAGATCGTCCCACAGACCATAACAGAGGACAGATCCAACTGCTCGGGAATTTCCGTTGTTCAATAACATTGTTTTGGCTAATGCTTACATAGTCTGGATCATTGTGGTACTGTTACCATGCGCTCTAATCGTTTCTGCGAGTGTGGTTGTCATAAGAAAGATCTGAGACTCAGTAGTATTCCTATGATTTCTCCGTTCATATTGGTATTAAGTTCAGCTTGCGGAACGCTCAATAAGTAGTGCGTCAATTAAAATCACACGATCAAGTATTATTTCCAAGGTTGCCCTGAAAAATCGACCCAAAAGGATGAACTGACAACATGTACACATAAATGTGTCCGAATGCGTACTCAACTTTGTTCAGGTAACACGCCGGGTTTGTTCACACACGTAACTCATCAACCGAACTATGACTTCAAGTGTATTCGTGCTCTTTCTCTATCTCACAGGGAGACTTCACAGTGTGAGAGTAAGACTGGAGACCATAGTCAGGTGAACATACCATACGATTATTTTTGCTGAAAGGTTATGCTTCTTGGGCGACCAATGTCGATCGAAAGCTAAGAATTTGACTGAACTCGAATGCCCTATCCTCATATTATCGCAATAACCTATATAGTTACCAACCAAACAATCATCATATGGTGAACCGAGAAATATTGAAGGTAATTCTTCATGCAAGATTTGGGATTTTTCAGTTTCATCAATTAAGGGGTAAAGAGATGTGCAGAAGATACTCAGAATATTCGGAACCGAAAGACTTACCTCAATGTACGTTTTCCAGATGACTCTGATATGTGTTTTGCTTCTTCTGGTCAAGATTGAAATTAGGAGCCTATGATTCAATTTGGGCCCCTTCCTGTTTGTGAATTCACGTGGAACAGTTAAACAAACACAGCAAATAATAGGTTTACCGTGACCGAAAGTTGTTGAAAACTCTTTCGCGAAAATGATCATCGATGGCTGAACACTTTTAAAACATGGTTAAACAACGCGTTTATGCAGTTCCCCTGTTACGCAATGTGAGTGTAAAACCGCGCAAAATCTGTGCAAAATGTCTGGCAACAGAAGCACAAAACAAGCGGTCAATTTTCTTGTTGGACAGACCAAAGAAAGTCCCTTTGTGAATCAACAAACATTCCCGCAGAATTCGACTAATTCAGTCCAAAAGATCGTGCTCACCAGTACTCCTTGAGAGCTAAATACTACTTCATGTTGTATAATCAAGACTATTCTATACAAGTACAATAAATCATGATACTCACAGTGAATTACTTGACGGTAACAATTTACCTATCAAAACTGTGAAGTTTGAGGTCGATGGGATACACAAAAAGTAGCATCTCAAAATTCAGTGCCTTCAAAGTGCTCATCGTTCAAATTCGACTGACTTATAGAATATAATCTGGTTGAAAGGGTTACTTTCTACAGTAAACTCGTTTGCGTGCCAGGTGTCTGAGTGCAAGTTCCGCGCTGAACAGTTTACTGGGAAGTCATAACTGTGATTCGCTGATAGTCCACTGTGTGGGTTAGTCACAGCCAATATGATGTTAGGGTTTATCATCGTCGGTAAGTAGTATAGTCTTGCTGGCACTTCAGCGCCTGTCCAGAGCCCAGATCGTCTTGAATCAAACGGAGTTGTGAACAACAGGTTAGTGAATCACTGACGCGGATCAATAAGACGAGAATGGATTCTCGTCAAACGATGGCTAATCGTACCACGAATCAACCAATCAGAAGAGACCTTACCCAATGCCATTTTGGATCAGTTTGTGCTATGGCGAATGGCGAAGTTGACTCTTTCTTCGCATATAAAAAATGTATTCTGAACTGAAAAACTGAGATGATTCGAAGGTAGAGAAGTACTCCTACTGGAGGTAGTGAGCAGTCCCAAAACAGCTAATCTCCGCCATCATTCTAGAGGTTATCTGGTCTATAGTGAATTATCTTCTGTATGTACCGCCAAAACGATGTTGTGTGGAGACAGCTGGGTGTGGAGTATTAGGCAGAAATCTAAGCAGTTTTTGAAGAAAAAATAGTTATTCTCGTTATAACGTGTTTTTTTATGCGAATAGAAACGGGGTGGTGTGCTTTATTATTTCTTGGCTTTGGTGCATTATTCCCTTTGGGTCAGACCTTTTACACCGCGGGCAACAAAAAGCTAGGAAAAGCAGCGTTACGTTTGTTAGTTCACGTGACACCTAGGATTCCCCTTAGACAACGAGAGATCACCCACCGAGCACATTTTTGGCAAGCTTGGATGCGGACACGTCTACGGTTTGTGTAGCGTGTTGCAAGTGGAGTTGTCTGTGGTTGGTCGACCGGGCTAGCAAATCGTTGAATTGAAGGGAATTGTGATTGTGAATTGATCGATATTAGAATATAAGACAAGGGGTAGGTGAACATTCACTATTATCAAAACCACTATGAAGTGATTTTGCTTTGTTCTACTTACTCTACGCAAAACAGAACAGTGCAGAGTGGGCGGTGAAAGTCTGTGTTTTCGACAAATTTACGCGATCAAATAAATCCTAGAACAACTGCCACTATTGTGAGACACACAGAAAGTTACTTATGAGTAGTGTCCGCCCAAGACTAGTTTATATTCTTTGTGATGGGTACTTGAATAGGAATCGATTGCAACTTAGGGATCAACCAACTACATCTGCTATCCTCATTTTGAAGAATTCGTAAAAACATATGATAATACCGGACGGACTGTCTAACTGACTGAATGACTGAGTGACTGACTGACTGACTGACTGACTGACAGACTGACTGACTGACTGAATAAATCATTGGGGGTTGTGAACTTCATAGCATAATATCAGTCAACTTGGAATTTTACCGTGGACGAAGAACAACAAACCATGAGTGATCAAGTGAAGAACCTTTTGGATGTTAAGAGGAAGCAGCCCATGTGCATGGTTAATAAAGCAATGTGGTGAATACTTTTCTTCCCAAAGAAGGGAGACTTAACTCGTCTGTGCTATGGCTGATCACACTGTTTCAGATAGCCGTTATTAAATGATCAGCAGACATAGATATATCAATGTATGGGAAAGATAATCAAGATTTTTCCCTAGTATTTCCTGCTATTTCCGAACTCAAGGAACTTCACTGTGGTTTTTCAGGGCGAATTGCCTTAAAATCATGTATGCGGACTAGGTAGAACCGCCTGGCATGAAACCTGGGGTTGGTTGTTTCTTGAAACATCGGGCATCGTAAATAACGGTCCTGGCGGTATTGTGCCCAAAAATTGTGGTTCGATGGATAAACTTGAGTTTTACGTTTCGTTACTGGAATTATGCATAGTAGTCAACTGATAAGGCGAATAATAAAATGAAAAGATATGCCGCAAGCATTTTCAGTCGACTGCAGTCGCGATTCTTATTTAATGATATTCAGAAATGCAGTACTTGGTTTCGAAAGTACTCACTGATGCGTCACACGCACCATGAAATTGATTTGTAAGCTAAAAAGGCTCGTTATCAGCATGGAAACCCGCAACAGAACGATTCTTTCAGACACGTTGTTGACAGTCACCGCCATTTACACCACTGGGTGAAGTAGTGAGCTTTGTCTAAACTGCGTCTACGTGAAATTTACTAAATATGCAAATTTTATTTTTCGAACACTGGCCGGAATTCTAATCAACGAAGGAGAGGGAATTTTGTGCTCGCCATTCAGATTTGAATTTAAATCCTGCGGCGATCCTTCGATGCCAGGCTCGTATGATTTATATTTACCACAAGATATCAAACAGAAAAAGTTGTAACGATAATCACTGTCTGTTTACTAATACTCCTTTTTTGTTCTCTGCTAGCCATCCAGATTCTAAGTTTGGCTCTGACTCACTTGCTTCAGTCTGGAGCGTTATTTTCATGTATCAAGCGTTATTGACCATCTTTAAGATAAATAATAAAGAAGTCACTGAAGAGGAAGATTTTATCACTAACTGAAGAGAGCACTGATGACTTCAACTTGACTGGTGACCGAAACACTAAACTTATCGATCGGGCGCTTATCACATCGTCACCGAACGGTCTAGCTATTCTTTTCGATGCTGTATGAGTAATGATGCAGCCTATTCTTCCGCTATGGAGACCTGTCTGACATCTGTCAGATGACAAAGGAACAACACAAGTAGTAAACATCTGGTTATCCCTTGACTTACTCGTTCAAGACCATGTGCAAATCCTCGATATCTTTATTCACCAGTGTTCGGTCGATCACTCTGTACACATCATTGGCAACTCGGGCTGCGGTCAGTTCCTCGGGGCTCTCCTCATAGCGTTCACATTTTAACAACTCCTCCAATAGTTGACAGTAAGCACCCCTGGTATTCTTTCGGATATCGCTTTCCAACGAACGATGAGATACATCTAAAAATTGACATCATAGAGTAGGTTTAGCAGAAATCGTTTTATTTCCGACTGAATAAAACAGTTTGATTCATTTGTGTGGGTATTTATGTATGTATATACATGTGCGCTCATGAACTTGTAACTGAATAACTTGAACACGTGATGAACCCGTCGAAAGACAAATACGATGTAGGGCTCTCCTATCGTATACCCGCATCGATTGTGTAGGTACAACTTTATTGTAAAGTTAAATCGGTACATTTGTGAAATTCCCAAGCAGTTCCCTTTTCTTACTCCCGTGACTTTATTTAGCATGCAACCCGACCCTATCAACCACTTAGACCCACATGTCTTCCGTTTCTTTTTCCTTATTGAACCCGGTTAACCGTTTTCCTATGAGTATACGTTTGTATTAGACCGGTTTTCCATTGAGGTCAATATACAGACCTACAACCATCGAGTTTTTGTGCGTCATATGTACCTGACCTTGTGGGTCATTTTTGCCTCCGTTCCTTGTCAGCTTTCTCACTTGCACTGTACGAGTGACCTTTGAACTTCTCATGCTAAAGAGCACGCCACACCTGCGTGAGGGTTTAGGTCAAGCGTGCGCGCAATCCTCTCGGTCATTATCTGAACTAATTTCATGGTCATATCCCCGTCCATCCGTTTCATGTACGCTATCCACTCTTTCTCTGATTGTTCGATTTTTCTTGCTATAAAAGCTGAATTTCACTCTGTTCTGACGACTCAGTCCCTTATCACTCTGCATACGTTCCTCACCAGACCCTTCGGACGATTTGATGTCTATCCCCGGACCATTGTCATTGAATTGACCCCACGAAATTGTGGTATGTTGTTTGTAATTGCAATGATTATTCCCTAAATTATACGTCGGTTACCGACTCGCCTTATTCGATTTTGTGTTTCGGGTTCGTGCCCTACGAGTCACTCACCCACTGGACGGCGGTCCAGTTAGAGTTATTCTGAAACAAATTACGTAACTGAAGCGTTGTCTGTGAGACAACCACAGAAATACTCTTCAAAAGAACCCCTGTTCCAGTTCAATGCTTCTATCCCGGTTCATCCGATGTCCACTCAAGTTCAAGTTCAAAGATTATCACTTTATAGACCCTACCTCTCATTCGATCTACGCCCATTGCAGCAGTTGCAAAAAAAGCGCATTCGTTGGATCAACCATTGGCTTCCAACTTAGTTAACAATACACAAACCAAAGCTCATACCTGACGCGATAAACCAGCCTATTCAAAGAAAATTCAGGCCATCATAGAAGCAGTCGTTCCCCAGTTGATCGAGAGCGGTCACAAAGTAGACCAAGATAACTTGTTCTCAGTCTACTTATATCATCACAACAAATATCGATGAGGCATAATCGCTCGTTTACACAAAACTCACCCCGAGTGTCCAGAAGCGTGCCGTTCTTAGCCTTAGTCTGTCACGGTTTTCACCTGTCATTTTGTCACTCACTCAAAACATTCACTCACTTACTCATCCAATCACTCACTCACTCACGCACTCACATACAAACTTGACCATTCACTCACTCACTCAATCAATCAATCACTCATCCACTCACACAATCAGTAAATCGGTCAGTCATCGATTTGATCAGTCAGTTAGTCAATGATTTGACTTCTGAATTACCCAATAAACCAGTTAGTCAGACAACCGTCAATCAACTAAGAAACTAACTAATTAAACAATCACTCAAAAGTTAGATAAATAAATATATCAGTCTTTTCTTCGATCTGATAACCTAAACTACTTTCTGGTTATTCCTCATGAGAGAATAGTAGCTACGCAACACTGGAACATTGGTAGTCTTTCGACAAGGACTTATATTTTCGGTCTTGTTATACCACCACGGCTAAGCTATTAATCACCGGTAAGATGAATACTTTGTTTGATTTCAGCTCAGTGGGTTTCCAGAACGTTGACTTCCGGGTAGTCATGTGTATTAAATCCATGGCTATTTTTCGCACATTTTAGCGATGATAGTGTTACAACGCAGTCGACTTTCATGTCTGTCACCTCGATAAGTGCAAATTAGTGGAAGCCTATATGATTATGAGTGTGATTACCGGTCTGTTCCGGACACGGAAACCATTTTCCCATAGACTGATCAATTGGATTCAGTCCAAAACCTTCAGATAGACCTGTAGCCGAGTACAAGAAGTTGGAAATTAGATTTTGTATGGTAGGGTTCTTAGCACGGTATCATCTTTCAACTTTCTGTCTAAAACCATGTAGCACTCCGCAGATGTTCCACCCTTTTTTACGAATCGGCGTATGTGACCTACTGATAATTCCTGACGAGGACGAATCGATTGTGAGGTGGACCCATTGTTTTCAATAGTGGATTGAGCATCGATACCGCGTGATGTATCCAAGTATGTGAAAACCTTATCCGCCAAAAAGAAATGTGCTAGTTTTCCTTATTCATCTGAAGGCAAGAGAGATGTCACTAACGCTATTCGTATTCATTATTTGACTACTTAAAATTATCTGAGTGGGCGAAAGTGAATCAGAAACCGACGACCCGGCAAGCTCTAGTGGATCCTACAAAATGCTCGCTGCTATGATCTTGTTTTGTCTAGTCCGGTCCCTTTAACAGGTTCCAGCAGTAGGCATCACTTGTACACCGACTATCATATGAGGGAGTTTATTGCTTGGACTACCAATTCCGAAGTGCTTATTTCGCTATGTGCGCCCTTTGGCTAACTGAGCTACATTTCTGTGTCATTCAGTTTCTCTTTGAGCTAAAGGAATTTATTGTCTTTGTCCGCTGTACGTTATTATACGCGATCAGAATTACTTATACGCAAACAGACTACTGGATTTTCCCCTCAGTCAGCTTTAACCCTTCATATATCCCAAGGAATTCCCATTCGACCAAAAAAGCAGACCTGCTGGCCGGCAGGTTGTCCTTAATTGCACCCCTCGAGCGAAGACGTTTGTCTCGTTATAGCGGCGACTGCTGAAGTAGCAGTACGATACGAATATCAGACCGATCGGACCAACCAGTCAAAAGCCACAGATCAAAGAACAGAGGGTGAATACGCCGGAAGCATCCCATAACATACAAAAAGAGACTTTCGGACTAGCAGAGTGAAAACAGCGTAATTACTAGCAACCAAGAAGACAACCCAAGTGAGGGGCTTCCGATCAAGCCATTAACTGGAGCGATTAGACCAGCCAAACAGAAAAAATGCGCAACTGGCCAAAAAACAATGCAAATGCTCCGGCAGCCAGAGGATCAATGTTGCTGCAGCGCGGTTTGGAAAACGGACTTCATAAGCGATTGTATATGTTCCACGGACTTGACTTGTTTGGCCACCCTAATACATGTGTCATCACTCG
Source organism: Fasciola hepatica (assembly GCA_948099385.1). Classification (NCBI taxonomy): domain Eukaryota; kingdom Metazoa; phylum Platyhelminthes; class Trematoda; order Plagiorchiida; family Fasciolidae; genus Fasciola; species Fasciola hepatica. The sequence goes on along the minus strand of CANUEZ040000189.1, from coordinate 799,042 downwards.
TCTTGACTTCAGAGTTATAACTTTACTGTTCAGTACCGACATACGTTCTCTGTTCACTAAAATTTCGGGTCTAACCCTTGTTCTCTGTTCTCGTATTCACTTTATTACTTCTGTGGTTTGGATAAATGAACCGTTGATAAACTCACATGTTACTAACCCACTCGTGTCAACAGATGCCTTTATACTGTACTGATAGGACAGGAATTCCGTCAACAAGAAGACAAGAGGCGGAGTGGTCACTTATATCAACTCCACCTAATGTGGCAAGTCTATAGCTGTTCGTGCATACTCCGCGAACGGTATTTATCGTTTAGTCATGCAGTACGATTCCTAATGTTCTCGCCACAGGAGCAACATCTTACCAACTTATACATCACTCCTTTTTGCCCACAGCACACTGTTCCATATTTCTATGACTTTTTTTACCTTTTATTGGTTTTTTGTTCGACGACAGTCTGCGAATCAGATTAGATGGTTCAGTCATGCTTCTGTAGTGACCTCGATCGTTTTGAGAAAATGACTATTTTCTGGACACCATTTTGGATCTATTTTCTCCACGATCTTTTCTGACGTTTGACATTGACCTCAGTGTTCTCCGGTTGCCGTTCGGTGTATCTCTCGTATCGGTACTGTTTCGGTGCCACGATACATAGAATACACCTCGCATCTGTAAACCGACTCGCGTCTTCTCTATTCGTCCGATAGAGGGGATATCGTTGGTATTTCGCTGCTATACCCGATAGGAGACACGTTCGCCATCCGCACTCGAACGTCTTCTATACTTCAAACTGACTCCTCAATTTGCTTGATAAAACTTTCCTTTATTGTTTCCATATCACAGGCAACTCTGTTTTAGACAGGACTTTCACCAATCATCCTGAATTATTCTCTCTTAAATTGTGTGCACTTGTCTCAACCAATGACAATTGTCTGCCAAGGTTTACTCCCGGTTAGCTTTTCATTCTTTCGGGAAAACCAGCCAAATCGAAATCAGCCTCCGAAATATCTCACGTGACAATACTCCTCTACTACAAAAGTCACTTTCACATACATCTTCTGGTTTTCCGTAAAATCATCACCAGATAGCAATATGAAACTTCCTGTGGAGACTGTAAATTTAATTCTCAACATGAGCTGCTCCTTAGAAACCCTTTTTCTCTGTAGCGGCCTTGCCGCTTATATGTTGAAACCATTAGGAAGACTGTAGGAATATTTCTGCAAAGAATGGGATTATTCAAAGTAGAACACATCTCTTATTTATTGAAGAAAGAAACTATACGCACTGACTCGCTGTGTGTTAGTCTATTCCTATGCAGCCACTAGAGTAGCCGATTATAGCAAGGGATTCGGTTTCTGTGTGGGAAGAAAATGAAACCAGTGAAATTTGATGTGGACTTTGACGGTACTGAGAGTGCATTCATCCACCCATCAAACGACTCTCCAGTTGTATTCATTTCAGAAGATGATGAGCACATAACCCCAATCCCTACGAAAGAAATGTTTAAGATCCTCCATACTTCTGAAACAACCTCAGGTATTAGTCCCGATGGTCTATCGTCATTACTTTTGAGACCTGGTGCTGCTGCTCTGACCCAAGTATGTACTTCTCTTCTAAACAAATCGTTTTACTCGTATTCTGTTCCCGAATACGGGAGACGCGTCACTATTGTTCTGACACCCAAGCTTTGTAATTCTAGTGCCATAGCTGGACTTTTTCGTCCCACTACTCTTACTTCATCTGGTCTCAAACTAACAGAGTGTGCCTTTCCTAAACCTCAGAATTCTGCCATGAACCATCCTCGTGACCGCTTGCAGTTTACCTATTGACCGAACAGGTCCACTGCGGAGGCTAGTGCATTCTTAGTCCATCATATAGCCAAATCCTTGAACGAATCAGTGAAGTCTGTACGATGTGTTTTTCTGGATTGCTCGTCTGCTTTTGATTCTATACCGCTATCTCTACTTCGGGTATCTTTCATAGGGTTAACTGAATTATATGCTAAGCCATGCGAATTACACTTGGGTGCACGCGAGAAGTTCGCTCACAAAATTCCTTCACACTCCACTCACCCTTTATACGGTGGTTTATCCAAGAGTAACCCTCTCGCTTTTACACGTTCCTCTTCGATCCATATCCCTTCGTGTCTGTTGTTCCTTGTCTGGTTCCAATCTGCACAAACTAAGCTCGAGTTTCAGCCGAATTTCTGAGCAACTTTAATAACTAATCGTTTTATTCACTCCTTGATTAAACGAGCTGTTAGGTGCAAATCTTTTTTTACTAAAAAGTGGGAGTCAGTCTACTCAAGTCTGCTCAAGTAAAAACGCAAATACAAAACGCTCAAAGACAAAATGAAGAAGAACTCACGTTTCACGTCTTCCGCTTCTAAAACTGCGAGACAAAGAAAGTAACATTACAGTGCGTGCTTTCCGTCAAAATGTAACAGTAGAAAGTGATGGGGAGTGGTACCGTCGGCTCAAGTTGTGAGGAGTCAAAATAAATTGTTGATCATGTCAAACGATCTGTATGGATCCATTGGTCGAAGGAAAAAACTCCACTGATCTTATGACCCAAAAAGCTCAATCACTCAAAGAACAATCTTGAAATATACGGAAGAAGCCCTTGTCCAACATCAAAACGCTAAGGGTAAGCGAACATATTTTTTCGGTGATTTCACGGTCAAGGGAATTACCGTCGCATTTATGTATCTAGCTCTATTATTGTTCATCTGGTAGACTCAGGTCACAAGCTTGATCCGGTTACGTCATACAGCGTCCTAAACAGGGTCCAATCGAACGATTCAAAGCCCGTCAGATATAGAACGTTAGCGACGGCCGAGGCAACCAGCATCCGGCTACTACGTCTAAAGCATTGTTCACAAGAAGATGGTCCAAGCACTTGAACTTCCGTGGTGGAAGCTCGATGACGTCATTCTCGAATGTGATGCGGATCCGGGCAGCTGAAGGTGACGTAATTTTACCATGTCGCCTGTTTATCTATTGACTGGAAGGCTAATAAATCGATCGACCAACTGACTACATGTTTTCCCCTTGTTCTGCTTCACGTAAATGTGATTATAATTGGCTTGAGAATGAGATCACCAAAAACATATGTTCCCCTGAGCCTAGCTTTCTGTTATCAACTTGCGGTAAATCAGGCATTCACCGTTACCCGTGTTCCGTTGGGAATTTCAATTCTGATTAGTCGTATTAGCGGCATAAGTGCATGTCAAAAAGCAGGATCAATTCTTCCTCGAAATCATTCGTTCTAGGAAGTAGAATTCTGCGCTCACGAACTATTCGTCTATGAATTCAAAAACATGATGATTAAGTAAAATTCTGTATGACTCTACCAAATGGTTGTACACATTAATTGGTCCAACTGGTTTTGGGGACTGTCCCTTCTGACTGGCTGACGATAGGGCCAACTACCACCTGACAGGCTTCCTTACCTAACCTAACAACCAACCCAACTGATTCGCTACTATTTCGCTCGTGATTCCGCTGATTCCTGTTTTGACTACAATTCTGGACAGGCTATGCTTGAGTGTCACACGGATCACAGTGTAACGTTACTCTGCCATCGAAAACAGCCTACGAATCTGAAATGGATCAACCTATACCCAAAGTAACAGTTTTCATACTTTGTGGTATTAGCTTTTTCCTTTCTGTCTTTTAAGGCAAATTCATCTGAGAAGTAGTTTTGCAGGGTTTTGGGGAATCCTATACGTAATAGTTGCTTTACGTAGCACCTTTACGTGGAAGTGAATTCATCCTGTGGAGTGTCAAAAACGCGAAGCTCTTCCCCTTACTCTAAATCCTCACAAAATTGTATGGAGGTACCAAGGCAGAATCTACTTAACTACTACTACTACGTAAAATTTGGATCAATAAAATAATACCCTTTCATTGAGGGAACTCGCCTTCCAAAAATGGAAGGCATCGATTGGGTTAGCTGTCACGAGAAACACCTTTTAAGGTTGTTTTGACTGCACACTAGACCCTGAGTAAATTGCATGCATATTGTCCAGTTCATGGAAGCGACTGACGTAATTTTTTTAAGACAAACAGAATGAGTGAAAGGATTTCGTCTGCAAACCATTGCCGATGTTCATCATGACTAATTATATTTATTCACGAGGATTTACTGATAGTTATAGTGTGTGGAATTCTTTCTTTAGAACTTCTGAAGGGTTGAGTAATGTAACAACAAGTAGGGCATTCCGACACTTGTGATCGTGACTGTCTTCCCCGGATACCACCTCAGTATTTTGCTACACTTTTCAATTGTCGAGTTACTTGATTTCTTTTGCCCGCAACCAATACGGCAGCCGAGGTTTTCCCCTAAAGACTGGGCAACCTCCATCTCACTCCCCATAAAAAAATGGGCGAAAAAACCATCTATGAGAACCAGGAAGTAAGCAACCTCATCAACACAACGGGCGAGCTTCTCTCCACAGTTGTCCTTAACCGCCTTGTTGTCACAAGAGAAGCGCAAAAGGGCGCAAACCAGTGTGAATTTCACAGAGCAAGAGTTAGGGCTGATCAAGTCCTCATTCGACGACGTATCTTCGAGTACCGCTACCAATTCCAAAAACCAACTACAGTCTGCTTCATTGTCTTCCAAGCTGACTTCGATCCCATCAACTGTGGAGTATAGTAGGAGCTGACGGGATGCTCAAGAAGTACTCAGTACTACTGAAGTCATTTGCTTTGGTTACTTGAGCGCGTGTTCACGCCTATGGAGAAAAGTCTTCAGAGTTTCCTTTGGTCTCCTGCATCAGTCAAGGTTGTTCTTCGCCACCAATCCTGTTCAACTACGTCGTAGACTGCGTGATGCGTCTTGCACTCACCCATGGCCGAGGAATTCAACTAAGCCAGAAGACTTGGGTCGAGGATGTTGAATTTATTCATAATATTTTCCTTCTGGGGGACGTCCCAAACAGTCTACAACCGGTTTTCAGACGTATCGAGTGCTAGAAAAATTTATTCACCAATATATTCACGAATTCTCCAGATCTAACAGGATCCATCTAGGGTAAAGATCAAATCTCGGGACCAGTGCGCGACTTCAAGTATCTTGGGTCAACAGTACAATCAAACGGCCAGGCCAATAATGAAACCAAACTTTGAATTGGCTTCTCAAGAACAGTATTCCAGCGACTTCGTAACTCAGTATGGTCTCGCGGCTATCTAAGCCTCCCCACGAAACTGCCGCCTTCTGCCCCGTGCTCACATGCGCTTGTGAAACCAGGTCCCTGAGATAGTTGGATACGAAAAAGCCCTAATGCTTCAACAACTGGTGCTTTCGGTATATAGCCAAAATCAAATGTCGATCGAATCCCAAGCTCCACGGGACGATAATGCTGCTCGAATATAGAAGTGCTGTTCTCTTCTCTTCAACAAGGCCACATCTAATGGCTCGCTTATGTCCTCCGTTGACCCAAAGTGGGATTCACAAACAAAAGCCTTCTGTCGGTGCCCTGCTGACGTGGGTCAACACAAAGAGAACTTAGAATATCAGGCCTTCAGTCAGTCATTGGACTTCTTGGGTGACGCAATAACTAGATTTCATTGTGTACTGACCTTGCCTCCGACCGACACATCCAGAAATCCTCCACCAGAGACATTTTGAAGTCGATTCATCCTCTCGCTGGAGTTAGATGCATAAAATAAAGGGTGAAATATGCAATTTGACATTGGGATTACCTTGAGAACTGATAGATCGGACCCGGATCATTATGCAGTTAGGCTAACTGGACCTCTTTGTTCCAACTAGCGTCCGACTTCCCTTATTTGCCATTAAACAATGTACGGCACTTTTGGCAGGAAGATGAAGACAGTCAGAGGCTACCGAACGGCGAAGTGATCAGCGGTAGCAAGAGTTGAAACAGGGACATCAAGGTCTTAGGCTCATGATGACGACTGTTTGACCACCGATAGCGAATGACTGAAGTAGCGATATGCGTATGCCTTACATCGTCTAGTTTTTCCGTAGCCAAGTCTCTGTTGCTTTGTTGCTGATTTCAGCATGCAAATGGGGTGTACGGATACGGTAGAAAAACACATAAGATGCCTTGTCCCTGCTGCACAGGCCATTGGAGTAGTGGGTAGCGATTTGATCATCGACGGCTTGCTGGTGATAATTTCTTCCTTTCCAAGGTGAGCATGAGTTATGACTGACTGCTTAGATCTACAATGTCCTCACTGCATCAGGCACATAACTACTGAACCGACTAGGAATTGTTGTCTGTTTGTATTCACTACTGTTGACTTTGATCATGCTTTGACATAGGCCGACAGTTTTGTGACACCTTACTTGTCATTGCTTTAAAATGAAAAACACTCACTTTCTAGACTGAACTCCAAATAAAGTTTTTAGCAATGGTGAAAGTCGAAAATACACAGACCATTGAGATTTGGGCATCAGCATCTTCACACCATTGGTGCAGCATGTGGGAACTGCTCAGCTGCTTTCGAACTGTGAATCCGTTCACATGATTTTGCACTTTTCACAGCGAATGGAACCTCCCTTTTCCTGATTCGATTTACCTCATTTTCGACTAATAAAGCAGCAGAGTGTCAACCCGATAGAAAATGTGGTTCATTTGTATCTTCTCCACTATCGAGCACATTATATTGACTGCTTGTTTTATCACCTCAGTATGACATTCCAATCAAGATTCGCTCCGGCCGCTCTCGTCTTCACCTCGCTGAACTTGAACGGTGCAATAGTATTGAGACAACGTGGACCAGACAGATATTTTGGCGGCAGCCAATAAAAAAACTTTTTCAACTCCTTTTTCTGAAGGAAAACGGGTGAACTCTGTAAACGTTGGTTACGTTGGTGAATATGACCCAAAGTAACAACGTGAAAAGGTAAAAAAGTTGGTTTGTACGTAAGAGAAGCCATGAAAATTTTCGGCTACCTTGTGTGTGTTGTTTTGTTCTGTCTCTCTCCATCTAGTATGTGTCTGAATAAACGGAACCTTTACCGTGGTCCAGACTAACAGTAGTATGGCTCGCAACTAATACAGACGGGAAGACTGTATTTCGTGTGAATCGGTCGTGGTCATTGTCGTGTTCGGTGACCACATTAAGCAGTCGGCATCATAGGTGGGATGTCGGCGCACGTATATATTTTTTACATCCGCCTGATTCTAGGCTGTGTGTCAAACGAGACATAATACAATCGGTGAGCGAGGGACTGAGGTTTAACCCACAAGGCAGCCGGGCAAAGTGTGGGGTCCGTAACCCATTGAGGGTCGACGGCTGAGTGCTCAGTTCATACGCATTTCGGATGAGGCCTAAAATCCTGGGCGTCCAGTATACCTCTCCGCCACAGATGTTGGTAAGCATAGTGTTGTGTGCTTCGTACGCAGTGTGTGGTTCGTTTGGAACTGAGGTTTAGCCATCTTCTATAGATTAACTTTCAGTCAGTCAGTCAGCCCCGTGGACAGCGCCGGGCATTCGCTTTTGTGGTCTCATCTCCTCCACCTCCACCTTGAGAAGGCAGTGAGTAGGACATCCTCAGTAGAAGTTGTGGCAAATGCACGGTCATTTGGGAGTTTTTCGAGAGGCTTTAGGAGTGAGTAGCCTTGGCAGAGTTTGAGGCACTCATCCTGACTATACTGAGGCATTTAGAGGTTCCAGTAACGGAAAACCATAATTCATTTCGTTACTGGTGAGGATGAATCATTCCGTACCAAAGCTTCTCATAAAGTATGTAGAACCATTGAATCTGTTTACTTCAGGTATCGGTTATTTCCGTTGGTGAGTTCGAATGGGACTTTTATAACTGGAGAGTTACACGTAAACTCACCAGCCCAGTTGTTTCTTCGCCCGATCAGTCAGGCAGTTTTTGAGCCGCAAACTTCCGGCTTCCACTTCGGAAAATGCAGTTTACGCGTGACCGAGGGAAGTTTTTGCATCAGGAATAGCAGTGCAGTGTTCCTCTGGTTGATTTACCGGAAACGGATGGAATAGAACGACTGACCCAATCTGCTTGTTTCATCTCGTGATTGACCGCTGAACATTTATCTTTATCAGCCACGCTTATTTCGCCGAAATATCTCTTCGGTCTTCATTGAATTCTTCGTAACGATGCTCGCAACCCCATTGACTGAACAATGAAGATGCAGACTTGACTGATCATGGAAAATCACGCGAGGAATCCAAATGTATCATATTTATGATAACCAGAATTTCATTCCGCGGAGAATTATTCGATTGGATTGATTGTTCGAATATTCGTTTCCGAAAACGATTTAAGAAGCTTACTGCGATGTCAGATCGCGAGTTGTGGGAATTTTGTAGGGTAAGGAGTAACTCTCCTTTCGTGTTATTCTGCTTACTGTGTTATACCACCGACTACTATTTCAGTAGTCAAACGTCATATTGAAATAATTGCACTTTTCAATCTTCGACCAGTTCTTCGGATCTGTAGTTTGACTGGTTCGCCATCTTGAATTTTGTTACTCTTTAGATCGGACCACCGAGTGACAGTATTTTCTGCTTAGGACCGTTAGCAACTGAACCGAATCGTAGGTTTTGTTCTCAATGCCCGTTTTTACATGTTTATCACGACATGATTCACTGACATTATTTTGATAATACGGAGCTACAAATCTATCAAGAATTTCGACAGTCTTCTGAGATCATATTGACCCAGGGAGCGTCTATTCAGGTGATAAACAGTCGTATATAGCGCCCAGGAAGTTTGCCGTCTACACATGGTATCCGACAGTAAAATTTGAATTTGGGTGACTCAGTCACCAGAGTCATTTATTCTTGTCTGAGACTATTTTGAGTTAATTTCGTCCAGGAATCAAGCCATTGATGAGTACTACTTATTGCCACTGGGGATGATTTGAACGATCTTCAGTAGTTTGTGATACTCCATGATGAATTAAATACCTGTAATGGTCACTTTCACCTGAATCGTCCTTCGGCAAAATCCATCACATCCTGGACTGCTTAGCTGATGGTCTGTAACTGGGAATGAATCATATCGGTTGGAGTGACGAGAAATTACTGAAGGAGAAGGTGTAAAAAATGAACATGCCTGGGATTGAACGTGGAAGTAGGAATACGGTTCTGCACACGACTGGCTGTGGTGAGATCGTCCCCCTTTTATGGGTAAGGTAAAATCTCTAGGTTGCCTTGCTAGCAAAATTCTGGCTTTTGGATCTTAATCGATTCATTTGGCTTCATAGGTGGTGAGAAGCTGTTTGCTCCACAATTTTCGGAAAGGTCTTGGTGATCCTGGTGGAATCCTAAGCGTGGTTAAAAGGTCAGTTGCACGTCCGCTCTCGACCAAGCTTTGCAGGCTGGCGCTAGAGAGGCTGAGCTTTGCGAAGAAATGCCGGACATAATTCGGAGACCCCTCTGAGACAGGCAGTTTATCATGTACCTTTAAAACCAAGCACATAAAGTGCACGCTAATCCATATGGAACTTATCCTTGATTTGTCCAACGATGAACGATTTCTTTTTTGATACACATCTGACATGCACTACCAGATAGTACTTTGTTGCAGCTGCTGACAGTAGTCATTCCGGAATTTCCAGGGACTTTGAGTGGAACTTTAATAAAAACGTCCATCTGCTGATTCGTGTAAGGTTGGACCTGGTCAAAACTGCCGGTGGTGATTTGAAGAAATAGCTGGATCCAGGTTGGCTTTTTCTCCAAAATTTCCTTTACGTACTCCAGCTTCTTGCTCAGGATGTTTGGGCTGCAAATGTGCGTACCGTCCTACCCACATGAGCTTAGTCATTGCTACATCTAAAGGCAAAAATGTATCTTCCTTTTCCATGTTCATATTAGATCGTACTGTCGAGAGAGCGTTTGTGCATGTATTTACCAAGTTCAGAATATCTATTTCTTAGTTAGTCTTGTGTTTCTTTGAATCAAATCATAGCAGACAGAGAAGCCAGGGCAACTAGTTGAAGGTATGTGAAAGGCCAGCGCCATGCTCGCGTGATGATAGGTATCCGGGGATTGGCAATCATGAGTAACTGGCTAGGACAAAAAGTTACAGTTCAGCAGCTAAGTTGTTCGACGAGTATTGGAAAACGATCACCCCCGCAAACGTTTTGCCTCTGGCCCAGTCATGCCTAGGATAGATATTCACTAAACTGTACGAAGTCTAATGTCAGCCGTTTGATCCAAATATCATTTACTTTCATGGGATTCAAACCCGTGTTTTGAATGTGCATCCAAGCTATGGTACCGCCAGCTTTCAACTAACTGGAAGAAAATGGCTAAAGCTGGAACACGGACACATGTTTACCTGTGGGGTTTTACCGAGTCAAATCCTGTTAACCATAGTCACATTAGAATGTGACAATAGGTCGGTAATTTGAACGAGTGGGCAATGTCTGTAGCACACAGTGTAGCTTTGCACAGTACAAACGGTTATAAGGTAAGGGCAACTTCCTTCAAGGAGTTTAAATCCCATCGAGGTCTAAATCATCTAACGTTTGAGTCGACTGAAACGCCGTTTATAGACTACGGCAAGTACAACGATAATTAGAAATTAATAACTGAACATTTCCGACAACGTGTATGTTCGTACGGGTAATAGATTAGGTTTTAATAACATAATTGATGGTGCACTTTCTACACTCCACTCACCACTGAAGACCGCGGAAGCACTGTACAGCTGTTTCATCTTTGTTAGGAATCATCATCAATGCACTTCCACCGAGCCCCAAGGGGACTCGAGCCCAAGGTGAACCATTCAGAGTTGAACACCTTAACCACAAGGCTACTCGGGCTGGCTCTCAACGGTTTGTTGAATATCTACACTACATGAAATTGGTACCCTTCCGTCACTGGTCCTGAATAGTATTAACCCGAATCCCCTACAGCGATCGACTCCTGTGTTGGATATATTCTCTGTAGAAGCCTAAGTACAACGAAGGCATTCCATAATATATATATATATATATATATATATATATATATATATATATATATATATATATATATATATATATATATATATAATATATATATATATATATATATATAGAACTTCTGCTACTCCCATATAGTTATTTGTGCGTAAATCTCGTTTCATCTTTCGGTGAATTTCAGAAGAAATAATAACATTAATAAAACCAATATGTATGCACGCATGTGATAAGAACGTACTGTTGTGTTTTTCTTCATTCAAATACGTCCTTATCGTGAAGCATATAAAAAGCATACAGCACTAACGAAATCGGTAGTTTTCGAAAAACTCACGCAATCGCTACTGTCTTAGCAGCTAATGCACCGTGGCTTGAAACTCACTACTGGAAATCATTTTTGACGTCCCTAAATTAATTGTTGCAATTTACTGGGACTCCGTTCGTCTCCTGGCATCAGTTTTGATATTTTGGTCGCGTCATAGACTCTCATAACCTATCTATCAGTCAGTCTGTCTGTCTGTCTGCTTTTTCTCTCATACTCTCTCTCTTTCTCACAGATATATACACACACACACACACACACACGTCTTCCCTGTTGAAAAGTGTTCCTTGTATTAGCTCATTTTCTATATCGATCGTGTTTGCACCGGTTTCCGCATACATGAGTACACCTAGTTGAGAACTTACGTATAGCGTAGGCTTTTTTGAGCAGATAAAGTTCCGTATTGTTACAACAACATAGGATAGCTGTCAGTTCCGCCGAATTGCGCCCCGGTTTTTTTAATTCACGATGGATATCATGCGCAAGTATTTGGATTGGATCGAGAAACAGATTTTTCACCAGGAATTCATAATCTCCATTCAATTCACTTCCCAAACTGACCAGTAGATCCTATGAAGGTAGAGGAAAAATACGACATAAAGAATGGAATCCGTGACCGGTGAAAAACGCAGAGAAAAGGTATTACCAAATGATTTGTGTAAAGGGAAGGAGTAAAAACCACACTGTTTGAGTAGTACACGAACATTCATAATGAAATGATAAACAGTACTGTAGCAAAGCTCAGCCGCTTCAAATGATGCATGAGGTAGTGACTTCAGAACAGTCGGTAGCAAACAAGTTGTTTTGGATGCTTCACAAATGGCTAAATATAGCACACTTTATAGGTAGTGAAATTGAGATAGTATAACAAAGGAAAATAAATCTGGTAATCATGATGATAATAAGTGACTATTTTTTGTGTATGGTGCTATCGGTCTTGCGAGAGATAGTGTGCATTCGCAGTGTCATTGCCGGTTGCGTTGCTTTTGTGATTTCGTCACGTGAGCTTGGCAGAATAAGGGATCTCGCCTATTTTATTTGGGCTCACAGCGATGTGTTATTCAGGTAAATCACAATCGCCTCGGAGATAGTCAACAACCTGCCTTTTACATCTCTTGTCAGTTTTCCCCTGACAGTGTATATAGGACGAAAAGCCTCCAGTCTAAGCTTTCTGAAATGTCTTCGATGCACCTAGAAGCGGTCAGTCGTCGGAGTCGAACCTTGTGTGAGTGATGGGCTGTTATCGTTCAAATTTAGCAACGAAGGGACTCTTTATCATTTATAGTATTGACACGGAAAGAACCCTTAAGAGTCAGTCTAGATAGCTCGAAAACTAACCTATATGAGACTCACAGTAATGGACCGCGGGATTCGCTGTGCGCTGATAAACATTCCTAACAATAAGGAATAAAGTGTTCACACTATATGAACGAATCAAGTCCAGGGTTATGGTTACTCACCATGTAGACTACATAGCTTCTGCTGGAATTATTCACAGTATATTCAAATGTCACATGAAACTCACCTTCCCATAGCGCTGTTTATAAGCTTGACGAATTTCTTTGCGTTGCCTCAAATCTCGATGCACAAGGATCTCATTCGCCGTATCCAAATCCTTATCTAGAAAACGGGGGCGCGCGAGAGGGAAATATGAAAGAGATACGGTGGCTATAATCCCAAAGGAGACACGTGGCATTGTCGCAAGTCCAATTTATTCGGGCAGTCCCTTTAGTCACACTATTTGGTTAAAACACTTACTTGGATTAGCCTCTTGCTCCGTCCGGTTTCGTAACTGTTCTCGTTCAGGCTCGGAATATGCAGTCCACTGTGGCTTCTTTGTTTTGATATTTTTAATGCGAAAGTACTCAACTTTGGAGACGGATTTTAACTGTATATTTTTTGAGTCTATCTTCTCTAAACAATCGGTATTTGACAAAGGAAACAAGACGAAAGATGCCCTCGACCGACTTTTCTAGAAAACTCGTGAATTCAGTGTAGTGAAGTTACTGCAAGACCCGCATCGGTTGCTAAAGGTGGAGAGTTGTACCCAATAAGGCATTCCTGTAGAGATGATTGTATATCTTCGCGTTGTATAAGTGCACATTTTGCGAAAGAAACGACATGCAACAACATATGCCTCAGTGTTGCCCACATTATCGTTCAGAATGATATTTTCAGTTTTTCTCACAAAATTAAGTCCATATAAATTGAGATACACTACTTTCAAATAACGTATTTATTCGAAATTTATTGTCACGTGGTCGTGTGGTAACTGATTATTCACCCCTCACAAAGCTCGAAATACTCCTCTCAGTTGAGTACCTTTGTTGTACCGCAGTTGGAGATTTTGATGTACATTATAATTATGCTCTGTTGTGAATGCCTTGCACTGATGAGTGGTGCAATTCGCTAAATGAAAATCAACAAGCAGTGTTAATGAATCTAACATCCGCCCACATTTGTTTTGGCGTCTGAATCGGTTCTGCTTTTCGTATACTAGGTGTTCAGGGGAAAACGGGAACACACCGTCAGCCTCGTCCATTTAGAGCTATAGCAACAAATATGTATTCGCTTTTGTGATTAAACAGGACCACTCGAGTCCACCGATCTATTCAATTGTAAACCAACCTCACACGCGATAAATGAAACTTCGTCTGATTACACGTAAAGGTGACTACGTCGTGGTTTATTACATACGAAAAGTTTAAATATGACGGGAGTCTTTACTCAGTCGTCTGACTGTCAGACGTAAAATATAAATATCTGCAAATGTTTGTGAACTTTGTCAGTTGAAATCGATGAGCTAAGAATTAGTTCGGACAGACCACATATTCATTGCAATCGTCGGTTGCCGTTACTCACGTTTTGTTAGGTCCTGTTGACAAATTGTTCTCCGTAATACATACTATCACTGATAATGATGACATTGGACAATTCCATGATACCTTTTTCCAACTACATAATTATGTCTTTATCAGTCTTTCTGCCCTTGTGAACTCAATATTAGATAACTATCCAAGTATTTCTACTATATATATATATATATATATATATATATATATATATATATATATATATATATATATATATATATATAATGTAATTAGATGCCCTCAATTACAGCTTCTGACCATAGTGCTGCACCTTATTGTCCTAAAGTTTATTGAGTAACAACTTTGTCCACCTCTTGCGTGCTCTCTGCAAACTTACTTGTACTTCCGATTATATAGATGAGCTTAGATCACTTGTTCGTTCATCTGTAGTAGGTCACATTTGTGAGGTTGTCCCTGTGTGGGCCATACCGATTAAATATATATTGAATGATCACAACCCGCCCTCATAGAACTCCGAATGATAAGCAAAGAATGACCAAAGAAAATGCACCAGGTTGTTCTGGACGTGAAAAAGACCGGTTTTATCGTTTCCCAACTGTCACCATCCCAACCAGCTACGCAAGTTGCAAGAAAACATCCCCATCCTAAGCTTGGTAGGACTTTACCCTGGGGACCAAGTTTCGCTGAATAGCTTCCAGCATAGAATCTGGGATTCTCCGACAAATCTCAACGAACTTGATCTTTAGACCCTCTCTGTTCTCCGGTTTCGCTTCATACACTGTGCTCTTCACATAACCCCACAGGAAATAATCACATGTGGTGACTATGTTATCGGCCTTCTCCATCCGATACACTGCAGTGGAACTTTCACGTCTAACCAACTAGTCAGCAATGCTGTGCAGTGTGGTGGTGTTCCATCTTGCTGCAACAGAACCCGTGACAAAATACATGAAGGGAGACTCTAAAGTTGATCACCAAGTGTCATGTCCAACAGGTTTACGTAGTCAGTGACGTTCATCTCTTCCGGTAGAAATACTGGGTCGATCAAACGAACATCGCGAATGGCGCACCATAAGCTAACCTTTACATCACGTTGCCGAATTATTTCATAACAAATGGATGTTTGTTTTGTATTCTTTTCTCCCTTGTTGATGACTGTTCATATAGCACAGGTAACATATTGACTTATCGGATAAGGTTATATCCTGGTTTTATGCGGGTTGATCAGTGAGGCGATATTTGAACCAGTTGTAAAACTCCATCAGTTGTTTATAGTCAACTTGAGAAGGCGTGTGTACTGGACGAGATGAAAATCTTGTGCAGCGTATTCCAATCGGAATCATCACAACTGACGATTGATAATCCATCAACTTTAGTGCCGCAGGTCCTGGGCAAGCTTGGAATATCTGCTGGGTCAGTTGTGATGATTCTGATTGGAAAACGCCAGAACAACCTGGTGCATTTTCTTTGGTCATTCTTTGCTTATCATTCGGAGTTCTATGAGGGCGGGTTGTGATCATTCAATATATATTTAATCGGTATGGCCCACACAGGGACAACCTCACAAATGTGACCTACTACAGATGAACGAACAAGTGATCTAAGCTCATCTATATAATCGGAAGTACAAGTAAGTTTGCAGAGAGCACGCAAGAGGTGGACAAAGTTGTTACTCAATAAACTTTAGGACAATAAGGTGCAGCACTATGGTCAGAAGCTGTAATTGAGGGCATCTAATTACATTATATATATATATATATATATATATATATATATATATATAGTAGAAATACTTGGATAGTTATCTAATATTGAGTTCACAAGGGCAGAAAGACTGATAAAGACATAATTATGTAGTTGGAAAAAGGTATCATGGAATTGTCCAATGTCATCATTATCAGTGATAGTATGTATTACGGAGAACAATTTGTCAACAGGACCTAACAAAACGTGAGTAACGGCAACCGACGATTGCAATGAATATGTGGTCTGTCCGAACTAATTCTTAGCTCATCGATTTCAACTGACAAAGTTCACAAACATTTGCAGATATTTATATTTTACGTCTGACAGTCAGACGACTGAGTAAAGACTCCCGTCATATTTAAACTTTTCGTATGCAATAAACCACGACGTAGTCACCTTTACGTTTAATCAGACGAAGTTTCATTTATCGCGTGTGAGGTTGGTTTACAATTGAATAGATCGGTGGACTCGAGTGGTCCTGTTTAATCACAAAAGCGAGTACATATTTGTTGATATAACTCTAACTGGGTCGTCGGAATGAGTCAGTATATTAGGTTAGTCACCTCGGAGTTAATATTTGGGTTTTTGAAGTTGTGATTTGTGAATGTCGATTTCGTTCATCGTGGGTTCATGTGGCCAATCTGAAGACTTATGGCTTATGAAAATCTCTGAAGCTAACTACTGTTGTCGTTATCCGTAACCAAAATGGAAATGTGAAACTGACTGCGTGTTCCCCTTTGTGCTTGTGCTCGATGGGTATATGAAGTCGTATGCAGTCTAGTTCATTCATCCGATTCGCGACATTCATGAACGCTGATTTTATTGATTTCACTGATTTTACGGCACCAATTCAGCCGCTACCTCATCTTCAGCATGAATTATCTGCGGTGAATCATTTCTGATTCAGGCTGATGTTTCTAACCTGTACTAGAAGACTTTCACGTAAATGCGTTTGTGTCGGATGGAGGCACGAATTCAAATTCAGCTCCGGATATAAGCACCGGCGTAGGTGTTTGATGAGGAGATGAAAATATACGCGGACAATATGGGTTTGTAGTGAACTCATAAAGGGCAGTGTTTGAAAGCTGATACTGACAGATCTAAGGCCACCTGTTTTCACAGTGGAATCAGAAGCTCTGAGCATGAGCTAAGTCTTTTTCGAAATGGCGGGAAAGAGAATTGTGGCTGCACAGATATACGATCGCCGAGAATTGCGGGTACCAAAGCAAATCAAAATGTGATGAATTCAAATGTACAGTGAATATAATAGTAAATAGGACACTCGTTGCCACGACATGTGATAGCACTTCGTAATGATGATTGTGTGCGTGTGATGAAAATGAGGTTTTTAGTTGTAAATCATTGTTTTTATTGTAGTCCCACCGATAGGCTGTCCGTCGACGTTTGTCAGTGTGACCAGGATGAAGTTTCCATGGCCAGGGAAAACAATTATCGGATTATATCTTCACAGAAAGTATTGTTGGCACGAGGAGCCTGAATCTCATCCAATGGATCACGTTCCTCTGTGTGCTGTTCGTCCCATTGGGAACTGGCCGACGAGGCTAGCCCAATGATTAAAACCAGGATAGTTAATACGTATCATTGGAATAGTGGTTCGCGCATCACCAATTATTCAGTAGCGTTATTCACACCGGATTGACGGGCCCCCGATAGCTCAGCTGGTAGAGCTTCTGCCCGGAATGCGGAGGGTCGCCGGTTCGATTCCGGCTAGCGACATCCGACTTCTCGATGCGAAAAAAGTAAGAGGAATTTCCATCACATGGGATTATATATTGTTGATAACTACCGCAAGTAAGCCAAAAAGCGCTATTAACCGCTGATTGGTAGACTATCAGGGCAAACAAAGGTTTGTAGCTGGGACTCTGCCGCGCACCACGGTACCGAATACAAGACGCCACCGAACAGTTGAGAAATTTGTTCTAGCGCCCCAAACTGATCGTAATTACAGCTCTCACTTTACCATTGATTCACAGACCGATCCCATCTGCAGATGAAGAAATCCAGCACAAACCTTTCAAAACTCAGCACAAATAGACTGGACCGAACATGTTTATTTTCGGTTTGCATTTTGATTGACAAACTGCGCCAACAAACACTCAAGTTAGACAATGCTGAATACGCACTGACTGAAGGTTACAAACTTTAAAATGCATCTGTTGTCAAGTTTTTCTTCCAGGGTAAATTTCACTACACAATAACTGTTGTTTCTCAAATGGGTGGCAACAAGGTCCTGGTTATGCCGAACCACGAAGACAATCAATCGTCTTTGTGCAACCGACTAAAGAGCACCTGTTATATTTAGTGCCTCATATCTGGTTCTAAGGTTAACTAATGACACCCAACGGATTTGTCTCCTCGGTTTACCTTACTTCAGTTGTCTATAGATAACCGACAAGACCTAACGCTTTTTTCTTGACTAGCGTACGAGTATGAGTGGATATCTCATAAAAATTATTCATTAGGCAAGAAAAAGTCCTGATTCCTCAATTTTTGGGTGGTCTCAGATAGACAGAACTTAGCAAAACCTGACGCTGGGTAGTTTTATTTCTTTTGTCTTCAGGCAATTTTGTGATCACTAATTGTAACAGTAAGCTAAGAGGTAGACGGTGATACAGGTTTTCGGTAAACTGCATGATCTTTCTGCCAAGTGTAAAATCTTAACAGTCAGGCTTTTACTGGAACCCCGTTCCAGCATTTCTACAACAACGAATTTGCTGCAATTTGACCCCTTTGTTTCTGTGTGATTGCGCAGGTAACTCATTTGCCTCGAATATCAGCGTTCTCTGCATTTACTTGAGCCCACTTGGTACACGTTTGAAAACCATCGAAACACTGCATAACTTTCTCATCCTTGTTAGGACGAAGTTCGTCCATCATATGAGTCGATCTGTTCTGATCCTGCCTATTCACGTTCAGTTCGAGAAAACGCATTGGGACCAATTAGTGTCCGCTTGTTCAGTGTACATTCCAACCAGCATTCATGTCTTTCCGCACACAAACAAATACGCCATGTGTGTAAGACTAGTCCTAATGCCTGTCAAGATACATATGTCCCGCGCGCACGATCTACTTCCACATTGCATGAAAATGTTCAGCGAGTTTGTGCCTGTTGTGCTCGGCGTGAACAGGCATGTGCTCGGACAGACTATCTCGCACACACGCACACGCACGTACACAGTTGACGGTTGTCGTGCTTCCTCTCGGACAGCATTGACCAATCAGATTGTCATATATTGCACGACCTTGCGTAACTAAATCCGATTGTACAGTTGTCTTGCATTTTCGATTGCATACAACGTTGACTCACGCGCTTGCATCCGTGTTTGTATTTTCACGTGCTTGCATGTGGTTTCATCTTCACGTGATTGTCTGTATTTGTGCCTGCCGTACGTTCGTACCTAGTACACGTTCACCATACAAGTGCGCCTTCCTTCTGCTACCGAATTCGTGAATATGACATTTGGCGTCGCGGCTTCAAACCTGCGGAATGACTGCTACAATTCGTGCTCCAGATCAGTTTTGAATCAAGGCTACTGTTAAGTCATCCTCAGATTCGTGGAATTTGTGGAAATCTGCTTTCATCGATTATGTGGAGAATTAGTCCGTTTTTAATACTGACATCGAGCTTTCAGAGGAACATGCGCTGAAAATCCTTCGACTACACCTAGGGGGACGAAGGAGGAAGGCATCCTGACGCTTTGAGTCTGCGCATGAAAACATCGTTGAAGGATGCGCTGGGAACATTAGACAAACATTGAGGACCCCGTATAAATATCCATGTGGAACGTTACAAATTTTCACTTATGAAGCAACAGCCTGGAGACCAAATTGATTTCATTTCATGGCTCATCTGTGCTGTACGCTGCTGTGACTGAAACTCCCCGCCAGCGAAGAAAGTTGAAAGAGGTGCTTCTCGTTCAACAGCTTGTTCCGGGCGTTTGTGATCAAAGAACTTATGAAGCTATAATAACAGAAAATCTTCCCGAACCAAATTGGGATATTACGTGTGACATTGCACCTACTAAAAGTGATATTCACGAGCAGGGGATATTACTCATATCAAAGCTGTTGCACCGAATACAGATCGTGTCTCGAAACAGCGTGTTTGCCGCTATAGATGCGGAAGTACCCAACACAAAGCCGACTATGAACTTTGTCCCGCGTCGAACGTCCAGTGTGGAACTCGCGGTAAGTACGGTCATTTTGCTCGTGTTTGTCGTAAATGTATTGTTTCTCACGTATGTGACATGAATTTTAGTACCTGTGTTCCACAAATCAGCCTTCTGATAACATACGTCTTAAATACTCGTTCATCTCATACAACACTGCATAATATTGAACCAAAATTGTCTTTGCTTGATATTCGTACGGTCTATTTCGAACACGATGATAATGTACATTCTTTAAAAATGGGACTAGACTCAGCTTCACCTATAATTGTAATACTTTTTGATTTTTACCACAATCATTTTACCGCTTTACCGATATACCCGTTGTCATACACTTTTGGCAGTTATTCAAACGATACGGTGCCCATTTTTGGTTTTTTACTTGTAACGTTATTCTTGAACGAAAGTCGTAAGTGCCGCATTGCTGTGTGCGTGTCCAGCAACAACAATAAAGCGGTCTTGGGCCAAAACGCCATGGTTTCTCTGCGAGGAGCTCCACGCGTTGGCAGAGCGCTTGTCGCAAACGTAGAGGCTAACGATTTCCAAGTGAAATATTCTGATTTGTTTAAGGATGATATCGGGCGAATTCCAACTGGACAACACAGAATACGACTACGTTCCAGTGCAGCTCTATTCAGTCTACACCAACCTCGAATAATACCATTTGCTAAAAGGCAGGTGGTTACTAAAGCATTTCAGGAAATGCTCGAGAACGATAAAGTCGAACTAACACTATGCTCTGAATGGGTACACTCTTTGGTTATAGTTCTCGATAAAGATGGATCTGTACGAGTTTGTGCTGATTTACGCATGCTAAACAAGCATGTAATTGTGGACAACTTTCCGTTGCCAACTGCGGATGAACTAATCCCAAAGTTAGTCGGTGCTAAGGTATTTTCGAAGTTGGATGTGAGAAGCACCTATTTCCACATACCAGTTCCAGCTGATTCACGACCTTTGACGGCTTTTCTAACTCAGAATGGACTTTTTCAACACCAAGTTCTTCCTATGGGTCGGGCTAGTGCACAAGCAGCCTGGCAAAAGTCTGTGAAATTTCGTTTCACATATTTGGAAGATTGCCTAGTTTACATGGATGATATTTGCGGGTTCGGCAAATCTCCCGAGGAGCAGGCGTCTAACCTAAATACCATATTGCTTCGGTTGAATGAACTAAATGTGCGTTTACTTTTACGAAAGTGCCAGAAATTGTGTTTTCTCGGTCATGTCATTTCATCGGCTGGAGCAAAACCTAGTGAGAAGAATGCACGTGCTACCCTGGAATGCCAGAAGCTGGTAGCAGTTGAACAAGTAAGACATTTTAGGCATATGTGCTTAGTACCTACGACATTTTAAAAATTTTGCGACCGTTTCGGTACCACCACGTAAACTGACATGAAGTGGACAAGAATTTGTTTGGAATACCGAACAGAGTGTGTTTACAATTCCATTCGTCAGCTGGCTGCTTCAACTCCCACAACAGCCGTTTCAGATGAGAGCTGTCCTACGCACGTTTTTACAGATGCTTCCGATTTTTGGGATTGGAGCTGTGTTATCGCAGTTTCAAAATGGTATGAAGAAGGTAGTTGCTTATGCTTCACGGTCTCTTTCTGCCACGGAGCGAAACAACCCTACCGACAAGAACCGGGCTCTCGCATGTGTTTGGGCATGCGAAAAGTGCCACCTCTACCTTTTTGAATGGCGTTTTGTTTGGCGCATTGGTCACACCTCTTTGACCACGATGCTTCGTCCCCATAGCAAAGGTTAACGTCTCTACGCCTCAGCCGCTGTTACGCATGACTACTGAATTTTGATTTCGGCAATGTTTCTGTTGGAGCACAAAACAACCAAGTAACTGTAGCGCTTTCTCGTCTTTCTTTGGGTAAGGCAAGTGAGAGCGACAATCTGGAGGTGGTCAAAATGATTGCATTTCTCAGTGGGTTCAAGTCCCATAGGGGTCTCGGTGGATATGCACTGCTGGTAGTTCCTAACAAGAATGGAACAGCTGTACAAAGCTTCCATGGTTTTCAGCGGTGATTTGAATGTCCACATTGCATAGAGAATCATATTATGTAATTAAAACCTCGTTTGATCTCCTGAGTTTCGTTCATAACTCAACAATAGATTTGAAACTAGGCAAAGTTTACACGGGATATCAGGCTGCACCAATTCGTATAGCAGTCATTCCAGAAGTTTGTTCACTGAGCACACTTTTTCCTGTGATATGGTCACGTGTTTCTCCCATCATTTCTCATTAGTGTACCAAGACGAGCATTCTTCACGGCCTCGAAGACCCACTTCGCTAATGGGGATAACCATGATCCTCAGATTTGTCGTGGACCTAACCGATCAGGCGTGGCAACGAGCCGGGTGAAAAAATTCACAAATGTTATTCATTAGTGTTCAACTACCACTAACTATTCACATACAACCGAGTTACTCTGTTCAATGCTTTTCGCATGTCCGTTATTAAATCACACTAATGGGTACGAATTTTGTCTGAGACTGTGGACAGTATCCAAAGTCTTACCGTATTGGAGCCCAGATCATTTCAGAGTGTACAGAAAAAAACGGTGCGTGTGTGATGTGTTACAGCACAGTGTTTATTATTCGGTAGCACTGTGTTGTCGGAAAAAATGGCAGTCAGTCGACATTTCGGTTCCCGCGGATAACCCTTCTCGGGACCGGTTTAACATCAAAAACTGGTCTTGAGAAAAGTCTTTTTCACTCAGATATTTATTTATTTTTACTTTGGCGTTGTGATCACAACGTGATCACAGGGCATAGACAGGCCCGTAGTTGTTTTCGCGTACTATTTCTGCGCATCTTTATCAGTATGTACTGGGTTTATTGCAACGCTTCGGTAAATTTTACCTATTTTTTTTTTTATTACAACGGTTCCATAGAATTTCCAAGAGACGGAAAGCAGTGGTTTGAAGAATATCAGGTGGATTTGATTCTACTGGTGGTGGCACAATTTGAAGTTGTTATTTTAAGCCTTCGGTCTTGACTTTTGACCACCACCGACTCATTATACATAAGTCCCACCTTCTCAACAAAAATACTCGTGCTAATTGCTCAAGCTGTTTCCCTCTCGGGGAGGGGGGGGGAGGTGATGCATCCACAAAAAGAGATGGTCAGAAAGTAGTAACTAAATGAGTAGTATCATTATTTACGTGGTTTGCTAAAAATACGCATTTTGCCTCTTTTAACTATCATGCTATTATCATGCATGGTGACTGCGCTACACCGGACCTCCACCGTTGTGATTCGTGGAGATAATATGTGTATGGTAGTTCTGATCTCTCTGTGGATTATTAACGGATATGAGTTCGAATAACTACGGATCGATGTGCATATGTGGTATTCAGGCACCCAATTAGGGGCGCGTTGAGCGTGCTTCATGAGGTGACGCTGAGTTAATTGGATCACAATATATTTCTTCCAAGCGGATTTATTAGCAAATAACGTCAAGGCCAGAGCCGTTTTCCGTATAGGGAAAATAAGTGAGAATGGTAACCCACGTCCGCTCAAGGTGATCCTTGACACAACTGAACAGGCACATTCTGTGTTACAGCAGCTATGCAGACTGAAAGAAGGAAGGTACGCCCCCTTAGATATCTAAACTCCAAGGACAGATACAAACACAAGTCGGCATTGCGCGAAATACACGAACGCCGAGCTAAAAGGGAAACAGGTTTATTCATTTTAGAGTTTTGGTACAAAGGAAGTGTCTCCAAATCCGGCGGAAGCCCTTCAGTCTCCCCAGCGTCGTCAACCAGGCACTACCTGCAGTGGAAGATAGATAAGGGGTTTCACGGAGATGGTGAGCCAGGCGAGGACAAGCTCTCATTGAGTCTCATATCGGGAGTCTGCTGAATAAACCGAATGAGCTGGAGGCGTGGGTGTTGTTGTTCCACTCGCCAACGCCGGTTTCATTGACGTGGGCGTAACTTACCGAGGAGGTGATGGACTAGGAGAGGGGCGTCTCAAGGTAAACGCTTCACCGTGCTTACAAAAGCCACGTCAGACGAGGAGAGGTGTGACGAATAATATCCGAGCTGATGTCTCTTCACTGAAGTTGGGCCACCATATAGGCGCGAAAGGCTTTGGTGAACCTCTTTGGTGTCCTATAAAGCCATCCGTAAGTGGATTTTAATCTGTTGGCGTCACTTTTCCATCGCCAGCAGTGGGTCCTCCGGAAGTACTGGCTGACATCCAACGATGCGGGTGGAGATGATCATTGTCTAATTTTGGGTGTCATCAACTCACCGAATGTCGACTGGGAAAAACTACGGTGCCAGTCAGGCTCGGATTCGTTTTCATGTGAGATCCTGTCAAAGATGCTGGAGCTGTTCCTGTATATCAGTTCCCCCAGGTCACGACTTCCATGCAAGAAACACTTTTACCGTGAAAAAAAGTCTTCTCTATAGAGAACCTCTCATCATGCAATAACCCCCCCCCTTCAGAACGGAACAGGAAACACTTTCGATGGGATTTCACTCCCCAGACAAAAAACAGTTTAGAGTGAAATATATTTGAAAATGTCGTTTTCCGAACAAAACTAGTTGTGCATTTTTGTCTAGCAATATCAGTCTTCTGGTTCATTACCACATCTGACCTCTTGGGATCTTGCATGATTCACCGCTCCGAGTCTCAGGGTCTGGTTGTCGGTCATCCCTAATGGTCCAGTAGGCCTTTGAGGCTATGGGACGTGCCGCTTCAACTGCACTCATACGCAGTCATGTTATAAAATTAAGTTAGATCACTGAGTTTGGAGAGTTCTAATCATGTTGACTGCCTCTCCTTTTGGTCAGCCAACAACTATATAAAGACTTTGGTTTATTGGGGGTCGAAGGGTTTCCACTTCATGCTAAGACACTGCCAATGTTAACCAGTCACTGATAAGGTGAACAGTTTTCCTGATGCTAGTGAGTTGTTTTCGGATCATATTTTGATGAACTTTGAGATGACGGATCGTAACATGATGCGCTTTTGTCACGAATTATAATCAGTTGTTCTTATGGGTATCAGTTCGATACAAGTTCTTCCGGGTAAATTTGCTTTGTAGAGTGATTGAAAAACAAGACGCAAATTTTTAGTAAACTCGGCGTTAGAAATGATACTACTTACATGACTACTTCCTTTTGACCAACATCCTTCCTGAATGCAATACCTCTCAGCAAGAAACATTCTGAGAGACTCCTGCCGGGGAACTACTGTGACGATGTCATGGAGCCCATCAGAACCCGTGATATTCGAACAACTATTCTAGGATTGGCAATATCTCCCAGATGTTCCGATGTGGAGATTCTTTACCTACCTCCACTGGACAGAAGTGACCACGCGACGTTAACCATCAGCTGGAAGGGAGGAACGATATGCATGCCCAAACCACATAGAGGACTTTACACTTAGAAAATGCCGCTCCAGAAAGTCAGGGGGTTACACCCTTAGCGTCGTGGTATCCATAAGATCTATAAGATGTAGACAAGGCTTGAGAAGCAATTTGCGGTGGAATCCTTCAACTACGCCAAACCTTTGTTCCATCGTCCAGAAAGAGACCGAATGAAAAAGGCACTCCTCGGTTTGATTTGCAACTCAGACATCTTTTGAAGCGCCGAAAACATTGATGAAAACCATATCCCATAACTTGAGAGGGATACGACCGCTATCGCAGCACCCACCATCAGTGCACCCAGTCGAAGCGAGGATAGCGATGTATATTCGAGGAGACGCTAGCAGGGGAATCAGTTCACGTGCCCAAACGTTCGTTCGTTTATCTGAAAAGTAGGACAAGAACTACAAGTCACTCCAGCGTGCAAAATGGCAACTCCCTGGGAGTTACGGATGAACACAAGGCGGATGTATCGGCGAGACACTGCTTGTCAGTCTATGCCCCTGAACTGGTGTGTCATTCCCCCCCCCCCCACAAATTGCAGTAGACTTTTCCTGTCGTAGGAGGAAATTACCGTAGGAGAGGTGGCTCACGCCATGTGTACCATCAATATCAAACAATCCACAAGATCGGACGGTGTGTATCCTTTAGAAGTAAATGAGCTGGTTAATTTACTAAGTCAGTCAATCACGAGACTGCTCAACGCGTCGGTATCAGCGGGGAAGCTTCCTCATGAATGAAAAAATGCTCTACCCAACGCTCGATTTTTCTTCCCTGTTCGGGCATTATCTGGTCTGCTGCAGCACGTAAGACGGATTCAGGCTTGCATCACCCATTCAAAGCACTCCGAATGAGTCGAGATAATTTGCCGAGGTCACCAGTACCGGAAACAGTCTCTATCTTCTCTGCCATTTCGATCCAATACCTCTGAAGATCGGCTCCAGCCGAGCGCGAGGCCTCCCGCTTTAGTCTTCCGCGTTCAGTGCTTCCCACTAATCGGGCTTCCTGGGTCTTGGCTGCTAGTTGCAAGGTGTTCTCTGAGACCCAGTTTTTAGAAGTTTTCCAGTTCCCCCTAGCTTCTTCTAAGTAAGCTACATGACCATCGAGTTGATCACCTTCCATTGTTCTTCCACAGAGGATCCATCCGTTTGCACGCTAGTTACAGTAACCAGCCAGGCTGCGATAGCTTTTGCGAGAGCTTTGTGCGTTTCTGGTATTTCCAGGGTTGCGATGATGATTCGGCTCGGTGGTGAAACTTCGAGACCTGCAGACAGATGGATTTTGAAGCACGCACGTACAAGGACATGGTCTGCACTATTCGTGTTTCCCGTTACTGCGCCGCGGTATGCTCGGCAGTCCTCTTCTGATGAAGCCCAACTAGATCGCACCAGAATATGATCAATTTGATGCGCTGTGCGACCATCGTACCGGCCTCACAAATATCTTCTGGGGTGCTGGAAGCAGGTGATGCAGATGACCAACCTGTTAGCATCGGCCAGATTCACTAGGCGGTTTCTATTCTCACTACGTTGGCCTGGTCCGAAGTTTCCTAGGACATGGCGAGTAGACTCATCCGAGGGGAATGTTCGTGCGTTCCAGTCTTCGACAATGAAGAGTATATCACTGCTTGAAACACGATTGATTCGGTTGTAAAACCAGTCTTGAAAAAGGTTACCCGTGGTGACCGAAACGTCGACAACCTACCAACGATTTCGACTACGCTTTGTTATTAAGCAATAAAATTCTACCATACGATTGATTAAACATTGTAATTTGTCGTAGAAGTCACCTCTTGTATTTTAAGCCGCGTTCGTCAGTGCATAGATAACAGCCACCGACGGATTCTCGAGGGGAGCCCTTGAAGCGTGCTAGAGCCAGCCTCAATGAAACCGGTCCCCAAGAAATCAGGGCGCTGTTGGCCTCTTTGCTCAAGGTAAATGCGACACTGTGGTGTTCGGAGTTATCATCAGGTCCGCTGTGACAGAGCAAATAAACTGTATCCACTCCTGGAACCTTGACGCACCGAGTGCCGGCGCAGGGTAGTCGAAACATCGGAAAGGCAGTCAATGTCTAATGGTGATCACGTAGTGCTCGCATTGTTATACTTTGGCTACCTACATCTAGTAGCATCCTCACATTCCAACAGGCTATGTGTGTCTGTTTTCTATGATAGATGGTTCTAGCTCGCTGTCTTATCAGCTCGACCGCTGGGACACAAGGCGCGTCACTTACCGGAGACGCCGTAGCATGATGAGAGCGCGTGAATTCACAGTAATCCACAGGGCGTCTGGGAAATATTGATACGAAGCGGTGTCCCCATCACCGTTCGGGACTTTTATGAGATTCGGTAGTCCAGCCCGGCCTTTTTTGCACGAGGCTGCGCTTCTAGCCTTTGCACACCAAAGTGCAACCTTGCAAGGTGACAGGGGCAATGACCTTATTTGGTGGCGGGCCGCATGCACCACATCACAATGCAGTCAACGGATTTGCGTGGTATTTTAGAAAGGCCCACCACGTCCTCAGGCACTTTCTTTTTCATTCCATGCTTACACATGAGTGCAATGGAAGGGGCATTTTAATCCATAGCCACGAAGGTCCACTACATTATTGGGGATAACCGGCAACCAGGCTCTGAGACTTGGAGTGGCGGATATCCATATAAGGTCCCAATAGGTCAGGTGTGGTAACGATCCGGACGACAGTGCTCGTTCGCTGCCGCTTATTCAGTGAGCTTAAGCTCACTTTATTCATGACTAACCAACGGTTTGGTGGCCGTGCCCCTAACCGAGCCCTGGGGACGCGCCCGATAGCATGCAGCTTTGCTCGAGATCAGTGCAAACCCGACTCGTATAGCAAAAGTGTATTTTTACAAAGAGGTTATTGCAATCATGAAGATTGAGCTGCTGTGCTATCAAAGGATAAAAAACTTCAGTGGGGATCATTATGAGAAGACGCTGTCTGCACCGCGTCACTAGAGTGAGAAGAAATGAGAGTAAATCACAACTTCGCACTTGTTGTCATCGTAGTTAGCAGTAGAACACGTAAAAGTTGCATTCCATTTATTTCGGACCCCTAGGCATTGCAAAAATGAAATCTCTTCCCCGTTTTATTTGTTGGTGGCCAGAGTTGAAAGATGATTTGTGCCGCGTTGCTAAAACTCGTCCCGACTGTCCATATAAACTTCACACGCAGTCCTCAAAGTGGACATCGTGGTCTCTTTTATCAGAGCCTTGGCGACGTGTTCACGCTGATTACTGTGGTACATATCTAGGCACACATTATGCTTTAATTATTACTGACTCCTACCCCCGTTGGTCAGAGGTATATTCCACTAGTTGTCTCAATGCTGAATTCACGATTACCACACCGCGTAGGACATTCAGTCCATAAGGTGTTCCGTGTACAATTGTTAACGACAATGAAGGCCATTTTACGGCAAAGAAAGTGACTAACTGGCTGATATCGTTGAGTTTTCACCACGCGCTAACTCCACCTCGGCATCCGCAATCCAATGGGGCAGCTGAAAACTTTATTCGTAGTTGGTAGAGTGCGATAACATCCGTGCATGCCGATAAGTTCGACGAACTCAAAAGAAGTGTTGATAGTTTCCTAATGCCGTCGCGTAACTTGGTTCATTCGTTGACTGGAGAGAGTTCAGCCGCTCCGTTTAAAAACAGAGTATTGAAAGCAAACTTGTTCAGTTTGGAATCAGCCCAGGTTATTTATCATCGTGGAAATGAACTGTGACCTTTCCGCTGTATTGTTCCTAATCAAATGAGCAAAATACTATGTTAGATTCTTGATTTAGATGATATTTTTGTTCGTCCTAAGCGCTTAGACCAAATAGCTTCTAATATGCCTTGTTGCGACTATCGCGATGTCTAGGGATGTGGATCTAGCAATAACTTAGTCTCACGGGCTACACGCACGATACGGGCAGAACACGATTACGGGCAGTAGAACAAATTCCAGTCCAATAACCGTGTTTATCGATGATCTGTGGTTCTAAACAATGCAACAAGCATGAATATACAGCGAATAAAAGACTTACGACCAGATGAGAAACCAAAAACAATGGGCAGTAACTTTCCGAAAATCGGGACAGCGCATAAAATAAAAACGGTCCACTTAGCAAGCAGCTGAACGAAGCTGTAGCGCAGTTCGGTTGCAGTACAATCAGTAAATCAGAAAACGTCTACCGTCACGAACCAATAAATCAGTTACAAAGGTGTGAATTAAACTGTAGTTGCAATACTAAAGATAGTTATTAGTAATAAATAAGTACAAATAAGGCTAATCTGTGGGGCAAACGAGAGCACGTGCCAACATGAATGGGCGAATCTGGCGCCAGATCTGGTAAGGACGTTGACGTGTGATGGCCACTGGTGGAGTGCAGTGATAGAAAGGTTAAGACTGAGAGTTCGAACCTCCGCTCGACAGTACAAATAAAACACTCAGAAAGACTATAGCAGTAGAAGTTTACACCTTTGAGAAAACGAGGTTATGAATAAGTACATGAACTGTCCATGTAATAAGCACCATGAAACTCGAGTATAAACTGAAGTGATACCCAAGAAACAGAGAAAATACATTGCGAATGCCTGAGGTCCACGATGCATGTGCTCACTGCTAATAATTAACTAAATAGAAAGTAGAAGGACAAACTCTACGAATAGTAATTACCATGCCCTTCTCTGATGCTACTTCTGAATGTCCTAATTCTGGTGTTTCTCAGTCTATTCCAGAAGAGAACGCTTCCAGTGCACCTGATACCAATCCAACAGTACATGTTCAAAGATCGGGAAGATTGCTCCATGAAGAACGGCTGAATTCCAGACGAGCGGAACTTCATTCAAGCTGTGGGGACTGATAATGACACTATTTTGTGTTTTTTTTTGTTTAGTGGAAGGAGTAAACCGCATAGCCACGATGGCCCACGGCACTGGTAAAGATAAACGGCAACCAGACCTTAGGACTTGGAGTGGAGAATCACATAAGGTCCCAGTGGATCATGTGCGGTAACGGTCCGGACGAAAGTGGATTACTGTTTACCACAAACATCTGTGAATGCTTGTTCATGGTTCGTTCACATAGTAAAATTTCGAATTACGTACCAATTCAACCTCAGTTCTCATTCCTTCAATGCGCAAAGTTGGGTTTGGGGCGTTTACTACGTTCCATGCGACAGTACCAGTTTTCGAGTGTGAGTTTCGATTACAACAGCGTTACCAATCTTACGGGATCAGGACTGTGCATATGCATGATGATGATATTGTGTTTTTCCATCTGAAGGTATTGAGCATTCTTAGGCCACTTCTCGATGCTAATGCCCGAAGGCATAAATGCTTAAACTAGCGCCATGTTTCGTACAATAATAATGCAGTACATTGCACTGTCAGCCTGGATGTATCACTATGTACAAACGGATTTGAAGTTTGTGACGACAAAGGCTTTTCTCAACAGCATTTTTGACGCAGAGAAATCCATACGTATGAACTAACCAATGGGATTACAAACTTGGAATTGTTGTCAAAGTTTAAAAAAAAATCGAAAACATCGATGACTCTTTTTAGAATAATAGTTCAACTGGGAGGTTTAGGAATTATCTCAAAACTTGATGTTAAACACTAAGGGAACACATTTCAGTGTTGGTTTGTTTTGTTCAGAATAACTGTCGGTGGGACTGGATGATCACAGTCATGTATTCAACCATTCACTTGTCTCTTAGTCTCAAACGTGCTGATCCAGGTGTTCAGATACATGTCCTAAGCATTTTCCGGACGGTAAGGGTCACTCCCTTTGAGCTCACTAAACGACGAACCTCCTTACCTTCCCACCCCCCGCCCTCACACACACGTCTCACTTTACTGTAATAACCCCGGTTTGCAATTGATGCCAAATTCATCTTGTTCTCAAGTGGGCACTATCATTGCACTACTGACTTCTCTACCCTAACTTCAGTGAATTCTTCATTACGTTTTGTCACCTGATTAGCACAATCTGATCACTAAAGCGCGTAATTATGGGCAACTATAAATTCTGGTTACATCTAATCAGTGATGTAGATGATCATGATGAGCAGCGAAAGTCTACTCCCCACCGATTCCGGTACAACAGTCCTCCCACTATTCATATTCATAAGTTAGTCAAGCTCTGCCAGAATGGCTTCGCTCCACTTGGGCATAAAAAAAGAAGTCATCTATCGTAGAATTCGATTGCTGTGCGAAAAAGCCCGCGAAAAGCCAGGGCTGAAAGGATGCCACATCATGTGGTGGTGATGTTCAACAAACCATTGAAAGCCAACCTAGACAGCCCGATGGTTAAGGTGTACGACCCACGATCGTTCACCACGGATTTCAGTTCTAGTGAAAGCTCGGTGAATGTGCACCACACCGCTGGTAATTTCTGGCAAGCCAGATGAAACAGCCTTATTTCCATGGTTTTCAGTGGTCAGTTAAAGATTTCTACTGCGTGATGAATCATATCATACATATATCAAATCTGTTCCTACGTGGACACAAATAGCAATGATAGCGCGTTGCAGGTGAGAGACATTTCTTAAGTCGTATAGATACTAAAATGGAAGCATGAAACCCCGATGAAAATATAAGCAGTTTATCCGTGAGAACACTTACTGATACCGGTTATTGAACGGATGAGTTTTTCTGCATCCACGTAACGATCAACATTGTTGTGATCTAACTGTGTTTGATAAATCGGTTGCATAATGCCGAATCCCGTTCAGTTCACGTTTCCAATATTCTGCGCAATATGCCAAATTAGGCCAAAAGGGATGGCGATAATCAGAATATGGAATTCATAAAATTTTTCAAGTCCAACTCACCATGGTAAAACTGAGCCAGTGATTGATAAGAATCAAGTCAGTTTGTGTATTGCTAAATGGTACTTTAAATACGTAAACTAAATTTGTCAGAATCAGCTGACTGCATTGACACCCACCGTGAACTACTCACAGAGTGAAATCGATGACATACGTTAACGAATATCGATCTAATTTGTATATACATCTCAGTCTTATCTGTTGTGGTGGTTTTGCTTGATGAAAATCTTTGCATCCAATAGGTATGCGGAAAAGCTGGCCATCTAATCGGCGAAGTGTTCACTTTTGGTACAGCCATTGTTTTATATTTCCAAGAAAATTGACTAACGAATACACTCGTGTCTCGGGCGCTGTCACGTGATCTAGACCCAACAGTCTGGCATACAATTAGCCGAGTCGTTCTTGTTCTGGTTTATGGAACATCTCCCACCTAGTCGGCCATTCTTCATGAAGAAGCTGCTAAGCATAATACGGCATTTTTGAAAATATGAAAGAATATAAGTTATTCAAAATGACTTTTTTAGAGGGTTTTCTATTTCGTAGAATGCACTGTTGGCACGAGGAGCCTGAATTTTTTGTAATGGAAAATCCACCTTCATCTTTCACATCTGAAAGTCGAGTGCCGCGAGCCGGAATCAAACCAGCGACACTCCGCCTACCAAGCAGATGCTCTACCAACTGAGCTATCGCTATTTACTCAGAATTTGTGATAATCACCGTAAACACAGATTGATGTCCTGTCAGATCATTACTGATCAACCTGATTTCACATCGATTTCATACGCTTGGTATGGCGTCTAGAACTTTCTGACGCCTCCCATGTATCTATGAGGAGGATGACAAAAACATCGTCTATAGACGGCCTGATTCGGCCGGCAGACAACACGTATTCGCTCATCTACAATAGATATTAGACTCAACGAAGCAGATTGATGGTCTGGCAAGCAGACAACATGTCACCGCTTATCCTGAACCGAGGTCAAGATTGAAGTCAGTTTTTGTGTAAAATTTCGGTTGTGATCATCAAATATTTTATATAAACTGTCTGTTTTGTGTTAATAGAACGAGGTAATTCAAAGGCAGAACAGTTTTTATACTAAAGGTAGTGGGGCGAACCAAAACAAAATTTAAGTTCCCGTTATTCAAGTTAGCTATTTGAGCTCCGTATTGCCCCTAATTCCTGAAGTGCTCGTGTCAAATATCATGTTGCACAAAACTGTGTATTTTGAATTGATAAAATGCTGATCCTATTTTTGTTTTTAGGTCAGTAGATTTAAAGAATGGCGCTGGTTAGATTTGAACCCGTGATCATAAGGTCATCACCGGTCGCATCAACCTTTTTTTATACACTTCACAGGAGAGCTTTTTTTGCATGCTGTCAGTACCACGTTAGTGAATCGCTTAGAGCAACTGTGGAGCACTGTAAAAATAATGTGTGATATGAACTTTCCTTCGAAAGAAGACGTTTTGACCTCATCCATACTACTTTGAAAAAATTTACTGAACTTGGACAAAGACATTTAGCTCGCCATATCGAGGAACTTCGTTAAGCTGGTTTAGTCCACATGCCACGCTTTCTATCCCAATTTTGTTTTGTATTACCAAACTGTTTGCTTGCTTTCCGTTCACTTTCACCACTGAATCCCACGCCCACCCCACCCCTTGGCTTCCTCACCCGCGTAACAGTTCAGTCCTATTGCCTCACGCAATCTCAGTCTTGTTTCTATGACAAGTGTCGATTGACCCCAATTATTATGAGTCTAATTGTTGTTCTTATTTATCGCTTACGTAACCTTTCTCCCCGGCTATGGAATGATCCACATCATAATTGCTTAGGTTGCATGACGAGACACACATGTTTGAACGTAATGATCCCTTTCTTCTGATCTGCCTTATCTTTGTGAATGAGTGAACTTGGCCATTCCTCTATGGTCTTACCCTTTATCATACTCACGTTATTCCGCTTGTTCTTAACCCACGCTTGTGTGAGTGTGTTCCCTCGGACCATAAATTCTCTTCTGTCTGTTGTTTGGCCAAAATGCCCTATAAATAAGGATCTACTTTGTGAACCAAGTAACCCGTTCTTGCATTGTCTTTTGGAACGTTTTCTGTCTATTGTTGCTTGGGCGTCTTGAAGCCTTTTTTGACTGTGTTGATTCTGTGGTCGGTTTGCCCACAATGTGTAATGTGAAATGAAGTGGTAGAATTGTTAGGGCCCGGGGTCAGTTGTTTCACATTGAATTGCCGAATATTTAAATGTGGTGTCTTTCTGCGTGTGTCGGTGTGAACGTAGGCCACGGTCGATCCCTGCTGGAATGAATCATAAAGAAGCACTGAACGCAAGTCTACGCAGAGATTGCGACATCACATTGTCGCAACGTGCATCAGAGATGGGACGTGCTGCAGGTATGGGAAATCCTGCAAGCTATTCTATATTGTGCGAGTTGCCAGCAGGAAATAATTAGGTGTGAATAAAACGATCTGTGAAGCTGACGTTCCATCAATTCACAATCAGCAGCGTAGTCTCAAAAACTGGGCGAAGCACTTTAAGACAGTTCAGGTGGCCTGCAGTGTCAGCTGCACACGGCTACTCCGGTACTTGTTTCATGGTCTGCTTCAATAGATCCACCTATTGAGGTGGAGATGTACGATAAAGACCAAGTCCTAGGAAGTCAAAAACCGCCGGGCTTCGATATGTTTCCCCGGCCCTGTTCCAAGATAGTGGAGTGAAGCGTGGTAGATCGGAATTCCTACACTGTCTCTATGCTGAGCCACCTAGATAACAATCCATTATATTGTGTTAACTTTATGTAATTGTATTCAATGTGCATTGACAAGTGATTGAACATAAAATCAATCAAACATTCTGTCCACAATGTTCTTCCTGCTTTACTGAAAGTATAACAGTTCTGGTTCGTGAAAAAAGCCACATCCATACTAGAAATCTGACAAAATGGTCCCCAAGGTGAAAAGCGGAAGTGTGAAAGCTGAAAACCTAACGGCTTCAATGTATGTGGTCGTTAGATATTTAAACCACCAAGACTATCGCTAGGTTTATCAAGAGGCATACATTCGTTATAAGAGATTAGAATAAATTCAACTGATCGGCAAATGAATAACTGTGACGCAATCATCAACATCTTTATCAGGACAGAATTGCAAATCAATGGATGTTTCTTCTTGTACCAATGCATGGGGGTGGCACGGATGCATACACGATGACACTATTAAGAATTCACCTGAAGGATATCGGTCAAAGAAAATTTCTTCCCACGCAATCAGCAAAAATTGTGATGAACTTTGGCACTCAAAGGCTCAAACCAAACCGAAACAAACTGGTGAAATTAGGATTCATTTCCACTACTTTGACCGTAATGCAGTTTCCGTAACCAAGCCCCAGCCTACATACTGATCTCAATCGATCACAGAATTCCACTGTTACGAAGCCAGTAGCGAAGACCTTTATGGATGTTGGTAACGCATAGTACAGAAAAACACGCTCATCATTGTTGCACCTGCGAGTTTATACTTTTTGACATCCGAAATGTATCCTAGCTGCCACTCAAAGACCGAGCCTAACTGCAGTCTATCATTCGTATGCCCCGATAACTTTTTATCACCACGCGGCAACGGTGGAGGCGGATTGAAATTCGGATACATCTGCTCCATTGTAACCGCACTTCAGTTCTCGTTTCCCATTGTTATCCTCGGAGTCAGGCTGTGACTGCAGTGTGATTTCACCTGCTTCCTTCACTTTGCACCTTTGGAATGCGTGAAGCCGACCGAGAGGCTTTCCTCTGCATACTTGTCTTGTTAACGATCGCTCCTGGATCACCTGGTTCTGTCGCATGATAGTTACTGAGCATTTTAGCTCTGGTCACGCCAAGCTCGAGTCCGCGTGCGTAATTGTGGACTCACACTATTGTGCGATGCGCCGACGACGAGTGCACGGTGTGGCCACCTACGCGAAATGTGTAACGGTGATTGATACGCCGGTCTTCAGACCGATCAGGAGAAAATCTCAAACAGCCCATCGGATGGCACTTCCGAATAATTTTGACCTAATTCTGAAACAAGGCGGAAAATGGCATAGTACACGTAGTAAAGTGAGCCGGTGTTCTCTACCACGGGACTTGGGGTTCGTTTATCTGCAAGTCACTCAATTACGGGACGGCAATCCTGTACAACTACAATCTACAATGTTGGAAAGCATTTTAGGTATGAGTCAAAGAGTTGGACGAAATTCCTTTGATTTATGTGTGATAGCCGTTAGAAAAAAGAAATAGGATATTCATGGGGCCGCGACTGGGCAGTGAGTGTAATGATTGTGTAACAAAACAGGAAGTGCATTACTCAAGCTGAGAACAGTATGGGATAAGAAGCAATACACTACGGAGAACACGTGGATTGAGTTGACCTTGTGTTATGATTATAATTATTATTTTTTTTTTATCATCTATCCTCCTGCGGCCAACTTTCCTCTCAGTTTTTCAGGATTGACAGTGGTTGTTGAAACGAGGAAAATGTTGACACAGTTAGGTGTGTGAAATCCGGTCTACGTAGACGGGGGAAAGAGGGTGGGGGCTTGTGAGTTTCGGATTGATCTAAAGATGGGTAGATGGTAATGGTCGTACTAGTGTTATAATCCAGAAGGCGTGCCTGGGTGAATAGGTTGTTCATTGACATCAACGTGTTCGGACATTGACAAAACAACACAAACGTTACAAACATCCTCATTTGCCAAGTGGCTGTCCTGTTCATTTGAAAACAGTCATCGTCCAACGGAGGAGCAATCAGGTGGTTTGCAGATCGTCGCTTACCTTATTGCGCCTGGATTGCTGAACTTAGCTGTGTTCGTTAATCCACAATTGTCCATAGTTCTGTCTTCAGCAATCAACTACTTAATAAGTAGTATATACACTCACAACACTAGTAGCTTTGTTTCGCAAACCCTTAAGTCGCACTAGATCAGTTGAATGCACTTATATGTTTGTACTTAGTAAATTCAATATATCATTCCAAATCTAAAGCACAATAGGACCATAGATGAGGCACGTGATTATGACAGGATTTTATTTTTCCAAGTATCGCTGATGGTGGACTGCAAAAGTCGTCGGTGGACTGAATGATGAGTGAAATGAACGTAGAAAATTTCCGAACAAATACGATTTTTCCATCCACTTTTAATCTGTGGAAATGTCCACAAGCTGATATTTGACCGAACTATGTGCCTGTGTCCGTGGTTGTCCATGGTTTCAAAAATAGATGGACGTATTTTCGATTTGATTTATGCTGCACTGCTTATTGAACGTCAGTCATTGGGGCGCACGTTTTTCTAACTGACCCGAGTTGAGCAGGTCCAATGCATCAGCGTCTTCGAATGCACGAAAACCAAACGACGCATCAGTTAATCTTTTATGTCCAAACAGAAAGAAAGATATCGAACTGAAAACTTGCACTGGGCTAGTTTCAAGCTAGTGGAGTTGGTGTGGCTGAGGTTTGTGAAGGAACGTGCCAACCCAGCGTTGGCGGACAGCCAAGTCACCTTGAAAGTCAGCACTGGTGTGGTATCAAGCCCAGGGCTTGACAAAACGGAACCTCTGGTGCTAAGGCAGACGATCGGTGAGGTGAATCGATAAATGAGAGGCGATTCATGTCAGCGTTGTTTGAGCCTCAAGGCGTGGTCGCCTGCACCAGTCGCACCGATGCGTTGTGTGCAACGTGTAGGCAGATGGACTAATAATCGATATACTCTTTGCTTTTCACAAATGAAACGAGACAGTTCGTGGGCAGAACAAAGTTCCCACCCGAACTAGTGGGACAGTACAAAACCGGGTTGAAGTGCCATTGTCCGATCAGAGATGTTCCAGTGCTACGTAGTGTAGTGTCTTGATAGCATCAAATCTAGCAACGCAGACGATTTCAGAGACACCTCAGATTTCGAGTCAGCTTTGGCCATCGTTTTAGATCCCGGCAGCTTGAAACCCACAGGTGAAATTGTTAGGTTTTCGTATTGTGAATG
The DNA here is from genome assembly GCA_948099385.1 of Fasciola hepatica. Lineage (NCBI taxonomy): Eukaryota > Metazoa > Platyhelminthes > Trematoda > Plagiorchiida > Fasciolidae > Fasciola > Fasciola hepatica. The sequence continues at coordinate 760,779 of CANUEZ040000189.1, read as the reverse complement.
CCCTTCTTGCTGACAAACATAACTTCTATCTTGTAGTCTGTGATGAGAACGACAAGGTAATGTGCAAATACGAATTTGGTTTTCTTTGATGCTGACGGGAAGACCTTGGCCGGTGTACGGGTGGGTGATATTTTGAGACTAACGCGTCAGGGAGGCTTTCACTTCATTTCATATGCCACGCAGTATATCCTTTTGTAAACCAATAAACGTCACATCCCAATAAGCTCAGAGTAAAACTTTGCCATGTATTGTGCTGTCGTGGTACCCATGATATGGTAAGCACGATGTGACATTTCACAACAAACCAATCAGTTTCAAAGATTTGTAAACGGCCTTGACGCATCACTTTTAGCAGCTTACTGATGAAAAAGTTGAATAGAAAAAAATGTGTCCCCAAAGAGGTGGGTTATGAACAACATTTAGACCTACAGTATCGAGAAGCGGCGTACATTCCAGAATTAGGGTTGAGCTGGGTTCTCAAGTTCCTCAAAATAACTTCCTGTGGTCAATGTTTGGGTTTACATTGAGTCGAGACCACTAACCACGGAGACATCATAATTTTGAGGGAAACAAAAACACGAAATGACATGAATTCTTTTTCTACGGTTGAAACATGCAAACAGTTCTTGATTAGTAGACTAGAACTATTCCTATCGGAAATTCTGCAGTAGTGTTCACGTTCGACCTTTTCGATACCGAGATAGTGACCAACGTAAGCATTCTGTGCCCGCGTGGGCTTTCAAACCGAAACAGAGCTTCATTCCTTCCTATCCTACTTCCTGTTGGACTGCAAATTAGTCCACTTTGACGCAACTTGGATACGATTCCTCCCATATGTGATGCACGAAAGTAGCACATCGCTCAGACGTTGTAAACGTCTGGCGAGATGCATTGGAATGTGGGTGGCTGAGGCAAACCATTCAGCTCACCCATCGCCTAAAGTCTTGACGAGCACAAGTACCACGGAGCAGACAGGCCTTGATTGAAAACTGAGTGACTCACTGGGCCCGTCCGAGATGGGGGGAATTCCTCGCTGGTTTACCTTTTTATCGAGAACAGGCAAAATATGAAAGAAGTGGCACAGATGCCTAATCAGCAATGCCCGCAAATGTTAGCATTTCGTTTCCTCTTCTTATCTGCCTAGGTAAAACAATGTGGAATTTATACAAATGATGTTTGTAGCTACAATGAACGAATATGAAGCAATTTCTTAGTATAAAAAATGTTTATGATCCAATCCACCAAGCTATGACTTATCAGTAGGTAAAATACTCGTTCGAACTTGCTCGTGCGCTTACATACCAATCAGAAACATTTACTCAAACAATCACCACATTCGAATTTCACCTGCTACATCAAAGACGAATAAGAAACAATCTCATCTGAATCATTAGGGCGGTGCATGGAAGAACAACCCAATAACCGCAAAACCGTTCATGTGCTTCCGGGGGAATATTTGTTCTATCATTCCTAAACAATTCTACTTAAAACTAGAACAAAAAGAACTGAAACGCATGCGCGGAGAAGAGTGCATAACTCCGTCACCACTCTATCTTTGCTTGCCGGTACGGAACAAGAGAACCCGTATGAATGTCAATGTGATAAGGGATACATTGAAAAGTACAACGTGCTTTTTGATGGACCATCAACAAGATAAGTCGGTGTGCAGCGCGTGCTCATTGTCCAGAAGCACCCTGTCGGTATACTTTATGGGCGATTCAATGTGTCTATCAACAAGATTAAGGAGCAGTTACTCAACAAAGATTAGGGAAATACGACTGAATCTCATCAGACTGTGCAATACAACTTTGAAATTATATATATATATATATATATATATATATATATATATATCGTCCGCATAAATTTCACAGTGTTTACCTAGGCAGACGAGAAAAGTGAAAGAAATGCTAACGTATCCAAATACTGCCGATTAGGAATTCATACGGCTTCTTCCACATCCCGCCTATTCCCGATAAAGAGGCAGACCAACCGAGAATTCTCTCCATCCTGCTCAGTTTCGGAAAGATCGAGAACGACTGATTCACCATGGACCACCAAAATGGGTGCAGTCAACAGACCAATTAGATTCAATAATGAACCGCGATGAATTTCGCTGCTGTTTCAAGATTGCGAACACAAGAGGGCTGAGTAACTCAGTTTTTAATCAAGGTCAGTCTGCTCTGTGGTCCTAATGCTCGCCAAGCCTTTAGGCGATCGGTGGACTAAATTTTGATAGTGAACGCAACTGATTACGGTGTTTGTGATTTGTCTCAGCCACCCTCTTTCTAATGCATCTTACCACACACGCTTTCAACACGCTGGTGGCGTTCCGCTTTTCGATGTCACATATGGGACGCACGGCGCATGATCCACAGGAGTCGAATCACTGCTTGTTTTCCCATTTTGATTGTGAGATGCAAATCAAGATATACACATCGCTGAATCAGCTAAAATTCTTCTTGATTGGTTATCTGAAGTATCAGAATTCGGCGAAGTCCAATGAAGTACGCTCAGTTTGAAAGTTATGTAATCTTCCAGTTTGTGTGACATAAAACCAGTCATATTTGTATTGCGTTTACTGATAATCCAAGGCCCAAGGGAAAGACAGATTTTTCCTTCCGAAGTGCTATTTTAGTGACATTCATGTTTTTTTTCTCGGGAGCAGGAAAGCCCTTACGAATTGTACCAGGATGTGGACTGAAACCTGGAATGTCGAATAGTTTCAGAAGTCGTCTCGATGTAAAACGCCTTTCACTGACGTGTACCAAGCAAACCGCTTGCAAGCAAATAGTTACAAAGGCAGCCTATATGGACGTCCTAGGAACTGACGGTGGCGATGAGTTTCATCACAACAAACAATTCTGACACTTTTGCTCTCATGGTGATCCGTCATTATCAGGAGCGTACCGGACTGCTTGTTCGCTAAATTCCGTTCCAAGAACTGCTTTCCAAGATTGCTCGAAATTTCAAGATGGAATTGTGCTCACAGACTACAACGGTTTCCGTCCTTCTGAGTCCCAGCAAGGTCTACCTGGTTGGTCTGTGCAATGACATCAGTTTTTGCGCTATCTACATCAAAGATGTCTCCATCACCATCCAGCTGATTTGTTGCTGCATCCGCTTGTCTTCCTTGAGATATCTACCGAAAACCGTACCAGAGCCTATTCTGTGATGGAGCACTAGCTACAGGAGGAAAACTTCCCTGCTTACAAACCATCTCAGGTTAGTAGCGTAGAACATAGTGCTTATATGGAATAGGGGGTCACTACAACGAATCGCTGCACCAAAACCAATTTATCCAACTGGTATCAAGTACTGTCTCTTCTGATTAGTGGATGATGCAGTCAACCATCACAGGAAGAGATCCCTTTATGATTTTAACAATGCAAGCCATAGATCCGCTGTCCTGATTTCGTTGACGTCGACATTGACCTCGATCCTGGACAGGCGACGCCTGCGCGTCACAGGAATCACAGTGATTGCGCTGGTCTGCTGAAAAAGAATGCCTGTTGAGTGTCAGAAACGCATCAACCAGTATCCTCACAGTCACGGAACCGAAAATCGATCAACATCGATCAGTTGATAGGAAATAAGCCTCTTAGTTTGTCAACCATTCATTGGCCACATTGGATCTGCATTATGGTCACTTCTGAAACATGCTTCGCTTCGAGTTATCCCGTACATTCCTACGCTCCGGCAACTGGCCACAAATTCACCGGTCCATAACGCCCCGTTCATTACACAAGCTGTTCATCACGTTGTAAAAGGAACTACTGTAGAAAGGTAAACAGACGATTATGGGACATATTGCATTGATCAGCCAACAGTTACAGACAATTCTACTAGTTCCAAAGCATCCTACGACATAAAAACAGAATTTCACCGAAGGACAAAAGCATCTCAGTAGGACGGTAGCAACATATCAAGCTGGCCCAAGTTGGTAGTATCGGGTCAAGACGCTCATGGAAAATGTCTGGCGAACCTAGACGAACAAGCCTAATGCCAACTGAAGCTAAATGAAATGCGCAAACCATAGCAAGAGGACCGTTCTTGCTCGAGTGCAGGTTTGGAAACGGACTATGTGAATGGCCGCATAGGGTTTGTCATTTTACTTTGTCCAATTTCGTTTTGTCTTCTTCGGTTCAGCTTCTTGTTGGATACACAACAAATTGGCAGAGGGAAATTAACGCAAAATCGTCCCGTGGTGCCCATTGACTAGGTGCACTCTATCTGACTATGTACCATCGAGTCTGACTGGGCCATTCGAATTTGGGTTTGTAGTGGTCGCTAGTTGTACCGCCTCTGGACAATATCTGTAGACTCGAACTAGATATGATTTTTACAAGCTGCATGCTGCGCTTTCTGCAATTGCGACCTGGTATTGCTTGTATCTCGATAAACACTTTATCAACGATCTTCGGAATACCGTAAAAATGAGATGAAGAACAGTAGAAGTTGACGAACGAACTCATTTTTAGGAATAACTAACCATGCTATTACACCAGATTTCACATGAATGATAGCAGTTGAGCAAAATAAATCTAAAGACGATGAGATGGTACGAAAAACGGGTAAGGGGTGGGGGACGAGATCAGGAGAATATCTTATATAATATATTATAAAGCGCAGACTATCAGTCGCTACTGATAAAACTTTTTGTACGGTAAAGTTCCACTTTTTGCTCTAATTCATGTACTTCCTGTACTTGAGGATAAAGGACACTGCGTTCTCATTCTGTGTATACTCATTTACTTGTTTCTATGGGACTGCGCACATTAGCGGCGCGATCTGGTGCACACCCGAACGAGGCCATGAGTACTATCCGGCTTGATTAAACACTGAAACAATTAAAGTAATTATGAGCGCTGTGTTCACATCTTGTTGAATATAATCACTTAGTGAGTGTGACCTAAGCGTCGCAGCCAACATACCGGGTTAGAGTGGGAAATCAGTAGTGGCAGAGTGCAGCCTCATGGCCAATGTCGGACACTGTACATTGTGCAGACATTCGCCTGTACAATCCTACGCTGTGGGTTCAAATGCAGTTCGTGCAAGCACCGAACCTTCCCCACCCACCATCTACTCAAGATATAGCAGAGCAGACTCATTGCGACAATCATTCTCATTCTGGCCACGGAGAGAGAAACAGATCTGAATCACGTGAGTGAACCTCGGTCTATCTTTCTCCACCCCTCTTTTCAACCTATCCAAACCCACCCAATCTGATTTTTTTTCGGTCTTGATAACAACCAGATGAAATACGCTATGTTGGCATAATTATGGACCAATAAAAATGACCCTTTTCGTCCTATGGTTTTGCTTTTCAAGTGTTGCGTGCGATCATTCGTTTGCATTCCTGAAGAGGAATTTTGCAGTCTGGTGTTAACTTCCTTTCAGGTGAGAAAGAACAATTTTGATCTAGCCAGGTGTTTCATTGCGTCACAGATTTTCCGGCTCGAAAATGTAAGGAAACGTGAGAATATAGTGTCCTTTAGTTTTTCCGAAAGTGGTTATGATAGTGAATCGCAACCGAGTACGGTTTGGAATTAATCGAACCCAGCACTGAACCCCTTGGCAATTACACAAATGGCGAAGAAATCCTTTTTCAGTAGTTCTTAATCATGTCATTGCTTCACGACAAAGGACTTCCTCCAGCTGGGACCGGGACAACTATGACAGTAAAGCGGTTTCAGAAAAGGGCAAAGATCACTCACGTCATCCAGACCTATATCGGGACCGAATGTGGGTGCTATGGCTGTATGTGTTAGCTCATCGTCGGTAGACAACCGAGTCACATTGGCAGTCAACACTGGTGCGGTACCAAGCCCAAGGGGCGAGACAACGGAATCTCAAGTACTACGACAGCCGATTAGTGGCGTGGATCGATGGACTGAGTGATGAATCCTGTCAGCCATGTTCAAGCCATTAGGTTTGGTTGCCCGCACCAGTCGGACCAATACACTGAATACAACGGCTGGGTACATGGAGCAGGGTCCCGTATATTCATTATCTCACAAATAAACGAGATGGTTCGGATGCAGAAATGACCTCTCATTAAAGTTAGTGGGACAGTTTAAAACAGGTGTCGTCAATGTAATCAAGCTGTGCCTTTGTTGATTTCAAACATTCACACCACCACTGACACTGATATTTCGGAACAGAGGCCCAACTTCCTGCCATGCACACCAGAAACATAAACGCCCATACACACGGACGAATCATCACAAAGTGTAATTTCGGTACTGCATGCCGTTTTCCATTCCGTCTGAAGATTGTCGGTGTAAGGAAAGTATCGAATTCTTGACTGACTTGTATCGGTCAGAAGCACAAACAACACGATTTTTTTCTTGGGCGATAATCGCGCTATTCTGTAATCGTGTTGCACCTGAATTGCGGGAACAGTGAGCATGTCAAAGATTCTGAAATGATCATTTGTGTAAATAAGATGTAAACATCAGATATGTGAAACCTGTTATTCACCTACGAATTCATTTACCATACGTCGAACGAAAAAATCAGTAACGAAATTTGAAAAACAAACTAAGTATTCTCATCGTCAAACAATATCGCGGTGAGAAACAGGTATACTTTCGGCAACACATTCGTGTGTACGAATAATTAGATTAGAAATTTACATTAGCTATAATTGTATTCAAGTAACCGTGACCTTGAGGAACGCGAATAGAAACACGGAAAATTATCGGTGCTTGTGCCAAAATATGAAAAAAGAAGGCTGAAGCTGATCATTTAGGAAACTACTTTCACAAGACTATTTGAGCAACATCCATGTGGTCAGTGCATCGGCTATACGAAGTTTGCGCCTACATTGTTGTATGGTTGTGATCCGCAGCTGGCATCATATCAACACAAACACCGTCGAAAAGCTTCCCGACACATCAAAAATTCGGTGTGACTGGCCCATTATGATGTGTGTGGCCACTGTACACATCTCATTCAATGGGAGATAAACAACTTATTACCGATTTACCATAATACTACTACTACTAATACTACTATTACTGCTAGTACCACTACTACCGCTAGTGTTACCACTGGTATAATCCACGAGACATGCCGAGTAAAGAGGCTGCTCTTTGATAAACTCTAGTTCAGATATGAACAATAATAATCAATCATAACAACAATGCTCATTTGTGCAACAACTATCAGTCGTTATCCAGTAGGAGGGTGCAATCTTATGGTTTAAATGCCTTGCTTCACCATATTGCGTTCCGTCCATTTGAAGCAGTCGCGTTCATTGTCGCTCCATAGTTGACCGCACTTGTTTGTTTGAGCAACTGACTACTTACCTGTTCAGTAAGTGGTATGTATTGCACCACACTACTACTACTATTAGTTTCTCATTACTGGTATGTTGAAACAGTATGTGTTGTGTGCACCACTACTTTATTAATTATCTGCTGCATCAAAGACCAATTGGAAATCATATCTCTGAGAAAATTAATGAAGAACGGTGTTAGGTTTCAAAATAGCCATACGGTGTTACTAACCAGGCAGCAGCGTACTGTTGTTTATCATCTGTGTTGGCAAGTGATGAAGGTTCGACAGGAAAAACGTAGAGCGGTTAGTGCGCTGTTGAGTCATATAAACTGTCCCAATCAGGTCGCGACGGTGACGCCTAAATCACCAAGTCACGTAACAAGTGACGCCGTGCTTGTTAGCAGCCCTTTTAAGTTTGTCATAGTAACTAAAATGACTTAACTAATTGTCTTTTACGAAGGAGCAACTAGTTGTACAGCCTCATGTCAATAAACATTATCTTCGGATGACTTTTGAGTGGCAAAATCTCTCGGAAGTTAACGTTGGCGGTCAAATCTTTGGAGCTAGTGCATGACTATGAGTATCTCGGATCGACCATACCACCTAACGGCCAGACAAAAATGAAACCAAACTCCGTGTTGACTGCGCAAAGAGAGCACTCATAAAGCTTCAAAGATCACTGTAGTCTCGAACTGAAATGAGCTTCAGCACGAAACTGCGTTTAGCGGGCCGCCATTTGCCACGCCCTCACTACGCTTGGGAAACCCGGTCGCTGAGACTAAAACATACGGTAAGACTGGAGTGCTTCAAACGCTGACACCTCCCACATCCATTTTAAATCAAATGGTATGCTCAATATTGTGTTTGGTTTGTACAGTCTTGCGCTCACGTACGCACGCTCGATTTAAACCTCGTGCAATCATGGACACGCATGCAATCGTGCGCGTTGACATTTGTCGTATTTTGCCCAATCAGACTGCATCACGTGTTGCACGACCTTGCGCAGCTTACTCCGAATGTAAAAATGCCTTGCACTTTCGATCGCATACGTCGCTGACTCACGCAGTTGCACAGGTTTTTGCGTTTTTAGTTGCTTGCCTGTACTTGGGTTTGCCGTACGGCGCTACCGAATACACTTTCACCCACACAAGCGTGCATTCCTTCTAAATACTGAATTCCGGGATGTAACACTCACACTACGAACTCCGTTATCCAACAACTTTTCTACTTTCTCTTTTTCGAAATGCATCTCCAATGATTCATCCATGTCCTTCGTTGGTCCGGAACAGAACTAAGAAAGACAGGTTTTGCATAAACGTTGCCCCAGCCTGACATTGCCGTCATGGCGGTCAGCTAATGGGACACAGTCAAAGCGGTCGCAGAATATCTAGGCCTTCAGTCGGTCTTCGGTCTGTCTTTCTGGCGCAAGAACTGGACCTGTTTCTGCGTCGACCTTTTCGCTGAGCACAAAGCAACGCGTCGACAGTCACCAACGAAAAAACCCAAGAAATCAACTTCTCTTCATTAGGGATTAGTGGCATACAAGCAGAAGAAGGTTGATATGTTTGGCGGAATGTTCTTTATCTCACTCGGTCGACGATCTTTTCCAAGTGTCCAATTAGAAGTACCCATGACAAATCCTGTTTGAAGAGCAGCTATATGTACAGCTTCGTTTAGTGTAATTTTACATCCCGGAACACTACCCGGTTTCATCGGTATGGTTCTTACGTAGTACAGTACTTCGTCATATATATTCTTCGAATACTCCTTAAGAAAACTCCAGTTCATAAATAAATCCAGTCTTCGCGTGCATATGGTTTTCTAACGCGCCACAAACGACTGAGAAGCATCCATCTGCGTTTGAATTGAACAATACAGGAAAATGTATGTGCCATCCGTACCACCTACGCAGGCGAGTGTCTCGCCACCAAATCTTTTAGGACTCAAATCAAAGAACTGAAGCTAGTTCACTAATTGGAATTCTGATGTGAGTCATTAGAAAACTTTCTAACAATTCTTAAGCATCCGGACCATACGATGTAAGCAGTGTATTGGAAATTCAACCGTTATGACGTGGCAGAGGTCTACGAGATACGGACAGCCTCAGCCGCACTGACAAAAAAACATCCAAAAGGTCAAATCGCTACTTGAACTTGTCACCATGGAAGAGTAGGGTATAAAAGAGAATGAATCACTCATTCACCCCACAAACTGTGGTACGCACTCACTCACTCACTCACTCACTCACTCACTCACTTGTTCACCTAATTACTTACTTACTTGCCTACTTGCCTACTTACCTAATTTCCTATCTACTTACTTACTTACCCATTTGCTCACATGCCTACTTACTTACTGGCTCATTCGAACGTACACTCACGCACATGCAACCAAATATCTGTTATTTATGGACTTCGCATCAAGTTTATTTGATTGTAAAATTGCCTTGAGAAAAGTCATCCACGGTAACCTAAATGTTGGCGAATTACGACATCTATCAACAACGTTGTGTAATTGCCATTATAACTTTCACAATTTCTAAAGATATCTCCGTTTTTCTCTCCTCTGTCTTAATCAGGATGGGAACATCATTCGCTTATCTGTAAAATGGGAACAAGAAGCTCATCTCCAGTGTCACTGTTCCCTTTTCCGTCGGTGCAGTTCGTATGGGAATGGAGGATAACGCGTTCGGGATGAACACTGTTGGTGCTGTGCTCATCTTAGACTAATAATTTTTAACAGCTACTTATAACTGAGCTAGAACATTATGTCGCAATCATTGCTTCACCACCCGAGGTGAAATCATCACCACTGCTCACTGATGGAAGCGCTTAGGGTGGTTTATAGGATCATTTGAAACCAGTACTAACCATCTGTGTTTTTAGTACAGAAAGTAGAGAAACAGAATGTTGGTTTTTCATCTAAATGAATGTACGTCTGCCAAAGAACCGCGTGCTCCATGGTTCGAAGATACCGACAAGTTCCAATAAACGCCACCTATCGGACCCTGGTTATCGCATTAACCCGGCTGAAGCCCTCGATTTTGTCGAGCAATCTGTTAATCCAAGATCGATAAGTTTCAATATAAATTGTAGAGAATTTGATGATGATGTTTATTCATTACGCAGCATTTGTTATGAAGCCTCAATAAGGCCCACCTAAACAAAGAGAAAAAATGATTCCAGCAATCGGCTGAACGTGCCAAGCCGAACTAGTCGATTAACACCCCTCCACCTACGCATGTAGCTGGGTCAGCCGTGTTAACGGTACAAAACCTGTCGAACCTAACTAGAGAAAGAAACTCAATCAGCCTGACCCCACGAGGCAAAAATCCTATTGCAGGGGCAAGTTTGAGGCTATTCTATTTTTGCTTTGAGTAACCTGTCTTTGTTTCATACCAACACAGGCTGTACACAAGAAATCTCAGAGCGGAAGCGTGAGGGATCACAGCAGTACCACCTTCACGCCGAGGTTGCACCTTGGCTTGGTGTGATGGCTTCCTTGCCTCCGTAACCCAAAGAACTATGCGAAATGGCTTCCGTAAGCCGGAGATCCAATCATACCTGACAGGTCAATAGGTATAGGCCAGAAGAACTTCAGTCTCTGAACCATTTTATGAGCAACACCAGGTTCTGAACACTATACCCCTGGAGGAACAATTTAGCTAAAAAACATGGAGAGAAGGAGTTTACCGGTCTAAAAACCTCCACAAGATGGACGCAGCGGTGGAGTACCTGAGGTTTCTCTGGACGATGATGGAGAAGTCACCGCACTCCATGGGGAAGCTATGAACCCCCTAGGCTGGGCAACCCACAGCCCAAAGGATGCTGTCCTGTCCACGTTCAGCTTGCTCCATTGGGTGCATGGGGCTATAGACTGGATCCAAAAAGCGGATAGATAACAAAGCACTAGCATCGACAAAAAAGAATGCACACAATAAATAGGTCACACGTGACAGAGCAGAATAAGTTTTCTAACGGATACTTCGGTCACTTTCTCGTGCTGGATTACCGCTCCACTGCCTTTTGGGTCAGACCTTTAAATCAAAGGCTCCGGTTAGAGTTCCCAAAGAAAAACCTCTTCTGCGGTGTAGGAAGCCGTGAACTACGATTCGCCCAGAAACTCCCAGCATCCTTTCTGTAAATGGTTTCACTAATTTCCTTTATTTCAGCTTAAGATCGATGTAAAAAGCTACGGATTATTGCGTCCCAGAAAAAAGCACTAAGTTAGGAGTCGAGCATGTATCGAAAGCACTACTCAAGCCTATATTTTAGCTTTTTTTCGGTTTGCTTCAAAGTCCGCACAGTATATCAGATAAGGCAACAGGTTGCCCTTGATAGGACTGTTGAAACTTCTAAAATAGATGCAAGCTGTGACTCAACTTCTGGGATCACTCTTCAATCTCTCGCTTCAATCTTCGTGTGTCGGGTGATCCGGTAACTAGAGCTCGTGGTCAGGCTGGCTTTGGAATTTCTTTGAGAGTGAGAGCTGAAGGTGAACTGTCAGACTGGATTCCATTTAACATTCGATTGTGTGCAGTTCAGTTTCGCGGTCCTGTGCGTGTCAACAGCAACAGACCGCTGTTTCAAGGCTTATTCGTCGTGTTCGTGTATATGCCCACTAACTGCAGTTCCTCGAAGACCAAGAACGAATTCTACCGCCATCTGTCTCGGCTGCTTCTAAGCATGCGTTCAACAGACATGGTGGTCATAGCTGAGGATTTCAACTCCCAAGATGGCCGTTTGGGAGATTCCGAAAGGCACTTTGGAGGCCCATTTGCTATCCCAGCCGACAGCACTGACAATGGTGATCATCTCACTCAGCTGTGCTCCGACCACAAGTTGGCTCTCACGAATATACTCTTTTGCATAAGAAGTGGAATACACTCACGTCACGTCCTCCTACGTCTTCACAACATTGGGATCAGTCTGACCATGTTGTCGTTGGTCACAGATGGTGTACATCAGCTGAAAATTGTCGTTCATTTCGGTCTACGCTTGTGGACTTAGATCACGCCTTGGTACGTGCTCGCTTCAGTTTAACTCTCTTCCGTGGTATCACCAGCGCCGAAGTCACCCGTCTTTTGCAGTTGCTTCTAGTCTATAACTGACAAACTGCTTTTCGGAAAGAGCTGTCTATACGGTCATCGATGCAGCCGGATGTCCAGGACCAAGAAGAACGTCGACAACAGATCAAGTAAGCTTTATATGCCGCTTGCAATGTCACGCAAGACTCCAGTTCAGGTAGACATCACAAAAAATCAACATCTTCGACATCAGCTGCTCTGTTGGATGCTCGTACATCCATCCCTTCAAATGTCACATTCAATGAACTGCTCAAATCCCTGGGAATCCAACTAACTGGGAGCCTGAAAAATGACCGTGAATGGTAGACGATTACTAAATGTACGGAAATGGAGAAGGCTGCGTCTATTGGCAGTATTCGCACCCTTTACCATTTGATTAGAGTTACCTGTCCACGAAGGCCTGGTGTAAGTGAGGTAATCTAGGACTCTGACAGCTCTCTGATTCACTCTCAGGGACCTCGTCTTGATCGTTGGGCAGAGCTTTTTAAGGTATGGTTTATTTGTTCCACTTCAGCAGTTGAGCTTCCTATTACGCCTGCGAAAGAAACGATGTAGGTAGACATCACTCCTCCATGGAAAATGGAGATTATGTGCGAAATAAGTTACTTGAAAAAGTACAAAGCCGCTAAACCGGATGGATTGTCTCCATTTTTTTCAAGGATGGAGGCGAAGCTTTGGTTTCGGAGTTAACCAAACTCCCCTGGATAATCTGCGTTAGTGAGCGAATTCCCGGGGAGTGGTGTGAATCAGTGGTTGTGCCGATTTAAAAGAAAAACGCCAAGTATTGTTGTGAAAACCACAGAGGAATTAGTATAGTAAATATAGCACCCAAACAGCCCACCGGGATTATTCTTCACCGATTATCCAGCTCCCTTGTCTTGGCAAGGAAAGCTCCAGTTGAAGTAAATACGTTTTGCTACCTGGGCATTTACACCTCGCCAGGTGGAAAGATGTGGGATGAAGTGTCATTGCGTGTACAGAATGTGCGTTTGGTTTTTGCCAACCTCAGCCATTTGTGGCACTGACGTGACGTTCGATTGGCTGTCAAGGGTCAGGTGTACATTGCGGAGGTGAGTTCTGTTTTGCTATACGGCTCAGAAACATGACCGAAAAGGGTAGAAGATAGACGAGACCCGTCGGTGTTCGAGCATCAAAGTTTCCCTAGCCTTACTCGAAAGTGGTGGGAACACTGTATTAGCACTACTGAAGTTAGACGCAGGGTGTTGGAAACCAGAGGTCAGTCTGTGGATCAAGCACTAAATCTGAACAGGTTAAGGTGGCTGGGACATGTGTTACCCATACCTACCGGTAAACTTCCTCGGAGTACACTATTCTGCGAGGCGGGTAGGGGTTGGAAGGTAGATCAAGGTAGTCAGTCCATGAAACGGCAGAAATTTATGAAAACCTTGACCGGTGGACTTGGCCAAGTAGGGCCTATAAGACTCTGGGGTTGGGGTACACGTGATCCACCTACCAGACAGTTGGGAACAGTAAGTGATTTGGCTAGGTGTCACGACCAGTGGCGTAGTTAGATTAAAACTCTGTCTTCGTGATTTCCGCTTCTCAGTGCTTTCGGCTCTTTTTCTCTCTGTGCTTCTATTCTATTTGTCCTTGAATCGACGATGCTAGAAGACAGCAACCGAAACCCAAGCATAAAAGTGCAAGGTCAAAGGTTTAGTGAACCGAACTGAACTGAAAAACTGTACCAACGCTCAGCTAGTCACCAAAAACAATTGAAACTTTGTACAGCTGCTGCCAGGACTCATCACTTGAACACACCCACTAAGATTCCACTACTTAAATCGATTATCAAGCAAACGAGTGCGAATTGGTTACGAAATATTTTCCACACCATACCCGCATTACCCGCAAAAGCCACCCTTTAGGCTTTGTCTAATACAAACCGTACATATTGTGATATTTTGATGTAGACTGTGCCCAACGAATGTCGTTCGACCAGCTGAACTACAAAACCGAACACCGGGCGCTGCATACACCCTTCGCAAATGAATCATAGTGATTAACCGCCCAGAATGCATGAATATCGTGTTCAGCTCAATCTATCACGTGCACAAACCAATACAGACTCGTACGTACAAGCAAACTCCGCGGATAACTGATCAATCTGCGGTGGTTTACCGATTATCATAGTAGGTTTTGTACTATTGCGTCCACGAGTTCGATTCCCGTCGCTGCTTTTGGTCACTCCCCAACTGGCTGTTTCTGACTGATCATTATCCCAGTTCTGAGTTACTGTAAGATTAGACTATGATAAAAAGGAAGTAAATAAAAAATGGATAAATGGATATGCCTACTATTGTACACACAAACTACACACTCACATATACACACGGTTTGATGCTAACAGTGCTTCTGTCCGGACAGTGTTGACAGATTGGATCTCGCTTGGTACCGATCGGCCTTATTTGGCCTGAGATTTATCTACTCGAGGCTGACGCCTGAACATGCATGTAGCTCTGACTCAGTTGTCTGCATATTCACTTGCATGCACACTTGCTGGCTTACTTCCGCTCTAATAAAAAAAGGTTCACTACGTACTGTGTACTCTCATGAATTGTGAATTCACTGATCTGTAAATACCCTCTACCAACAGGATAGTAATCTGACTGCCCTCAGCACGTTTTCACCATGGATCTGGTGAATTTGACTGTGAAATCTGAATACTCTTCCACTGATTGATTATGTAATCCGGCATTTTAGACTTGAAGAAATTTGAGAAGATCCAGTTAGCTCTGTTCGTCTGCGGTGTATGCGTGTTCGATTGTCGCCACTACGGTCAGTGACGTTTATTAGTCGGATCATCTTTATTAATCTTCAAACGAAAGATTTTGTCATCAAGTGTAGGTCTATCAGAAGTATATGACAGTGCAGTGGTATCTTCTAGTTCACTTCAATTAAGTTTTACTACGGAGATGCACGGTATCTCGTGTTAAAAATCTTATACTAACTTCCAGTCGGACCCGCCTCATCCACTGCACGTGCATTCAACTGCGTGAGTGTCTTCCTCACCCATTAGGTGTAGATAAGGTTGTCCTATTCGCGGACGAAAGCTCATTATCTGGCCGGATTATCCAAACTCACACGACAACTTGCAGTGACCTCGATTTTTCCGAGAAAATGAACAATTTTCGGACGTCATTTTTGATTTATTGTCTCTACCATCTTCTCTGTTGCTTGTTTTCGACTGCACTGTTTTTTCTCGGCTGCATACACTCTGCTGAACTGAACTTCACGAAGTCCCTATGGATCTCGCCTTAGACATACTCTCAGGTTTTGCCGATTGTACCCTCATGGTCGGCTTTCGGCTTCGCCGTTAACTCTGTTTGCTTTCTGTGAATCCCGCTTATCTGCAATATTTCGGCGCCATGATATATAGAGTACACAATTACATCTGTTTACAAACACGAGCCCCCTCTAACAGTTCGATTGAAGGGATTTCATTCGTAGTTCGCTTCGAAAGCTTACAGAAGACGCTTTCCTAAGTCGCTAATCGAATGTCTGCTGTAGCCTCAATAAACCACTACTGGAGACTGAAGAACTCGAAAAAGCAATTTCAGCTCTTCATTTTTTTTATAATCACTCAAGTGGCCTACACGCATTTGGAACAAAGGATACACTGATGAGCACGGAGAGGAAAATCTATCCCTTGAGATGAATAAAGCCACGTTTTGACCATGCCTTGGCTTGATCACATCAAATCTGTTGAACAACAACTCATCAACAAGAAAAAAGCAATAGCAAGCAGAAAAAGAAAAACATCCGTAGTCGTCTAATCACTGAGCTTGGTATCCAGGTTGTATCCAGGTCACATTGAGTTTGGATGTCGATGATGATGATGATGACTATGATTGTGATGATGATGATGTCAGCTATACGTTTGCGATCTAAGCGTGAAGCGTTGCATTCATATTTATATGCAGACCTTCTACTTGAGCTTATAGCACTATTTGTTGTCAGGGTTATCGGTAATTACAAAAATGAATAACTCATCACTTTCCCTTGCGATCTGCACTGACTAATTATATTCATTAAGGACCACTACACGTTTCTGATTTCCTAATTCGAATTCACTTTCTCTCTGAAGTTATTCGGTTCAGATTATCCGGCGCAGGTGTCTAGGACAACCCTGACAAGCGGTGATATTTGAATCAATGGTTCCCAATAGTTGTTC
The DNA here is from genome assembly GCA_948099385.1 of Fasciola hepatica. Classification (NCBI taxonomy): domain Eukaryota; kingdom Metazoa; phylum Platyhelminthes; class Trematoda; order Plagiorchiida; family Fasciolidae; genus Fasciola; species Fasciola hepatica. The sequence continues at coordinate 744,217 of CANUEZ040000189.1, read as the reverse complement.
GTGGAGAAGGCTGTGTTGTGTGTAACATGCTGTGCTCATAACATCTTCGACGGCCTCTCTGTCCCGTCCAATTCACGATATTTGGAGTACAACTTTTATCACAAGTACTACAGCTCTGCGTCAGTTAGTCAGAAGTAATTCCTTGAGAAGCATGCGTATCTGTTTTCGTGAGGAAAATAGTCAGTGGGGTCACAAAAGCAGAGATTTTGGTCCAGCAGTCATTTACTGAGAAGCAGAGATATTAAACAGACTATGACTGAAAACCAGATATCATAGAATACAAAAAAGGGAAGACACTCTGTATACTTCTTTGCACAAAAGTCCTACGTGTTGCTACTTAAAAAACATGAAGTAGGGATTGGTAGATTTGACAAATTTTGAATTGGTTCACCTTCCAAAATCCGTCAACCATGGTGGGAGTTGACCCCAAGAGCACACACGCCACCCGCGGTCTACCAACAGAGCTACGAGACCACGCCCATGGGATTCGGACCTTTTTCATATGGATCATACAGTTCACACTCCTTCCTCCAAAATCAAAACAAAAACCAGGGCAGCAAATGGCATTCACCACAACGAACCAACACGTAATTTGACAGATTTCAGCAGGATTTCCCTGTGAATCAACAAGTGTCTACCAGCTGAATGCACGGGAATATTTTGTGATGAACAAAGGGAGCCAAAAGTTTTGACACATTCTGATTTGGTCCAATTGCGAAAGGTTACTGACTCCGGCTGGATGCGAACCGATACACGGACCCCGCAGATGCCTAAATACCACGGGTGATTTAGCCACATAAAACATGAAGCCGTGCCAATGGTAAGTAGTATGGTCCTCATGCAAAATGTCCGGAACCGTGCTATGTTATCTTGTGATTCAGTCGGTAGAGCATACCCTGTACTAAAGCATTGAGTGGGTTCGCACCCCGCCATGGTCCACACATTTTCACACTTGGAACAAATTAAAAATATCCCACAATTATACCCGACCTTTTGTAGTTCACGTAAATATTTTCAGCAGATATTTCGTGTCTAAAAAACTGAATAAACAGAAGTTCTTTCAGAACACCTGACCAATGAGCTACTTGTTGCCATCAATGTTGAACCATTTCGATGAATCAAATCTGAACAAATTGTTTTTTAGAGATTTGGCATAATGGTGGTTTGGTCCATACCGACTAGATACTCATATTGAGTATCGATGACGATATTTTCTGCACATGTATAAACTAATTTTTATTCACTAATATATATGAAATGTGTAGGGGGCTAGGAATAAAATGATGTATAATACAAAATAGAAACGGTTGAAAAAGAGTAGTTAGATTTTTGAATATAATGTTCTCCTTTGGCATGGTAATTTATAGAGCTCCAAGATGTACTAAATTTCCACGAAGTTGGGAAATTGAGAATTTGTTCAAACTTGTAGTAAAATATAACAAACGCCTGATTGGACGATTTATGTCCCATCAAGGAACGAGGCGTGGATGAACTGAGGCCGGCACTGTCGGCTCCGGAATCATCTTCATGCACTTTTTCAAATCAACGGCGTATTGCTCTGTTGTTGTTTCATGATTTAAGTTGGATGCACTCGGCTGCGTTGAACGTTTATCATTCTGCATTCCGCTGTTATCTATTGCATGCTATTGCGGTAATAGTCAGATCAGAGTTTCAAAGTAGTACAATAAAACGGAATGCCAAAAACAAAGTGAGGTTATCTAGACGTTCAACAAGATGCCTCTGAATAATTCCATCATACTAGCTGGAAGTCCAAAGTGAAATCTACTTTCGTACTTATTGCAAATGTGAGGCTGTCTGTTTGATGACTGCTGCCGAAATCGAGGTTCAGCGTTCAGAATTTACGAGGATCTATGATGATTCTTTCCTATTCATATGCAGTTCGAGAAAACCCATTTAGACCAATCAGTGTTCATTAGTTCAATGTACGGTCTGATTGGCATCCATGCATTTCCGCACACAAACAAATGCACCATGAGAGTATGACTCATTTTAGTCCAACCATAGAAATAGATTATCGCAGTACGCATGTCTCGCGCACATGATCTACTTCCAAATCACGCGACAATGTCTGGTAATTTTGTTCCCACCAGTCATATTGCTCACGGATCGATACCTGTGTGTATATGCGTTCCGTCACGTATTTCATGCCTATATAAATGCCATATTTAATATGCTAATTGAGCAGTACGTTCCAGTGGCAGTTGGTGTGCCTTCTGATTTCATTTCGGGCAATCCGATCAATACAGGATCCTTAGTAAATTCTACTAGTTATGAAACAGAGTTTTTGTTTCGAACCAGTTAGTTGTCATCGTGTGTGAGCATGTTTGCTATTTATATCACCAATTATCTGTAATTGAAAAAAATGTTTTAGGGGTTTATATAGCTTACCTAACGTAAAGCGAGACAATGAGAAATACTGAAGATAACGTGATAAATAATAGTTTCAGTGCTCAGCTTTTCTAGATTGTTCTGTTTCTGTTAGAATGATTCTGGGACTCGTTCGTTGTGACGTAATGATATATCAAACTCGTTGCACGGTGAATTTGGATGCAATGTTGGTGGTCCGTACTATTGTGAGAGATAATGAAGGCATTCTGTATACTGATGTTTTATTCGAACTGTTCAGAAAAGCAACCATGTAAACCGACCAGTCCCGAACGGTAGCTCTAACACAATATATGAAGTAATTAATCATTAGTCTATCCGGATTCACCTGGCAACAGTTTGTTCCGTTCCATGATGAAAGAATGTCCCATCTCCCCAAGCGTGGTTATCATTCTAGACGTGTGGCAGCTGTCGTTCGTGCAGTGCAAAAATCCTCTCATCCGGTTTGCTCAACATCACCAGTGGCAGTACAAGGTCATCAAGTTTCGGTTGGGATTTCAACCGGAAATAGATAATTTTGAGTTGCGGTACCACTTTGACACCATGGGAGGGGGCTTGTTGGAAATCATCATCTTGTGTGACGACTGTCGTCTTATCGAATACACCGATTACGTGATTTTCGGATTGCCCAACACTAACAGCTCCACCGTTGCCCTTTTACAACAAAGAGTATTCGAGCTCGTCATTTGGTCTCCAGATAGAAATCTAAGAACGAATCGCTCAAATTGCTCTGACATTCTGTTCAGTCCCTTTAAAACCCCTCAATACTCCATCCTGATGATATCCAACCCGGAGACTGTCAGCAGCGGAGAACCAACGCAAAGAGTATAGTCCGCGAAGTACCTCGGTGTAACTCTCGGCCTGAACTTTCCCTGGACGGGTCACATTGCGGCTGTCTTATCCAAAGTTCGACGACTCGACTTTTACTTGATGAAACTCAGGTCATTTTCTAGCCCATCTCATTCAATAAGACACTTTCTTTTTTCTTTTCTTTCCACACTGACTCCGTGCTTCCCCCAGCCGTATTCTACGGACGGCTTGCGACAGATTTTAAAATTCTTGTCAGGCCCCTTAAACATTTGTCTCGACATAGTGACATCACCTACGACCTGCATATCCACTTTATCGCAGCGCAACAACATAAGACCTGTCAGACTTTTTTCTCGTAAGATCTAAGACAACGGCACACACCCCCTCCATCCCTATCTCAGCAATTGCATATCAACGTTTGCCACTCCGTCCCAATACAAACATCTGTTTACTCATAGCAGAACATGCCGATCCTCTCTAGTTCCATACCTTGTTCGTTTTCTCATCAACCCATAATCTATCTCTAAAGACTTTTTTTAACTCGCTCCGGTGAACATACGTCTCTTTCCTATTGCAGTTTCTTTATTACTAATTTTTGCAGTGTGGTGGATGTTTAGCTGCAGAGTATTCACCACCGAGTGCAAAAAGGATATATTTGATACTTCCCCCACTGCTCCAGCTAGTCCAGTAGTCAAACTGTGTGAGGAACGAATTGATACCGCCCAAAACCAAGGACGAATGGTTGCTATATCAATAATAATGCAAGACAATCTTCTTAGAACCGGCTTGAATAACTGCCGTTCTTTGCAACCTTGGTAGATATGCACTGTACAGCTGATAATTCCTTTTAACGACGGAACAATTATCACTGGAGTCGGCTTTTGTGGGTTTTCAGTCGTCAGTTGTACGCTGATGTAGCATGACGAACCTTTTGATACACAGCAAAGAGTAACGGGGGAAAAGAAATATCGATGCTGAATGCAGTTTGCTAAAAACCTGACTAATTTGTCTTTGCAGTTCTCGAAACAAAACTTCTCCCATGCTGTTCGTGGTATGCAATGCAAATATTTGAAGAAGCTACGCTAAGGCACACTTTAGTGTCCGGTTTGAACAGTCACGCGTACTTCGCGGACAATAGACCACTATATATCTCATGCATAGATGCAAGTCTGCTGATATATGATCAAGCTTCAGCCAGGGCAGTGTAGACCGATCGATCCCATAGAGTATCCGTTGACATCGCCTGGGCTCATCCGATTGAACTTGTGCCTTGATCAGAAACCGATTGTAAATTGCTCGCTTACTTACGTATTTGCCAGATACTTGCCTACGCAACTGCCTGGTTGCTTGCATTTTGCTCAACGGCTGTAGACGGATTTCGAGTTTATCCTAATGCAAATAAATGGAGTACCACCATTATGAGTTCTTCTGCTAGCTATGGATACCACACACACACACACACACTCACGAAATCATCGAAATAAAACTGCACCAAACTTCGATCCGAACCTGTTTTCCATGATATGAACCAATGCTCAGCACAATTCATGACTCGGCAGGCTGGTTCTACCTCCTCGCTATTCATGATATGCAGAAATAAGGGAAATGTGCCTACTATCAAGAAAGCCTATTTCTATTTTTAAAGGAAACACGGTATCAAAATGTGGAGTTGTGGACACGCAAGATCGTGCCAATATCTCGCATACACTTATCTCATGCATGAGTATCACCTTCGGTTCGGCTGTGAACGACTTTTCACGTCTGAGCTATTTATTATTTCTCACATTTTTCGAAGGTTATTTCATAATCACACACGCTTATGGTCTTAGCTGATAGACACCGGTCGCTTCATGGGGAAATCCTGGTTTAGGCGGTCAAATAGTACGTCAACTCCCTGTGGCAAATGCCACATGCTAATGCTATTAGGGTGGGTAAACTATATGACCCATACGCGAAACATTTGGAGCCTTTGGTGTAGTTTCGCACTTCAGCGTGGGCTTGACTCCAGCCGGGATCAACAACGTTTACTATCCAACGCTGATACTCGTGCTAGTGTGACATTTTACCCCGGTGGCTATTATCGCAATCAAAACCCATCTTGGTCGAAGGGGTCAAATCGTCATTCTGCGTGAAACTTGTGTTCACACATGGATGCTGAGGTACATGATTAAGTACCTCGCGCAGTCTACTAGGAGGACTGGGAAGCCGTACCGGGGCTGCCTACTTTGAACCCCCGCCCCCCCCCCCCCCCCCCTCAAATCCAGCAGCGTTTGCGGAGAAGCAAAACAATTCAGTGCATCGAACACGGTAGTCCCGTACATCAATCAGAGTCCACCAGTTGAAAACACAGGACCGCGGCTCGATCAAAAATTCAGTCGTTTACAAAAAGCGCTTGGTCTGTCTTGACTATTGCTAAAAAGGTTTTTTGTAGTTGGGCTGATCATAAACACTGCTATTGTACCGCATCGCAGGAATGATTAGAACATATGAGGACATTATCTACGATGTCATTATAGGAACTGTGAAAGGGACAAATTTTCCGATAGTCTCAACAGAAGATCAAGCAAATCGTACTGTCCTCGTGACTTGACTGCAGCAAAACTACGTCACACTGTGAATTGGATGGGGATTCTTTGATAAATGTACAACTTGGTATATGATTGTAACCAGTATTCCTCATCCATTCCGATAAGGCCCATTTTATCCGACTGATATCAAAAGGAAAGGAGGACGTTGTGTGTTGGGTGCGATGGTTCAAACGAACGAGAGAGTAAGGTTTGTACCCGGGATCCGAAGCTGATTCTCGACCAAGAATTGGTGTAATTAGTGAAATTAGTTTGAATAATGGATCTCTGATATGTTCCAGGACGGGAGCGCTCGGTCAAGGAAGCATTGATGCTTATGGAACTGCATTAACCAGAGGAAGAAGTTACGGAAAACGAGCTTGTTTTCTATCGTATCCTTTAAGGCTTACAGAAACTACTTTTGAGTATATAAAAGAGGATAGTAGAGACAAGCACTTTTCACTCTAGAGGTGGCCAGGATGTCATATCGGACCGCTGTTGAACGCTTCGGTTACGTTCGCTGAGTGATTAGATTCAATAAGAGGTGAACACATTGAGCTTGTTATTGCGCCAACTGTTACAGTGCCCAGCTAAATTAGATGGTACTCACAGTCGCCCTTTCAGATAAGCACCTGATCGGATGCCCATTGAAAGCACATACCCCCGGAATAAGCGAGTGAGCACACACAGAATGTGGCCACAGAATCTACCATCCTATCGTTTTACGACAAATAAAAAAGCAGTTTTAATAGGGGGAAAATATGTGAAATTTTGCTGCTAGAAGCTTCTTACCAACTTGTTCGCTGGGAAGGTTCTTTCTAACACCCATGGCACTTTGTAAAGCTCAACTTCATGTTTCTACACGACAACATATTGAATATTTTCTAATTATAACCAGTATAACCATCGCAAATAACAGCAAAGGAAAACTGTACACAGGTTATCCATCAGTGTCACAAGTTATTACTATGAATTAAATCAACAAAATACATTATTCATAAATAAAATGAATTAAGTATCACTTACTCCGGTGTAGATTAGTTCGCTCCACAACAAACGATTAACTGGCAGCCACTATTTTTTTGAACTAGAAACAAATGCAATTCAGTGTTGCGGTGTAGTGTCACGTGACAATGTTGACGTGTTGTCCTCATATCTGTTGGATGATTTATTGTTGCTAGTCACTTGATTCATGCGGGCTAGGACACTTAATTTGTTGGATTTAGTTGAAGACCGTAAAACCTCGACATCTTTATCATTACCATCATCGCTATCTTCATCCTGAACATACATATCCCTCTTCTTCTCCTCATCACCACGATCATCATCATCATCATCATCATCATCATCATCATCATCATCATCATCATCATCATCATCATCATCATCATCAATCCTTCAACTTGCGCCTGATCTACTTAGACTCTTTGTTTGAAGCACTTTAAGCTGGTTGCGCAACCGAGGCGAGAAACGTATAGGAGTACACTCTGCATTCAGATAGGTGAACTTTGAAAATGATTGATGTGGCTATGTGATGCATGGGTATGAAAAACAAAAAAAGACGTTTACTGTGAGCTATTCGTTTTCGGAATGATTTGAAATGGTCGTTTTTCCGCTTCTCCGTATCACAACACACTTCTGAAAAGATTCATCTCATGATGAAAACGATTATTTATTCAGCGGAGACGCGAAGAAAGGAAATATAAGTTGTGGCTATACGCGGAAGTTTACACCGTCACTGAACAAATGAAGAAACCGTAAATGATATCAAAACTCCATCATTCAGGACAAAAGAGAATCCATATATGTTACCTTGGATTGATACTGCCTCCGATCGTCACTAGCATTACGTCTCATCAAACAGAGATAGGAGGGTAGGTAAACGAATGGATACAAACAAACAAACATATATATATATATATATATATATATATATATCAGATAGATAAACGGAAGAAAGGAAAGCAAAAACAGAAAAAAAGAAAGAAAGGTAGATAGATAGATAGATAGATAGATAGATAGATAGATAGATAGATAGATAGATAGATAGATAGATAGATAGATAGATAGATAGATCACGGATAGAAAGATAGATAGATAGATAGATAGATAGATAGATAGATAGATAGATAGATAGATAGATCACGGATAGATAGATAGATCACGGATAGATAGATAGATAGATAGATAGATAGATAGATAGATAGATAGATAGATAGATAGATAGATAGATAGATAGATAGATAGATAGATAGATAGATAGATAGATAGATAGATAGATAGATAGATAGATAGATAGATAGATAGATAGATAGATAGATAGATAGATAGATAGATAGATAGATAGATAGATAGATCACGGATAGATAGATAGATAGATAGATAGATAGATAGATAGATAGATAGATAGATAGATAGATAGATAGATAGATAGATAGATAGATAGATAGATAGATCACGGATAGAAAGATGGATAGATAGATAAATAGATAGATAGATAGATAGATAGATAGATAGATAGATAGATAGATAGATAGATAGATAGATAGATAGATAGATAGATAGATAGATAGATCACGGATAGATAGATAGATAGATAGATAGATAGATAGATAGATAGATAGATAGACAGATAGATAGATAGATAGATAGATAGATAGATAGATAGATAGATAGATAGATAGATAGATAGATAGATAGATAGATAGATAGATAGATAGATCACGGATAGATAGATAGATAGATAGATAGGAAGATATATAGATAGATATATAGATAGATAGATAGATAGATAGATAGATAGATAGATAGATAGATAGATAGATAGATAGATAGATAGATAGATAGATAGATAGATAGATAGATAGATAGATAGATAGATAGATAGATAGATGGTTTGATAGTCAGGTTCTTGAAGAATGCTTCTAAAGCTACGCGTGGAGACAATCGACCCCACCCCACTCTGATGCCCCTTTGTTTCGTGAATATCACGGTTGTTTGCCACTCCAGTTTGTGAAAGGTTGTCGTTTTACCTAAATAATCAAGAAAGGTTTTAAGTTAGAAGTAAGATTCTTCTGATTTTCTCTCTGAAAGCATCGCTGAGTGCGGGTATTGAATAAGGGAAAGTACACCTAAAGAAAGGCCAGCGAGAAACCCAAAAAAAGGCGCTCTGGCATAGTCGAACAATCAATCCTAGTTTTTATGTCATTAAGAGCGACAAGTGCGTGGTGGCTTTAGGCAGTACGAAGTGATTCCAAGGGAATATGAGCAGCTGTGTGTTGTCGTTTGTTAACCAAAAGATGATTGGCTATCAATAAAAGGCAATGGAATTGATGCTGAATTAGCTACTATGAAATTAGGGTACTGTGTGATCACGTTTTACTGGCTCGTTGCTGACCGTCTCCCGAGTGTGTCCTTCCTTGTTTTTCTAATTGTCACACAATGGTACGGTCAAGGGGACCCCGAGAATATATTCTCAGGTGACTCTCAAGGGGACACACTTGCTGCTTGGGGAGTCGCATGATTAGCGTACCCTTCGCCGGGATCTAAGTGAAATAAGCGCACTATAGACAACCCAACTAGCCTCAAAAAAGATACTCTTTGATGAATACACTGCATCTGATCCCACTGCGAGACGAAAATCGTATTCCATGGCAGGAGACATTACGGATTATAATTTTCAACAACATTCCAGAAATGATTATTGTATTTTTAAGAATAATTTCCTCATTTGAAAGATGTATTTCACTTGATTTTCAGATCTCTCGTGAACTGCACGAGCATAAAGGATTCCATACTGCATCGGTCGTCAAGCCTGATAATGAGGACCGCGAAGCCCAATACGTCGAGCGCGGATGGTAGTGATAAGTGGACCACTGCTCAGAGTTCCCTCTCTTTTATTCAACCTTTGTCTTCTGTCCCCAACCACCTCTCTCTGCTTCCTCTATGCACCCATGATTCTCCCACTGATAACATGGCCGGTACTCGCAACGGTTGATTGTCAAATATTGTCGTAAATAATCTTCTTTCATGTAACACAAACTTTCTTAAGCCTCATCCACCTTTGAATCTAGGCTCATTTAATGCGCCTACAATCATGCAGGCCGGTCAGCAGGCATACCTAGAGCACCCAGCAGATTCTCTGAAAATTGATGTCTGCTGCGTAGGTGAAAAGCGTAACCAAGATTAGAGCAGTGTAACTGAACTAACTGCTCCTGGTATCTCATCGAGGTATTACCTGTACAGTTTAGGAGACGAAGCAGCTAAAGCTGCCAGTCACGGTGGTGTAGGAATAGTCTTGACTGACGAGACCAAATCCGCGCTTTTAGACTGGATCTCAGGTAATAGTCGTTTATATGCTGCAAGGGTCAGTTTGTGTTCGAAAAGAAAACTGCTTCAAGCGTAGTGTGTTTGTGATCTCGGCATAACCTCCAAAAGACTGCTGCTCTGACACGCAAAAAGATGAGTTCTACAATGAACTCACCACTCTCACTCGCAGAAGCAAAAGTCCTGACATTGTAGTGTTAGCTCGTGACTTCACTGCACAAGTTGGCCGAATTAGTGGGTCGGAAACCTGTTTAGTTGGGCGTTGTGGCTTATCCACTCAGCGCACAGATAAGGGAAATAGGCTTCTCTTTAGGTTTGTGCAGACTATCGGTTATTCCTGTCTAGTACAAATATAGGACGCAGCTCGCGTTGCACAGCGACACGGTGCTCTAACTTTGCAGTTATCCCGAGCCAGATCGACCACATTGTAATAAGCTGCAGTTGGCGCAGTTCTGTCCAGAACTATAGATCTTACTGGTCCACATACGTAGAGTCGGACCGTGTTTTAGTTTTATTGGGATTATTTCTCCAACTCCATGGTCATCGGCACAATCCGCAAACCCGGTTAGCCGTGCGAAGTATGTGTGATCCAGAAGTACGCACTCGTTATGAACAGAAGTTAGCACATGAGCTAGGATCTACGACGAACAGTAATGTAGATGAGCCTTGGGCCCATATCAAATAGGCGAAGCACTTTGCAGCAGGTTTTGCCTGGGGTCCCGGATCCGATATCCATCAAAGACACTGGATCTCGCAAGAGTCGTTGAGTACAGTAGAGCGAAAGAGTCACCTCTTTCCTTACGAAAAGCCCTAAAAATGATCGCGAAAACTGGTGGCTCAAGGTAGTCAAAAAAAGGAAATAGCAGCTGCTTCAGGTAACAGTCAAAGACTGTTCAAACTTATTCGCAACAACGGTGGACGACGAACCCCGGTCAGTGAAACGATATGCCATAGGAACGCGCAGCTTATTCGAGTCAAACAACAAAAGCTAGACCGTTCGGCCAAGTACTTCAACGAACAGTTTAGCTGGCCATGCGGTAATATAGTTACTCCTGTGTCAACAAGTGCGAACCCCCGGAGAGTATCATTTGAGCCCCCATACTAAATGAAAGAAAACTCAACCATTTGGTTTTAATAAAGCGTGAAAAATCGGCCCGTCCCGACGAAATCCCCAGTTCTTTTCAGACTTGGTGATGATCTGTTGACGAACTCACTTTTCATCTCGCTCCATGACGTATGGAACGAGTAGCTTATTCTGTTATCATGGGGCCAGTCATTGATTGTACCCATTCTCAAGAACGGAATACTCATTGACGGTAGTAATCATATTGGGATTAACTTAATTTAGTTAGTCATGAAGGTATTCGCTTCGATTTTGCTGTGTCGTCTTACACCGGCTCGCTAGAGGAACGCCCACGAACAACAGGACCTGATTCCGCCCAGGTCGAGGATGCGTCGACCAGATTTCTTTGTCAATTACATCAGGCACGTCACACACACACACAGTCGACCAACAATAAGGGTTTTCCTCGACTTGGAGGGTGCATTCGATTCGGTTAACTGAACAGAGCTGATCTAAGCATCGATTCCAAATAATTAATATGAGACTTAAATGCCCACAGAAAGTCGTCGCACTTTGATAGTCCAGTTTTTCGCATGAAAGTCCTTTGTGCTAAAGTGTGATTGGATGGTCATCAAAGTTGGTGTTGCGTAGTTGCGGACACTGGACATCGAGTAAACGACGACGCGTTCAAAATAGTCTACAGAGTCCCTACGAACGCGCCGAAGGCCGCTCGGAAACAACATCTAGCAACGGCAGAGGCTGTGGCAATCAGATTATTCAATCCATCGCTTTGTTCTCAGAAACGTTTCGTTAGGGCACTCAAACTACCCTGGCCGCGATCCGAGACCGACCCTGGAGCTCAGTGTGACCTGTACGTTGACCCTTTGGATCAAACCGGAAATGGATAATCCCCGAAACCCTTGTTCATTGTTTCACGGGCCCCCTTTCCCAACCACGAAACAACAAAATTTCCCCTCCTATCTTTCCTAACTACGCAACACCAACTTTGATGACCATCCAATCACACTTTAGCACATAGACATTATTCATAATTTATGCATTTCTAACCTATAAATGTAACTGTATTAGCCACGAGGATGATGTTACCGAAAACGAGCTTGTTCGCTATTCGTGTTTTCTATATATAATGAAATGGGATTATTCAGTGAAAGTCCTTTGTATTTTTTAAGGACATAGTAATCACCTATGGTTTTGCTTTTTGTGCCATAGCGGAAAAATTTGAGAATGTATTATTTTTTACATCAAAATTGCTTTCTGGCTTCCACAGGAAATAGGTCCTAATCCTTTCAGACCCAACTCTTCTCTTAAGTCTTACAACCATTGAGATATAATAACAAACTAGACCGGAATTCGAATTTGATATGCTAGATTGAAGCTTCAAAAAATTGTTCAGTTTAATTTAACAAATAGAAATCAAATTTTTGATTATATTCACAGAGACATTGCTAGAGCATAATGGTTACCGCAGATCCACGAACATATCAACTCATTGTTTGGTTGTCCGCTACAATTGATAACAATCATACATAGGGTACAAAATATTGACCAGCCACGACTACGGGAAACTTTTGTTACGCAAATAAAGCAATCCACGTAGATAATTGCACTTTTTTCTTTCATTCAATTGAGTTAAACAGTCATCAAATTGCTGATTATTACTACTGGCAGCTAGTTACATTCTGTCTACTCTCACACAACCAGGAGAACTTAGAAGCCAGTTATTCAGCTCTGGTTTAATCCGAAGGCACTGTATCAAACTAATTAGTGGTAAGAACAATTACTGAATCGGAAAGTACGGGATGATAAAAGGTCAGCGTGAGTGAAATTGTGAATTATGATTACCACAAAAATAGTTATTCATATACCGGAAAATCCACTTACATTTTTCATATTCATAAGCCCAACGTTGTGAGGCTGATACGAACCGGGGTTGGACTTTTGGATGCCGAAAATGCAAGTGGGTTTTCCATTATGTAGGATTCAGGCTCTTCGTGCCAATAATTCGTTATATGATTAGTAATTTAGTCGATTATTGATCGATTGACTATTGAGTGCAGCTTCAGTAAAGCTCAGTCGCCGTCGGCTATGCATTATCCGGATAGTGTGAAAAGCTCATTTTTTGTCGGCTTGATGTCATTTTCATATACTGTCTTTCAGTTGCACCACAAGACCTCAGAAAAGTCTTTCCGGTAGATAACGTTTGAAATATCTGAATCGTCAGATTCGGCCCGGGGTGGAGCTGGTTAACGAAGGGTGATCGCCATAAAATTATACCATTGTCATCTCTGCCACACTGGTTTGGAGGTATTCACAAGCTCATACTCATTTCATATTCAGTAAAGAAATGATTGAACAACACGTCTTTTTGGTTCTTGGACTGCTTAGGGATGCCACACCTAACTTGAATACGATGGATGTCGGTTATCCAGCAAAAAGTTACCCAGAACACTGAGTTAATTCGGAATATTTGGAAACTACGACTACTGACAAAGTCCTTACGGCGGATTTCTTTTCCATGAATTTCCTTGTTTCCATTTCAAACTAAGGTTGAAAATACAAACCTACGTGTGACAATTTTGTTCATTTGAGTTAAATTGTGACCTCTGGAACTTCGAAATTGTGTGAACTTGGTTATCATGATAAAGTGTCTGGAATCTGAAAGACCACAATTGGTACAATGTCAATACTTGTTGGTTTTTATGAGAAAACGTGTGGAATTCATGACCGCTGGTTTTTATCGCTGATAAAGGAACCCTCATCTTGACTGGAGTAGTCCATTTTTTCGAAGAGCTGGCGTTTTGTTTGACACAGTAAGAGGAATCAACGAAAAGCAAAAGCGCTTTAAGGATCCTACGTCATCTTGTGGTTTAGCATGAAACACGTGATTGATGGCAGTTTCACCGCAGAGGAAGTTCCGTTCTGTGTTGAATAAGCGACCTTCAAATCAAGGTCGTATGAGCATAGTGCGTTAAATGTCCGTTCCGTTTTGATTAAATTGGAAAACTTTCTTTCTTGAAATTAGACTATTCCACAAGTTTAATAAAGAGAGGGATAATGTTCTGCTAACTCATTCAGCAAGTGTTTCCGAGACGGATATCGTCTGAAGTCTTCCGGTTAAGAAACACAACGTTTCGTGCACTATTCGAGTAAAACGGTGTCACAGTAAGACGCAATTGGCAAAAACTAACACGTTCGTCTTGGGTAATAGTGTGTGATCTACACTGTGACAAGCCAATTGATCAGTAAGCAATACGAATGTCCAGGAAGAAGATTTTACAGTGAAATTCTATACGCTGTTGCTAAGGGGAAAGTAAGAAAGTAAGCTGTGTCAGCTTTTGGCCGATTCTAAACCGTGCTTGACAGAGGTGACTTCCTGTTGCACAAGCGAAATGATTCAAATTGCATCGCCTGTCGTTTAGCCTTATGATTAACCTTGTACAGCTAATTGTGGGAATAGTAGGATTCGTGGAAAAGTGATTCGTAGTCAACCCACTTGTCACAGAGTCACATTCCAATAGCTTTAGAGTCCTATAACTCATTACGCTCGTTGGCTTGAGCAACTATGATTCAAATTTCCCTTTGTGGTCTTACTACCAACAGCGACTAGCTAAACAACGCATAATTAATCGGGCTCAAAATCAGAATGGGTCCAATCTCTCAGTTCGAACTTTTTCTAGGTCGACAAAGTATTGCAAGGTGATGTGCCATTGAATTTAACACAAAACTTTAGTCAGCTTAAAGCGGTGTAGATAACCAGTCATTTATTATATTCTTTTGCAGAAGCAAAGATCATAAAAATTTTAGGTAAAAAAACTAAGGCGCATTCAGCAGTTCACGCATTTGATTTTTTTACAGTTGTTGTCAACTGTGATGCATACCAAATTTACTCAATGTATAGTTTGAGCTTCGAATTTGAAATAATAATGTCAAGTTTTTAAACCACGAAGTGCAACCAACAGTGTGGGGTACGAGTTTCTGTCGCGTGCGTTTTTCTATTGCTCACTTGGTTACTGAATTCAGTAGCCACATTCGAAAATCAAAATATTTCAAATAGTAAATAAGGGCCCTCACTTGTGCATTAACCGGGTTCGTAATACAGCTGTCTGTTTCCTAAGCAAACTTTTTCGTGTGTTGATGCTTGGCTGATCTTGACAGTGGTTTTAGGTGATCGAAGTGAAAAATTCGTTGACCCCGGCGGGACTTTTAACAGATGGATCATCTCAAAAACCTTTTTATCTTTAAATTCTCTTCAGCATAGAACTGACTGCTTTCCCCATTCAAATCTTCTGGTAATCTTGCCTCCGTGATGTTCTACTGTAGCAGCTGTTTGCTGACACTAAACTCACTCAAAATGCAGTTGCTAGCCTATAGCTTAGGTGCACCTTGCTTGTAAATGGACAGCTGTAGTTAGGTCTGCTATCGGTCTGATAGCCGCTCCTAACGAGCTCATCCAGTTCCGGAACCATTTCTTCTACGGGCTATAGGTAGTATTACTTCTTTAGCCAGGTCATCATCTTTTATATTCACATGAGGTGGATTAGTTTTAGATTCAGTTGTCCTTCAAAGCTTAGGCCGTTTTCATAAAATCTATGTGACTTTTAGATGACTCTCATCGGTCATCCGTTAAGGTGCGTACCTGGTCAGTCAAATGTTGACCAATCTCCGATAAGTTAGAAATTCAGGTTAGTTTTGATTCCTTCAATTGACTGGCTTTTTTTGAGGCCTGCATGTTTAAGTTAACCTGGTTTTGTCTCACTATGGCTCATTGCCACTTCTATCCAAACGGTTTTGGAAACTTGGCTTACTTTGGCTCTTCAGCTCCTGGTTGTTAGCTCGTCTAGCCTCCCATCTTCTGTCAGATCAGCGGAACAACTTATATAACTACAAAATACAACAACGCCTGTCGTGTTTCTCATTTCGATTGGAGGACGGGAATCATACTCGCAGAGAAGTCTCAAGTATCTAAACTATCACTTGGTTCTCAGAGTCCCTCTTGAGCTTGCAAGAAGATTCACAGATATCAGATCACGGTGCTCACAAAAGTCACGGTAGCTTCCGGTTTGGACAGTCACGCGAACGATCGATCTGTTCCCCCTTCAAGTTCCGTGATTACGAATGTCTGTACAGTTACTTTTTCCGATCTAAGATAGAAAGCTGTTTCATTGCCAAACTGCTTAGTTCTGAGCACGACAATCACATACGTTTTTACAGTAGTGGAAACTGGGAAGGGCAGTGAATTGCACCTTCGCGGACTGGAAGATTTGAATTTTCAACATCCAGAGAACCCAAGAGATGAGATGTGTACGGACTTGCCTAGCTATCCAACTGTTTCAGAGAAAGAGTTCAATGAACCAATATAAGCGGAAGAAAGTACACCACGGCCTTTAGATACTGGCCGGGCTTTAAATACTCTTCCATGGTTCGTGATTTATCAAGGAATCTTTTCTCCGTTCTCGAAGTTAAACTAATTTTCAGAGCAAAAAGTTATCTTACAACAGCTTCTTTGTGTATACCCTACTGATTCTTGCGCTTGGCGAAGACTTTCGAGCATTTTTGGATGCAGTCAGAAATTGGGTGAAGCCTCTGTTACGGAGGGCCAGAAGGTATTCAAGAAAACATCGCACTGGTTGGAGAGCTGCTGTAAGATATCAGTGTGTCCAAAATGCCGTCTACATTATCTTCAAAATTGTGTTTTCTTTTGCGGAAATTTGATGAGATACCCGACATCATCTTCGAAAAAGAATCGATTTGATTATACAGAGTAACTGATGATGTCGTTCATACAGATGGGTTTGATGTTTTCGAGGGGTATCGGCCTGCGAACCCACGAAAACGAGGGGATGGGATAATCACTTTTATCCGTTACGTGTAGTGCAGGTCTTCCCACCTCGTATTTCAGTTCGACACGTTGAAGATCCTTTATAGTACAGTTCGTAGTAAGCCTCCTTTTATCTATTTTTTTCTTCATGTCGTCCTCATTAATTCTTATGTTAGACCAGATACTCCGGCTGATGACCTCAGTCAGTTGATTAACTCTTCGATACTATTTTGGATTCGGTTTTACTTAATTATCCAACTATTTTCACGGTATTTAAACGTGTCCCCCTTGGCATTTCTAATCACTGAAAGCCACTTCTTCACCCCACCCCACCCCTAAAGTTTAGTATAAGAGCAAATCTTTGTCAAACCTCCTGCACTCATCTCTCGCTGTCTGAAAGCGAGCGTGCACGCCTGAGAATCTCTATAAGGTCAGCGTATTTGTTGGCTGCATTGATTTTTCTATTTTTTCCTCTACACTAGGCACTCTCATACTTTTATCACTTAATCGACTACCTTTACTCTTGTTATGACTCGTGTTGCTTAATGGAAACCTATTATACTCGGCCCCATAGATTCTGCTCTGCTTGCTTGAATGGGCTCAGTACAGCTAAGAAAAGAGTGCACAATTGGGGCTGGCTTTTGTGCGGTAGAAAGTTATCCACACTCACCAGAAGTGAAGTACGACGTCTAAATAATCTTTTTATAGGTACCGTGCTGGGTAACAGAAGCTATCATGAGACGTAGGAAACCCTGAAACAGTAGTGAAATTACCGGCGCAAGCTGGAACTAATCGTGGAAGATGGGGACCATCAGTTCACCTTTATCTCTGAAGCATTCTCACCTACCCTCCATATATTTAATCTCATGAACTCAACCCCTTTACAGCCGATTCTGTTCTTAGAGTTCTACATTAGGTCGAGTGCTATACGTCTGGTGGCCCAACCTGAAATCACCAATGTTAATAAAATTCACTTTTTCGAACTCATATCCCCTTTGGCTGACCTGCTTAATCGTTGGATTGATTCTGCGGCTATTCCCGACTGTCTGAGCTCTGTACGCATCACAACTGCACCCAAGAAAGAATGCAGAAAATATAGTCCAATGGTCTACACATTTGCTTTCCTGAAAGTAGTTAAGAAGGCCTGTCCCCAAGGCAAAATTCCTCTCGAGTCCACTCTCTTGACCCGATACCATTTGCCTAAAAACATTCTTTGTCAACCCATAAAGACTTTGGTTACACTGTTAATTCTATTGCCTCCACTATGGACCACGGTTTCCGCACTATCAGGCTAATTTTTCTTGAATATACGAATACATTTAGTTCCCTCCATCGCGGTACTCTGTTGGACATTCTACATGCTAATGAGGTTGAGGGTCGCACGCCGGACACTCCTCATGATAATTTTTCTAATCGCACACAGTTTACTTATTGTTGTAGCCGACACTCGTCTTCATTCAAGTGAACTCTGGTGTTTTCAGTGTACCATTCTGTCGCCATTTCTTTTCTCCCTATAGTAGTAAACTCCTTAGTTCATCTGATCCGATTGGCTATAAATATGCCAACTATTTCGTACTTGGATGTCCCTATAACGAAAATAACAGTTCCATTTTAAACTGGTCTTGAGAAAGCTTACCCACGGCAACCGAAACGTCGACTGATTACTATCTTTTCCGACAACGCTGGGTTGCCGAAAAATGAACACTTACCTATAACTTGAATTTTCTTCAAAGCAGTGTGAATGAACTTGGCTACTGGTCTACCTCCGATTCTCTTCCTCTGAACGTTTTCAAATGCGTTGACATTCCTTTCAACCCTCCATTTGGATGGGGCCACCAAACTGCTCTATCTAGCATTCCATATTTTTCCACTGATAACTAACATCTCCCTAAAGGTTCTTCCGTCCGATACCCAGAAGCTAATCTTACTCAAAATCCTTATTGGACAAGTCACTTTGGAACGGTCTTCGCCAAAATCAAACAGTTTTATTTTCTATCATTCAGTCTTCGAAATCTTAGAGTACCTTACAATCTTGTACTTCAAGTTGTAACTTCTTGCATTCCCCCGTGTGACTTCCCTGCTTTGCTATTATTATTTTTCCCCGACTTAAAAAAAAACCTTTTGATCTTATCACTAAACCTCTGAAAAAGCTGTCCCACAGTAGTAACATTATTATAAATATTCTCATTGACTCCAACATTAGCAAGCATTTTGATGTCTGTGACAAATTCACAAAGGGGTTACTTTCCGGCTCCAATCTTTGCCTGCACTAAACACTCTCTACAGTCATTTATTTCTCCACTGATCACTCGGAATTCGAAATACTTTACTCACTCATGTCTGCATATAGAAATAGCCTCATTCCTTACCGTGCCCGCCTACTCACAGAGCACTACCAAGTGATCAAATATCTCGTTATTCACCTGCGTCAGTTATTCACATCACATGCACTGCTTCGTTTAGCTTCCACGCATTGATCTGCACCTTCCAATAAGCCCTCACATTCTTTTCTTTTGGATTCCTCTGTAAATCCCATATCGAGTCCATAAAAGCGTTTACGGACTTGAATTGCTTAGTCATCCAATTATTTCAGTGAAAGAGTTTAAAGAATCAAGTTGGGCAAAACTATTTAAAATCCTCGATTGACTGTCCTTCAGTGTAACAATTTGAGGCCTCTTCCCCATGTTGTGGCCTTGTTAGCGTTCGGATCGATAAAGGAATGACGCGAGCCGAATTTGCTGATTACCTATTGATCCGCGCCTATTGGCTCCCACGATTACTCACTAACACGCATCTTGCACTCGAGTTCCCTCCACCCAGACACACACGCACACACACAAAACATCCCGTACTTTCTCTTTGCGTGCATTATTATTCTGCCCGTCTTCTCTTCGAGAATTTTCGGTGGCGTTCGTACATTTCATTTTGTGCTGGACAACTACGATAAGTATCTACCCACGTTTGTATTCTTGGACTGTTCCAGACCCTACAAATTCTTCTACCTTATTTTTATGTAATATCCTTGGCCTTATGAAAAAAGATTTTAGAGTTCTGTTGCGTGGAATACCATTACTTTATTTCATTTTTCTAACCTAATGAACTGATCTGTACATTTCTCGTTAGGCATACTGAATACTATTTGGTCAGAAGATACCTTCAGACCATACGCTCGTTGCAAACTGATTTCTCTTCCACACGCTCGCGCGAGAAAAACGTGTTCCATTTTTCAGTCCATTTCATGTAGCATAAATATTTCAAAATTCCCTTGTTTCTTTCTTGGTCTGCAGATTAGCGAACTCGAAGAGGTTATTTATAGGGTCGTGTTCTATTCCTCGTGCATACACTTCAGCTCCATCTATGATACCAAAATGTGGTAAGGAATTTCCAGTGCTTATTTTGGCTAGGACACAAGCACACACTTTCATGTTACAAAAGGACTGGAGTTTGGACGAGTTTATTGACATATTCAAGAAGGAGCAACAGTGAAAGTAGTTCCAAGGTAGAGATAAAATCTCATCCACAAGACAGAATGGCTGGTATTTAAAGGAGTTGGATACGTGAACCCGAAAACTGTCCCATTCACAGTAACCTCGTCTGTGCCTCAGGTATGTGAGTGGATGCTCTTAGTTGGAAAGTTCACTAGTGATTCGCTCATGGTTCTGTGTGGTTCAGTCTCAGTTAACCGTGAGAAGGATGACACTGCAGTCGCTAGTTGACATACTGGCAGTAAGGAGTAATACATAGATGAGTGGACCAGGATTCTGGAAGCTCACGACCGGTTCGTTGGTTGTTACCGCTCATTAGGGTGTGCCTACTGTAGACTCATATTCGTATTTGTACTGTTTGCAGGTCCTTCATTCACAGTAATTCTATCGTTACGTAAGGAGTGCGGGGGGGGGGGGGGATGGCTCCTCCTTGTGTGCTTTCGTGAAACTTTGCCCACCCAAAACTTGGAAATTGTCCCATCCTTTTTGGATAACGCCAGTCAAAAGCTATAATAGTGAAACTCTTTTCGATTCATAAATTCGGCATTTACCGAGAACAGTTTGATTTGAGCAAAAAGAGGCAGATTATGGTGTGTTTGTCTTGGTCATAATCTTGAATCAGAATGGGTTTGATCAGTTAGGGGAGGCTTATGAACAAAAGCTTAGCTGCTCAGGCTATGCAAGTTTCCCTGCACATGTAGGACATGGGGCTTGAACTCAGACTACCACATCTTCGCCAGTTTTTTTTGATTCTATGTTTGTGTGTGAATGTAAGAGTATTGGAAACCACAGTACTCTATTTTTGAGTATTGAAGCTAAGCACAGACAACCTTGTATGATAGGAATATATCAAGCTTCGTAAAGAGCGGAGAATTTCTGAATTGGAGTTTGTATTTCTGTCCGCTATCACTGTGACCGGTGATAGCTACGTGATTTGAACCACTTATCTAAACCCCGATAGATGTACACATCGGTGAGCCATCATTGATCATTGACGTAAACTCATGCTGGATGGGCAGAATCAGCGTACAAAAGTATTTTACGGATTACTTCTTGTGTGCTTCTTCCATCCAGCATTATAAATTTCGCCTGGGTACACTTTATTGTAGTTGATAAAGCTAAATTACCACTACAATTATCCATAAAGTCACGTTTTGTGCCATCATGTCAGATTTTTTGTCTCACACCTATTCGTATGTGTACCAGATGTAGCACACTCAGTCACCACCGGGCTCTGGTTGGATTTGAACTGACGGACAGAGGCCGTCTACGGCTCGGTACTAACTGCAGTGTACTATTTGAGCTCAGAGCTTGAATTAATAGTTTTGAAAATTTCGCAGTTGGACCATTTTTTACTCCCTGAAACGACACTCGCACATATCATTTGCCTTAGGGTATTTGGATTTTGACTCTTACCGGAAAAATATCTGTTTGAATTGGATGGTATCCATACCTTCTTCAGTACGACAGAGAATGAATCGGATTAATTCTCTAAGCAAGCAGTATGCTCACGGCTTGAACACTAGTCGAGCCATTCAGAGAGACATGTACATACCTACGCAAGTGTATGGCTGGAGTACATGCATCCACCCCAGACCGACCAATAGGTAGCGAGACCTGATTGGTCAACACCACCCAGGAACTTAACAAATATCAAAATTGTGACTCTGTATGCGTGAGTGTGTTTGAGAAAAGGTAAGCAGACCCCTCGTGCCTTGAACATGATAGTGCATCACTGATTAAACCGGACAAAACCATTCGCCAGCTAAATACACGGGTGTGATTGGTTTGCAAATGCCTGATGCCCCGTAACGTGACTTCGTCGCTCACTTGATGGGACACAGTCGATACCACCGAGTGAGTGGTGACCACGCATTCATGCCTTCGAATCTTCATGAAAACTCACTGCTAAGGATAGAAAATCTGTCTGCTTCCATAGAAAATGAATGCACATACGGATACCACCTACACTTCGGAACCTCGTCTGCACTTTGATCAGTTGAGCAATGAGTCCTTTGTTTGAATTAATTTTCAAAGTACACAAGCTCCTTTTTTATCAAGGGAGTTGTTCTGATGTGTCCTGGATGCGGTCCACTTCGGTAAATGTGCTCCGGTCCCAGACGATCAAAAGAAAAAACAGCAACCAAAACTCGTAGCAAGTAGCAGGAAAAGAATTCGCATGACAAAAAGATTGATCATTACACGTGAGCATATCAGAAATAGTTATTTGACGTTGCGATTCTCCAAAAAATGGCAAAAGTCTTGTTTAAAAAAAAGCACCTCGTCAGTCCTTCACGATAATTCTATCCGCAGCTTCACCTTCGAAACGGAATGCTCTTGATGTAGATGCTCCTGTATGAAAAGCAACAGAAATAAATGTTTTGTATGAAATCGAAAATCCAAAGGCGTGAGATTTCCATGACATAGTTCAGTTTTACAACCCTTGGGTTCAAGCCTCAGTTTCTATTCTGGTCTTGTTCTGGTTTTTGGTATCATGTTTTAGATCTTGAAATAGCTCATCAATACGGAGAAAAGGTTCAACGAGATGGAAGTTCTTCTCGAATCATTGCTTTGGACGTTTGTGTTTATAAGTACATAAGAAAAGCAATATATGGGCATAAGCACATCAGTATTGTGTAATCGTGAGTATATCATTTCTATTAGCATGGAAAATCAAGTTAAAGAAACGTGTACATAGTTACCTACTGGGATATGTAAAACTGAATATGGGGTTCAAGTTCTGCACAAGGAATTGATGTGGGAACGTTTGAGTCTTAAGTATATGGCAACATTACCGTTTTTACATGGTTTTTTCCGTTAATTTTTCACATGCTATCAGAAGTCGTTCGTGCAGTATGATGGGGTCAAAGCCTGGTTGTTCATACCAGTGTGCTGAACACGTTTGTTGAGTCAATTCGATGTCTACCAATGGTAGTTCACTGTGGGGAAAGTCAAAATATGACTTTGAACTGAAATCGTCGCTCGTGAAACCATGTTTTTTAATCGAGATGTCAAAAATAAATTTCGGGAGTTCATCTTCATTTCATTTAATTAAAGTAAGGGAGACAGCGCTCTCATTTCGCAGCTTTTTCAGCGTTCAGATCGATAACAAAACGACCCCAATCCTAACTGCTCATTACTTATCGATCCATGCCCTGGTTAGTCACGTGCACACGTCTTTCATGTGACAGAACCACTTTATCCAATCATTTTCGTCACTCATCACACAGACTTACTTGGCCGTATCGATTACATGTTTAGTCTACGCTTTCTGTTTTCCGGATTGGCTTACTCATGCTAATGGACAGATTTCTTGCCCGCCATCTCCTCTCTAACCACGAACACAACACCATGTGTACGTGATGAGGATATCACTGTGTTCGTCTCCTTTTTTTCTTACATGTTTGCTCATGGGAGTAGTGAAGAGGGTATAACCCATGGCCTTGAGGGCCCACTGCACTGCACTAATAGAGATAACCACCAGCCCAATTTTGGGACTTGATGTGCTGTACCATATAAGGTCCCTATAAATTAGGCTTGATAACGAGCCAGCCGACTGTGGATCTCAGTGGATCCAGTTTATTCTGAACCACTCCGTAGAGAAGCTGTCTACTCGAAAATCACAAAACACTCAAAATTTGAATGTCTCCCTATAACCACCATTCGAGGGGACGACCTCGGTCAGTCAGTTAAGTCAGCAACCTCGCACACTACGCAGTCGATCCAGTCACCGTCTTCACAACCACACGAGTAGGGACACAATCAATGAAGGACCGCTGCCTCTCTGGATCAAATAAAACTGTGACCACCTCTTCGCACATGGATGCTCCGCCGTCTACATAGGTAGAACAAATAGTCAATTACTTCACCGAATAAGTGCACATATTCCGTTGTGGCTTCAACGGTTAATTAATAGTCAGTCCCCAGTGGTGACTCCATCAACCAAAGCAAAACTATTAAATTGCCAAATACTCTACATCTATTTGAGCGGATACACTGTGTACCTCCAGGTAACTCGTCCAAGGTCATGTACAACACCACAAACACGAGATTGCTCAGAGATTCCGAATTCCTAGTCATTTTCAGTTATCCACCCAAACTGTGCAAACAGCGTGAATGGCATACGATTTCTGTCTTAACGCGATGACTTACCATTTAGATCCTGTTGCATTTTCTTCGCTCTCATCACATATTATTTAGTTTATTCTTGCTTCAGCTACAACAGTTATTTTATTGACTACATATGAACAAAATTATTAGCAGTATTGATGTATATATTTTGGTCAACTCACTCGACGGACGAATTCTCCGTAAATATTCTCAGTGAACAAGAACATTTCGTTATTTAAGATTAACTTGAGGAGCTTGAATATCGTATGAATGTGACTAGTGACAAATTCGATATTTGCCGGATGAGCACTGCTGATGATTTCTAACAAACCGGACAAACGAGCACCTGTAAAATGGTTCCACGATTTTCAAAGTTGTGTTCTGCAATGATAATGCACCGTGAGGCATATTGTGGAGACATTAAGTCCACTAACAATCACATCCACATGAATGGATCCGCAGTGGGATCTCTGTAGATCATCAGAAGAGCAGGAAGCACAGAAGCGCCACGACGTTTAGCAAATGAGAATGAGTGGATGCTCTAACGAAGTACAGATTTCCTCGGGTACTCCGTGCTCGTGGCTTTCGACCTATCAGATAGAACCAGTCCCTTGACAAGCATACAATTCGTACTCACTGAAAATCATCACTGGAGTAGCCTAAGTGTACCAGTGACTATACAAATCTTGATCGGAAGTGTACACTACGGATTAAATAAAACTATCAAACACCGGTTGGCATTTGCTTCCTACTAGGTTAGTTGAGTGTTTTCAGTATACACCATTCATTTTGATCGGTTAGTTACGGCAATTTCCCGAGTGGACAAACCTGAAAATTGAAAGTATTCGAATGAAAAGGAAATCGTGCACATCGAGTGCAACGTGCACTGATCATCGCTAATCGAAATCGATGTCGAACAAGACCATAACGACCAAGCCTGTTTTCAGCAAATTCATCTTCTAGGTATTACATTTCGAAATACTAAATAGGTGTGCATAGTGAGGAGCGTTGTCGGAGCATGAAAGGTAGGAGTGAGACTGTTACCAACGGGACTTCGACGAGTATTGAAATAATGGTGTTGCGCTTAGAGGGGAACGAAAGAGAGGACAGCAATAATTACTGCTTGAGATCAAATTATCTATCGCAATCCGATCGGATCACTTCCAATTACGGAACCCTGTTACTCCACGAGTCACACTGTATTTGGGAACAAGCAACAGTGTTCAGACGTGATACGTGAAGTGACTTCACAAGTCATTTGTGAAGACTAATTGGCACCATTTTGTTCGTTGCTAACTATCTTTGCCTACTTGATTCGAGGTGTTTCGTGGGACTGTGGTAATCACTATGGAAGCGTCTTCCTCTTTGGCGATGTTTCGTGCATGTCGAATATACTTATTCGGTCGGAGTTGGGATTGTTGTCTGTGTACGCCTCCTTCAAGTATACGAAGTAATTGATTACTTCGTTTACCTTTCATTTGGGCGACATTGGACCTCCAGTATACTCCACGGCGTTGTGTACACCTGACAGTGGCTTGGAATAAGGTAACAATAATATATACTGTTGATTTTATGAGGAACTCATTTTGAAAGTGAAGAACGTTCGGCAACGAAGTGATCGGTAAGGACTGCATTCACTTGGAAATCTCTGAACAACCTATGTGTCCAAAAACGTGCTCACGAGAGGACATTCCACATCCGTCCGTTTTGTTTGCAGAAGACCGTAAAATCAGTGACCAAGCAGTATGATCAAAACATGAGTAATCATCACGTTGTACTTTTGCGTTCCAAGTATTGTTGAGTGAGATTTATAAATTGGTCTGTATTTTATGTGGTCCATTCTAACGTGCAACGGATGTCGCATTGGTGATGTTACATTCATTGTAGGATGGAAGACAAACCTCCACATTTGTCGAATCGCATGCAAAATAACTGCTAGTTTTAGGCAGTATGGTAGGGCAAGTTTAGGCTTAAAACACCTGTGAAAATGCGTGATATGTGGCTGATTAGTCAGGCAAATGACTGAGTACAGAAAAGGGATAATAGAAACACGTTGTAGATAAAGGCCTGCGATTCCGTAGTAGTCCGTGTGACTTATTGTGAAACAAATTTAT